>CM019151.1:105442296-105560897 GCA_009733165.1 Naja naja | reverse complement strand
CCAAGCCAATACTGATAACCATCCCTTAGGATATCTGGGGCAATGAGGAAAGGGGAGGATTTGCTGATCATTATTCGCATTTTTACCCACTTGAGCTGCAAAATTCACACTAAACCAATGTTTGGTTTCTGGCCTAAATGCCAGATATTCCAAAATGGTGTTAATCCAAGAAATCACTGAATTGACAAGTTTGGAGTTGGCCTAAAGTCAGTAGTTTTCAAACATGGCAATATAAAGATCTATGGACTTCAACTCCCAGAATTCCCCAGCCAGTTGGCTGGGGATTTCTGGGCATCAAAGTCCATGTATCTTAAAGTTGCCAATGTTGAAAATTACTGGGATAAGTCAATACTTGACAAAAGGGCTGTGATTCATCTGCCAGGGATTACATACCTTAGTAAAATACAGCTCCCTCAATTGCCTAAATACCTAAGCAAATATAACAAAAGTTTAAGTAAAGGTAAGCTTGGCTTCCATATATATTATGCAGCAAGTAAAATATAAGCATTTAGTGTATGGTTTCTAAAGTTTATGCCAATAAATCCAACAAATGAAGTATAAATAAGGGAAAAGTCAGGAATTCAATATTTACATATTATTTTTAGGGATGTTTTTCTTTTCTGTTATAAATAATACTATAGTGGAGATTTTGACATGGAGCTCAAAAATTATACTTCTTTTTTATATTGTGAACACAATTCCATGCATTTTGCTTAGTATATTTGAGCATTCATTGGATATCTTCCATAATTACCTGTCCATTTATAGATGCTACTTTTTTTAAAAAAATACACCTTAAAAATATAAATTATAGTATAAAACTCTCCCCCTCCCAAGAAAAAAACGGTAAAAGAGGATCGACATTCATTGCAGTCACTTTTTCTCTTTCATTTTTCCACTTTAGGTACCACGTTGAGAATAATATCTCTGCTGTAGCTTCAAATGCCGCATCAGAATTTAATATTTTTACTAAAGGACATATGCTATACAGATGAGCTATTGCAGTATCAAACAGCAAGTAAATATTTATCCAAAGCTCTTCAAGCAAACAGACATTGCTTAACAAGTCTGAAAAAAATCACAGCTTTTTCCACAAGTGGCAGCATAGCTATTGCTCCTGGGCAGTAAATGGTGTTAAGACCACATCCTTACAATTCTGTTGGCAAGATAGGAAAATGACATCTGAGCTATATTAACCCCACACTATCAAATGGCTGCCTTTGTGTGCCTCTCCTTTTTAAGACTCAGTTTCCTCTTTTACCTGAAGGATGGACGAAGACAGAAAATGGCTGACAGGGCAGAGGTGAATTCTCTGAATTCGATTGATAAGGCTAAATAGCAGTAGTTTTCCGAACCATGATAGACTTTAAATTGCAGAAAGCATAACATCACTGCTACAATTGTTATTTAACATTTATCTGGCAACAGTAGTGTGCTGGGTATTGAGCAGGATGGAAAAGCATTGTAGTTCATACCAAAGGATGGGAGAATGAAAAACAGGAATGGAAAGAAGTGTATAATATGGCCAATAAATTAGATCTTTAAAAATCAGAATGAGAAGAACAAACTGAAATGACACCAAAAGTTGTACAGTAATAAGAAAAGCAGAGGCAAATAGGTAAAGCATGGAAAAGTAAATAGAGGCGTTTAGATAGCTTAGAATATACTGTATATTGACTGTGTCATCACCTGCTCCAGATTCTTCACTCATGAAAGAGATGAAATTACTTTCATCTGCCTCCAAGCAAAACAGGGCCTTCTTTTCTCTTTCAAGCTCAACTAGATGCTGCTCTTTTCTGCTCCTAACATTTTAATTATTCCCTCATAGAAGGATATAATTCTATTAGGAAATAAGCTTCAAAGTTTTAGAAAAATTATAGCCAGTCTGCTCCTTGTTCTATTTTCTTGCAACTTTCAAAAAGGATTGTGTTTTTAATGCAGACAACGTTAAAGAACATTCAACCCAGAGGTGGTATTCAGTAGGTTCTGACCAGTTCTGGAGAACCAGTAGCGGAAATTTTGAGTAGTTCAAAGAACTGGCAAATACCACCTCTGACTGGAGATTTTACAGTATCCTTCCCCTACCATGCCCACCAAGCCATGCCCACAGAAGCGGTAGTAAAAAAAAATTGAATCCCACCACTGATTCAACCATATGATTCATTTTCCAATTGCTACACAAAATGGCGCTATTTTTTATTCAACCTCTAATTGGGTTCCCCAAAGTGGTCAGTATTGATCCTGAAGGGTCAATGGGATTATCCCATTGGGGTAGCTAGATGATTAATTAGTTAGTTAAAGTGGTATTTACTAAATTATCTTCATGCAATAGAGTTTGGGGGGTTGATAAACAATCTGAAATTTAATGGAGGGGTCAATGAGCTGAAGGGATTGGGGACTCCCTGGTCTCACTAAATAATCTAAATAATTTTATTGAGTAGGAAAAACATGAATAAAAAAATAAACATGAATGAAAAAACATGAATGAAAAAAACATGAAAAACCATGAACAAATATGAAAGAATATCTTTAAAAGACTGGGTCCTATTTCCTCCACTAAATTAATTTTTTTCTGATTACGGATTGTGATTTTTAACAGCTATGTGACAGACAGGAGAAATATGGCCTTTTTGTGTTGTGAAGTGCTGTGTCTGCTGAATTTTGCCAGTGCAGATGGGTAATAATTTTGTCCAGTTTGTTAAAACTTCCCAATGAATGTACACATTCATTATAAACTGAATGCTTCATTATGAACTTGAAACTGAGTAATTTATTACTGTCAATGATCAGCTTAGAACTGATATATTTTGTACTAATACAGTACAAAATTCTGTGGCTGGAAAAAGTGGTTGGGAATCAGAAAAATGGAAACCTGCTGCAACTTCATCTTTCTACTGCCTATCCCTATTATTACATTATTATTTTTAGTAATTCAACCAGCAAAACAAAACTTTGATGATAAATCCAATGTTTTTACTAAACTCTAAAAAAACATATAGTCTGGAAAAAAATGAAGAAATGAACAAACAAGAGCAATATAAACAAAATAAAAATGTAAACAGGATGCTTTCATTCTAAACATTTGTGCTACTCCATTATAATGTTTTAAAAGAAAAATAACAAAAATGCAGGATAGAATAAAGAAAGGGGAAATGGGAAGACAAACAATAAAGTGGAAATAAAAAGGTTGCAATGATTTTGAGCTCTGCCCTCAAAGACATCCGTTGATGTGCAGCTCAAGGGACTATGGGCTCTTCTTTTGGATACATTAATGTGCCCTCTGCCAACCCTCAACTGGAAAGAAAAACATGCTGTGATAAATTGAACAACTAATGCTGTCCTTAATGCAGAAAAATGTAATGGCTTCAGTTGTTGGATTTCCCTAGTTCTCTGGTCAGTTGGAGGGGTGGGGTGGCATGATAGCAGTCTTTCATTATTTGAGCAGCTGTCACAGAGAAGAAGAAGTCAACCTATTCTCCAAAACACCTGAAGGCAGGACAAGAAGCAACAAATGGAAATTAAGGAAGGGAACAACTTAGAACTGAGGAGAAATTTCCTGACAATGAGAATAATTAATCAATGAAATGACTTGCTTCCAGAAGTTGTGGGTGCTCCATCACTGGAGTTTTTAAAGAAGAGATTGGACAACCATTTGTCTAAAATGGTACAGAGTGTCCGGCCTGAGCAGGGGCTGGACTTGAAGAGCCCCCCCAAAGCCCCTTAAAACTCTGTTATTCTGATTCTTCTGTCGTTCGTCATCTACCTATCCTTCTGAATGAATGGATTCTTTATTGGCCAAGTGTGATTAGATAAACAAGGAATTTGCCTTGGTACATATGCTCTCAGTGTACATAAAAAGAAAATATACATTTGTCAAGAATCATCAGGTACAACACTTAATATAGTCATAGGGTACAATAAGCAATCAAATCATACTAGGAAACAGTCAATATGAATAGTAAGGATACAAGCGACAAAGTTACAGTCATAGAGTCACAAGTGGGAGGGGGTGAGTGATAAGGAGTGATGGGAAGATTACTAGTAATAATAGTGCAGACTTTGTAAATAGTTGGACAGTGTTGTGGGAATTATTTGTTTAGCAGAGTGATAGCGTTCAGGAAAAAACTGTTCTTGTGCCTAGTTGTTCTGGTGTGCAGTGCTCTATATTGTCATTTTGAGGGTAGGAGTTCAAACAGTTTATGTCCAGGATGTGAGGGGTCTGTAAATATTTTCTCAGCCCTCTTTTTGACTCGTGCAGCATACAGGTCCTCGATTGTAGGCAGATTGGTAGTAATTGTTTTTTCTGCAGTCCTAATTATCCTCTGATGTCTGTGTCTGTCCTGTTGGGTTGCAGAACCAAACCAGACAGTCTTGTTATGGGAGGAAAGCACCAGGGGAGAAGATAAGCCAGGGACTTAGCACTTTATAGAGCCTGGTACTGAGACAGCTTGTCTGTGAGATTGGTAGAGGTTGGTTGCCCAGTAAAGCAGAAGTTGTAAGGTGGTTGGGTACTCCTCTGTGAAACAGAAAGGAAGCCCAACTCAACCTATAGATCAGCATCTGTATTTGTTCTGGGGTTTACATCACTTTTGTAGAAGCTCTGTTGTATGTTCAATGGAGCTTGTGTTTCTCAGGGAGAATCTCTGCACATCCTCCCCCTCAATCTCTTCAGGAGGACACAGTAGGCCAAGAAACAGGTACATAACAAGAACGTTGGTGTATGGAGGAACAAGAGACAGCTACGAATCTTCCTTCTTTCTTCCTACCTGTGAAAGAAGCTGTGAGCAATGAAGGGGCAGATGCCCGATCCATGGGAGACCAATAAGGGAAAACCAATTCAAGCTGCCTGGAGAAGGAGACAAATGCAATATCACAAAGGACACATCCTTTAAAAACGATTAACAGTTTGTTTTCTGGTTGGAGTTAGAGAGGCATGAGAATAAGTTCAGTAGCTGTTGTGCGTTCCTGATCTGGAACCAATGTTCAACGGCTTTTAAAATGAAAGTGAACACCGCAGCTACTGAAGAAACTGGGCTGATGTACTGCAGTGACAGCTGCTTCTCCATCTGTTTTCCTACACTTCCAAATACACAGGGCCACCCTGGAAAGAAAGGACTGTTTCCGTGTCTCTCTGAAGCCCTGCTTTATGGATGCACACAGCTGGCTGCTGCAGTAATAAATCAATTCCATCCATCATGTCCAATCAGTGAAATAAAAATTTAAATATGTTTGCTCTTGCTGGTGTAGTTCTGTTTCACAAAGAAAACATAAACTAATATCAACATAGCCTTAGCACTTCTGTGTTTGACTGCGTGTGAGAAATCTGAACACAGTTTGCTTTCATTGACAACTTCTAATGTTATTTCCTTATCCTAGGTTCTGTTTCTCTTTTCTATCATCTGTCTATCATCTATCATCTGCACCTCTATAACTGTCTGGTTTGGTTCTGCAACCCAACAGGACAGAACAGAACTGAGGATAGTGGGACTGCAGCAACTACTACCAACCTACAACAGAGGACCTGTATACTGCAGGTCAAAAGAGGGCTGTGAAAATATTTACAGACCCCTCATATCCTGGACATAAACTGTTTCAACTCCTTCCCTCAAAAAGATGCTACAGACCACTGCACACCAGAACAACTAGGCACAAGGACAGATTTTTCCCAAGCCATCACTCTGCTAAACAAATAATTCCCACAACAGTGTCCAACTATTTACAAAGTCTGCATTACTATTACTATTAATCTTCCCATCTCTCCTTATCACCCATCCTCTCCCACTTGTGACTGTATGACAGTAATTTTGTCGCTGGTATCCTTACGGTTTATATTGACTGTTTCCTAGTATGATTTGATTGCTTATTCTACTCTATGACTATTATTAAGTGTTGTACTTTATGATCCTTGACTCTTGATGAATGTATCTTTTCTTTTATGTATACTGAGAGCATTTGCATCAAGACAAATTCCTTGTGTGTCCAATCACATTTGGCCAATAAAGAATTCTATTCTATTCTATTCTATTCTATTCTATTCTATTCTATTCTATTTTATTCTATTCTTTTTGCAAATTGTTTTCATTTTGATTTAAGTCCAAAAGAAATGTATTAGTTGCTTTTTGTTCATTGTCATCCGCAAAGATCTAAATTTAAGCTGAAGGTCCCAAAGGTGCTTTTTCAAGAGACAACTGGACTTTCTTGTTTTTCTTTGAAGATGTTTTTCTCCTCATCCAAGAAGCTTCTTCAGTTCTTGGATGAGAAGTGAAACATCTTCAAAACTCATGACCTGGATGACTGAAATCTGATAAGTGGACAACCTTTTCATGGAGAAAGGTCATGCTTAACTTTTCTGAAAGGTTGAGGGGTGCCATGCCAGTAGACAGCATACATTTCTATAGGATGTGACATTTTCCAAGAATTTAAGGGTGATATTTTCAGTTATGGTCAGAGGAAGCTCTGAAGGTGACAAAAAAGAGAGGACGAGGACGTGCATTCTGCCTACCCTGAGATAGGATAATCTCAATATCTCACTCAAGATATTCAGCAGTGTTTAATTGCTACAGTGACAAGACGAAATCTTAAATTTCAGTGCTAGAGCCAATGAATTTTGAAAATCTTGTATAGTGAAGTACTGTCTTTTAGAATGCAATACTTGAAAGGAGACACACTCCTGTGAGTCTCAGGCTGTACTGGAAACTTCCTCTTTTCATCCTTTACATTTTGAGCTTCCAGTTGTTAAGTGGAGTAAAGAGTAAAGGAAGGAAGAAGTGACTGCTACTGATGACCTTGAATGCTACTTCTTTCCAGAGGAACAGAAGAAACTATATTATGCCTTATTGAATGCAGCTGGGTATTATCACTAAGAGGAGCTCACTTTTCAGGCAGAAGCTGCCATTAATGATACAACAGGCACTTTCCAGACAAAAGGACAACAGCAAAAGCCAGGCCACAAAATCCATATCCCACAGGTATCCAGGTAGTCCTCGACCTAAGCCAGCCACTTAGCAACTGTTTGAAGTTATACGAGATACCCAAAAGGTTACTTAGATCTAGATTCAAAGTTATCCCAAAGGTGCTTTTTCAGAAGGCAACTGAACTTCCTTGTTTTTTCTTTGAAGATGTTTCCCTTCTCATCCAAGAAGCTTCTTCAGCTCTGACTGGATGGTGGGGAATGGAAGGATTTACATTCCTTGCAGATAGCTGATCATCTGCATCCTTTTTGAGGGTTGTCTTCAAAGAAAAACAAGAAATTTGCCTCAAAAAGCACCTCTCATATTCTGGATGACTGAGAAGCTCTTACAGACTTTTAGATTCAAAGTTCCAACAGCTACACGACCCTGTAGTCACATGATTGCATTTTGGGTGGTCGGCAACCAGACTGCCTTTATGGACTTTGCAGAATCCAGCAGTCACGTGACCACGATTTGTACCTTTTTTGCCAGAAAGAAGCATTTACTTCCAGTTCCCAGCAAAAAATATCCCATAGCAAACAATGGGTTCACTTTATAATCACTGCATTCTCTTATAACAAGCAACATCCTACAGTCAAGCATGATCCCACAGTGACTCATTTAAAAACTTATGATCATAATTGCAAGTTCAATTACAGTCATAATTTGAGGATGGCCTGTAGTCTATGTTTATACCATGGTTGGCTACAAGCAAGAGAAGCCCAAAATTTGTAACTTTACTGTTGAAATAAGTACTTTGTTTTTCCTATTTTAATTAGGCCAATAGAACAAAACCATGGCTTTGGAATTGTCGAGCCCCTTTCAGTAAAACACAATCAAGGAAGAAAGAATCAGATGCACCGCTATATGCAAGTTTAATGCAAGAATTAAACTACAGAATTTTACAGAAACTGCAAGAGATTTATAGGATTTGATTTACATTATCAAATGGATATATTAATTATGCAAATGGTACAGGAAAATATTTACTCATACCCCATTATTCAGAAGCAGCCTTGAATGTTAATGAGGAACAGATAACGTCTTTATGAATTTTAAAAATTTTGGAAAGCTTTGTGCTTTTGAAAAAAAAAGGCATGATTTCTGAGATAGGCTAATTGGTTAGAAAAGCTAAATGAAAATTAGTGCTTGAATGATTCATCTATAGGGTCTCCATCTGTTCAATTGTCTAATCATTTTGAGTGTGTGGTCTTACAATGATTTGTCTGCGTATTTTCTTATACCAAAGAGAAAACCATAAAGGAAGTTTTATGTACTCAATATGCCCACTGATTAATGGCAATAGATCCACCAACTAGGACTAAATGCAGAAGTATAAATGGAATTTAAGATTGCTGAACCTAGTAATGTGTTTTCAACACAAGTAGGAATCATTGAGCTTGGTTTCAAAAACCATTGTTTTGTTTTGTTTTTTCACTTGATGAAATAAGCTATTCTTTCTCAGGTAATAAACCAATGCCTTAATACAAGTTAAAGTCTTACATCATTGAATGCACTTTTAAAAAAAAGTGGAGGCCAAAGCATCATGCACAAAGAAAATAAGCATTTCAAGGGCAGCTCAGGATTATCTGTCTTTAATTAGTCTGTGATCACCTGATTGCGGAGATTAACAAGTTTGGCTTTTCCTAGAGAGAATCAATGCAGCCTACATACAAGTTTTGTTATATATGCAGGTTTGAATGTCATTGGTTTAGTTTGAACTGTTCTTGTAAAATGTCAAATATGATTGGTTTAAAAGTAGGAAAAACCTGCACTCTGATTGGCTGGCAACTGTGGCTGCTGGCTATAAGTAGCAGCCACAGCCCAGCCAAATCGGGTCTGTTATGAGCTGTAGCCACTAATAAACTCTTCACTGAAGTACTCCGCGTCTGACTCTTCATGCAAATCTAACAAGTTTAATACCTCATGTTGGAGATTGCGTAAGTGTCTCTTTGAATCTGTAAGCTATTTGACCAGAGGTGGTATTCAGCAGGTTCTGACCATTCTGGAGAACCGGTAGTGGAAATTTTAAGTAGTTCGGAGAATCAGCAAATACCACCTCTGACTGGCCCCACCCCCATCTATTCTTTGCCTCCCGAGTCCCAGCTGATTGGCTGGGTCTTCTTTTGTTGCCCTGCACAGGAGAACGGAGCTGGAAAGCAGGTTAGTGGGGGTGGGGAGGGAATGTAGATTTTACAGTATCCTTCCGCTGCCACTCCCACCAAGCCACGCCTATCAAGCCATGCCACGCCCACAGATCTGGTAGTAAAAAAAAAATTAATCCCACCACTGTATTTGACCCCTGAGGGGTGAAGAGAGAGAGAGAAATGAAGAGAAGGATCCTCAAAGCTGTCCCAATGTCTATCCCTCTCCAAGCCTATTATTTGAAGGAAAAGCCTTGTTTTTAAAAATAGAGAACTTTCCTGTTGTATTTATTTGCTTAATAAATGTATTTTTACCTCAGATATAATACAGATAGTCCTCAACTGATAGCTGTTTGTCTAACTATGTTTCAAAATAACAATGGTTCAGACCATCGTATCACCCCCTGTACTCGAATAATTAGAATTCGGGCACCTGGCAACCAGCTCATATTTATGACTAGTTGTAATGTCTTATGGCCACATGACCACAATTTACACCCTTCCAACAAAATATGCCCATTGAGACAGCTGGATTCGCTTAATGTCTGCATTGATTTGATGAACAACCATAAAATTATTCAACTTATGATCACCATGACTTATGACTGAAATTCTGATGCCAGTTATGGTTGTAAGGAGTCCTGATGGCACAGTGGTTACAAGTATTGCAGGCTAACCCTGCCCAAGTATTGCAATATTACAAGCTAACTGTGCCCATAACAAGAAGTTCGATCCTGACTGGCTCAAGCTTGCCTCAGCCTTCCATCCTTCCGAGATCGGTAAAATAAGAACCCGGATTGTTGGGAGGCAATATGTTGACATTGTTAACCTCCCAGAAAGTGCTGTAAAGCAGCAGTCCCCAACCTTTCTGATTTCAGGGTCCGGTTTCAGAAGAAAAATTGTCTTCCTTGAACCAGAGGGGATGGTTTTGTGTGTGCAACCTAGATCCTGCACATGCACAGATGAAGCTTTGCTCGCTGCTTGTGTGGCCCAGTTCCTGACAGGCCATGGATTGGTATCAGCCCACAGACCAGGGTTGGGGAACCCTGTTTTAAAGCACTAGGGGGGGCTGTATTGTTCTGATCCGGCTCACAAACTCTCTGACAAACTCTCTGTAGTTAAGTAAATGTTCCCTTTATTAGGAGTGCCAGCAGCCCCGCAAAAAGTCTCTCTCTCTCTCTCTCTCTCTCTCTCTCTCTCTCTCTCTCTCTGCCACACCTATTCATCTCCCCCCCCTCCTTTTATCCCCAGAGCTAGGGTGGGGCTTCACTAGCAGCGCTGGCTCTTCTGTCCCAAGGATTGGCCCATAGATTTCCATTGCCCTCCTCTTCTCTGCTTTCTGTGCATCCATGCATCAGGCACTGGACCCAGCTGTTCCTCCTCTTTTCCTTCAGCCACCTCCAGACCTGTTGATGTCTGTTGATGCTCCATCTGAGAGCCGATAGATGGCCCAGGCTCCTCCTCTGTCTCTATTTCTGACAGTGCCATTCCTTTTTCCCCCTTGGAGCTCTCAGATTGCCTTGATGCTGGGCCTGACTCCCAGACCACCTCCTCATCTGATTTGGCTGCCAGAGGGGCCGGTGACTGACAGGCCATAACAAGTATATCAATCTAAGTGTTATTGCTGTTGCTTTTGCTGTTGCTTTTGCTATTATAAGTCAAGGACTACCTGTAAAAGTCTATAGCATGCACTGACAGCTGGGCTAAGTTTGTAGTCTGCATCCAATATAATTATGTAAAATATGAGCATCTTTTTGTTTTTGATGGGACCTGATGCTATTTATATTCTTTTCACACTCTGCAGATGCTCAGGAGCATATGGTCAAACAGGGCTTCCTGCTGCATTCAAATGTCCAACATCCCCAGGCATTTCTAAGCCTAAAATCAGAAATATTTAATATTGTAGTGCAGTCAAAGTTTCCTGCCTCCCAATATTTTGAGAGACAGGAAAGTTTGACTGCACTGCAATTCACTCCTTGCTGTGGCAGGAACACAGATCAAAGAATATATTGCTGATGTTGTTCATATATCAATCCATCTTCTCTCGACTCCAGGCATTAAGGGAAAAGCGTATAGGGAAATCTCAATTATAACACAACAAACTAAAATGTAATACTAATTTCATGAAATACTAATTCCATTGCAATACTAATTAGATTCTAATTGGATTCTTAGTGGTGTATGTGCGTGTATAGATATCTAGATATATATTTTTCGGACATTTGTGTTTCCACAATTAGTAGACAATGAGCTCATCTTCTCGTTTCCTACAATATCTAAAGATGTGGAAGAGAATGCCAAATAAGAAATGAGCCATTAGAGAATGCTGTAGAACACACATTGGCAAGGAATAAATCCAACATTTGCATATTATTTGCATATTCTGATTTCCATAGGAACACTATATTTTCACCTCCTGCCTCTGACTCTCTCCTTAGGGTTCTTTCTCTAAAGCTTCTTCTTAACTGGAGATTGGAGATGCCAGAAAAAATGCTGGGGAGAAGGAAGTGGGAGGGGTGATGTTTTAGCCCCCAAAGTGAAGGTAAAGCTACTTACCCAGTACTGGCAAAGAAGGCACATCAATAGGACAGGGTAGCTGCAGGTTTTCACATACTGTCCAGCAATCTAAGACTGCCAGATGTGTATCCAGCCTCTAGAGGGGAGCCCTGGGGAGGCTGTTTTTGCCCTCCTAGAGGATCAAGGAAGCCTCCAGAGCCCAGGGAGGGCAAAAACAATCCCCCTGCTGCTGTGGTGCAGGAGGCCAACTAGGTCACACCCAACATGGCTATGCCTACCCAGCAATGGAGGGACAACCAGTTGCTGAAATTTTTGAAGCCCACCCCTGATCTTACCTGTGGCTTCATCAGTACCCAAGGGGTAGGAAGATAAGTCAGCTGTCTGTAAGCAAAGGAAGGAAAGACAGTTTTTGTGCTGTCCATTGTCCAATCACAAAGACCCTGTTTCTCCTTCCTCTGCTTCTCTCTCCTTCAGTCCTTGGCCACCCATGGTGTCTTCCTACTACCAAAAACACCTGTTTCCCCCATGGATTGATGGCTGAAACAGTGGAAGGGTTAAACTTCCATAGAAAGGGAAGCAGAGGGAGATAGCTGCTACAGTATGCCAAAGCATAGACTTAAGGAGAGAGTAGAAGATCTTATGGTGCCAGGAGAGCTACTATCCTTTTTCCCCTCTTTCTCTACCTCGGGGGTGTCAAACTCAAGGCCTGGGAGCCAGAGCAGGCCCATGGGGTGCTTTGATCTGGCCCGTGGGGCTGCCCTGGAAACAGCAAATGACCTGCCCACTGTGTTTCTGCAGGAAAAAGGAGCTCAGGAGGACACCATTGCAAGACATCACCCCAGCTGAAAATGGAGTTCGCGAGGGCCATGCATGTCCCCCCGCAACTCTATTTTCTTTTCACTGGCAGAGGGCTGCAGGAGGCCATCACAACCGAAAACAGAGCTCGGGAGCCCATTTTCGGTGGCAAAGCCCTCGGGCCCCCACAGGTGCCCACAACACAAGTGATGTCATGCTGGCCACATACATCCTGGCCATGCCCACCCCGGATCTCTTAGGTCAAACACAACCCTGATGCAGCCCTCGATGAAATTGAGTTTGACACCCCTGTTGTACCTATACTTTTCCAGATAGCATAACATCTGATGGACACAAGTGGGGAATGAAACTCTTCCCTTCCCCTCTTCTCTTGTTATGGGGACAGGAAAGGCATAATGATACCCAGCTTTACATCTCCACCCCAAACCAGATCAGTGATGCTCTCTCCGTGATGTCCCGGTGCCTGGATGCGGTGCAGGTCTGGATGGGGAGTAACAGGCTCCGGCTCAACCTGGCCAAGACTGAGTGGCTGTTCTTACCGGCATCTCGGGTTTCATTGGATGTACCATCTTTGGTCGGGAGAGGTGTTGCCCCCCGTGGACAGGGCGAGGAATCTGGGCGTCCTCCTGGATTCACAGCTCAGTTTGGAGGAGCAGGTGGGAGCTGTGACTAGGGGGGCTTTTGCCCAGGTTCAGCTGGTTTGCCAGCTCCACCCTTACCTGAGCTCAGATGCCCTTCGAACAGTCACTCATGCGCTCGTCACCTCCAGAATCGACTACTGCAACGCTCTCTATATGGGGCTGCCACCCGGAGGTTGCAGCTGGTACAGAATGCAGCCGCGTGGGCTGTGATGGGAGTGTCCCAATACTCCCATGTTACACCCCTCCTGCGCGACTTGCATTGGTTGCCGGTTGCCTTCCGGGTTAGTTTCAAGGTGCTAGTAACAACTTATAAAGCCCTAAATGGCTTGGGGCCAGGGTACTTGCAGGAGTACCTCCTGCCAGCATCACACTCTGATTGCCCTGTACACTTCCATAGGAGGCGCCTCCTTGGGATACCGTCAGTTAGGCATTGTCAGCTGGCGGTCCCCAGGGCTAGGGCCTTTTCTGTGGGAGCGCCCACCCTATGGAACCAGCTCCCCGTGGATCTCCGTTTGGCCCCTGATCTCCGCTCCTTCTGCTGGGACCTGAAGACCTGGCTGTTTCAACAGGCCGGTCTGGATTGACCCAGGGGGGTGGGTTATTTTAATTGTTTTAATTTTTAATTGATTGTTTAGACTTGTATTTGTTTAATTTATTTTTATTGTAATTGTATGATATTTTTATGTTCGCCACCCTGAGTCCTTAGGGAGATGGGCGGCATACAAGTCTAATAAATTATTATTATTATTATTATTATTATTATTATTATTATTATTGAAACAATCAAAGGAGATCAGCACTTTTTAGTGTCAGTTCTCCATTCTCATGGAGTGATTGCTCTGTGGAAACCAAGAAGTCCCCTCCCCTCCTTCTCTCCCTGCCACTTGACCCCATGTCAGAACTGCTACTTCATGCCTGCATTTTGCATTCGCTCAATGTCAGTCTGCCGTGAACTTTGGTGGGGGAGAGAGCTCAATGGGAGGAGGGACAGTTCACTACACACCATGCTTTCTGGAGGCACAACTTCAAGGTCAGATAGTTGGAAATGGCATGCAGTCACATACCAACTAAGTTGCATTAACAGAGGGATACAATCAAGATCAAATGAGGTTCTAATACCATTCTATAAAGCCTTAGTAAGACCACACCTAGAGTACTGCATCCAGTTTTGGTCACCACACTATAAAAAAGATGTTGAGACTCTAGAAAAAGTGCAGAGAGGAACAACCAGGATGATTGGGGAACTGGAGACTAAAACATATGAAGAACAGTTACAGAAACTGGGCATGGCTAGTCTAGTGAAGAGAGGGACCAGGGGGGACATGATAGCAGTCTTCCAATATTTGAGGGTTTCAGAAAGGTGGAAAGAAGGGGTCAAGCTATTTTCTAAAGCAGTCAGGCTTGGACTAGATTGACACAAGGTCCTTTCCAACTCTGATTATCTGTTACCAGCCAGCCCCAGTGGAAGAGGCCATTCCCAAAACACTTCATTTGAATATGGTTGGACAACGGGAAAGCAGCAGTGGGAAGTGACTCAGGGGAGAGAAGTTAAAACTTAGGGATTTTGATGCATGAACCTGCTCTGGCTTTGCTTTACTTTATTCTGCTTTACCTTTAGTAAACTGTACCTTTGTCACTAAATGGAGACAAGGATCATTCTTACTTAAAAGCTGAGGCAGCATTGACACTCCCCTTCTCTTGCCCTAGATGGCAACCAAAGTGTAGAGCAGGAAGTGGCAGAGAATGGCTTCTTTGATATTTGTTTTTGGTTTCCAAGGAGTGATTAATCCAGTTTTTCAGAAAACTGACTTTAGAAAATCCACAAGTTTTCTGCTGCCAATAACCTGGCCCCAAAGAAAGCCTTTCCCTACCACCTCATTCTACACACACACACCTCATTCAAACAAGGCCCATCTTCTGCTTTGTGTGTGAGGTAGAAGAGCTGTTAGAAGTGCAGATAGCACATTTTGACCCTGGCATAATATTCTTCAGGCTTCTGCCCTAGAAAACAAGATTTTAATGCTGCCATCTGAAAGCACCCTGGGAGCAAAGCAGAGCAAACATTTCTTCAAAGAGAATAGCGCAAGCAAAATAATTTTGAGACCAAAGGCCATGCCTGATCTTTAAATACCCTTGGAGCCAGACTGCCAAAAATGGGAAGAGTGTAGATAAAAACTAAATTACATTTAATTAAAAGTATATTTAATTAAAAACAAGTACTCTCTGGATATTCATCCAGTGCCCTTTCCTGACACATTAAAAATTACAGTTTGCTAGTAACATTAGAAAAAGTTCTGTGACCTGCCCAATGGATTAACTTCAAGAAGAAAAGTGTCCTACATAAAGTGTATTTTGAGCATCCTAGAGAATGACTCACTATAGTAGAAAGAATTCCCTCTGATGCAGTCTCAATGAACTAAGCACTGCTCTCAAAATATTAATGGGCAGCATGTTTGAATATGCGATCCCTGTAATTCTGCAGGAAGTGTGATTTGCAATTTAGGGAAAAAAAGATCATAAAGCAGCACTCAGAATACAGAATAATAGAGTTGGAAGGCACCCTTGGGGGTCTTCTAGTCCAACCCCGCTGCTCAATTAGGGCACCCTATAACATTTCAGACAAGTAGCTGCCAGTCTCTTCTTAAAAGCTTCCAATGATGAAGCACCTACAACTTCTGGAGGCAAGCCGTCCCACTGGTTAATTGTTCTTATTGTTAGGAAGTTTTTCATTCGTTCTAGGTTGCTTCTCTCCATCCATTGCTCCTTGTCCTGCCTTCTGGTGCTTTGGAAACTAGTTTTTCCTTTCACTAGACTAGACATACCCAATTCTTGCAACTGTTCTTTGGATGTTTTGGTTTCCAGGTTATTAATCATCTTAGCTGATTTCAGTGAAAAAGGAACTTCTAATGAAAGGAAAAAGTGACAGAGGAAAGAATTGGTTGTTGGGAGAACCAGTGATGGATTCAAAAAAATTTACTACCGATTCTGTGGGCGTGGCTTGGTGGGTGTGGCATGGCTTGGTAGACGTGGCAGGGGAAAGTTACTGCAAAATCCCATTCCCTCCCCACCCCACTAACCTGCTTTCCAGCTGCATTCTCCTGTGCAGGGCAACTAAAGAAGACCCAGCCAATCAACTGGGACTCAGGAGGCAGAGAATAGATGGGGGCGGGGCCAATCAGAGGTGGTATTTGCTGGTTCTCTGAACTACTCAAAATTTCTGATACTGGTTCTCCAGAACTGGTCAGAACCTGCTGAATACCACCTCTGGGGAGAACCATTCTTACTACCAATCTCAATGGGGTAGAACATTGAAGACACATGTCATCAGCCAACCTTTGGCTCCCCTGCTTCCCTTAGCTACCAAGACCCATGCTTCAGTATCTGTAGATACTGTAGATCAGATTTTCTTTCTCCCTGAGTTCACCTGTACAGCAAAACTAAATAGCAAGCTTGCCACTAAGGAGAAAATAAATAGTATTGGGGTGAATGGGACACTAGAGTTAGATGTGTCAGCACTGCATCTCTAATAATGCTTGTATCTCCATCCAAACATTGCTCAGAGGTAAAAAGAATGGTAGTCCCACCTGAATGAGGAACGCAGGATAAAGCAAATACAAAATAGTTTATCAGCAAATTGTGCCATTGAAAAGACAGATTGTGTCAGTTATTATAGCTGCTCAAAGCATAATTTGACTCCCCCAGCATCATAAAAAATGGCAATTGCTTTTTCAAGACATCAGCCCAGCTCTGAAAACATCTAAGGGTAGCATCTGCTTCTTTTCAGCAAAGAGAAACATTATTATGTCTATATTTCTCAGTGTACATAAAACAGCTTCATTCTGTGAGGAAGTACTGTAGGCTGTGACTAAACTTGAACTGTGGATGTGAGCTTTCTTGATTTTCATCTATCACAGCTTTGGGAACTACTAATTAAAATGTAACTTGCAGGCTGAGTTTCTCCCAGATTTACGTGAAGCTAACATAGTGCATATCATAAAAAGAGATCTTCCTGCTTATAAATTCTAATGAATTTATTAGCATGAAGAACAAGATACATCTTAATGTCAAGTGTTGCAAATCTTTTTCTTTTTGCATTTCTTTCATGAACTTCTGTGTAACAACACGAGCATCCAAATATTTCTGTGAAGAACTATTTCTGCACGTGTCATATCAGGAACATTTCCACGTGGAAGCTGCAGCAGTATATTAAAGGTATAAGCAATGAGAAGCTGTAGCATATTTCCTTGAGGAGGGTCACCTTACTATTCAAAGATGAGAGTAATGGTCATCAGTCTCATTCACTTGCAGTCATCGCTGCCTCCTTCAGCGAATGCCATGCTCTTGAAAGCAATCTGCGTCCTTGAATTCACATCACCAGCAATGCTTTGCTTTGAATTGGTTGACTGGTGTGATCTACAAAAGCACCACAGCATCTATCATGATGATCAGATTTAACAGCATCTCCACACCCTGTTATTTTAGGAGAAATACATTCCATCTGCAGGAAACCAGAACATGTCTATGCTCTATGCACTAATGGATTAGTGATACTTTAGGTCAGGGGTATCAAACTCAAGGCCCGTGGGGTGCTTAGATCTGCCTGGAAACAGTGAAGGAGCGGCCTGCGGTACCTTTGCCAGCAAAAATGGAGCTTGGGAGGGCCACACATGGCCCATCCGGACTCCGGTTTCGGTCAAGGCAGCCTCCTGCAGCCCTCTACCAGCGAAAACAGAGCTAGTGGCCTCCCCCAGCTCTCTTTTCACTGGCAGAGAGCTGCAGGAGGCCGTCACAGTTGAAAACAGATCCTTGATGAGTGATGTCAAGCTGGCCACGCCTCCTGACCACAGACACACACGGGCCCCCAAGGTCAAACACAACCCTGATGCAGCCCTCAATGAAATCAAGTTTGCCACCCTGACTTTAGGTAGACTAAGCTTCAGTTGAATAGCCCTCATTCAATTACAGATCCAGAAGATATTGAATTGGGGAGGTACAAAGCGTTTTGAAGGTGAACCTTTCTAAACCTAAAATGTCCTATTCTGAGGACTGGTATGACCTTACAGAATGGATGTACCACTGGGTTCTTTGAGGATGTTTTTCAGCTTCCCAGTCTAGGCTAAGCCCTGAGCAGTCATGTAAAGTCTCCAGAGCCCAGGGAGGGCAAAAATGCCCCCCACTTTGGTGCAGGATGCTGACTAGGCCATGCCCACCATGCCCACGCCCACCCAGCAACCAGCCAGAGAACCCTTTGCTAAAACTTTTGAAGCCCACTCCTGCTTATAACTCAGTTAAGAAGAACAATGTTTCAACTTCTGTAACAAGGAATATGCAGTTCCATAGCCAATTAAACAGCTAAGATTCTAATTTCTACTCTGAAGCAATATATTAAGAACACATATAGGTATTGTCGCTTCAAAAAACCCGGGTATCTAAGGATGAATTTAGAGAGGTAATTTCCAAAGGTAAACAATTCTCACTCATTCTGAAGCTTATAGCCAAAAGACAGACAGTAAGTACTATAGTTAGGATTGTGTAAGTACATACTTATTTTCATGGAGTACTCAAATTATTATATTGATATATATTGCAAATAATTTTAATTTTCATAGAGTTGGTTTTTATATTTAAAGCTGTTTAGTTTTTAAATTAAATGTACATAGTTTTGTTACTAATGTATAGCTCAATTCATTAGTTTTAACTTCGCTTGGTGTGCCAGATATTCTTCTCAATGTTTATTGATGGAATGGGGCATTCAAACTATGCTATCTTTAGAGCACTTAAAGTGGATGGAAGACACAAATCCCATCTATCTTTTCATATATGTGTATGTTTCCATCTATTTGTCTATCTGTCTTCTAAGTGGATACAGCTCATGTCCTTTCTGTTGGCTAAAATCCTTTTCTCCTAATGAAACTGTTCTCACTCAGCTGCAAATATTTTCTACTACCCTAGCCCAAGACTTTTGAAAGCTCATGTCCCTATCAAAAAGTCATATTAAATTGAAGCCCCTCTAAATAGTCTCTGATATTCTCTAAATCAGGGGGTGTCAAATTCAATTTCATTGAGAGTTGCATCAGGGTTGTGTTTGACTTAGGAGCTGGAGTAGGTGTAGCCAACTTGACATCACTCATGTTGGGGGCACCTGTGGTGGCCCAAGAGCTCTGCCAGAGAAAACAGACTCCTGAGCTCCGTTTTCAGCTGCGATAGCCTCCTACAACCCTCTGCCAGAGAAAATGGAACTCTAGAGGGCCTCACGCAGCCCTCCCAACCTCTGTTTTCACTGGCAGAAGCACCACGGGCCAGTCCTTCACTGTTTCCAGGGTGACCTCATGGGCCAGATCTAAGCACCTTGTGGGCCGGATCCGGCAGCCAAAATGTGGGCCTTGAGTTTCACACCCCTGCTCTAAACGGAGCACTTCTTTCTGGTCTGGGATAGGATTAGAACATATCATGGTCTCAGTCAGCTTAATTGGGCCTTTGCCTCCTTAGGGATGGGCTACCTATTATACTTAGGTGCATTGAAGTCTTTGGGATACATAATCAATTGTCTGCAGTTTGGCAGACTTTTAGTGTACATGCCCTGCAAAGGAAAAGAAAGCCTCTGTGTTCTAAATGGTGGCATAGAATCTTTAGGGTTCCTGTGTGATGTGGTGGTTAAAATGATGGAATGATACCAGAGAGATGTAGGGTCTATCCTCTCTCGGTAATGGAGACTCAATTCGATGACTTTGGACCAACCATTCTCTCTCAAACCTATCTCAGATGATAAATATTGTGGGGAGAAATAGAGCAGGAAATGGATCTCTAAGCAGATTCCCCTGAACTGCCAGATAAAATGGTGCAATATGTATCTAATCAAGAAATTCCTTTTATCCACATTCTTATAGATAGTGGAGTGCCATTCTTTTTGGCTGCCTCACCTGTCATTACCATAAATATTGCCCTGTCTGAATTATATGTGTTTTACATCAGCTTTCTAAAAAAATCTTGATACTAATTTTTAATTACTGTGTATCTCATATTTGCAAACACTTAACAGCTGATTGATCCCCACTGGCTGATAGAGAAAAGCAATATATATCTGTGTGTACAGATCAAAAATAGCTTTTTCCAAGCCTGGATAATTTCTTAAAAACAAAATAAATGCAAGCAAAAGGAATAATGAGCTAGTCTAAATTATTTATGAAAAAGAATTCCCCTACTTTGCATTTTCAGAGTTTGTTCTGTAGACAAATTGCCCAATTCTTTATCATCTATTGGAAAAGCAGAGACTTAAATGCCAAATTCTACTAAAAACTGGCAAAAAAAGCCCACAAGAAATGCTGAACCAGCCTATATATTTGCTTATCTTGTTCCTTAAAGCATTTTGCAAATCCCATTTTCTAACTTTAAGGGTGTGCTTAGTATGCAATTCATTTCTGTTCCTTTCCCTCCTCTTCTTCACCTTTAGAACCCAAAGATAAATTAAGTAGTAGCAGATATTATATCCCTTAAAATCATTTTAAAAGATAGAACACATCAAAGGATTTTGATATATGTTGTTGTACAAAAATGTGGCAGCCATAATGAAAGTTTTAACAGCTACACAACTACTGCTCTTCATGATGATGAAAGGCCATGAAAGGAGAGGAGAAAGAAGACTAAAGTTTATTCTCAAGCAAGAGTTTTCTAGGTTTATAATCATCCTGTTTTTTAATAGTTACGTGTACTGAATTCAGAGAAATCCATAGCTCTAAGGAGAATTGATTTGTTTCAGGACAATTCTGTGTTCCTTCCATCATGTGAGGCAGGAGTTATCTAGAGTGAGTGAAACTTAATTGGATCCTTCACAAAGAAGAACCTGGTATTTCATCTCTAGCTACTGAAACAGCACTGGTTATAGCTGCATTAATGCAAGATTGTATTTAATGTGGTTCCACACTGAAGTACGCTGTGATTAAAATGAAGGAAAATATTGTCATTTTTATATCTGTTATAAATGAGATTCATACTGTTTGATAGTAGCTGCCAGCAGGATAAATTCATCAGACACTATTTAGAGGCCCCAAGTTACTGTTTATCATATCAATAACCAGAGCCAATGCTTACTAAGTACCTACCACAGTTGCCTGGCAGGAGAAAAACAATGCAGAATCTACCACAGGAACCCAGCCCTTCTTTGTTGTGTTTGTGGTATCAAGACAGCAGGGAGATTCAACAAAAACAAAAGCAACTCAGTTCTTAGGAAGGTAGGCCTGGTGCTAGAAAACATAAGAAGGTCCTGCTGGATTTATCCATTTATTGTCAGTTATCTGTTTCATTTGTATGCCAGCCAGCACTGAAGGTTCTGGTCTGCTAACAAGCTCATCCTAAAATAAAATGACAGGCAGAATTAGGAATAACAAAATCAAAACGTAAAAAAAACCCAGAAAATACAAAATCTCATTTTTAATTGTTACATTAACAGAGTAGGCTAGCTGAGACAGATAGATCTTGATGGTTGAAAGCTTTGCTAAATCCCAAAGGGAAGCTAAAAGTGATTCGATCTCTGCAGCAGGGAAGTTCCAAAGTATGGTGGCAAGTCTAGAAAAGCCCATTTTTGAGACCTTCTCAGATGACAATCTTATAAAGATAGAATCTGGAGAGGAGTGATCCTATTCAGTGTATCAGGTGAATACAGGAGAAGGCAGTCTCTTAGATAATCCAGTCCAAAGCCATGTGTAGCTTTAAAGGTAACAATCATCATGTTGAATCATACCCAGAAGCGAAATGGTGACAATTCCCAAAACAGCTGTAACTTCTTCTAGACCAGATCCAAGGAGAGCACATTGTAGTGATCCAGATGGGAGCATAATGGAGCAGGGCCTCCTGGTCAAAGAATGGCTGCAGATGTATGAAAGCTGTAACTGAACAAGAGCTGTGAGTCAAGAAGGATCTCCAGATTGCAATTACCATTTAGAATTCAGAATCCAGAACAACCTTTTTCCAAGTCAAAGACTATATTCCTCTGAAATATAAACTCAAAAGCACTCCACCTGGGAGGGATACATTCTGAATTTGTTTCTCCCTAACTAGAAACTGACAGCCTCAGTCACTAAAATCAGAAATTCTGATGAATTTTGATGATACCAAACCCTATGCCAGGGGTCAAACTCAAGGCCCTCAGGCTAGAACTGGCCCATGGGGTACTTAAATCTGGCCCATGGGACCAGCCTGAAAATAGCAAAGGACTGTCCTGCGGTGCGTCTGGCAACCAAAGTAGGGCATGAGGGGCACACATGGTCCCCCCATGTCCCATTTTCAGCCTGAACAGCCTCCTGAAGCACTCTGCCAGTCAAAACAGGGTGTGGGGACCCATTCTGGGGGCCCCACACCCCATTTTGGCCAGCAAAGTGCTTCAGGAAGCCATCCAGGCTGAAATGGGATGCGCAGAGGCCATGCTCCCCATTGTGGCCAGCAGAGTGCTGCAGGAGGTGTCCATCCCATCTTCCCCCCTAGCTGGCCTCAGGAGGAGAACTACAATGTTGTTCCAGTCCCCAAAGGAATCCAGTTTGACACCCCTGCCCTATGCCAAAGAAAGAAGCACTCAGAAAGCAGAAGCCTCTAGGAAGTCTCTCTGGCCCATCCAATTGTCTCTTCTGAAAGGAGGAGATCACCAAGAGAGTACTGAAGTACCTCCCACTTCAATTCCCCAGAGACAAAACAAAGTTCCATTTTATCCACCATACTGTGCCCAGAATGGTCAACCAGTTGCAAGTAGGTAACTTACCGGCAGAATATGGAATGTAAAAGAAGCCTTCTGTCATATGGGGATTTTGTTGATAAAATATTGCCTCTCAAAGGAACTGTGTCTATGACAAGTGTTAAGTTTGCATGAAGAGACAGACGCGGAGTGCTTCAAGCTCTTTGTTTATTAGTGACTACAGCTCAGAACGAACCCACTTCGGCTGGGCTGTGGCTGCTACTTACAGCCAGCAGCCGCAGTTGCCAGCCAATCAGAGTGCAGGGTTTTCCCGCACTTTTTAAACCAATCATTTCTTACATTTTACAAGAACAGTTCAAACTAAACCAATGACTTTAAACCTGCATACATAACAACAAGAAACAGAATGGAAAAAATATGCGATAATGAGGAATAGAACAAAGGTGTCAACTTGTAAAACATCCCTATGCCTGTTATAGAGTTGCCATAAATGGGAGGGGGGAGGAAATCTGAAGGAGCAGTTTAAAACGAGAAGTACATTCCAACATTTATCTTACAAAGATTGTAGCTAAGCTACCGGATCTTCTGCCCACAAAAATCCTTAATTGGATAATGTGATTGATGACACCCAACCTGTGAATGTGCTTAATTGGAGAATCTGATTTATGACACACCCAGGAGGGAGTGGGGAAACAGGGTCACAGGTGATTACATAAATTACATATGCCAGAGTTGGTTTCATTCAGGTTAATGCAGGACATGTTGCTCCTAATAAATCTTTTGGTTTCTTTTGAGACTTGGCTCGAGGCTCATGATTTAATTAGGGCAATCACAGGTATCCTGACAAAAGATTCAGATGAGACCTTGGAGCAACAAGAGTGTTAGGCTCATTCCCCAGAAGAAAAGGCAGTGGATTCCTAAACTCAAGAGTCACTTTTTGACATTGAAATCCGAAGAATCCAATGGCTTTGAGATTGATCTTGAACAGAAAAATATGCTGCATGTTTAAGAGAGTAACCAGACAATACACTGTTTATATGGATTTTGAACATGTTGCTCTTTCTATTTATATTAATAAAAAATAAGTATATATTTTTAAAAAGAGAAAGTTTCATGATTATTTGATCAAGGTGTAAAGTTCTCTCTTGGGAATGAGAGAGTTCAGAACTGGGTAAGTTTTCTGACATAGGCTATTAACTGGCCAACTTAAAGACATCTTCATAGGTTGTCTCACTAGATCAGGAAGGTGCCAGTAGACATTCTTTGTGGTTACACAGAACCAATTGTACACAAAATTTAGCATGTTTGACAGGGCTCTCTTATTTGTTTGCTTGTTAAATTTATTTGCCACCTAACTCTCCTTGGGGCTATTCCAGACCACTTACATTAATAAAAAGGAAGAAATGGAACAGAAGTAAAATAACAGAGCAATATAATAAACCATGAAAAAGAAAATAATGAAAATATATCAATATGATAAAAAAAATGGATGGTTGGATGGAAGAGAGCAAGAGGCAGGTAGAATGTACCATCAATCCAGCAGCCATCTTCAGCTTAATATTGGCAATCTCAAAACCTGTAGTAGTTTAGGGAGGGTGGAATAATCGTTTAACTAAGGCATGAGGATGCTGCCAATAAAAATCCAAATGTATCGAAAGCCGTTCAGATTAATTCTTCTGAACTTGCATCCATTTTTGTTTCCAAGAATCTTAGGGCAGCATGTGTATGGCAATAAACAGCTTCATAACTCATAACTACCTGTAAATTAATCAATTTGGGGAAGTAATCCAATGTCTTCAAAAGTTGGCAACAGATACAAAGTTAGGTCTTCACATCACAAGCTCTGTTCAAGCCCTTGGACTTCTTCAGCTCCAGCAAATCTACATCACCAGAGCAGTATATCATGTTTAAAATATATATTTAAAATTACATCTAGAGTGTGAAGGATGATGGAACAAAGCAAGGCTTTGCTGAAAGAACAGCTTTGCATGCTTGATTGGGCTCAATGACAACCAGGCATTAGTAGGATCTCTCCTTTTTTGTCAATGTCTCAACTGTCAATCTCAACCGACAATTTTCAGAGAGCTATTTGACTGTGACAATTGGTTCTGACCTGAACTTATCTGGGTGCCAAAAAATGCCAAAAGAAAGAAGCTGTCCTCAGTTGAAAGCTGAACACTTTCCAAATGTGAAAATCTAGCATGCCCCTTCTTCCTCTTTGATATTTTAATAGTTTTCAGAATCCTGCCAGCTTCCTGGTGATACCATAATCAATCCTTCAAATGAATGAAAAGCATTCATTCCACTGAAAAGGGGAGTCATATTTTATGCCAGGCACTCAAGGGGATAACTAAATTCTGCCACATGTCTCTTCAGCCTTCATCACCGGTGTTGTTCTTCAAATAAACAGAGAGTTGAAATGTTGAGTTCCCATATATTTGAATCCTAGCCACACCTGGAAAATGAATCTTCTGATATTAATTGCTATGTGACATCTCTTGAATCAAGAGACCATAACGTAGACTACATCATTAATGGCAAGGGGTTGGAAGATACAGAAATGTATTTGATGTCTTACTAATATCCAATGAAGTCTACAAAGATTATTCACTTCATGGCATCTGCACAGAAAGACTGATGTTTCTTTTCCATGCATTCATGAGACACTCATTTATCATGAGATCGAACAGCAAGACCTGGAAGAATTGGTGGCCTGTGGTGAGCAATTCAAATCATTCTTTGCTGATATGCAATAGTTCATACACTAACACCAGAGGGAAATACATCAAATATATGGTCAACATCTTTACTTTTGGAGATGTTTCTGTTTTTAGTGGAATTGTATGCTAAAAGAAAATAAATATTTTTAATGTGTAAAGGTGATCCTATATTTACAATAGATTATTTAGTGACTGTTGAAGTTACAATAGCAGTGGGGAAAAGTTACAATAGCAGTGGGGAAAAATGACTTATCACCCAGAGATGGTATTCAGCAGGTTCTGACCAGTTCTGGAGAACCAGTAGTGGAAATTTTGAATAGTTTGGAGAACTGGCAAATACCACCACTGACTGGCCCAGCCCCCATCTATTCTCTGCCTCCTGAGTCCCAGCTGATCGGCTGGGTCTTCTTTGGTTGCCCTGCACAGAAGAATGGAGCTAGAAAACAGGTTAGTGTGGTGGAGTGGGAATGGAGATTTTACAGTATCCTTCCCCTGCCACGCCCACCAAACCATGACCACAGAACCGGTAGTAAAAATTTTTAATCCTACCACTGTTATCACTGCTTTTCACACTTACGATCTTTGCAGCTTTCCAATGGTCATGTGATCAAAATTCAGATGCTTGGCAACTGACTCATATTTATGATAGTTGCAATGTCTTGAGGTCATGTGATCACCTTTTGCAATCTTCTGACAAAGTCAATGGGGAAACCAGATTCACTTAGCAACTGTGTTACTAACTTGACAACTGCAGTGATTCGCTTAACAACAATGGCAAGAAAATGGGGCAAAACTCATTTAACAACTGTCTTGCTTAGCAACAAACATTTGGGGCTCAGTTGAAGTCCTATCTGCATAATGGATATTGTTTGCTCAAACATTGGAATCATCATAGACTTCCTAATATTGTAATATCTAAAGAAATGAGATACTGTAATAACTAAGTCGGGAAAATATCATTAACATTTATTGCTTTGGGACATAATAGCCACTTTCTGTCTTGGAGATGAGCATTGTTTGCTAGAGAATATCCTACATCTCATTGTACAAATTTAATGGAAACATTGGTCTCTGTTCTGCTTGAAATGGAACAATTTTGCATAACAGATTTTCTATATAGCAGAAGAATAAGCTTCATATTTGTTAAAGCAGCCTAAAGTAGAATAGAATATAACTTTATTATGGTCTTAGACTAGCAATAGACATCACTATTTACAATATATATATAAAAAATACTGACACATTATAATACATTAATAGTGGATAAAAACATCTGTTCAGAAAATACATGTTCTCAAACAGTTAGGGGCACTCCCTGATTTATATGAGTGGAGAGCCAATAAGTATGTGTGTAAAGATCATTTTCAAAAGTTTGTTCTATCTCCAAAAATTGTCACAAATTGACAGCTATAATTCTGTAACCAATTTTTTTTCTAGTAGGCATTGCAGCAACACAGAATTTTGCCACTGCAGATGTAATAGCTGGGTTTGAATCCTGGAGGAGAAAGTCTACATAAAAATTGTCTGCCGTCCCTGGCAATCACTCTATTAAGGGGAGAATGTACAATGACCTATAAACTCTGTATAACTCACAGTACAATAAAACATGTGAGATATCTTCAACTTCTCCTTTATCACATATATATACCCGTTCTGCTATTGGTGTTTTCTTATACCTGCCCTGAAGGAGTGCTGATGGGAGAATATTAAATCTGGCTCTGAAGAATGCTATTCTTTGTTTTGGGAAGATCGGATCATTTAGATATCTTGCTGATTTCCACACTCCCTGTTTAATTCTGTCCCTGCTGTGGCAAGCCAACCTATTTAGTTCTTCTTGGAACTCTGTGTCCTTCATTCTATTGATTACTATTTGCTTTGCTTGGTCAAAGCCTAGGGACACTAAGAATACTGGTGAGAGCCCATAAGAGCCTAGCTTGCGGTCTATTGCCTGTTTCCAGGGGGAGGGGTAATTATCAGTCTGTACTAGAGGGGTCAGTCCCTCTGGGAAGAAATGCATTTTTAGCCAATGAATGATCATCATCTTCCAGGCCCTTACCTGAATTTGAGGCATACCTGTCTCAATTCTTACCTGGGCATTTGGAGTTCCTTTGGGTGCAGCTAAGATGGCTCGCAGAAATTTGGTTTGTATAGGTTCTAGCAAAACTTTTTTTGCAAGGATTCCTGTTTGTGCCCCATATAGAATTTGTGCCAATGTTTTGGCCTCAAAAAGTTTTAAGGCCGCAGGTACTAATTGCCCTCCACCAGCATAAAAAAAATGTTTAATTGCATTTGAGGACCTATTGGCAGTTTGCAATGTGTGATCCAGGTGTGCCTTCCATGTCCCCTGTGAGTGGAAAACCACCCCAAGATATCTGAATGTTCTAACCTGTTCTAAACTATACCCTTCTTTTTTCCAGGAGTATTGTCTAGGTCTTTTAGCAAAAACTAAAACTTTTGATTTATCAAAGTTAAGCACCAGCTTATTCTGTTTACAAAATTCAAGTGTTGCCGTAATTGCTCTCTTCAGTCCTATTGGAGTTTGTGAAATTATAGCAGCATCGTCGGCATAAAGGAGAATCGGGATTTTATGTTGTGCTACATTAGGAGGATATAAATCAGGGTTCTGTAAGAGGTTGATCAGAGGGTTAATGTAGAAGTTAAAAAGGGAGGGGGATAAGATGCAACCCTGCCATATCCCTTTTTATACCCTTACTGGGCTGGTTAAAGTCTCTTGAGGATTACACCTCACTTTCAAAGTGGAATTAGCATACAATTTTTCTATGAGGAAAAGGAGGCATTTATCGATGGCAGCGCGTTTTAATTTCTCCCAGAGGGTGTTCCTGGATATTGAATCGAAGGCCTGCTTAAAATCAAGGAAGGCCACGAAAAGAGAGGAAAGTAATTAGGTCAGCAATGGGGAAGGAGAAGCAGTAGGAAAGCCATGTCCAGACTTGGTAACATAACTGAATGTCCCATAATATGTCAGCATGATCAACATTTACTTGATGTAGTAGTTCAGATCCAAGAAATACAGGTTCAAATCCATCCTTAGTCATGAAACTAACTTGAGTGTTTAGTTAAATGGATTTTTAAAATCGGTACTTGCTTTCAAGGTGCAGCTATGTTGCAAACTCCGCATAGGCATCAGGGAGGGTATCCAGCTAGTAAATGCTCAGCTCCATTCAGTTGCCCAACTTCATCCCAAAACAAAGGATTAAAGGGTCATAAAAAGAAAACAAATTGTGGGAAAAATAGATACAATAGGCCACACTATTTTTGCCGAAGACGAAGACACGACTACAAAATGTCTACTGAGCTTTAGCATCACTATATATGATACTATAGTACTTACAGGTAAGCTTGCTTGACTATCACCTGTGGTTTGGATTATACAACCAGCTAGAAAGAAACTAGACCACCTTTTTGAGTTTTGTTGCACTAAAGAATTTGACACATGCATGAGAGCACATAGTTCTGTTTGGGAGAAAAAGTTTTAGCCTTCCTCTGTGTATATATACATTGAGCTCAAAATATTTATTTATTTATTTATTTATTTATTTATTTATTTATTTGTCAAGCAATTATAAGATAACAAGTATAAGTATAAACATAGTTATGAATACATGAAATGGATACATATAAGAAAAATTAAAAGAAACAATAGGACAGGGACGGTAGGCACATTGGTGCACTTATGAATGCCCCCTACAGACCTCTTAGGAAAGGGGTGAGGTCAATAGTAGACAGTCTAAGGTTAAAGTTTTGGGGATTTGGGGAAGAAATAACTGGTGTGCAATTAAAAAGTATGTTTTTCAAGGGCTCAATATTCATGGTTTCATCTTCTGCAATAGTTAAACTGGAAGAGAATTCCTACAAACAAGAAGGGCCATCTGTATTACCTTCACAAGGATAAAAGAGACAAATTGGATTGCATTGTATGTTGTTAAACTGCTGACTCTGGTCTGGAACTCAGGAACAAACTGAATTCCAAATTATCTGAAACTTTTTGATTGCTGGTTCATCTTCTGGCTTGCTTTAAACAGCTGTAGCTATTGGAATTTACTCAGGAACGTAACTTCTAGCTATGAGATAATGAAAATAATGTCCCACAGAATTAATTTGATTTGAATAATTTAAAGAAAATGTAACCTGCTTGGAATTCTAACTTTAATTCCAGCAAGATCTGTTTCATTCCTTAAATATCTCCCCACCCCCCAAAGACACATAGAGATTTATTGCTAAATTAATTCTAGAAAACAAAAGAACATTTGTGATGACAATGGATGCTTTAGAATAACATTAAAGGAAAACAGAAGTTTTATGTAGCCTTTGTATAATCCTTGCTTTGTTTTGATGGTTACAGGGCACCTTTCAGAGTTAACCTTTTCTAGATAACTCTCACCACATTAAAAATAACATTTGCCATCCACAAATCCACAAAGGCAAGGTTGTATCATCCACATGCTGATAAAACTTTACTCCAACAAGTCTTGGTATGACTTCTAGCAGTAATTTCAGGTAGACAAATAGAACTCAAGACATTAGTTGCATATTTATTCATTTATTCCTTTAAAATATTTATATGATTCCCCAATCTTAAATAATACAACTAGATTATAGATTAACAGAGGTGGAAGGGATCTTGTAGGTCATCTAGTCCAACCCCCAACCCAAGCACCCTATACCATTTCTGACAAATGGCATCCAATCTCTTCTTGAAAGCCTCCAGTGATGAAGCTCCCACATCTTCTGAAGGCTAGCTGTTCCATTGGTTGATTGTTTTCATTGTCAGAAAATTTATCTTATTTCTAGGTTCAATCTCTCCTTGATCAATTTCCATCCATTATTCCTTGTCAGGCCTTCAGGTCCTTTGGAAAATGGCCTGACCCCTTTCTCTCTGTGGCAACCGCTCAATTGTTGGAACACTGCTATCATGTCTCCCTTGGTCCTTCTTTTCACTGACTAGCTATCTCCAGTTCCTGTAACCATTCTTCATATGTTTTAATCTCTAGTCCCCTAATTATCCTGGTTGCTCTTCTCTGCACTTTTTCTAGAGTCTCAACATCTTTTTTATAGTGTGGTGACAAAAACTGGATGCAGTACTATTGGTGGCTCAGTATAGCAATAAAAACAAAACACAATAAAATTACATAGAGACCCCAAAAGCAACTTGGCACCTCAGCAGTTCTCCTTTGATGTACCCCACAAAACCAGTTTCAACCTCACCCTACCCCAGTTCATGGAAACTTTTTTTCCTGAACATGGTGCAACAGAAGGTATGCAGGAGAAGTGCAGGTCATAAGTCAATTGTTAAAATATATAGCAACTTAAAAGATTGTATTGTACATAACAATTATTTCAAAAACCATAAAATTCTGATTCTCACTCTTAGAGCCATGCGTTTTGTGTCTCCCAGTTTAATTACATTTCAAGGTGAAAAAACACATCAGTATAAAGTGTTGAAGTGCCATTGCTTTTGACCACAAAAATGTATTGTTTTCTTAAATAATGAACAATTAATTTCACAGTCATCTTTAATTTTAGCTCCAAATCTATCAAAGAGTGAAACTATCCAAGATACAATGTGTAATATTTTTTCTCAATTTCTAGGGGATCATGGCCACTGGAAAAATTAATTCAGTTTTAGTGTCATGTTAATTGTAAACAGCAACAAGAACTAAATAACTTTATTGAGATGTTTAGCCCGAATCATTTTTTTCCAAATTCAACTGCCCTTACACTGAATAGAATGAAATAATTTATAAAAAAATAAATCAGGTTACAGATGAATGAAGGAGTCCACTTCTGTTCTAAATACTAAATATATTATTTGCTATATTTCTTTCTATTTGTAATAATGAGTCTCACTTTTCTTCAAATGTCAGGTCCTCCTGCCCTCTCTCTCTCCAGCCCATCTCTCATTATATACACATACATATATAATGTGTGCGTGTACATTTATATACACCTGTAGGGTAGGATAAGAATTAGTACTCAGTTCTTTGGTTGCTTCTGAATATAGACATTTCTGCTTTCAGATTGTGTCTTTATTATTTTGAATGTCACATTTGTCTTAAACAACAAAATAGCAGCACTTCATTAATAAATACAACAATGAAAGATCAGTGGTGGGATTCAAAAAATTTACTACTGGTTCTGTGGGCGTGGCTTGGTGGGCATGGCAGGGGAAGGATACTGCAAAATCTCATTTCTTTCCCACCCACTAACCTGCTTTCCAGCTCCGTTCTCCTGTGAAGGGCAACAAAAGAAGACCCAGCCGATCAGCTGGGACTCAGGTGGCAGAGAATAGATGGGACAGTCAGAGGTGGTATTTGCTGGTTGCCCAGACTACTCAAATTTCTGCTACCAGTTCTCCAGAACTGGTTAGAACCTGCTGAATACCACCTCTGGACCAGCCCAAGTAGAGCACATTACAGTGATCCAGATGGAAGCATAATGGAGCAGGGCTTCCTGGTCAAAGAATGGCTGCAGATGTATGAAAGCTGTAACTGAACAAGAGCTGTGAGTCAAGAAGGACCTCCAAATTGCAATTACCATTTAGAATTCAGAATCCAGAACAACTCATGTTGAATCATACCTGGAAGCCAAATGGCTTACAATTCCCAAAACAGCCGTAACTTCTAGAGCAGGCCAGTAGTGGGATTCAAAATATTTTACTACCAGCTCTGTGGGCATGACTTGGTGGGCGTGGCATGACTTGGTGGGTGTGGCAGGAGAAGGATACTGCAAAATCCCATTCCCTCCCCATCCTGGGGGAAGGTTACTGCAAAATCCTATTCCCTCCCCACCCCACTAACCTGCTTTCCAGCTCTGTTCTCCTGTGCAGGGCAACAAAAGAAGACTCAGACAATCAGCTGGGACTCAGGAGGCAGAGAATAGATGAGAGTGGGGCCAGTCAGAGGTGGTATTTGCCGGTTCTCTGAACTACTCAAAATGTCTGCTATCGGTTTTCCAGAACTGGTCAGAACCTGCTGAATACCACCTCTGTGAAAGATGTATAAATAAACAAACTCCCAAGGTTGCTGTTGATTTTATTAGGGATGTAACATAATGAACAGAGGATAACCAGTATAGAGAAAAAAGTATTAGCTTAATATGATATAAACAAGGCTAAAAATATTACAATATTTATAGGTTGAAAGATAAACATAATGCATTTATTTCATAAATCACATGCACAATTTTAATTATGTGGTACACAAGGAAGTGGAAAACGTCCTCCATTCTGTTAATTTAACCACTTGTCTGTTAGATGCTGAGCTCTCCTGGGTTGCTAGGGTAACCTGGGAAGTGTCCAAGGGATGGATTCATGCTGTAGTATCAGGTCCTTTGAGTGGGGAGTGGTCCCACTGGTCTAGAAGGAGGTGATGGTATGTCCCCTCCTCAAGAGGTGATAACTGTACAAAGTGGTACCTATTTATCTTCTCACATTTGCATGCTTTCAAAATTCTAGAAAGGCAGGAGCTGGGGCAAATTTATGTATTTATTTATTTAATTGGATTTATATGCCGCCCCATCTCTGAGGGGACTTGGGGAGGCTTACACAAATATATAAACAATAAATACAACTGTATCAAATTCTGTAATCCAATTATAAAATCAATAAAATACCCTTAAATTAAAATTCCCAACCCTGCTCAGTCCAGGCCAGCCTGTACAAACAGCCAAGTCTTGAGATCACAAACGCCAAGTACAGTAAAGAGTGAGTCAGTGGAAGGCCAAAGTGCAGTGGGCCAAATGCAGCTCTAGAGGTAGCTGATTCCAAAGGGTGGGAGCCCCCACAGAGAAGGCCCTCCCCCGGGGGACCGCCAATCGACATTGTCTGGCTGACAGCACCCCCTGGAGGGACCGCCTGTGGGAGCGTACCGGGCAATCGTACCTTGATGCTGGTAGGAGGCGCTCCTTCAAGTACCCCGGACCCAAGCCATGCAGGGCTTTATAGGTTAATACCAGCACCTTGAATCTTATACGGAGGGCAACCGGCAACCAATGAAGATTGCGCAGGAGGGGTGTCACATGGGAGAATCGGGCCTCTCCCATCACCGCCCAAGCAGCCGCATTCTGTACCAGTTGAAGCCTCTGTATAGTCCTCAAGGGCAGCCCCAGGTAGAGAGCATTGCAGTAGTCAAGACGGGAGGCAACGAGCACATGAGTGACCGTGTGTAGGGAATCTCGGTCCAAGTAGGGGCGCAACTGGTACTCACCCTGTCCCATAGAAGTCAGGTCTTTTCAGCTGACAAACTCAGCATCTTTAACTCCTGAGTCATCATGGCTCCTAAAAAATACTATACTACCATGTATTTAATTTGTCATCCTTATTCACAAGCCTAATGATGTAGAGCAGGGGTTCGCAACCCCCAGGCCACAGCATGCCAGCAACTGGGCCATACAAACATGCAAAGCCCCATCTACGGTATGCAGGCTGCACATGGAACCACACTGTCTCCGGTCCATGGAAAAACCTCCCTCCATGGAACTTGTCCCTAGTGCCCAAAATGGTTGGGGGCCACTGATATAGAACATGCTAAGGTGCAGCCATCTCTCCCTTTCTTTTTTCAAAGATCTGTGTGAACAGAATTGTATTTTTAATGTTATTATGAGTTGTTATTTTTGTTTTACCTTCCTGATATGTTACAATCTTCCCAGAAACACACATACACAAAAAGCAAAATGCATGATATTATAATGTATCTATCTCTCTTTCTATATAATCAAAGTAATTATTGGTCCAATTACAGTGAAAGAGTGGCAATTCAACAAATTATGTACTGCCCTGTTTTTAAGTATGGCAGCTTTCATGTAAACACTCATTAAGATGCACAATAACATATTTTCCTCCACATAAACAAACAGGCATGTATTTCTCCAGAATAATCTCAGTTGGCTTAACATTGAACTCATGCAAAATTAGAGAAAACGTGTTTTAGTTCATTGAGTCATCAAGCTCTCTCTCTCTCTCTCTCTCTCTCCCTCCCTCCCTCCCTCCCTCCCTGCATGTTTCTGGATGTGGTGGTGAAATTTATATTGCAGTACTGCAGGCTACTTCTGCTACTTCTGCTGACTGCCAGCTGACTGTAATTTGGAAGTTCAGATCTCACCAGGCTCACTTAGCCTTCCATCCTTCCAAGGTGGGTAAAATGAGGACCCCAATTGTTGGTGGCAATATGCTGACTCTGTAAACTGCTTAGAGAGGGCTGTAAAGCATTGTAAAGCAGTATGTAAGTCTAAGCCAGAGGTGGTATTCAGCAGTTGTGGATATATATATGTTTTCCGAGGTTTTTGCGGGTGTATGTATGTAGGTCTTTGGTCATTCAGGTTTTCTCCACGTAAAATTGGAAGTATCTGGGCAACGTTTCAACGAAATCTCATCCGTCATCTTCAGGCTGGTGTCTTCAGCTTCGTTCTTCTGGGAGAAGAAGAAGAATGAAGAATGAAGCTGAAGACACCAGCCTGAAGATGACGGGTGAGATTTCGTCAAAATGTTGCCCAGATACTTCCAATTTTACGCAGCAGAAAACCCGAATGACCAAAGACAGACAGACAGACAGATATATATATATATATATATATATATATATATATATATATATATATATATATGTAGGTCTTGGTGTATTCGGGTCTTGTCCCGTGTAAGGTATATATATATATATACGCAGGTCTTGGTGTATTCGGGTCTTATCCCATGTAAGATTGAGAGTATCTTGGCAACTGTGTTGTTGGCTGTGTTGTCGCTTCTTGATTGGTTGATGGAGTTGATGGTGGAGTTCATCAACTCCATCAACCAATCAAGAAGTGACAACATAGCCAACAATACAGCCAACCAATCAGCAAACATCAACTCCATCAAGCAATCAAGAAGCGACAACACAGCCAACAACACAGCCAACCAACCCGCTTACAACAGAGCCAGCACACCACACCTCCCCTCCAGTATTTATAGAGAGAAGGCAGCTCCAATCATGCTTTGCTGGCACAAGCACAAAGCCGAAAACACCAGCCTGAAGATGGTGAGTGGGATCTCGTTGAAACATCGCCAAGATACTCTCAATCTTACACGGGATAAGACCCGAATACACCAAGACCTGCATACCCTTACCCATGAAAATCTACAAAAACAAGAGCCTTGGTGGTGCAGGCTGTTAAACACCTAGCACTTAGCTCCAGCTGCCTGCAATTAGTGCAGGCTCGAATCCCACCAGGCTCAAGGTTGACTCAGCCTTCCATCCTCTTGGGGTAGGTAAATTGAGGACCCAAGATTGTTGGGGGCAATAAGCTGACTTTGTAAAAATGTCGCTTAGTAATAAGCAGGCATATACAATGGAATGAAGGCTATTGCTGAGCACATTGGGTTGTGTTCCAAAAATTGTAAGCTGCCCTGAGTCTCCGGAGAAGGGCGGCATATAAATATGAATAAAAATAAAATAAAAAAATAAAAAAAATATGCAGATATATATATGCAGATATATATATATATATATATATATATATATATATATATATATAGAATATATATATATATATATATATATATATATATATATATATATGCATTTAGATGACTAACGCATGCCACAAAGGGACAGAGATTGTAGCAGGATGTTGTGACTTGGCTTTTGCTATTTCAATAAAAGCAAAACACTCATGTAAATTAAAGAAAATGTTGCAAAAGCTATTTACAAGTCGTGCTCAGCTTACAAATATTTCTCTAATGGCCATTCAAAATTACAAAGGCACTGAAGAAAGTGATTTACAACCAGCCTTCACGCTTAAAGACCATTGCAGCATCCCTGTGGTCATGTGATCAAAATTCAGGTGCTTAGCAACCGATATGTATTTTCCATGGTTGTAGCAGCCCACAGTTGGGAGCTGGGTTCACTTATCGCCCACGTGCATCATTTAATGACTATGGCAAAAAAAAGTTGTAAAATCAAGAGCCGCCCAGTATCTCTGTTGCTTAGTGAAAGAAGTTCCAGTGCCAGCCACGGTTATAAGTCAAGGACTACCTTTATCTATTCTACCTTCTTAAAATATAATCCTGCTAAGACAGAGTGGCTGTGTGTACAGACATCTCGGCCCAGTCAAGAGATTCCATCTTTGGTCATGGGGGGAGAGGTGTTACCCCCCATGGACAGGGCATGGAATCTGGGGGTCCTCCTGGACTCACGGCTCAGGTTGGAGGAGCAGGTGGGAGCCGTGGCCAGGGGGGCCTTTGCCCAGGTCTGGCTGGTTTGCCAGTTATGCCCATATCTGGACCGAGATGCCCTGCGCATGGTCACTCAGGCACTTGTCGCCTCGCAGCTCGACTACTGCAACGCTCTCTATCTAGGACTGCCCTTGCATACCATCCGGAGACTTTAACTGGTGCAAAATGCTGCTTTGCGGGTTGTGATGGGAGTTTCCCAGTTCTCCCATGTTACGCCCCTCCTGCGTGGCCTGCATTGGTTGCCGGTTGCCCTCCGAATGAGATTCAAGGTTTTGGTATTGACATTCAAAGTCCTACGAGACATGGGTCCAGGCTATCTACGGGAACGTCTACTGCCGGCATCGAATACCAACCACCCTGTCTGAGCGCACAGGCAGGGGCTCCTCGGCGTGCCGTCTGCGACTCAATGTCACTTGGCGGTGACGTGGGGGAGGGCCTATTCTGTGGCGGCTCCCACCCTATGGAACCAACTACCTCTGGGGCTCCGCCTGGCCCCTGACCTCTGCACCTTCCGCCACGACTTGAAAACTTGGCTATTTGAGCAGGCTGCGCTGTGCTGACTCCTCTTGGGGGTTGTTTTATAATTTGTTTTAGTAATTTGGCTTGTGGGTTTAATTCTATTTTAGGTAATTATTTATTGTATTGGTTTTAACTGTGAGCCGAGTCCGTTCGGAGAGGGGCATACAAGTCAAATAAATAAATAAATAAATAAATAAATAAATAAATAAATAAATAAATAAATAAAGGTGCAAAATGCATGAGGAGCATTCCAATATAAAAATATTCCTTGCTAGTTCTTGAATATAACAAGGATAATAATGTTATATTATATAATCACAGGTATATTTTGTTCTTCTTGTAATGTGTTACTGTGATTGTATAATATAAAAAATACGTATCTTACAGTGATTAAAATGAAACATAATAGAAAAGAAAACCCAATGTAAAAAGGATCCACATAATACCAATTTAGTTTCAATATGCCACTCAGTCCTTAATCATTCAGCACATCATTACATGTAAACGATGTAGAAAACTTATTCCATTTTCTCCTTTTTGGACTATGAAAACATTTTGAAAACAGATATCAAATGCGTATCTTGAATCCATTTTTTGGGAGAGCAAGAAGATAACTTTGCTTCCATTGAAGTAGGCATTATTCTCTTTGCTCAACGCCAGGTCCAATAAAACCAAAGCTGAGCTCAATTAAGCTAAATTTCCTCATAAAATGACAAACTCCATTATTTTAGGAATATAATTTAACATCACATTTACATCTTCAACTGCGGAACTTTTTTCAAAACATTATTAATATATGCTGCACTATCCAACAAGCGGCATTTTATAGTCACTTCTCGGATATTAATCATATGCTTACATTGACAAATGTAGACATTTCTGTGAGCATCCATGCCAGATGTAATCAAGGAATAATTGCAAATACATGATTATCTACCTTTTTTAATGTTTTAAAACAAATTTGCAAAATGCATCAGAAGCACAGCTTTACTTACTTATTTTTTTTTAAATTTGTTTAACTTATACCCAACCCTAGTCTTGCATCTCTCGGCAGTTTACATGATATGCAAAATAACAGAATAACAAAGTAGGAAGAGACCTTGGAAATCCTCTAGTCCAAGCCCCTGCTCAAATACCATTCCAGACAAGTGGCTGTCCAGTCTTTTCTTAAAAGCCTCCAGTGATGGAGTACCCACAACTTCTGAAGGCAAACTGTTGTACTGGTTGATTGTTCTCACTGTCAGGAAATTTCTCCTTAGTTCTAGGTTGCTTCTCTCCTTGAGTAGTTTCCACCCATTGTTTCTCGTCCTGCCTTCAGGTGCTTTGGAAAATAGAGGGACCCCCTTTTCCTTTGTGGCAGACCCTCAAATATTGGAACACTGCTATCATTTCATTCCTAATCCTTCTTTTTGCTAGACTAGATGTACTCAACTCCTGCAACTGTTCTTCATGTGCTTTAGCCTCCAGTACCCTAATCATTTTTGTTGCTCTTTTCTGCACTTTTTCCAGAGTCCCTACATCTTTTTTTTATAATATGGTAACCAAAATTGGACGCAGTATTCTGAATGTGGTCTTATTAAGGCTTTATTTAGTGGTACTAACACTTCACATGATCTTGATAAAATAAATAATAACACTATTATTAAAGTTATTGTTAAACAAAAATAAACTGAATCAAAACAACCTATAGCATAACAACAAATATAACAAACATGGAAAGTAAAAAAAAGTAAAACAAGATGCAGTTGTTCAGAATTCTAGGTTGCTCTGTATCATAGCTTAGCTTTTAACTACCTTCTGAAAGCTGTCAGGGAGGGGGTTCACCATTCACCTGACCTCCAGAAGGGAATGTTTTTCTTTCTTTCTCTCCCGCCAGACACCCTTGTTCATAAGTAGCTAACCTTTTCATTTTCATTTGAAAATGAAAACAATATCAAAACAAATCAATCACACCCAAGAAATAAATCAACAGCACTCAGTCCCACAGCAGGAGGGCCCTTTTTCTCTTAAATTTACTCTGAAGGATTTTTCATTTGGCTTAAGACATTTCCAAAACTATGAACCAAGAGCTTTTGCCATCTCTGTAGTGATAGACAATAGATTCTGAGAAAGTTAACAGCAGATTTTAACTTTTAAAAAAAAATAAAGACAGTACACTCCATGCTTTTTCATGACAGAGGAGACAGAAACAAGAAGGGGAATTTGAGATGACTATAGTGGGATATAGTAATCTTTACCTTAGCCTTTCTTGGATTCAGATAATAGGAACAAGAATGGTGAGTTCTAGTCCCACCTTAGCCTTGGGCCAGTCACTCTCTCTCAGTCCAACATATCACACAGGGTTGTTGTTATGGAGAAAATAAGAGGAGGAAGTGTGTTGGATATGTTCTCTGCCTTGAATTATTTTTTAAAAATAATAAAGGTGGGATACAAACAAATAAATAAGTATCCAATCTAAAATTCTTCTCAGGCATTTGGAAATATTGTAGATGTCCATGCCCTGTCATCCAAAGCAAACAAATTTGAATGCAAATACACCATCAGTGCATATATGGCAGTTAAACGTGGACTACAAAATCAGAGAGCCTAAATAATATACTAAAACAAAGCTAAGACCCACTTTAATTAATCACACCAGTCTTAAACAATGATATGCAGAATGTCTGCATTAATAATAATGTGGAAATGTACAATTTTTCTGAACTCTTAACAAAGCCTTTTGAAAGCTATGCTGCAATGGCTGACAAAGCCAAGAACAACCAACTTATTGCATTCTACTTAGATCTGTTTGGATCATTCAGGCTCAAGTCACTAATGTGACAGGATTTCAGTACTGGAACTGTAAACATCATAAGTCAGTTCAGAGCCAAGACCTGCAGATCTGTCACAGTGACTTTGGGCAGATTGGTGAACTGGAAAAAGAGCTCTTACACCAGAAGAAGAGAAAACATTCGCATGTAGCAGTGAAGGTTATGCCAACTGAAGGAATGAAATGTATTTACTGCTCCAGTGAGCTGAACAAAACTGAGTAAAAGTTGACTCGGTGGTCTCAGAAGATGTAAATTTGACCAGACTTGATTTCATTCACTCTTGGATTCAGGCTTGGAGTAAATGGTACAAGTATAAAATTCACATTACTTCACAGTTACAGTCTACTACAGAGGGTAGTAGGATTACTACTAGGATTACTGTTTACATCATCACTGATTTCACTTTAAAACACGGATACTTCACCATATTTTCAAGGTATACAAGCCAGTCAATAACATAACACAAATGCAAAGTAATGGGGATCACTGGATGCTATTATGCTTATTATAAATTGTTTTCTGGCTACAGTTTAAAATGGTGGATTCATCTTTAAATCCCAAAATAACTTAAGGCCTGAACACTCAAGAGACTGCCTATCCCGTTAAGAATGTGACAGTGTTCCAATATTTGAGGGGCTGCCACAAATAAGAGGGGAGTCAACCTATTTTCCAAAACAGAAGAAGGGCAAGTCAAGAAGCAATGGATGGAAACTAATCAAGAGCAAAGCAACCTAGACCTAAGGAGAAACTTCTTGACAGTGAGAACAATTAACCAGAGGAACAACTTGCCTTCAAAAGTTGTGGATGCTTCATCACTGGAGGTTTTTAAGAAGAGATTGGACAGCCATTTGTCTAAAATGGTATAGGGCAGGGGTGTCAAACTCACATCGTCACAGTGGCATCACATGATGTATCAGGACTTTTTCCCCCTTTGCTAAACCAGGTGGGGGCATGGCCAGCACATGATGCATTCGGCCCGTGGGCCGTGAATTTGACACCCCTGGTATAGGGTCTTCTGCTTGTGCAAGGGATTGGATTAAAAGACCTTCAAGGTCACTTCCAACTCTATTATTCTGTTCTGCCCTTCTGAAGATGTCCTTTTATTAGAAGTTCATTTTCCTGGTGTGCAGAAAGAGACCTCCAACCATATGTCTTAAAAATATGGTCTTGGTTTAACATTATTCTTTGTATAGTTTGCACTTAATCATAGTTAGTTTCCTTGAGTATTCAACTGAAAAGAAAGGCAGGGATATAAATGTATAAAATAAATAATATACTATTGAAATCATTAAACCCAGAAAGAGCTCTTTATTGTAATTGCCAATAATTTATGCATCTCTTCAGACCAACACTGTAGAACAGACCATTGCAATTTAAAATTAAACTGCATCCTTCTCCTTATGTGAAATTGTTTTTAGATTATGCGCTGTATTTCTCCTATTATGTGCAATGTTTCTCTCGAACAGGACTGAATTTGCATTTCAAGAAGGCAAGAGGCAGCAGATGTCCATAGTTACCATCTGAGAAAGCATCATTTTTAAAAGAAGAGTTGATGTGAGGATTGGCTAACATGCTCTTCTTTATCCTAGTGCAGCACAAACAAACAAAATGTATGGCTAAATTGGCCTCTTCAGCAGGTCTTTAACTGAAATGCCAAATAGCACATTAGTATATCAAAAACAAATTTAGAAAACAGGGACAGAAAACTGTGGTTTTCAAGGCATAAATCTGACCTAAATACCCCCAGTGTTTCTCCAGATATTAATTTGGAACATTCTCTGTTTGAGGTTATTTTGTGTCTCATGTAGAGGTGTCTTCACGATCTGATGCCCAGGCCAATTATGAATGGATGATCTATATTGCTATTCAATTCAACAATCTTTCCAGCCAATAATTTAACTCAAAAAAAATGTCCCACCAGGCTTGGATGAGATGGGACCATTTATCTTGCCTGGCTTGGAAATCTCCAAGAAGCAACATATTTACTGATTTTAAATCATGAAAGGAGAATTCCAGTCAACTTGACTTAGGGCTGGCTTAAAATGCTTATCTCTTTTAGCACCTTTTCCTAGCATATAATATTAATTAAAAAACATGGACAGGGGAGAAAGATACATTGCCATAATCTATTGTCCCCTGAGATTATAAATCAAAACATGAGCTATGGCAGGAATTTAATTCTGGTCCCAGAAAAAATCTGGAAATAAAATAAAATCAGATGGAGAGAAGTATTTAATCATAGTGTGTGTGAGAGAGAGACAGACAGAGGGGGAGAGGGAGGGAGGGAGAGGGGGAGAGGGAGAGAGAAACATAGACATATACATCAGATATGTGGACTGTACATAGTTGGGCACTCAGGTCATATACTTTACTGTACTTCCCAAACATTTTGGGCAGGAAGGGGAACGGAGGGAGAGTACAAAACATAAAAATGAAAAAAAAAATGACTACTCTTACAATGCAGCTATTTTTGCAGTTAAGGTTCACATCAACCAAGAAAGCAATAGTTTAAAATTAACTTTGCAGCACATGCCTTAACAGGAATGACACCTAGAGGAGAACATAAAATCATGCCAATTTTCTGGTTCCACTTTTATTGCATATGTTCATCAAGCAACAGAAAAATCAGCTAAGATTCTAATCAAATTATATCATCAAATCTGGAGAACAATACAGTGACCAAGAGATTGGAAGAGGCCAATCTATGTACATTCCAATATAAAAAAAGGAATTACTATTAATAAAATGTGCAAATCATCACACTATTTTTAAACTCACATGCTAGCAAAATCCTACTTAGGATCATCCAACACAAATTAGAGCTATACATGGAAAAAAACAGGTGCCAGATGTTCAGGCTGGCTTTAGAAAAGACCAAGAAACATAAGACATTGCTGCCAATACACAATAATAATTGTGAAAGCCTAAGAAGTATCAAAAATAAGTCACTATGAACTTCATCCATTACAGAAAGACCTTCAAATGGTGTCATTCACATCAATGTGGAACATACTCAGGAAAATAAAAATTCCAGAACATCTGATTGTCTTCATGAGAAACTTATATACAGGTCAGGAAGCCACAATACAGACAGAACGTGGTAAAACTGATTGGTTCCTGGTTGCCAAAGGAGCATGACATTATACCCTTCTTTTGTTCATTCCATTTATAAGTTGAATATATATTAAGTGAAGCTGGATTGGAAGAAGACAAGCATAATTATCAAACTGGAGAAAGAAATCTAAATAACCTTCATTGTTCTGATGATGCTAACCTGACAACTAAAAATCCAAAGGGACTGCTAGTTGTAATTTTTAAAAAGTTAGAGCAGACAGGGGAAAAAATGGAACTAATATTAAATATAAATAAGACCAATTTAAAGATGTTAGGTTGAACAACTAGCATTAGAATCGCTGATGAAGATATTGAAATGATGGCTTCTAGCTTCTAGAGTCATCCATCGACAGAAAAGTAACAAGCAGTTAAGAAACACAGCAAAGATTAGCCCTTGATATAACTGCCATGAAGGCCTTGAGAAAGATAATCTAAGTAAAAATATGGTATTCCCTGTGACACACCATGGAAGAGAAAGTTGGATTTTGAAGAAGCAGTGTATTGATGCTTTTGAGGGTTGCTGTTGCAGAAGACTCCTGAAAATATCATAGACAACCAAGAAAGTTTTAAAAATAGATCATCAAATAAATCACCTCAGAGTTCTTACATGAGTCACAAATGACCAGGCTCAAATTTTCTTCCTTCAGACACATTATGTGAAGATCTTTCTCTCTGGAAAAAGTTCTAATGACTGGAAAGTAGGAAGGATAAAGAAGAGAATGATCAGCTCAAAGGTGGATTTCAGGAAGGCATTGTTGGAAGACTTGAAAGACCAGGTTAGAAATAGATCATCATGGGCAAAATATATCAAAGTGGCCAGTAGGAAAATGACTTGAAGGCACATAATCATCACCATCAAGCTATTTCACATGCTCCTCCTAAATAAGCACACAGAATTGAAAAGGACCAATGGCCATGAGTTTCCATACATGAAATTCATAGCAATCCTCAGGTTTTGGTGATGAGGGATCTAATCTTAAAGAAAATTTCAGCGTATAACTACAAAGCAATAATTTCTGGTTGCCTGATCTAACTCTTTTTGACCTCCCATATGTAGAATCTCACAAAACCTCCTTGTACCTTCCATGCATTGTGACAGGGACCTATTCCTATTTGGAACGAGATATTTTATGACCACTGACATCAACACTATTTCTAGGCATAGAGATCTATTTTTAGTAATTATAAATTATAGCTAATAGCCGTTGATGGAACTATCCACCATGAAATGGTCTAATCTATTTCAAAACCATGTTAACCTAACATCCATCATTGTATGTTGTGGCAATATGAATTGCCTGCATTCATCAAATACTGTGTATGGAAGTGCTTCCTTTTTTTGCTTCCCAGTCTCAACCATCAAGTGATTTATTTGTTTAATCTAACTTAGCCACTATCCAGAAATAAAAAGAGGAATTGACTGATTAGCAGTTTGAATGACAGGCACCAATGTCAATGGTGAAACTTTTATATAGCATTTGCATTGGATGTATCTTTTTTTCAGATTGTTCCATAACTGTAAAGTTGTCTTAAGAAATTTCCCACTATAGGTCATCCTCGTTTAATGACTACAATTGGGGCTGGCAACTTAGCCATTAAGTGAAGCAGTCTCTACTTGAAATTGCAAACTGTGCTTATCAACTTCCACTTTTCTTTGTTTTACCAACCCATGAAGGTTGTAAAACAGGGATTCAAAAAATTTTACTATCAGTTCTGTGGGTATGGCTTGGTGGGTGTGGTATGGCTTGGTGGGCGTGGAACAGTGGTGGTATTCAACAGGTTCTGACCATTTCTGGAAAACCAGTAGTGGAAATTTTGAGTAGCTCAGAGAACTGACAAATACCACCTCTGACTGGAGATTTTACAGTATCCTTCCCCTGCCACACCCACCAAGCCCCGCCCACAGAACTGGTAGTAAAAAAATTTGAATCCCACCACTGGCATGGAAGGATACTGTGAAATCTTCATTCCCTCCCCACTCCTGGGGGAAGATTACTGCAAAATCCCATTCCCTCCCACCCCATTAACCTGCTTTCCAGATCCTTTCTCCTGTGCAGAACAACAAAAGAAGACCCAGCCAATGAGCTTGGACTCAGGAGGCAGGGAATAGATGCAGGCGGGGCCAGTCAGAGGTGGTATTTGCCAGTTCTCTGAACTACTTAAAATTTCCGCTATGGTTCTCCAGAACTAGTCAGAGCCTGATGAATACCACCTCTGTTGTAAATCCAAGGAACAATTGTAAAGCTATCATGAACAATCACTACATGAGGCAGTCACTAAACAAGATATACATGAAATGTGGAAGCAACAAGTCTCAAGTATATAATCCTTTTGGGGGCTTTTATGAAAACTATGCATGACTTCTATCTTCCATAGAATTTCATACACAAGCTCAAAATATTCAATTTTAAATACCATTTTAACAGGGAAGGTCATGAACATCTATTTCATTACTCATATTTATTTATGAGTTATTTAGACTTCTTTATATTATTATAATGGCAGATTTTCATCCATTCACTTTATCCAGAAGTGAAAATTGACAATTTGTATGCTTCTCTGCACTGATACCTTGCTTAAAAATCACCTCTCACAATCCCAGAGAGAGTCCTAGGGACATAATGTGTGAAATGTTAGCTGGCCCATGAAATTTGTTCAAAACATAATCCATTTAGTTAAGGCTGGATCTGGACAGAATATTTTTTGATTCTTGGTCATACTTAATAGCACACTGCATAAATGGGCACAAAATCCAGAAATCACAGCTGCTTCACCCTATAGATATAAAATTAGCCATAGTACAATAAAGGCTAAAACAGTACACTTTAAAAAAAGGTTAATCCATCCTTATAGTAATTTTGCAGAAACAACAGCAATCACCAGAAAATGAATAAATCTTTCCATAGATCCCAGTGAGAAATAAACAGCCACCAGATGAACTTAAAGAATCAATCATTATATGAATGATATCAAGCCAAGGATCAAGATAGAGTATTGCTGTAACACTTGGAAGGAAAACTCAAAAATTTATTAAGGTATAAACCTTCATGGAGTAGAGTTGGCTTCATCTGATCCATGAAATATTAATCTCAGTTGTCAAGAATATAGCCACATGGGTGAAAAGGAAAATAAAGTGTAAACAGTAGGTTTAAATGTATGGATTAAACTGTCATCAAAGCTACCGTAGGGACAATTGCAATGGAGCAAATTATTTCAGCCTAAATAATCTTCCTCAAATTTCTTGAAAATAATCTAAACTAAAATTAACTAAAGAAATGAAATAACCCAAATGTGGATTGGATAGATAGATAGATAGATAGATAGATAGATAGATAGATAGATAGATAGATAGATAGATAGATAAGAGAGAGAGAGAGAGAGAATGTGCAAATTAGATAACAGGTAATAATTCAAGGGGAGCACCTGTTATCCCTTGAAATCATCCCTATTGGGAGCACATGAAACAACAACACTTTCCAAACTTTAATACATGCTATTACAGAGTTGTTATGCACTGGTAGTCCTCGATTTATCACCACAATTGGATCCAGAACTTTTGTAGCTAAGCAAAGCAGTTATTAAGTGAGTCACACCCAATTTTACAACCTTTTTTGCAACAGTTGTTAAGACAATCACTGGAATTCTTAATTGAATCATGAGGTCAAAAGGTGAATGCAGTTCCCCAACCAGCCTACCTTCCAATGAGAACCTGTACACTGCATGAGCCAGAAAGAGGACTGAGAAAATATTTACAGACCCTTCACATCCTGGACATTTCAACTTCACCCCTCAGGACACCGCTATAGAGCACACTGCATACCAAAACAGCCAGACACAAAGACAGTTTCCCCCTCCCCCATGCCATCACTCTACTAAACACATAATTCCCACAGCACTCTGTTATGCCTAAGGATATCTATCCTATGTATTGTCCTTTTCATCTTTCCTATTACCTGCTCCTAATGGTATTTTATGACTATGATTTTGTTGGTTGTATTTTGTGATGGATGAATGTATCTAATGATTTATGATTTACATGTTGCTTGCATGTACACTGAAAGCTTATGCACCGGAGACAAATTCCATGTCTGTCCAATTACATTTGGTCAATAAAGAATATTCTTTTTCATTCTATTGCCTTTGCTTGTCAGATACTAGAAGGGAAAGTCACAAATGGTGATCACATGATCACAGGGTGTTGCAACCATCATAAATACATGCCAGTTGGCAAGTGCCCCAATTTTGATCATGTGACTATGGGCATGCCATTAAAAGTGCGAGGACCAGTCATTAGTCATTTTTTTCAGTACCACTGTAACTTTGAATGGTCACTGTAACTTTGAATGATTATAAGTCTAAGACTGCCTGTATAGCATGAAAGTCTGCAGTATTGCTTGCACTACATTATGCAAGATTCCAGATTAAGCAAACCTTTTGTGATGGATGAATGTATCTAATGATTTATGATTTACATGTTGCTTGCATGTACACTGAAAGCTTATGCACCGGAGACAAATTCCTTGTCTGTCCAATTACATTTGGTCAATAAAGAATATTCTTTTTCATTCTATTGCCTTTGCTTGTCAGATACTAGAAGGGAAAGTCACAAATGGTGATCACATGATCACAGGGTGTTCATTCTGGAAGATATTTAAACAGATTTTAAACAAATGAGCAACATCAAAGACTAGCAGTCATTCTCTACTCCAGTGGTGGGATTCAAAAATGTTTACTACCGGTCCTGTGGGCATGGTTTGGTGGGTATGGCATGGCTTGGTGGGCATGGCAGGGGAAGGATACTGTAAAATCTCCACCCCACTCCTGGAGGAAGATTGCTGCAAAATCCTATTCCCTCCTCACCAGTGGTGAGATTCAAAAAATTTACTACCAGTTCTGTGGGCGTGGCTTTGTGGGCATGGCAGGGAAAGGATACTGTAAAATCTCCAGTCAGAGGTGGTATTTGCCAGTTCTATAAACTAATCAAAATTTCCACTACCGGTTCTCCAGAACTGGTCAGAACCTGCTGAATACCACCTCTGCTCCTCATCCCACTAACCTATTTTCCAGCTCCATTCTCCTGTGCAGGGCAACAAAAGAATACCCAGCCCATCAGCTGGGACTTGGGAAGCAGAGAATAGATGGGCTGGGGCCAATCAGAGGTGGTATTTTTGCCAGTTCTCCGAACTACTCAAAATGTCTGCAACCAGTTCTCCAGAACTGGTCAGAACCTACTGAATACCACCTCTGCTCTACTCTCAGGAAATTTAGGTTAAGATTTTTGAAAGGGGCTGATAAAACAGACCAAACAAGGGATGGTTTGATCCTGGTTTTTTTTTTTAATTACATTTATATGCCGCCCTTCTCCGAGACTCAGGGTGGCTTACAATTTTTGGGATGCAACCCAGTGTGCTCAGCAATAGCCTTCATTCCATTGTATATGCCTGCTTATTACTAAGCGACATTTTTACAAAGTCAGCTTATTGCCCCCAACAATCTTGGGTCCTCAATTTACCTACCCCGAGAGGATGGAAGGCTGAGTCAACCTTGAGCCTGGTGGGATTCGAGCCTACAGCAGTTGTAGGCAGCTGGAACTTAAGTGCAGGCAATTAACAGCCTGAGCCACCAAGGCTCTTTTTAAACTCAAAATGACAATACATAGCTAACCTCTAAAGCAAAGCTTCTCAAATTTTGGAATATTATGATAAATCTACCCCTTCCTTACAGATGATAAAACTAATCATTTCACTGAAGTTAAAGTTGGACAATCAGTCAATCAGTCTTGCTATCAAGAAAACAGCGATGGAGCAGCTGTATAAATTAAAATAATGTAATATATTCTATTGAATATATTTAATGTATTCCTTAGAAATACTGAAAAGAAACATCTAAAACAAAACTGTATTCTTTTAGTAGGAAGGAGGAACTTGCTTACTTTTGGATAATTCCTGAAATCTCCTTTTAAAGCTGGACACTGTCATTCACTAAAATCAGGAAAAGAAAAGAAAAGTAAATCAGTAAATCAGTAAATGCAGTAAATCAGTTTCTCTTTTACATTTCTTTCAGCACTGCAGCTGGCAAAAACTCTGCCTGGCTATGCATTGGGGTCCTTTCTCTCTCTCCTTCCCAGTTCACCGTCAATGAAATAACAATCAAAGTCATTTTCTTTTCTTCTTTCTTTCTGTTTCCTCTGTTCCTCAAACTAGTAAGTCTTCTCAGAAAGAAATAAAAGGATGATCCTGACAACTCTTAACACTATGGGGGGTCATGACTCACACTTTTATGAAACATAGCTTTAGGCTATAAAAGAAGAGTCTGATTTTTTTCCCCCCAAAAAAATATTTTAGAGAAGTGCTTCCCTTGTTTCACTCAGACATTAATATCAAAATAAGCAATTTTTAAAAATGATTGGCCAACCTACCTTTTCCTTTGCCCAACCTACATTTTCTAAGGCCCCTTTTCTGTCAAAATAAAAATCAACTAGCAACTAAACAACAGCAGCAAAATCGAAGAGGTTAATAATGGAGAAACAAGAGAGCAGCAAGGTGAGATATTAGAGAGAAATCGATGCACAAACAGAAAAATTGTGCTTAAAAATAAGCATCTGAAAGACTGTTCTGGACTCAGCCCCAGCTCTCGTATACCATTATGTTACTGTCAACCTCTACCCAGATGATTTATTCGATGATTAAAATTTAGAGGCTTTTTATGCAGAAGCGATCATGTTTTGAAGTCATTCAGAACATCACTTTCTGTGTCTCTGTAAATTTATAACTCACTCAATAGTTTCTCTGAATTTGAGCAGTAGGGATTGAGAGGAGGAGTTGTGTATCTTCTGTGGGGCAAGATGGAGAAGGTAGGAGCATCAGGTTATCCAATATGCAAATCTAAGTTGTCAGCAATTTTAATTTAAAGGGTACCACAGAAAAACTATGCCCTACCAGTAAGTCTTCAAAGAAACTAATATCAGAGGTTGCAACTGCTGCATTTTTCATGGCTTCTGCAGTACTTAAAAGGTGATTAAGTTGTCCACTGTTTCATTTTTATGGGGAACAAAATAAAATATTTATTCTATATAAAACTTCATCCTAGTAAAGCCTTGGAAACCACAAACTAAATAAAATAATGACACAAATATCCTGACCTCTGCTCCAGGCTGTTAACAAGCTTGGAACAAGTCTGACTGAGAATAAATTAGAACTTCTCCAGACCTTCCCAAGAGACCTGGTTCATCATCCTCATCATCAACAACCCATTTCAGATGGGGCTGCAGTTCTACAGAGTTTTCAGCAGTCTTTAGCATTAGTATTATCTTTCAGGGGAGTTCCTGGAAAAGAGAACTGCAGTGAACAGCCTTCCCTGTGTGAGATCATCTTTTTTGTCCTATTTTCTACTGATCATTTGCCATTTTTCTTTCTTAGGGTCTGTTCTAATCGTGTGTGGATAGAAGTGGCAGCTACATCAGGTAGTCCTCAACTTACAACAGTTCACTGTATGTTGAGATTCTGGAAAGAGTGCAGAGAAGAGCAATAAAGATGATTAGGAGGCTAAAACATATAAAGGTTGCAGGAATTGTGTATGGCTAGTCTAGTGAAAAGAAGAACTAGGGCAGAGGTGGTATTCACCCAGTTCTGACCAGTTCTGGAGAACCGGTAGTGGAAATTTTGAGTAGTTTGGAGAACCGGCAAATACCACCTCTGACTGGCCCCACCCCCATCTATTCTCTGACTCCCGAGTCCCAGCTGATTGGCTGGGTCTTCTTTTGTTGCCCTGCACAGGAGAACGGAGCTGGAAAGCAGGTTAGTGGGGTGGGGAGGGAATGGGGATTTTGAAGTATATCCTTCCCCTGCCACACCCACCAAGCCACGCCACGTTCACTAAGCCACACCCACAGAACCGGTAGTAAAAAGTTTGAATCCCACCACTGAACTAGGGGCATCATAACAGCACCTTCCATTATTTCAGAGGCTGCCCCAAAGAAGAGGGAGTAAATTTATCATCCAAAGCACCTGAAGGCAGGACAAGAAGCAACAGATGGAAACTAACCAAGGAGAGAAGCAACCTAGAATTAAGGAGAAACTTCCTAACAGTGAAAACAATTAACCAATGGAAGTTTGCCACCAGAAGTAGTGACCATTCGAAGTTACAACAGCACTGGAAAAAAGTTACTTGAGACTATTTTTCACACTTATGACCATTGCAGCATCCCCACAGTCACGTGATTTACATTCAGATGTTTGACAGCTGGTTCATATTTATGGCTGTGATCCCCTTTGCAACCTTCTGATGAGCAAAGTCAATGGGGAAGCCAGATTCACTTAACCATCGTGTTACTAACTTAAGAACTGCAATGATTCACTTAACAAATGTGGTAAGAAAAGTTGTGAAATGGGGCAAAACTTCAGTTAACAAATTTCTCACTTAGAAACATCCGTTTTGGGCTCAATTGTGGTCGTAAGTCAAGGACCACCTGTCCTGATCCTTATATTTGTCCCCAGCAGATCCATGACTCATAGTTAGATGAGTGCTCATTAAAAAGTGACATCTGTCCAGCAGTTAACATACTGTGAACATGGCTGAGGCCATCTTGAAGGCTTCAGGGTTGCTGCACACTAGAGAGAGGGAGGACATAGTTAGATGGGGTTTGTAGCCAAAACAATACAACTTTCCTGTGGGACAGGTGGCTGGCCTGATGACAAGTGAAGTAACCAAACAACTGGCCAGCTCCTGGACTGGACAGTATGACCAGTGACTTGAGGGAAAAGGGAAAACTTTTACTTTTAACTAGGTAAAAGCCACAGGAACTTTTAGAGTAGGCTTTCACGAGTTGTGCCAATATGATGTATCCAATAAATTGTTCTTTGAGGAATTTGCCTGCTTCAGAATTCTAATTTCTATGGCTGCAGTTCTGTGTGTTTATAACTTGAATTAAAATCCATCAACTGAAGCAGGATTGACTTCTAAGTAGACATGGACATAATTATTCTCCTGCTCTATATTGCCTAATATATACTGGTATTTCTCTGTGTATATATTTTTAAATCTATCATCTATTCCACAAGATCATCTAAAGTCATATAGCTTTATAGGACTAATGCAAAAATACTGCAGAATTATAAAGTATTCTGGGTGTTTTAGGTAGTTCACCTATGTCCGTGATGGTGAACCTATGGCACACGTGCCAGAATTGGCATGCAGAGCCATCTCTCGGGCACACCAGCTGTTGCCTATTGGTTTTCTGGGTTCTGGCACACATATGCGTGCCAGCCAGCTAGTCTTTGCATGCGCAGGAGTGCCAGAAACCAGAGGACCAGGTGGCTGGTGTGCATGCATGTGCCGGAAACCGGAAGCTCAACTTTCCAGCATGCACATGCACACTAGGGAGCTGCTCTTCCAGTTTCCAGTGTTCCCCCTCCCCCGTGTGCATGCTCCCATTTTGGCACTCGGTGCTGAAAAGGTTCATCAACACTGAACTATGTGATTTGTCAACCAGGCTAATATTTAATCTTTTAAGTTAGGCATGCTTGTAAATGGAGAGGGGGGACTTTCAAAAGGTTTTTCAGAATTTAGTAAACTCTAATAATGCCTAATTAAAATCCAATTAATAGCTTAATAATTAGCACAAGTCAAATACTACAAAAGAGCAAAAACAATAACACAATAGAAAATGTCTCACCAAGCAGCTGCAGAAACCTTATCTTTTCATTCATTCATCCATTAATAACAGGAATGGAGACTTAGAAATCACTGGGGGGAATCCTGGGTCTATTTTACAAAGGACAGTCCTTGGAAACCTGCAAAGGACAATCCGTTATCTAGAGACATTCATATGATCAAAACCTGTGGTGCAGAAGTTGTGGAAGCCCAAAGTTAATAAAACACATCATCTTTACCATAACTGGGATTGCTGACAGTTTCATGGGAAGTGTCATGCCCCTGTTGGAGACTGACTCTGAGGGAGAGGAGGAACAGCTGACAGGGAGTGGAAGTGTGGCTCCAGAGGTTGGGGAGGAGGTTGGGGAAGGGCAGAAGCCAGCTGGGCATTCAGAGGAAGACCCAGGCCCATCCCCTCTCCATCCTAGGGCACGCAGGGAGGAGACGATAAGGGAGAGACATGAATGGCATGGTCTATGGGGAGGAAAGGCCCTTGATCCTCTCATGGGCTGCAGCTGTGAGAACTGGTTAAAAGGATGGACATGCATATGGATCAGTGTTGGAAACAAAGCATGGAAATATCTCTAGTCTGTCATTCCTCTCTGAGTTTGGCATCCTTCCCAGTGTGTGTTCCAATATCTGTGGACATCTTCAAGTCCTTATCTTGCCTGGTTCCCTTAATTGTGTCAGTGTGGTTTGTGTTGTTTTTACTCTTTATAATTTATAGGCATTTTTAGTTTAAATGGCATTTCCTCCTTTTTGTTACTGTTTGTGGGGGAGTTTTTTGTCTCCAGTCAAGGATATTTGGAGCGTTGAAGCAAAGTGAAGGAATAAAAGGGGCTTCACCTGTTTTGTGACTGTGTTTATTTTGTATCCCACCCTGGGCCATCACAGGAAGCCAGCAGGCACCCATAAATGTAAATAAATTTTATCCAACCTTATTTTTGTTTTTAGTTGATGCCTTTCTTCTGACATTACATCACAAAACACTTCTGACACCTCACCAAGCCACCGGGTTGGCGGACCTCCTTCTTTGGCTGAAATGAAAAGATGCATTTGATTAAAATAATGAGCACCAATTCTATGTAGACATCAAGAATGACAGATGATTTGTTGGGTTATTTAATTGCCAAGAAACGATTGCTGCATAGAAAGCAAATGGTTAGTGCCTAAGGAATTCATGCTGTCATCTATAAGATGGGCAGATGACACAAGCTATTGTTCGGTTCATCCCATTACTATAATTAGCCAGTACAATACAAATTAGAAAGCTTGAGCATTGCATTCCATGTCAGAAGTCTGAAATAAGTCATTTTTTCAAAAAACTTCTGATATAGACATAAAATACTTTAAATTTATTCTTATATCATTTTAGGTCATCGTGTCAAAGGGCTAAACCAGTGGTAGCTAATCTTTTTGGGCTCCTGTGCCAAAAATTGTGTGAGCACTTGCATGCTCACACTCATGTGCCAGCACCCAGAAGGCAATGTGCATACCCCCACACCCCCTACGCATGCGTGCACAATCCCCACCCACCCCATCCCCACCCCCTTACCTGCACTGTGCCTCACAGTTGATTTTCAGGCAGTTTGAGGCCTTTTTCGGCCTCCCAGAGGCTTTAGGAAGCTTCTGCAGGCTTTTCAGGATGAAAACTAGGCCTGTTTCACCACTTCCAGTATTTCCGGAAAAACAGGAAGTGATGAAACAGGCCTAGTTTTCATCTTGAAAAGCCTGCAGAAGCCTTCCTAAAGCCTCTGGGAGGCCGAAAAAGGCTTCAAACCAGCTGAAAATCAGCTATGAGGTACGTGCATGCTCAGTGAAGTAAGTTTGCCTGCAGCTTGTGTATTGCCACAAATGACTCTGCATGCCACCTGTGGCACGCATGCCATAGGTTGCCATCATGGGGCCAAGTTGGAGGTATTAAAGGACATTTATTTACATTTTGGATTTTATTACGTTAGTGTTACACTCTGGGTCATCACATAGTGTTTGAAGTTACAGCCGGCACTGAAAAAAGTGACATGACCATTTTTCACATTTATGACTGTTGCAACACACACACCCCATGGTCATGTGATTTACATTTGTATGTTGAACAACTGACTCACATTTACAATGGTTGCAGCGTCTTGAGGTCATGTGATCATCTTTTGCAACCTTCTGACAAGCGAAGACAATGGGGAAACCAGATTCATTTAACAACCTCATTTAACAACTGCAGTGATTCACTTAACAAATGTGGCAAGAAAAGTCGTAAAATAGGGCAAACCTCACTTCACAAATTTCTCACTTAGCAACATAAATTTTGGGCTCAACTGAGGTCATAAGTTGAGGACTATTTGTATTCAGGAGGTGGGGTTTTCCCGTTATAATGAGTCACAAGTCACTAATCAGCATCCTTGGCAGATTTGAGCCAGTTCTTGTTGGGTTACACATTTTTCATTCAGAAATGCTTTGTTTGTAAGTTTCAGTGGATAGAATGCTGCATTGCAGGCTAACCCTAACTCAAGGTTGACTTCCATCCTTCCGAAGTCAGTAAAATGAGGACCCAGATTTTTGGGGGCAATATGCTGACTCTGTAAACTCCTTAGAGAGGGCTGTAAAGCACTGCGAAGTGGTATATAAGTATTACGTGCTATTGCTATTTTAATCTACCACTAACATTAATCAAAGAACCTCCTAGCTACTGAAAACTTTAATCAAAGCCCTCCCCTTGCTACTGCCATCAATATTCCACTTATACACTAAGTGGGTGAGTTTTTAAGCTATCCCTCAGACTACAAAAAGGTCTGTCCAACAGGCAGCAATTAAAACCAGGAACTATATAAGAATCTGATATTCTGCACTCCATTACACAATGAAGTGCAGAAAGGGATTAAAGGGATTTGTAACAATCTTCCAAGCAAACCTTAAGGACATCCACATAACTCTCCAAAAACGTGGGAGGCATACTTTTCATCCAGTAAATAGCCTACAATTTCATTAGATTTTTCTATGGCCAATGCAATGTTGAGAAAAGATTACATGTCCCAGTTTCAGGAACAGAAACTGCTCCAAGAACAGAGATTTCTTTCAAGAAAAATGTTCAAGTTTTAAAAGATCCTTCTTTAAGAAGTGTTATTTTTCAGAGAAGACCACTTCTACTTTCTATAGTCTGATGCAACAGACTTCTAGTGTCCTATATAATAGTGGTTTCTGGTAAATGTCAGAAACCATAAGCCATAAAATCAGATTTTATGTTAGCCTACATTTAGTAATGACAAAGGAATGGAATGTCCTTTGACTTTATTAATCCAGTATTTTCGTTCATCCTCAAGTATTTTACTCAAATTTGCTCAACAATATTTTTCCTTGTCCATTTTCTGCTTGTATCATTTGCCCAAAGTATGTGAGTTTTGCTTGCTGTTTAATTGGTTCTACAATCCTCTTAATAAATGGCTCCAAATCCATAATTTTAACATATCTATCTTCTTTTTCTCCCTCTTTCTCAGTGTCCAGGTTTTCCAACTATGTATTTATCCTTGGGGAGATCAAACTTTAATTATTTTAATCTCTGTGTATAAGATAATATGTTCTTTCCCCCATCTGCCCAGTAAGTTCTCTTTATTAATCCAGAAGTTTTCTTTATTTTGTTGTATTTTCAGCTAATGAGGAAAACAATAGTCTTAGTGCATCCAAAGAGGCACCCCATTGCTACTTTCCTGCCTGAAGCAGATATGTGCTATTGCTTCATATTGGTTTTTCAGGTGGCAGAGATGGAAACATCAATTATTATAATGGGATTATCTGGATCCAATTTAAAATAAATAGAAATCTCTGGTACTGCTGTGCAGAAAGGTTCTGAGGAATTTGAGAATCTACTCATATTTCTTTTCTATAGCAGTGAAATTTTAATAAGCTTCAATAACTCCCTAGACCAATCAGCCTTTCTTAATCATAGTTAATCCTAAGGCAAAATGGTTAGATATCTTGAGTTTCTCACCTTTACTCTGCTCATCAAGCCTTTGAGTTGGGGCCAAATCATGCTTAAACTATAACACAATATAACTTCTATGAATTCACACAATCCTATTCTTCTTCATTCAGCACAAGGTTGCTGATAGAGACATTGTTTATGAACAACACTTTTCTAAAACTATAGTTGCACATGAATTTATATGTTTGCATAAGCGTAGACAAGAGCATTCTTTTCTAGAGATTTGATGTGCCCATCCAAAATGCATTTATTGTCTGTAAATCTGTGTTGGTAGCAAAAACATAACTTAAATGGGAAATCACACTTTGAAATAAAAAATGGGGGGAAATCAGCAAATAGAATAGAAGCATATAATAAAACTTTATTGTCACTTTAAATGTACACTAATCAGCATACATTAAAATTAGATTTTGTTGCATTCATCTCTCAGAGGATAACCATTATGCATATACCCACATATAAATGCAGATATGACACAGAGAAACATCACACTAGTTTGAATGTATACATATACATGGCAGGGAAAAAAGCATCCTACGAATTTACAAGATGGATTGCATAAGGAAGAAAACTGTTAAAGAATCTAATAGTCCTGCTACCGATACCTCTAAACCTCCTCCCAGAATGGAGCAACAGAAACAGACTGTGAAGTGGGTTTGTTGGGGTCTATAACAATGCTTTGAGCTCTAAGCGCATAGTGCTTATAAGTAATATCCTGAATAGCAGGAAGCGATTTTCCTATAATCTTCTCAGCTGTCCTTACCACTCTCTGTATGGACTTTCTATCTGAGAATTGCTACCAAACAGTGATGCAGTTTGCTAAAATGCTCTCAATCAGGACTCTATAAAAGTGGCCAGGACAGAAGGAGAAAGATGTGCTCTCCTCAGAATGCAAATGCTTTCTGTGATGTAATGTTTTGATGATTAGATAGGACTAATATGATGCAACTTCAGAGAGAGGAGTTAAAATATATGTGTACTTAAAACTGCTGTGAAGAATATCAGGAGCCATTTCTTTGTATCTTTCTTCTTTCTATTTTTCTTCAACAATGTTTTTTTTTCCTTGCACTCTTTGCTTTTTCTTTTATTTCTTTCTTTTTCTTTTTTTCTTCCTTATTTTGTATTAATTTGTATTAGTTTTTATTGTTTGTTTAAATGTCTTAATATATATGTATATATGTATATGGAGGTGGCTTGTGGAGTAAGACAAAAGCTGCCACCTCCATACAGATGTTCCTAGTTTCTAATTCCTGATAATTTTAATGTTATGTGTTTGTATTTATATTCTATTGTAAGGACACATTGCCCAAAAAAAGATTTTGTTGGTAAAACTCCTCCTCAGTTCCCCCACTCATTGACAACTGTCCTCAAAATTAATAACTAAAAAACTGTACACTTCCTAGCACTAAGTAAATAAAAATAAGGCTACTTGATATTTATTTCATGTGTCATGTTATTTAGGCCCCATGGATCCATTTTTTTATTTTGATCCACTCTTCCTTTTGGGAAGCTTTTTAGGTTTTAGAACACAAAAGTGATTTGTTGAACTAGTTGTACACATTTTGATAACACAATGCTTTTTGCTCTCTAATGTCTATTTTATCTGCAGAGTGCCACAAGTTGACTTGTATCATAGTGGCCTCTGCTATAGCTTTACAAAGCAACACCTGACACAAAATATTCTTCTGAAAAACTAAAGAAACTATTAATATATTTACAACTGAGGGACTGTGTGAATGATATTGGTACAATAAATCATTCATACCTTTTTAACTGGGTTTCCTTGTATTGATATGAACCTAGGAATGGCATTATTTTAACCATAGCCATTGTTGTCATCATCCTCATAACCATTTTAATTTTAACAGGAACTGCCTCCCACAGCTCATTTTTCTAGAATAATAATATGTATCTATATGCATGCCTACTCATAAAGCTACTATTAAATTCAATGGGAATTTTATTTCTAATTACTTTGTTATAAGATTGTATCTTTAACCATTTTTCTATTCTTTGTAACCATATTTAAAATTCCACTTTCAAGGTTTTTAAATGCACCATAAATATTTCCAGCCAGGTAACTTTAAACAAATAAACAAAAAATGATTCCTCTAATTTAAGAATGAATAAACAAAAGTGTATCCTATTATTTGCTGCTGTTTATTTAACTTTCAGTGATAGATAAGCTGAAAACAACAGTGACAAAGACACTTTGTCCACACCAATCTATAACACAGGTTCTCTCGGATAAAACCAGAGTTTTCTCATAGAAGGGATTAAAATCCTCCACAGACATAATCAGGTAAGTGGATTAGTGTGAGTTATTTTATAAAGTACTTCAGAAGGAGAATGTTAAACTTGCAGGATGCAGGATATTTTTCATGAAAGTTTCTTTAGTACATCTTGTCTCCTATCTAGTGGTCATCCTGATGTGGGCAATCAAGATTGGAGAAGTGGTGTTTGATAAAGGGTTTTTGATGTGAGGATAGCTCAGCTACACTGAGAAGATAACCTGAGGAGAGGGAGTAAGAAGAAGCAGCTACTAGAAAGGAAATTCCCTACCTCATGTCCCAAAGATGATTTTCAAAAGGCAACTGGACTTTCTGAGAGTCCTTTTCAAGAAAGTCCAGATGCTGTTTGAAAAGCATTTTTGGAGAACAAGGGGTAGAATTGGAATGGTCGGCCTATCTACAAGTCCAATCAAGATATGGGCAAGATATGAAAGAATGGGGGGATTAATAGACAGCCTATGACACTGGACAAAATACTACTTGGATCAGAAGATAAACTGATAAGAAAAATCTATAGATGATTACTGGATTATAAACTGGAGGAAGAGCAGGTAAAAGAAACAATGTTGGCATGGGCTAAAAATTTTGGGCATGGTATTAATTTGGACAATTGGCAAACTTTATGGGAGAGAAACAAAAAAATAACATTGACCACATCATATAAGGAAAACTGATATAAAATGTTTTATAGGTGGCATCTTCCCCCAGCAAAACTGTCCAAAATGTATCAAAATATATCGCCCAACTGTTGGAAATGCACCAAAGAATACAGATCATATTACCACAACTGGTGGAAATGTAGAAAAACTCAGGAGTTTTGGCATAGAATCCAGAGTTGGCTCAAGGAGATGGTAGAACATAAAGTGGAATATAAACTGGAATTTTTCCTACTCGGAATTATAACAGAAAAATACAATAAAGAGGAGATCTATTTAATAATACATGTGATTACGGCAGCAAGGTTACCCTTTGCTCAAAAGTGGAAAGATAAAGAAAGTCCCGATAAAAGTGAAGTAATAAAAAAGATATGGACATGCACTGAGATGGATAAATTAACTTTGGAAATGAAAGATAAAGATGAGACAGAATACTACAAAGTATGGGATAAATTCTATCAATGGTGGGAAAAAAGGAAGGATCTAGAACCAAAAGAGAACAGGGTTGGCAGAACGAATGATTAGAATTAGAAAATATTGTATAAATGTATAGATGTATAAATGTATATAAAACATGTATTCCATGCCATAATATGCATGACAAACAGGACTGTCGGGATGATCACACCAAGTCAAATGTTTTTAATAATTTACTTAATAAAACTTAAAAAAAAGAAAAGAAAAGAAAAGCATTTTTGGGACAACCATGCCCTGCATAATGGAGAATCTTCATAGACATCCCTACCACATGGGTTACAAAGTACAAAATCTGATTTCTTTGAAATGCCCTTTCAGTTACATGTCTTAAACAAGAGATGGGATTTAATCAGTTTCAGGACTTCATACTTTTTGGGTTTAAAGACAGTCAGACCTTTTGATCCTTAGGTAGCATGAAAGAATTGGAGACTTCAGAACCCCTTTTCTGCTTGGTCAACCACTTATTACAGGGGTGTCAAACTCACGTCATCATAGCAGTGTCACATGATGTATCAGGACTTTTTTCCCCTAAACTGAGCAGGGCGGGGCCAGCACATGACGCAACTGGGCCATGGGCCACGAGTTTGGCACCCCTGACTTATTAGGTCAACTAATGGATTACATGATGAAGCAAAAATAAACAAACAAACCTGTACCAAACTGGAGCTGGGCAAGGAAGAGAGAGGAGAAACTGGCCCAACGTCCATGTTTCACCTTGTTTTCCTGCATTTCCAAGATCTGTCATCTGTACTGAGATTTCATTCTGAAATTTAAAGGAAACAATTCTGCAATTAGGACGTAACTGTATCTAAAATACAGGCTAGATGGAAGAAGTTTGAACAAAGCAAATTAAACCCTTTTAAGCTGGTTCAGTCTTTTTATGACAACTGCATTTTTTTTCATATGAGCTGATACTTCGTTCTTCCAGCAACAGTCTTCCCTTATTTAGTTGAGTCTGCCAGTAGCATCTGCTGGCCTCCAGAATTAGGTAATAAATGTCTATGTACAGACATGGATGTTACACTGAATCAGCTCTAAATATAGAAGTTTTATTTTCCAGGTGGCTTTATAAATCCCCTTTCCCCTGCAGAATATGTGAATATAATCTCATTATGGTTTTGCTTGGATTTCTGTTTGGATATTGTGCAGCACAAAATCTTTAAAATAAATCTCTCTATTCTGTTTCAGGAGAAAAAAAGCCATGCAGGAGCGATAGATAGTGTTTTTAAAAATAGAAACTCTGTTCTGTGTCAAAAGAGCTGAAACAATGAGCTGGTTTTAGAAATAAAAACTCTGGCTAATATTGGAAAAGCCTCACTGGAACAAACAGCCTTTTTGTGATCACAAGCGGACTTAAGCTGCTTTTGAAATTTGAAGGAATGGAAATAGCAGTCTTGAAGTTCCCAAATTCTGTCAAGGAGTTCAAGTGAAAATCATGTAGAGAATGGGCATGCATCACAATCAACACCCTTTCAGCAGTCTGCAAGCCAATCCCTCAAGCCAAGTGGTAAACTGCAGGCTCACAACACACAAACTTCTCAAATCAAATCAAACATTTTTTGTCAATGCACAGTATGTGTACAATGAAATTGAAAACAGGATGTTCCTTTAGTGACCTTATGCTCACAGAGGTTCCTCTACAACAGGAAACAGACCTTTTCCATCTACTGTATGTGTCACAAGCTTATATCCTCCCAAGTAGCTTTATAGGGGAGATCCTTTGAAACACTCCCTGTGCTTTTAATTTGGCTGATTCTAACTGGTTTATACGGGACTACTTCAACAAAAGAAAATGTTATAGTCTCTTTTTTCCTCTTTTTAAAAACACATTATTGCATTTAACTCTTGTGAAATTGATCTATTTTCAACGTCTTCTATGTCACGCCTAAGAAGGTGATGGTTGTAGAATTTATTTCATGTTTATCATCTTGATAATGTAGAGTTCAGACACTGAACATATAATGCTTTTGTTTCTACATCTACGGACACCTCACAAAGAGGCCACAATAAACTTAAAGTGCAATTTTAAATCATTTTTTTTAAGTTGGGACAATTCACTAAAATGATTGAAAAAAGCTAATGAATGTAAACCTGGAACATGTATTCTGTGTTGTTTACCTCTGGATCATAATCCTTTTTTATCCAAAACCCCAAAGAAAAGAAAAATATCTTCCAAATTTATTTATAGCATTGATACAGGGATATACTACAAAAGCTACTCAGTTTCTTAAACATGATTCAAATTGATTTGAACTAAGTTTGTGTATATGTATATACTGTGTATATATGTATGTGTGTATACATGTATATATGTGTAGGTCTTGTGTATTCGGTCTTGTCCGTGTAAGGTTGAGAATACTAAGACGCTTTGACACGAAATCATCCGTCATCTTCATTGGTGTCTTCAGCTTCGTTCTCCTGGGAGAAGTGTGTGATCGCGGGCTGTTTTTCCCTTTAAACTCTAGAGTTGGATGTGTTTTACTTTTGATTGGTTTGTGGAGTTGATGTATGCAGATTGGATGGCTTTTTCCTGAGACCCTGTGTGCTGAGGTGCTTGAGTGTCTCAGCCTTTGTGTTGTAACGACCTGGGTAATGGGCTGTGTGATGACCTTCTGAGTTCTATTGTTGTGATGTCCTGGGTGTGGTGTTGCACTCCTGGGTCGTTGTCTGTGCTGCAACCTCCTGATGTTTTGTGTTGTGATCTCCTGAGTTCTGTGATAGTATCCTGGGTGAAGGCTGATGTGGCATTCTGGGCCTTGTTTGGCTCCGAATTTGAGGTCACATGGCTTTATAGCTTTAAAATGTCAGTTTGTTTAGTTTGGGGTTGGAGGGGGTGTAGCAGCTGGTGTTGCAGCCATGGTCTGGTTTCTGGATGGTGGTTGCCTTCATCTGTATGGGCTTGGGTTTGAGTCTGGTAAGGAGATTGGTGGTGGCATCATGTGTTATTTAAGTGTGTTGGTTTTGTGGCTGGGACTCGCTTGTTGATTAGGGCTAGTTTCAGATGTCTGGTATGGGAAGTATCATCCCGTTCATGTTATAAGTTTTCATTTCGATGGTTTCCTAATTATTTCTGTTGAAGTGTTCAGTATTGAGATGAGTTGATCTCAAAATCAATTCTGTCCTGTGGTTTTAAGGTGCTGGAAAAGGAGATTATATGTGTAGGCATGTGTGTGTGTATGTATATATGTGTGACAAAGTTCCTCCTTCCCCCATTTTGTTAAGGGTAATTACTGTACTGTATGGGGAACTGTATGCTTTTTCTAAAGATTCTGTTAGTGGAAATAAAGATTAAATTTTCTCTTGGGTAAGTTAAGATCATCCACTCTTCAAGTCCTTTTAAAATAAAATATTCGTCATGGTTTCTAATGATACATTTAGGGCCATAGCTCATTTGGCCCTTAATGGAGCACTTAATTCTTATTTTGCTACATTATTAACTGAATTGCTTTAATCAATTTCCCTTATGTTTGGAAATAACACACACACACACACACACATGCATATACATACATACACACACACACATATATATATTTATTTGTATTTTTTATTTATTTATTTTGTCATGCGGTTATAAGATAACAGGTATAAGTATAAACATAGTTATGAATACATGAAATGGATACATATAAGAAAAATAAAAAGAAACAATAGGACAGGGACGGTAGGCACGTTGGTGCGTTTATGCACGCCCCTACAGACTTTGTCTGGTCACAAACTGGAGCTTTTATCTCAAGAAATGGAAAAAGGTGTCATGCTGTTTTGGGAGGAGTAAGGCTGGTGGCAAAGAAAGGCTGGTTTTCTCTCTGTATGACTCTGTAATGGTTCCCATAAAAATTGTGGGCACTTGTACCTATTGTACAAATAAAGTAGCAAAGATGCTAACAACAGTCATTGTTGCTTCAAAGCTACTAAGTGGTGAATATGGCACCCTAACAAAATAAAATATTGCTGGATTCTGTACCATTCAATTTCTATATTGAATCTATGTATATACACACAAATACACACATGTACACTAAAGGTAAATGTAAAAGTTCCCCTCACACATACCTGCTAGTCATTTCCAGCTCTAGGGGGTGGTGCTCATCTCCATTACAAAGCTGAAGAGCCAGCGCTGTCCAAAGACGGTATCTGTGGTCATGTGGCCGGTATGACTAAACACCGAAGACGCACGCAATGCTGTTATCTTCCCACCAAAGTGGTCCTTATTTTTCTACTTGCATTTTTACATGCTTTTGAATTGCTATGTTGGCAGAAACTGGGCAAGTAACGGGAGCTCACTCGGTTATGCAGTGCTAGGGATTCGAACTGCTGAACTGTCAACCTTTCTGATCGACAAGCTCAGCACAGTAGATAGACAATATACTACTAAATGTATGGTAAGAAACTTCATTTTTCTAAAATGGTTGGAATTTGTAAGCAGTTGAACCATTGAGGAATTGAAATTAAGAGCTGAGAGGAAAGACATTTTTAGCTTAATTGTTCTATTTAGTTAATTATGTAGAATTGTTAAAATAATTATTCTATTTTAAAGAGGGAAGTTATACTTACTATGTGACATAGTTGAATCCCTGTATTTAGAGATTATAGGTTTTCATCACAAATGGAGAATCTATAATTTGGGCATATGGGATAAAGAAGAGTGGGTAGCACCAGTCTGATACCGTAATAAAAGCAAAAATGAATACAGAATATATATAATATTACATTTTCTATTGAGTATTTTCTGCTAAATTGGTCGATGCCAAGCACAATTAACATGCATTAAATCCCATTGATGCACCACTCTTAAAGCTGAGAAAATTACATATAAATATATTCTTTTGGGAAGTATTTTTATGGAATTCTCCTAAGCAATCTACTGTAGATGCAGCACTGTTCTATTCTTTCAAACTTAAATATATTAGTCCCCCTTTATTAAGAAATCTCAGGATGACAAAACAAAGGAAATCTCTCTCTCTCTCTCTCTCTCTCTCTCTCTCCTAAGAATGTAAAAAATTAAAATGATCTATTCACAGTTGTTAAATTACAAAAATAAAAGCAGTTTCCAGATCAGGTTGCATCCGAGACACCAAAGATTAGTATTAAATTAAAAGATAAAAACTTGGACAAATGAAATAGTCCTTGCATTGCATTGAAAAGACCACCAATATTAGTTATAATCTTTCTTTGGGACACAATGCATTCCCATTCATTTTACAATATTGCTTTAATTTTTTTCCTTTCTTTTCCAAACTCCCACCTTTCCTTCCTAATCCTGTCTTCACCCTTTCTTTCTCCGTCTCCATTCTGTATCTGTGTGCACAGGTAATACTCCATTTACAACAGTTCATTTAGTGACCTTTCAAAGTTACAACGGCATTGAAAAAAAGTACCTTATGACTGTTTTTCACAGTTATGACTGTGCAGCATCACCATAATCATGTGATCAAAATTGAGGTGCTCGGCAACTGACTCATATTTATGACGGTCATATGATCACCTCTTGCAAACTTCTGACAAGCAAAGTCAATGGGGAAACCAGATTCACTTAACAACCAGGTTACTAACTTATTAACTGCAGTGATCCACTTAACAACTGTGGCAAGAAAAATTATAACATGGGGCAAAACTTCCTTAACAAATGTCTCCATTAAAAACAGAAATTTTGGGCTCAATTGTGGTTGTAAGTCAAGGACTGACTACCTGTAGTTAAGCCAGAGTATAAATTCAATATAATGTTCCGGATGCATGCAATGTAGTGACTTCCTTGTGCCTATCCAGCTTCAAAATGATACAAATTATAGTCTAATGTTTGAGGGGGGAAATGAAGTTGGGGAATTGCATTGAAACTCCAGAAACATATTCTCATGCCCCTGTTAGAATCTGACTCTGAGGGAGAGGAGGAACAGCCGACAGGGAGTGGGAGTGTGGCCCCAGAGGTTGTGGAGGAAACTGGGGAAGGGCACAGGCCAGTTGGGCATTCAGAGGAAGACCCAGGCCCATCCCCTCTTCATCCTAGGGCACACAGGGAGGAACGGATAAGGGAGAAACGTGAATGGCGTGGTCTATGGGGGAGGAAAGGGCCTTGATCCCCTTCATGGGCTGCAGCTGTGAGGACTATTTAAAAGGACAAACTGCTCATGGGCCAGTGCTAGAAGCAAAGCATGAAAATATTTCTAGTCTGTCAGTTCTTATCTGAGTTCTGGCGTCCTTCCCAGTGTTTGTATTTCGACATCTGTGGATGTCTTCAAGCCCTTATCCTGCCTTGTCTCAGTAATTCTTCAGTGTGGTTTGTGTTATTTTTTTTCTATTTATAATTTATAGGTATTTTGAGTTTGAATGGAAGTTCTTCCTTTTTGCAACTGTTTGTGCGGGAGTCTTTTTCTCCAGTCAATGATAATTGGACCTTTGAAGCCAAGTTGAAGGAACTAAAGGGACTTCACCTATTTTTGTGACTTTGTTGCTTTTGTATCCCACCTGGGTCATCACATATATTGTTCAAGAAGATACATTTTCAAAGAGAGTTATACCAGCAGCATTTCCCTAGGGAATCAGAAAAATAGATTCAAAGTGCCATAAGTACTCTCACGTGTTGATTAGTGGAAAACTGCCTAATGTTGTACCATTAGATTTTTTTTAATCCATTGCTTTGACACCCAGTCATAGCTATAATTATGATTTATGAGTTGTTAATGATGTGCTCAGCAAAACAAGTGCTTTTAGCTCTTTATTTACAATCATAGGCATACTGCTTACTTGGAAGTAGGATTTCACTTAATCCAGGAAGACCGAATTCTTAATGATGAAGCCAAGAATGAGACAACAATGCTTGCTGGTTTTAGAAGACATAGTTTCCATTATCTTTTCCAGACTGAATCTTACAATGTAATCTAATCCAGTGGTCACCAACCAGTGGGCCAGGGACCACTAGTGGTCTGTGAGAAATGTCACCCCCAAAACACCCCACAAAACAATTAGTCCAGGCTGCATGGGAACACAAGGCTGTGCTGCCCACATGGCCCACAGGAACACAAGGCTTGTGTCGCTTGCATTACGAACAACACAAGGTAGTTGGGGAGGGGAGGGGGGAAATGGCAAAGAGGGAAAACTTGCCCCACTTGTCCCATGTGCCTCGCCTGGCCACTGGGCTGCTTCGTTCCACTTCTTGCTTCTTCTGCTTTTAGCTGCACGTAAGGAAATCAGCAAAAGTCTTTCTTTCTCTCCCCCAAACTCCACCAGAAATGAGTCTTTGGGACCCTGCAAAGCACCCTGCTCCAAGAGGCTGCACCAGCAAAGACTCATTTCTGGCAGAGTTTGGAGGAGAGAAAGAAAGACTTCTGTTGCTTCTGCTGCTTTCCTTGCATGAAGACAAAAGTCTCTCTCTCTCCCCCTGAGAACAGAGCTGGAGACAGTAACCTGCAATCCCAAATAAAGAATGATTGATTGGTAGAAAAATGGGGTGGGGAATTTTCCTGCAGACTTTTTTAAGGATTTTCTCAGGGTCTCTGGTCCGTGGGATTTAAAATTATGAATTTGGTGGTCCCTGAGGTCCAAAAGGTTGGTGACCCCTGATCTAATCTGTATCTATACAGTAGAAAGTCCAAAACAAAAAGTCCAGTGGGATTTACTTCTAGATAAATATTTAAAAGGTCTAGAATACAATAGGTATGTGTTGATTTCAAGGAGCCATATTATGATAACAAATCTTGCATAAAATTAACATCTATTTGAATTCTAAGCATTACTTACTACACCTTTCATCCTCAATATTTCATGGCAGATATTGCCACACATCATCTTGCCCATCCTTGCAAACAGTGAAAAGTTATATCATTGAGTGGTCAATGTGATGCTTCAATGCAGGTTTTATGTTTCATTTTATACACCAGACCTGAACTGAAGATGAATGAATATACAGGTAGTCCTTGACTTACAATCCCAATCGAACCCAAAATTTCTGTTGCTAGGCAAGACAGATGGAAAGTGAGTTTTGCCCCATTTTGTGACCTTTCTTGCAGCAGTTGTTAAGTGAATTGATGCAGAAGTTAGTGACACTGCGTTGTAGCCTGTTGGCTGCCAGCAGAGCTAGCTGCAGAGTCAGATGAGGAGGAGCTGGAGGGAGAGCCTGGGCCAGCTTCGGAGCCTCTGATAAGGAAAGCACATCAGAACCAGAGGCAGAGCTGGGGCCTTCTGTCCTCTCCCAGGTGGAGAGGCAGCTGTCTTTGGGGCCTGAGCTGAGTAAGGGGGAGGAACAGATGGGACCCATCCCAGATGTGTAGAGAGAAGAGGAGAGTAAAGGAAAGCAGTAACCAGCTCTCAGGGAAAGGTAGATCATGCAGACAATAGCCAGCCCCTCCCTGGCTGGGAAATTAATATGAGAGATTTGCGAGTAGCTGGTTGTCACAGATAACCATTTGTTTCTAGTATAGCAACCATTTGTTTCTAGTATAGCAACCAATTCGGATTTCTTGGATAAACCCAGGTTTGTTAGGACTAATTGCATTTGATTTTTTTTTAATCCATGTGAATAAAAAATTGTTACTGCCCTGTTATTTAAAAAAGGGTTAGGGTTAGCATTAGGGTTAGCATTGGCTCTAGCAAGACTGGCTAAAATGTATCCAAATACAAAAGCAGAATGTTGGAAGTGTAAATACAAAGAAGGAACTTTTTTCCATATGTGGTGGCAATGCCCAGAAGTTAAAAAATATTGGATGAGGATACAAAGATGGCTATTAGAAATTACAGAACATAAATTAGAACTCAAACCAGAAATATTTTTACTAGGAATAACTAAGGGAAAATTGAGCAAGGTCATCCAATACATCATTATACATATACTAATGGCAGCGAAAGCCTTCACACAGGGATGGAAAAAATAAAAGATACCATCTGAAGAACACCTGATACAAAAAATAATGGACTGTGTGGAAATGGATAAATTCACAGCGGAACTAAAAGGCAAAGATGATTCGGACTATTATGTGATTTGCAATAGGTGGTACAAATGGGTGGAAGATAGAAATAAGAATTGATGTTTAGGTATAAAAGGAGATATCTGTATTAACAACGACACAAATGCTGTTAATGTAAATAGAGATTTGTAATTTTGGTTTTCTTTTAAATAAATAAAAAATTAAAAGGTTGTTTTACTCATGAGTAAATGTCTTATCACAACTTGCGTCAAAATACACTATTGTTAAGTGAATCTGACTTCTCCATTGACTTTGCTTGTCAGAAGGTGACACTGGAACTGTCCCAAATACATGCCAGTTGCCAAGCGTCCAAATTTTGATCACATGACCATGGAGTTGCTACAACAGTCTTAAGTATGAAAACTTGTCGTAATTCACTTTTTTCAGTTGTAACTTTGAGTGATTACTAAATGAATGGTAGTAAATCAAGGACTACCTGTACTGACCAGAACTGATCACGAAATATATACTTAGTACAGGTAGTCTTCGACATACAACAGTTCACTTAGTGACTGTTCAAAGTCACAACAGCACTGAAAAAAGTAACTTATGACCATTTTTCACCTTTACAACCATTGCAGCATCCCCTATGGTCATGTAATCAAAATTCAGTTGCTTGACAACTGACTCATATTTAATGATGGTTGCAGTGTCCCAGGGTCATGTAATCCCTTTTTGTGACCTTCTGACAAGCTAAACCAATAGGGAAACCAAATTCATTTAACAACCAAGTTACTAATTTGACAACTGCAACAATTCACTTAACAAATGTGCCAACAAATGTCACAAAGTGGGGCAGAACTCACTTAACGAATTTCTCACTTAGCAACTTAATTTCTGGGCTCAATTGTGGTTGAACAGTGAGGACTACCTATACGCAAGTTTGAAATGACAGTTGTTTCTGGGACGTTTCTGGGATGTAGTGATTCTATACAACTGCAAGGAGCTTGCAGTTATAACGACAAAAAATCAGAGCAATTACACTATTTCAACAGAGAAAAAACAGCACCAGTTTTTTAAAACGAAATTCCCTCTTTCTGTACATTTCTTCTCTTACAATCCTGAGTCCTCTTACATCCATGCTTAGATGTTGACTTATTGTAGTGGGTCACGCCAGGGTTGGACTTCAAAAATTTTAGCGAAGGATTCTCTGTCCAGTTGCTGGGTGGGCCTGGCCATGGTGGGTGTGGCCTAGTTGGCCACCTGCACCATGGCAGGGGGGCATTTTTGCCTTCCCCAGGCTCCGGAGGCTTTCCTTGAGCCTCCGGGAGGGTAAAAATAGCCTCTCTGAAGCTCCAGAGGCCAAAAATGGGCCCATTTCCGGACTTCCCAAATTTTTTCACCCTCCCCAAGCCTCCACACATGCCCTGCACTTACCTGCATCCAAAACTTGCTATCAATTCATAAAACATTTTGTATACACATTTTATAGTTGTCAACAGAAAGAAGGGGGGAGTTTCAAACAGCAGGCGGCAGTGTGAAATTGAAAGTACATTCCATTCATATTTTCTTCAGAGACTGATTAGATGACTGAAGCTTCTGCCACGCAAAAATCTAATTGGAGAGCATGATTGATGACTCTTGGCTATGGACGTGTTTCGTTGGATAATACACCCAGAGGGATGTGGGAGGAAGCAGGATCAAGGATGACAGTGAATTATGTATCTCAGAGTCAGCTATGCACAGACTAATGTTGGCATGTTAACTTCTAATAAATCCTTTGACGTTTTGGGAGTGTAGCTCAAGGCTCATGATTTAATTGGAGTAACTCCCGGAATCCTGACCCGGGCCATGTGGGGACTCATGGGATGGGAGGGGTGAGCAGGGCCAGCTAGGAGTGGGATTTGGGAGTTCTCCAAACTTCACAGAATCTTAGCTAGGGGCTCTCCCGAACCCCCAGCAGCCCACCCCTGAGTCACGGCAATGTTAATCCCAAGTTGTTGATTCACACATTTGGTTCACTATTTGCTATTTTTTTAAAACTACTGAGTTTGGCATTACATTCAAAAATACACTGACACCGATATGCAGCCCTATATAATAAATATTAACTAGCATAACTGTCTCTGCTGGTGATATTTTGAAGAGGGTTGATTAAAGTAGCTGGTGGCACTAGTGGCTTGTCACTTTCCGTCATTGTCCTGTCTCCACATACTAATTACAATCACTAAGCAGGTGAAAAGTTTTGTCACTTTCAGCAGTGCATGGCCACCCTCTTTTTTAAACCAGATCATTAGTGTGCTGCACTGTTATTAGGTTTCTGTAGGAAAAGCTTCCATTTATCTCCTGGAATACTGGAACATTGGACAGAGAGAAATTAAACCTCCTTTCACATTTGTCTTCACCAATTTGCACTGGATGAGATGATATCTCTTTGCAGATTTTTTTTCTTAAAAAAAATATTGAGCTTCGTGACATATTTTGCATGTCCATTGTTCACCATCAATAACAGATTTCTTAAGTTAAGAGCTGTGGTCTAATTCTACTGACTGCCAACTTCCAGCAGTTTAGCAGTTCGATTCCCAGTAGCTCACGGGTATCAAACTGGTGGCCTGCAGGCCAGATGCATCACCTGCAGGCCATGCCCACCCCAGCTCCACAAATGGGAAAAACATTGTGAAACATCACATGATGGCAACATGATGTGGTGAGTTTGACAACCATGCACTAGCTCAAGGTTGACTCTGCTTCGTGCACAAGCACAATTGCCCTCCATTCACACAAGTGGAGCTACAAGCATGTATGCTTGCCCATCTGTCTTGTGGCCAGGTTTCGCACAGGCCGTGGCCCAGTAATGGGTCACAGCCCGGGGTTGGAGACCCCTGCTCTAGTGTATAGGTCAGGGACATCCATTTTTTAAAGTCCTATCCCCAGTCTTTCATGATTTAAACCAGGGGTGTCAAATTCGTGGCCTGTCAGCCAGATGCATCATATGTTGGCCACCCCATTCCCATTTTAGCAAAGGGAAAACGTGACGGTGTGAGTTTGACACCCCTGGTCTAAACTGACAGAATATAAAGTGACTGGTGTTCAGAGTAAACTATAGATGGTTATATTTCCTTTCCTTTTTACTCTAGGACTTTAATTTTATCTATCTATCTATCTATCTATCTATCTATCTATCTATCTATCTATCCATCCATCCATTATTTCACTCATTTATTCATTTATATTGCACCCTTATTATTTTTTATGAATAACTCCATTTTTTCTGGTTATTATTCCCAACTCCTTTTCCATATTCTGGATAACTTCCTTCTCACCAGAAGAGATGGCTGGCATATACTGTATGTATGTACTGTATGTGGTGACTTCATGAACCATATAATTTTATGGCTAACAAAATAAAGTTTACATTTAACTCAGCATAAAATAAACTTATAATGAAGCCTACATTTTACACAGTTTTCATTCTGGCAACAAATTATCAGGTTGATATGCCACTGAAAAGCCTTTGGTTCCCAACCTCTCTGAACTTTTAAATCAAAACCAATGAGACTGCATTATTTTTAACATGCTGTGAGAGACCAACCAATATTTGCCATTATTTGATCAATGGTTTTATCCATTGAAAAGAGGCAAAACCTTAAGATCATGGCAATGGAGTTATTTTAACTATAGCTTCAAAAACACAAGTAGCTATTTAACATTTGCAAGATTATTGCTGGCTTCTTCTCATAGAAAATATATTATGCCTATCCTGCTAGTATTGGACTGGTTACAAATTTCTTTTCAGTAGTTATTCAAAGTTTTGCTAGTTACATTTATCATCTCTAAGGGCTTTGCCTTAAGCATATATATTTCCCAAATTGTAGCAGAAAGGTTCTCATTTCTATCAAATCAATAATAGAATTATGTTTGATGAAGCAAAGAGAAATACCTTTTTGGGAGGAGTAGTTAATCTAAACTCTGAATTCTGCTTTCACCATCCCCCCCAAAAATAGTCTTCCACTGATTGGAGAAAATATCATTATTATGGCAAGTTTTTGCCATAGGAGACAAATGAACTTGAAGTGATGAATCTGGTTTTTATCTGCTGAAGCTGTCTCTTATTTTATATTGCCTTATATGTTTGCCTTGCTTTGTATAAATAATTGTGATATATTAATTTGTGCAAACCAGCTGAATAATGCATTGCATTAGAAGAGTTGGATATAAATCCACAGGGGGAAAATATATAAAAGAAACCCTTCTTTTCACAACAAGTATTTGTTGCATAAAGAAGGTGGGTGCAAGAAAGCCTTACTTATAGAGAAGAGTTGAATTTCCCTGAGTTGTCCTACTCATGCTTTCCATTAAACTTATTCCATTAAATATGTGGATTTTATTTTCAAATCGCACTTATTGTAGGACTTTTACAGCAGGGAAGAGAAGAGCTGGGATTCACCTACAATTCTCAGCTGTGATGTATGGAATGCTGGGAGTTTTTCTTCAGCAACATCTGGTGGGCTATAAGCAGAGGTGGGTATTCAGCAGGTTCTGACCAGTTCTGGAGAACTGGTAATGGACATTTTGAGTAGTTCGGAGAACCGGCAAATACCACCACGGACTGGTCCCGCCCCCATCTATTCTCTGCCTCCTGAGTCCCAGCTGACCGGCTGGGTCTTCTTTTGTTGCCCTGCAAATGGAGAATGGAGCTGAAAAGCAGGTTAGTGGGTTGGGGAGCAGGGGTGGGATTCAATTTTTTTAACAACCGGTTCTGTGGGTGTGGCTAAATTGGTGGGTGTGGATTGGTGGTCATGTTATTGGCTGGGTGTGGCCAACTCAATATCACTCACATCAAGGCATGCATCTCATTGCCTGGCCTCTCATGACTGTGGGGATGCTGCAACAGTGTGAAAAATGGTCATAAGTCACTTTTTTCAGTGCCATTATAACTTTGAATAGTCACTCCACACAAGCAAAGTACCAGCAAAGGAGGGGGGGAAACTCCAGAGAAGTTCCTGAGACAGGAAGTCTAGTCCTGCCAAGAACGTAATAAGGGTTAACGGAGAGGCAGTTTCTGTAAGCAACACCAGAATGTTTCCTTCCTGCCTTCCTTACAGGATTAGGCCAGTAATTTCTTCTAACAACCGGTTCTCCGAACTGCTTAGAATGTTAACAACCGGTTCTAGAGAATAGGTGCGAACTGATAGAATCCCACCCCTGGTGGGGAGGGAATGGGATTTTGCAGCAACCTTCCCCCAGGAGTGGGGAGGGAATGGAGATTTTACAGTATCCTTCCCCTGGAGTGGGGTGGGAATGGAGATTTTACAGTATGCTTCCCTTGCTACACCCACCAAGCCATGCCCACCAAGCCATGTCCACAGAACCGGTAGTAAAAATTTTGAATCCCACCAGTGGCTACAAGTTCCATTGTCCTGTTTCAAGAAAAAATGCTCCAGTTTAGACAATAAGTACGTGTCATGGCATATTTTTGTTAATCATTTGGATTATGGAAGAACAGCCTTGTGTTTACCCATACCTTTTATTTCATTACACAAAAAGAATATTTTAGGCACTGGGACTTCCGAAGAGCATCAAAATCTTAAAAATGGACAGCACGGTGACCTGACCAACATTCTGAGCTTTATGTATGTCTGCCATCTTACTGTATACTCTGTAACCATCTTGTGGACACTTCTAATTACTGAGCAGTTGTGGTGGTGCAGAGGTTAGAATGCAGTAGTACAAGCTAATTCTGCCCACAGCCTAGAGTTTCATCCTGATGGGCTCAAAGTTGACTCAGCCTTCCATCCTTCCAAGGTCAGTAAAATGAGGATTCAGATTGTTGGAGGCAATGCACTGACATTTGTAAATCATTCAGAGTGCTGTAAAGCACTATGGAGCAATATATAAGTGGTATTGCTATTGCTACTCATTGTCCTAAATTATTGTGTTTGATACCTGTCTTCATTATGCTTCAATTCATTTGTTTCACAGGAGTACAATAAAAGTATTCCATTAACAAAAAATAGAACTTCTGCATGACCAAAACCACTGTGACTATAAAATATTTTTTCAAATACAAGGTTTCATTGATAAGATTATGTCTATTGCTTTTTTACCTACATACAAGAAATAATTCACACATTTCAAAGTCAGCCAGTTCTATGGAAATCCTAAAATGCTATTTCAGCTTACCTTCAGTTGTGCACAAGCAGAAGATGTAATGTTTTTTTGGTTAACCATATTGGATTTTTTTTTGCTTTTATTTCTTTAATTAAATAAAACAAAGGAAAAATAAATGAGATAGGCAAGCCGGAAGGAAGGGAGACAAAGTATCTATATCATCTTCATCAGTACTGTATTTTCATAAATGTGAGGATGGCTAGACGGATTACACATTTTCAATAAAGACCAGCCATATTTCATTGTAATCATACATACACAATCTACATCACAAGTAATAGTTGATCTTCAATCCCCTAAATAATTGGTTTTTAATAGCACACTTCCACAATCAATGTGGCTGATTAAGAATTCTGAGAGTCTGAAAACTTACTCATTAAAAATTTGATTGTTTTTGACATTGCTGAGTATTGATTTGGACTGTTTTGTCTCATGTTTTGAGAAAGATGGTGAGCTTCCCTTAAAAAAGCTCTCAATATTTAAGACATTACTCTGAATTACACTAGTAATACAGTCTTTAAAAGCCTGGTTTTAAGCAAGAAACTTGCAGAGGTATTTTTGTTTTATCGCAGCAACATTGTCTACTCCATAGGATGAAATTCTGAACTGAATCACTTCAAGTGAGTATGTCAGATATATACAGTAGTATCAGCCCTCCCAGATAAACTAGGCAGAAAATAGCACTGGATGAACTAATTTTTTTATATTATAAGGGGACGTGATGATGCTAGAATTGCTGGCCAGAAATGGTCAGCACTCTGGAGGTTCAAGCCCAGCTTTGTGAGATGGAGTGAGTTCCCATCACTCAGTCTCTAACTTCTGCCCACCCAGCAGTTCAGAAGCATGTAATATTGTGAGTAGATAAATGGGTACCACTTGTGTTGGAAAAACCTAGCTGTGTGCATGTGTGCAGAGCGTGGAAGTCAGTGCTGGACCTGGTTAGATGTGAGACATCATGACATGAGATAAGGTGAGACCAGCTGAAGAGTCCAGAAAAGCCAGCAACCTGAACATCATTAATTAGCGGGTGTAACGCTAGTTCAGCCCCCTGGGCTGCACCAAGGATAGATATGCAAGAGCCAAACAGAATGAACTAGCAATGTAGGCTATCAGGACTGCACTGTGTCCAGCATTTGTAGACTTCCCTGATATTGTATACCATAAGCTAAATAAATAAATTGTATTGTAAGGCTACATTAACAGAATTTTGCAAGTCTAAAAGTACTGATTTCCCTCCATCATTGATCCATTAGGGCAGGTCCTTCCTAAGTTTCTGACTGTTAGCCCTCTGAGTGCTCCTTCCTCTCCTGTCTGTTTCCTAGGCAGCATCTCTTCCCTTCTTTCCCCATAGTCATCCCTACATTCCATTATAACAGGAGGCATAGTAGGGACAAAAAGTGGGGGCAGAATAATCCTTTCTCCCTTGCTTATATGTCAGTGTACTTGAAAAAGGACATTTTCCCCTCCATGAGAAGCTGTTTAAGAATTAATGAGTAAGGTTTTAGGTTCCCTGTTTTGATATTCCCTGAAGAATCAGAGGTATCAATGTAGGAGATATATTTTTATCTTGTTTATGTGGATTGGTGTCAATAAATATCACCCAAAGGTTATATGCGGACCACCCGGGAGTTGCAGCTGGTGCAGAATGTGGCCGCACGGGCTGTGATGGGGGTGTCACAATACTCCCATGTTACACCACTCCTGCGTGGCTTGCACTGGTTGCCGGTTGCCTCCCGGGTTGCCTTCAAGGTGCTAGTAATGACTTATAAAGCCCTAAATGGCTTGGGTCCAGGGTACTTGCAGAAACGTCTCCTGCCAGCGTCACACTCCGATCGCCCTGTGCACTCCCACAGGAGGGGCCTCCTTGGGATTCTGTCGGTTAGACATTGTCGGCTGGCGGTTCCCAGGACTAGGGCCTTTTCTGTGGGAGCGCCCACCCTGTGGAATCAGCTCCCTGTGGATCTCCGTTTGGCCCCTGATCTCCGCTCCTTTCACCGAGACCTGAAGACCTGGCTATTTCAGCAAGCCGGTCTGGACTGACCCGGGGGTTGGTTTTTTAGGGGTGGGTTATTTTTGAAGTTTTATTTAAATTTTAAATAACTGTTTTTAGGCTTGTAGTTATTTAATTATTTTTTATTGTAATCTGTTCGGTTTTTATAATGTTCGCCACCCTGAGTCCTTAGGGAGAAGGGCGGCATACAAGTCTAAATAAATAAATAATAATATGGAAAGTATTAAATTAGTAGTAAAGACAAGTACAGTGGTATGTTGGTACTAATTAGTTCCAGGAGGTGTAATGAGTACAAAAACTAATGAGTACCAAACAAATTTTTCCCATAAGGAATAATATAGTGAAACACAAGGGAGCCAATTCTGACAAGTTCTAGGTTATGCATTGAATATCAAACAAACAATGAGTACCAGGACAAATTTTTCAAGTCAAAATGCATTGAGTACTAAATTCGATGAGTTTCTAAACAATTGACTACCAAATGCCACTGTAACACATTTTATATGGCCTAATAAAAGACTGAAGAGTACATTTAAAATACTACAGGGTTTTCAAAAAAGAGGGAATCTAAACTTTAAACTGGATTAGCAAAATAGCTGATTATCTCCCTTATGTCAGAAAACTGGTTTCCCAGGTGAACTACACAAATATCTTTGGACTGATGCAAAGAGAAATAACAGCTCATAAGTGATTATGTAATAATAAGACACATATTAAACTTTTGGAATGACACAGGGAAGAATCAATCTAGATTTACCACTCTCTCACCTCAATATTGAATTTTATTGTCATGAACAGAAAAGCACAAAGAAATTCACTCAGTGGAGAGACAGCAAATTGTATAGACTGCAAAGTGTGATTTTTAGTAACACACAGTTGAAAACATTTTTTATACTTTTTTTTCCCAGAATGGCCAGAATCACTCGTGTATTTTCAAATAAATAGTATAAACATGCGAAAAACAAAGGGAAATTTAAAGACTTGACTGAATATGAAAATGATAATACACCACATTTAGCTTTAGCTTATTGGCTGGGGTATATTTATACATAGCTGATGAAATATGACAAAGAAGGCAAACAAGCGCATGATATACAATGATGGGAATTTCAATGAAAGAATGTATTATTTAAAATCTATTTTATAGATTATATGTAAAATAATTTTATATATGATATATTATAGGAAACTAATATAATGTGTTTTATAAAATATTATTTTAGTATTGATTGCTAAAATTGATAGTTGGTTCTCCAAACAATTTTGAACTATAATCTAGTTCAAAATGTAGCATTTTTCCCATACTTGGTAGTAATGTTGTAAAGCTCAATTATTTTGAAGGATGATTTATAATATTTAGAATAAGACTAATTTCAAAAGCCAATTTCAAAACTTGTTGCCAGTGTAGCTATTGAAACCTATTGGACCTTTCTCTTTTATGAAACAGACATACACAATGCAGCACTAAAATATGTATTTTATATGGTCAATTGACATATTCAATAAACTTTCTATCATCTATCTATCATTTATCTATCTACTTATCATCCATCTATCTACCTACCTATCATGTATCTATTTACCTATCTACCTATCATCTACCTATCTATATATCTACCTACCTATCATCTACCTATCTATATCTACCTAATTACCTACCTACCTACCTATCATCTACCTACTCTATCTATCTATCTATCTATCTATCTAACAGGCAACAGAGGGCGCATACAATTGGAAAAGAAGACAAATTAGAGGGAGTATACCCTAACTCAGTTGAAGTATAAAAGTCTGAAAGTTGCCAAGTTTGGAGACCCCTGCCCTAACTGTTTGACTTTTTCAACATCCACAACAAAAATTACAGAAAAAGCAGCAAAAAAATGTATTTAGCCGTGTGTGTGTGTGTGTGTGTGTGTGTGTGTGTGAAATTACTTATTCCAACACCAGAAAAACTGGTTTTTAAACTGCAATACTTTTGCAGCAATCTTTATTTTCAAAAACTTATGCTAGCAATAATGTACAATTGACCACAAGCTCTTCAAATGTCACTATAGAAACGTATATGAGTCATCTGTTCTACAGACTACAATAATCATAGATTTGAAAGGTCTGCATTGAAGCCGATTACTGGAAACAGGAAATGAATTAATTAATATGAATCTAGATTGTTGCGTGGGCTGATGGAAGAGAGAAAAAAGTAACAACAGACAAAAACTTTAGTGACTATTGTTGTGAAAACATTCCACCTATCTCTCCCTCAAAAAATGAGACACTTAAAAAGCCAGATAATTTTTATTTCAATGCCATGCCTGCCAGATAGAAGATATGAGGATAAAAAGGAAAATATTTGCTGAATGCCTGTCCATTAAAATTGTGCTGAGTTATCAATACTATAAAATAAGTAAGTAAACACACCATCCATCTTTTCCAAGAGCAATTTGTCCACTATTGTTATAGTACTAGGTTATTGCTACTATAATATAAATTATATTATTATTTTTGATCTTCCCTTTCTCTAGTAATAAGAAAAGAAGATAGGCAATGTGTGAAAACATAGGAATGGATTGGTGTCTTCTAAGAAATTGGGTGATTCAGACTTGGTAAAAGCATCATCTGTCAAAAATAATTTAAAGTTTAAACATGAAGTTTTAGATCACAATATAAGATCTAGTTTGACTCTCAAGAATGAGAGTCATTTGATGACTCTCCAAAATGAATTCACCTCCCAATTCAATCAAATTCAACTTGATTTTCCAGATCAAATTTATTTTTTCGTGTATTAAACACATTGTATTCCTGGTCCCAAAATTATATCGCGTTCACATTAGAACATACACTGAATTTCATTAAATTAGATTATGAGACTTTGATGTATCCTTTAACTGAAGTGTATTAATTGGCTACAAAATTCCCAAATATTTATTACTGATTTTCTCAATAAAATCCAAATGCCCCCCATCCATACACACACGTACACACACACACGAACACACAAAATAAATTAAGCAGGAATCACAGCATTTATAATACATTCGAGACTCTTAGAATGGAAAGTGAGAGAAAAGTCTGTTATATAAGTTTGAGCTTTAGGCATTGCATCTACAGCAATTTCTATGCAGAATTAGTTAGTGGAATTAATATATTAGTGTGTACGACTCTCAGTTTGATGCAAAATGCTTATGTGTCCCCTCAATTCTTTATGATATCCTTTCCCTTGAAACATCCTCTTTCCTTCTACATTTTCTTGAATTATATCAAAGATGGAAGAGACTTTCCCTGGCTGTAAAAAAAAAGCAGCCCACTGAAATATAAATATTTTGAAGTTATTTTAATGCTATCCTCTAGGTCTCATAACAGATATTCCTTTCTATATTTTAACTAAAAGCTCTGTCAGGATTTTGTAGAATGAGAATGGTCCAATATCGTGCATTTTTCCTATGAAATAATAGTTCTTGTGATCCATAATGGAAGCCCAACCAGCACTGTGGATCTAATGCACACAAATTGCTACCATAGGGATTTTTCCTCTAATGCTTTCATATTATATTTATTATCTCCAGCAGCTAACAGTTCTCTGATCCCTTTTTATATGTTTATTTCCTTTTAACAGGCTTTCAGCAAAATGGCAAAAGTCTTCTTTTTGTCTAATAATGGTAATAACATCTTCTTTCTCTTCTGCTCCACCCACAATAAGTGAGCTTTATTACCAATCTTGGACTGAATATCAAACATTGAGCCAAGTAATGGCACTGATATTTTTCTGGCTGAATCATAACTTCTGTACCTTTGCCCTTTAAAAAAGATCATTTTATTAGCTGAGTCCATCTATACTTCATATAAATGTTATTATTGCTTTTAAAAGTTGTCAAAAATAAGAGCAAGGAAAACACATCAGTCTCTGCTAATCTACATGCTTAGAAGTTCTCATGGTGAAAAGAAGGGAAACATGTTTAATAGTTGCTCAGTAAAATTGCACCTATGTGTTAAGAAAAAGGACTTATTTTTCTGCTTTTCTTCAAAAAATTTAAAACAATTTTAAATGTTTCTAAATAGCCCCTTCTTATATCCAAGTCCCATTAACAAACATACCAGATTATTGCTGCTCACTTTTGTCAATTAAAGATACAAGTGTATGGCACCAGGTCATTCCCTGTCAAAACTTCCATCATACACTTGAGCTTCACATTTGCTGGCTGTCAGTCTGCCATGAATTATGAGGGGAGAAGCCAGATGGGAGGGGGGAAGGCTACTGACTCATTGTACCTTCCAGAGACTCCATCTCAAGGTCAAAACCAGGGAATGGAATGCAACGGCTCACCAACCAGCCCGCCATTGAAGAGGCTGCTCCCAAAACAATTTATTCAAATATAATTGGACAATAAGTGACCGGGGAGAAGAGGAACTAGACAGGGAAAATTAACCAGGAAATTTTGGTGCGCGAATTTCAGTTCTGGCTTTGCTATATTGTAATCCACTTGGCTTTCAGTAAAAGTATACCTTTCACTACAAATAGTCTTTGTTAGCTAAAGGAACAAGTTGGAGCAGGTCTGACATGCCCATTAAAATAATTTGCAAATTATTTTTGTACATTTAGTTTGTTATTCCTAGCATTACAGTTATTATATCTTTGCCCAGGAGGAGGCATTGTCAAAAAAACAGTCAGAGAAGACTCACTGGAAGAGACATAAACCAGAATGGTATAAAGGAAGTTATAATGTCATTGTTAAATATAAATGAGAGGAGAGTTTGAAGAAAAAAATAGATGCAGTCTTCTACAGAAAAATCTAGACCTTAATTTTTAACAAGTTCAGCAGTGAAGTATTGAAAAACTGCAAGTGTTATTGTTGTTCGCAAAGGCATTGATGGAGCAACGTGAGGATGAAACTACCTTCATTTCATTTTTTTTAACAATATCAATCAGAATTCTGCCACTTTACTCTTCTAGCCTAAGTAAAAAAAGAAAAATGATAAAGTGGTGCATTTATTTCATTGTTTTGTTTAAATGAAAGGTTAAAAAACCACAGGCAATTCAGGAACAGTAAAACGCAGGAGAACACTGAGAGATTGAGAACCAGTTTGATTTACTGGTTCAGACATCAAGCTAGAAACCAGGAGACTGTGAATTCTACTGTAGTCCTGCCTTTGTCATGAAAGCCAGTTGGGTGGCCTTGGATCAGTTGCTTTTTCTCAGTCCAATCCACCTCATAGGGTTTTTATTGTGAGGAAAATAGGAAGACGAAGGAGTATTATAAAATGATAAAGATGGAATTAAAATGAATATATCCACCTATCAGAAACCATGGTGAACATGGTCTGAGAAGAACATCAAACCATCACCATGGTCAAACCCAAGGAAGTGGCTGAAATCTAGAAAGGAATACTAATTTTCAGCTTTTTATGCACGGGAGACAAGCAGCTGAAGATGCGCTATAGAAAAATCTCAGAAAGCATCAACTAAACCAAAAAATAAAGTAAAGTAACATAAAGTAAAATAAAATATAATATAAAATATAAAATAAAATAAAATATAAACAAAATAAAATAAAATAATAAAATAATAAAATAAATAAGAATTAAAATAAAATAATGTAAAGTAATAACAAATTGTAACTTAGACCATAGATATATAAGGGGCCTAGAAATTGCAGTTGCTTGTTGTGGGTTTCTTTACTTCAAAATAAAAATGAAGGGATAAGAATCAAACCTGAATGTCTCTTACTGGAACTGTTTCTTTTTCTGTTCATACTTCATAGTGCTCTAAATTGGTTTTGCTGGCAGGTGTTTGACTGGGCAACCAACAATCAAATGGTGGCCAGAGTCTTTCATAAGACCATGATCCTATGTGAACCGATCTGCAAATAACAGAATAACAGAGTTGGAAGGAACCTTGGAGGTCTTCTAGTCCAACTCCCTGCTCAGGAAACCTGCTTGTTCCACTGCTCAGACTATATCATTTCACACAAATGATTGTCCGATCTCTTCTTAAAAACTGCAAGTTTTCAAAAACAGGTGACTACATGAAGCAGTATTTTTCAACCGTAGCCACTTGTCGATGTATGGACTTCAATTCCCAGAACTGAAGTCCACACATTTTTCAAGTTGCTAACGTTGAGGAACACTGGCACAGCTACAGATTTAAAAAAAGACCCTACAAGTTAACCCTTTTCTTCTTAATTATTTTACCTGAAGTTCAGGGAACAGCTTAGGGATTAGAGGAAATAGTTTATCAAAGTGAAACCATTCAGGGTCATGTCAGACAGTGGTCTTCTCATTTGCTCAGTTGTTTACAAGATTTTGCTAAGCTGTAGCAGGAGCACATCCACCCTTAAGCACATGAATTGAGTGCTGAGATCAATGACTCCTCTTATGCCTCAAGCTGCTTATGTTTTTGTGCATGTTCAGTTGCTTGTTACTGTTTTGGTTGAGGAAGTGCTTAATAAAGCTTATTCTGTCCGGAAAGAAAATGGCTTTTGAAAAGAACTTTCCTAAAAGCACCAACTGACAATACTTGCATGAACCATTGAGGGCGAATAATGGAACAAACAGTAAATAAATTAACAGTGAGCTCAGTCCAGTGTAAAGCCCAATTTGTTTCAGTTAATACAGTTAATAATAAGACTTAACTGTTTTGATCCATCATCATCAAATATTTTACCTACAAGCCAGGGGTTCATATTTCTTCTTGTGATGTTTCTACTGATGGATTCTAAATGTTGCAAGGTAGTATAATAGTAACTCTATTGGGCTCAGACCTTTAAAGCAGGGGTCACCAACCTTTTGGACCTCAGGGACCACCAAACTCATAATTTTAAATTCCACGGACCAGGGACCCTGGGAAAATCCCCCAAAAAGTCTGCAGGAAAAGTCCCCACCCTGTTTTCCTACCGGTTGATCATTCTTTATTTGGGATTGCAGGATACTGTCTCCAGCTCCATTCTCAGGGGGAGAGAGACAGAGACTTTTGGCTTCATGCAAGGAAAGCAGCAGAAGCAGCAGAAGTCTTTCTTTCTCTCCCCCAAACTCTGCCAGAAATGAGTCTTTGTGAGACTTGTCATGCCAGCACAGCCTCTTGGAGCAGGATGCCTTGCAGGGTCCCAAAGACTCATTTCTGGTGGAGTTTGGGGAGAAAAAGAAAGACTTTTGCTGCTTTCCTTGCGTGCAGCCGAAAGCAGAAGAAGAAAGAAGCAGAAAGAAGCAGTCCGGTGGCCAGGCAAGGCAGATGGGGTGAGTGGGGCAAATTCCCCCTCCACTCTTTCCCCCCTCCCCTCACTACCTTGTGTTGTTTGCAATGCAAGTGAACCAAGCCTTGTGTTCCCATGGGCGTGTGGTGCAACCTTGTGTTCCCGTGCAGCCTGGATTAATTGCTTTGGGGGGTGTTTTGGGGTGACATTTCTCTGCGAACCACCAAAATTTTCTCGCGGACCATCAGTGGTCCCTGGCCCACTGCTTGGCAACCACTGCTTTAAAGAGAATAGGAAAGCACATCGAATATCTTCAAGCATCTGTGATGGATTCCAACTCAGATACGTCAGACATTTCCTGTATGCACCACGTAAAGAAGACAACTTGTTGGCATTTTTTAGCTAGCAAGACAGCTTTGCAAGCAGAATTGCCTCTGGATGCTGGATCCAAGTCAACATACTCTCCAGAACAAAGAAGAGATCATTGAGATCATCCATACAACTCTGGACAGCTGCTCCTCATGAGTAGACAGTATCAGATTGAGTGGAGTGACTGAGAGTTAGGACTTACATCAAGCTCTGATTTGCACAGCAGTTTTTATGGACAATAGACCAAGCCTTATATCTCATTCTGACCACTGTACTACCACGGCTCTTGTAGCTTTGAATTATTTAGAAGACACTTCCTCATGGGAAAATGGAGGTTGTTTTCATCATTTTTATGATAAGGAGACATTGAAGGTTGCACACTAGAGCCAGAAGATAAACAAAATGGAGCAAAAATCCTTACTGCAAACTTTTGAATATCTGTCAGCTAAGCTTTTGGGCAGAATGGATCAGATGCTTCATAAAATTGACAGAGCATGTTCTTATGAAGTTGTAAAACAAGAAGAAACTGCAATGGATGTTTATGAAACTTATTTGAAAGGGACTTAAATATAATACAAATGGATCTGATGGATAACATATTTCCTGCAGGAGATGGACAGATATTAAATCAGGAAATTGATTTGGATAGGGTTTTTTTTTCTGGATATATGGAAGAGCTCTGCTTAAATTTGGAAGAACTTTTTTTTAAAGTGACAAATGAAAGGATAAATGTGACTCACGTATACAGGAGCAATCTGTTAAAATTTGGAAGATTTTCCACTTGGAAAACAGATAAGCAACAAACTATGATATGAGACCTTTTATGAAAAGGTCAAAGAATATATTTTAAAAACCAGAGAATATTTATAAGGTTGGCTTGTTTGACCAGGATTAAAAGAAGCCACAATAGTTACATTTGTATGCCCTTATTGAGCTGATAAAAATTGATTGATATAGCATTTAATTTCATTTTCCTTACCTAAGGGATGAGCTATTGAGAAGAGAAATTATGTTTTATTTAGATAGCAATAAACTTTTACAATTGTTTTTACCTGCAAGGCTGAAGAGGAATTTACAACTTTTCTTCTTCTTTCCCTTTTTCATTTTTTCCTTTTTCACACAGACTCTTTTCAGTTTTATTTATTTTTGTTTGTATTGTTTGTAGCTTGTATTGACTTTTGTTCTTTATATGTATAATCATTAATGAAGTTATTTACAAAAACATATGGTGAATTCCATCTTGGCTTATATGTCTTATAAAGTTTGGCTCAAGTGTAAGAAGCATGCACAACTGGTGTATTTTTGCATAAAATGCCTACTCAAATACGCACTCTCTGCAGTAAAATGCCTACTCAAATACGCACTGCTCTACAGTAGCAGATTAAACAGAACATCAAACTATAAATGAATCAAATTAGTATTCAATCCTAATTGAATTCTTAGGTGCCAAAAGTCACAAAGCAATTCCAAGATGTCATGAAAGAATAGAGAGATGCAATGGGAAAATGTTTGTGGAGACCAGTAAGAGAATTTAAAACAAAGATCTCTCAATGTGAGCTTGAACTTCTACTGAAATAAGACAGGTATGAATTAATATGTATTAAATAAAGCTGGGCTTTTGAATTCTGGTTCTGGGAACATCTCTTTTTGACTGTCTTTTGGACTGCAAGGAGGTCAAATAAGTCAATCCTAAAGGAAGTCAACCCTGACTGTTCTTTAGAATGACAGATACTGAAGCTGAAGCTCAAATACTTTGGCCACCTAATGAGGACTCATTGGAAAAGACCCTGATGTTGAGAAAGACTAAAGGCAAAAGGAAAAGGAGATGAAAAAGGATGAGATAGTATCATTGATGCAATGAACATGAATTTGGGCAAACTACAGGAGACAGTGGAAGACAGCTGGGGCATAGTGTGCTATGGTCCATGGGATCACAAAGAATGAGACATGATTTGCAACTCAATAACAACAAAAATAAAGCTAGTTCATTTATTTTTATGATCTATATTCAACAAAATGTAGGTTGTGGTGGCGCAGTTGTTAGAATGCAATGCAGTACATGCAGGGCTAACTCACTGCTCACTCCAGGAGTTTGATTCTTAGCACCTCAAGGTTGACTCAGCCTTCTATCCTTCCGAGGTTCATAAAACAAGGACTCACATTGTTGGATGCAATAGGCTGAATGTGTAAACTGCTTAGAGAGGGCTCTAAAGCACTGTGAAGTGGTACATAGGTCTGTTGCTATTGCTATTGTGGGACAGATCCTAATGCATCAATTAAAGGAAAATAAAGGAAGGAGTTCTTGCATTGTATGCTGAAATTATCCATTACTCCACAGAAATCCAAAAAAATGAATGAGTGTCACTTCTGGAATCATCTGGGTTAAATGAACTGGAAGAAGAAATAAAACAGCATGTTGTTTGTGGCTACTACCAGCCATCCAGCTAAGGACATGTACACAGTGCTTTCCAGGAAAAGCACTGAAGAGATTGTATCTGATCCATTTTGAAATACTTCACTGAACCAATCATCCAACCATGTAATCACCCAGAATACATACATATTATGAGAACATGATAATCATTATTAACACCCTGGCTTTGAGAAAGAGATGTTGATGAAAAGGGTTCACACAACCATGTAATCACCCAAAATATTTGCTTTATAAAACAGGATAATCATATTAACATCTTAGCTCTGAGAAAGAGATCGTGATGAAAAAAGGCAAGATGTCACCCATGAAAGTGTGATCACATTCCTGCACAATGCACATGAAAAAGGAGTGTGGCTTCAGTCATGTGGTCAAAGTTGTCATCTTTTGGATGTCCCCACTTTGAGGTTATTATAAATTCCCAAATAGGATTTCCAGCTTCTCCCAACCCAAGCTCTAACTCCTTTGATGCACACACACATAAATATACACATAGACACACACACACACATAGATATTATTTTTATTAAAGGTTTTAAAAAGGAAGATTAAAATAGAAAGAAAGAAAGAAAGAAAGAAAGAAAGAAAGAAAGAAAGAAAGAGTAGAAAGTTAGCACCCACCCCTCTCTTAGAAGAATGAAATATTCTAGGAAATATTAAAAAGGCAGAATATTCTACCTTCCTGGATGAACAAAGGAGAAACATGTTTTTAAAAACAAAGCAACTTCCTGCAGCTCCCTGTCCCTGCACCCTTCAGCTCCAGGGTGATGGGGTTAAGACATGGCCCTCAAGACATGATAGGATTAGCCCTCTACCCATCTCACCACATGGCACCTGGGAATATTACATCACCGAGCAAGATTCAACCAAGCTACCCCTGCATGGCCCCATGGGAATCTGACAACCAATCAGGATACATTCCCTGAGGAGAGAGATTTATAACTTCTGTTGGGCTTTGATCTTGCTTCCTGTTCCTGTGGCAAGAAATGTATCCTGATTGGTTGTCAGACTCCCATGGGCTTTTTTGCCCAGGACCTCAATGTACTTTTTTGCCCAGAATTTCACTGTGGTCCTGTCCACCATTAAACCCATCCTTTCAAGCAGTCTCCCTGTTTCCAGTGTCTTTCTTCCCACTTGGAACCCAGGTGGACATTTCTTCCAACAAAAGGAAGGAAGGAAGGAAGGAAGGAAGGAAGGAAGGAAGGAAGGAAGGAAGATCCAGTCTTCTTTACAACAGTTATACCATACATACAATTATAAGTTTACCTCTTACTGTATATTACAAAATAACTGTCTTCTTCCTGTAATTGATCTTGTCTATCATCCAAACCATAAAAGCATAAGTTCATTTTTTTCTGTTTCACTCCAAAAGTTTATAAGGGATTTCCAGTCAGCAATAAATATAGATATTGTCTTTTCTTTGATCAAGGAAGTCCATTGAATCATCTCAGCAAATTCCATCATCTTCACCAATCATTCCTCCATTGTGGACATTGCAGAATCTTTCCAGCTTTGTGCATACAATAATCTCCCTGCAGTTATTATAGACAGAAACAAGAGTTTTCATGACTATTTTTCAATTGTTTATCCATCAATCCCAAAAGAAAAACCTCTGGCATCAATTGGATATTAATCTTTAAAATCCTCTAAGTCAGTGTATATATTTGAATCCAGAATTTTCTAACGTTTTTACATGTCTATCAAACACGATTAAATGTCCTTTCTTGTGCACATTTCCAACATAAATTTGAAGTGCCTTTATACATTCTAGACCATTTCCCTGGTGGCGTGTACCAATGATGCAATAACTCTCGTGTTGACAATCTGACAATCCATTTCTAAACATTCAGACTTATTCTCTCTCTTTCTTTTTTAACAAGTTCTATCACTGTATTTCAACTGTTTTGTTCTGGTCTGTTTTAAAGTTTCATATGCAGTGCCCTGAGTGATTTGAAAGAAAAGCAGGATGCTAGTGTCATAAAAAATAAAGACAACTAAAACAAGCATTGTTTTGTTGAGGAAAAACTACCTTACCTTGGGAAATGTTTAAGTCCGCAGCCCTGAGAGAAAGCACAAGAATGAGACAACTGAAAGGGGCAGGCAAGTGGCCAAAAGTAGAAATGTGCAGATTGCTTTAAATTCAATACATGCCAATGTTCTGTGTATTGAGACACAAGTCTATCCTGACAACTTTCTGCAAATGGATTTAAAGAATGGATTCACAATTATCCTAATGTCCTTCCCCATGGAATTTCAACAATAATTGCTTTATATACACCATTTTGCAGCCAAGAAATGTTTCACGATGGACCTAAACATTGGATATTGGATTGGATAACCATTTGTCTGAAGTGGTGTAGGGTTTCCCGCCTAAGCAGGGGGTTGGACTAGAAGACCTCCAAGGTCCCTTCCAACTCTGTTATTCTATATATGAAAGAATACTGAAGTAACTCTCCAATTGTGCCAAAGCAGATTCCATTTTAACAGATTGCATCTTTCCTCTTGAAAGGAAAGTGCTTATGGATTTCTTCTATATATATTCAGTCAAAAAAACCAATGACTTGATTAGCTACATTAGATAGCATTCATGCTTCTTAGAAGAATGACTTAGTGAGCATTTAATAGCCATATAATCCCAAATCTTCTCCCTGAAACCTCGGTATTGATGGACTCCCAAATCATTTAAACAAGGATTAAGATTGGAGGGAAACAGCCAGCCAGGTCCTGGGTGAAAGATGTAAGAGGTAAGAAAAGGACAATTTATTTCACACAATGATACCACTTTGCCAAATCCCTTGCTAGTAAATCCTGCAAGGCTCTCAAACGTAGGGGAAGCAAAATAAAATAATGCAGTCTAGCTCAATACATGAGAAAATAGCTAAATTAGTCTAGGAAACTGAGGAGCGGGGAGAGCTGAGCAATTCACAGTATCAGATATGCCAGCACAGTAAAACTGAACTGGTACTAAGAATGGAAAGAAGTGGGGAAGTTAAATTTCCTGGTTGTTTATTTCCAAGAGACACTTGGAGAAAATGCAGTAACACATTTGTTCTAAATAATTTTGACAGAGACAAACCAGTGGTAAATGGGGTTAAAAAGATAAAAATCGGATGTCCTTTATAGCTTCCTGCTTTTATCACTTTATCAGTATGTGTCAGGTTTTGTAAATTTAAATAAGAGAGTCAGTGAAAGTAGGGAGAAGAATTAAACCAGAATAAAATATTATCTAGAAGTTGTTGTGTAGATTTTGCTGTTTGTGGTGGTTTAGGCATTTCCCTTAAGGTGATTCTCATTTTTCCCCTTCTAACTCTTCTAAGGGACAATAACATTTTCTCTGTCAGGGTTGAACTGAGGGAGACACTGACTCAAATGTTTTCCCCTTCACTATTGCCAACTTTCTCTTTGAAATTACCAAGGAAGGCAAGAAACTGAAATTTAATTTAACAGGTAGCTGTGGTCACTTGTACCCTGGGGGTAGAAATCAGAGGAGCCCTAAAAATGTATTTTGGGTTTTTTAGAAGTAGAAGGAAAAAATATGCCTCTACTGTCCCAAAATGTCTACACAGGATACCAGATGGAGCACTTTCTCCTTGGGGGTATCTTCACATCCTACCAGATGAGGCAGGACAGGTGGACAGCAATTCCCTTAAGGGGAAGTTTTTACTATGCCTGCCCCAGTACTTCCCTCATCAGATTAAGAGAACCTGCACACTATTAGCCTTCCAGAGGGTTGTGAAAATCTGATTCTTTGCCCAGGTATTGGACTAGGATGGGAGAAAGTCCAGCTAATGCAAACGTTAGTGTAGAATCAGATGTTTTGGAGCTGCGAGAAGATAATGTTGTTGTGAGATTTTATGGGTTACATTCAGGGGTGGGATTCAAAATTTTTAACAACTGATTCTGTGGGCGTGGCTTAGGTGGTAGGCGTGGCTTAGTGGTCATGTACCTGGGTGGACATGGCTTGGTGGTCATGTTATTGGCTGGGTGTGGCCAACTCAATATCACTCACATCGAGGCACGCATCTCCTCATCTAGCGTCTCATGACTGTGGGGATGCTGCAACAGTCATAAGTGTGAAAAATGGTCATAAGTCACTTTTTTCAGTGCCACTGTAACTTTGAATGGTCACTCCACACAAGCAAAGTACCAGCAAAGGAAGGGGGAAAAAACTCCAGAGAAGTTCCTGAGACAGGAAGTCTAGTCCTGCCAAGAATGTAATAAGGGTTAATGGAGAGGCAGTTTCTGTAAGCAACACCAGAATGTTTCCTTCCTGCCTTCCTTACAGGATTAGGCCAGTAATTTCTTCTAACAACCGGTTCTCTGAACTGTTTAGAATGTTAACAACCGGTTCTAGAGAATAGGTGCAAACTGGTAGAATCCCACCCCTGCTTACATTTACCTTGTTTTTATGAAATGAAATTGTGAAGTTGTGATTATCACTGCATAAGATAGGTGGCAGGCAGGCAGGCAGGCAGGCAGGCAGGCAGGCAGGCAGGCAGGCAGGAAGGAAGGAAGGAAGGAAGGAAGGAAGGAAGGAAGGAAGGAAGGAAGGAAGGAACAAACAAACTAACAAACTAACCTAGGCATATGTTCACCCCAAAGAAATCCAAAAATATTTAATATTTATAGTGGTTATGTATAAACATCTATTCCGTTACATGTAACAAGTAGAATGAATTTCTAAATGAAGCTTATATATAATTCAAAACAAGCAAAATTATATTCTTCCATCTAGTGCCTCCTATGGGAGCTATCTTTCCAATTATCTTTGAAACCTTACAGTCAATGACAAGATTTCCAACAATATAATTACTTTGCATGCCATGGTATTAATCTTTTCTAAAGAAAAACCATAGTTCAGTTTGGTATTGACAGAGCTCTATCTAAAATAACCACTATATCAACACAGACATCCCTTATGGAAATTTATGCCAATGTTATTTTAGTAAAAATCTTGATTTATTTTTTTAAAACTATTGCATAATCAACCTAGATAGTTTTATCAGTTGACAGTCATAGATTTGCATAATAATGGTTTCTCCACTTTAATAATTCTGAATTATAATAGAACCATTGCTTCAGCTTTCAGGTAGGCTGTTCTGAAATGCTATTTGCCAAAAACTCACATTGTAAAAGCATTGTCACAGAATGTAATAGGATTCCCAAGCCCTTGCATTCAAAGTCTCCTGATAAAACATTTGCCATTCATCAAGGCATTAACATCCCTATAAGCTTCCATTAAATATTGCTACTGGTGGAATCAGACACCACATAATTTTCTACTGTTACTGCATCATAAGAGAAGCCTTATCTTTCTTTTCCTTCCTTGCTTCCTTCTGTAGGAAGTTAAAACCCACCCCACTCCTAAAAAATGAAATATTTTAGAAAATACTAAAAGAGCAGCATATTTCCTCTAAAAGGAAGGCAGAAACTCATCCCCCACCTTTGTTAATTGGCCATTAAAGCCTGGGCCAGTCTATTCTATATAACAAAGATATACCTTCTTCAGGCAGAGCCATAATAGGAATTGCCCAAAGCCTCTCCATTACATCACCCAGCAAGATTCAACCAGGCTTGGGACTCAAGAAGACAACCTACAAAGTTATCCCTGCATGGCCCTATGTGAGTCTGACAACCAATCAGGATACATTTCTTGCCACAGGTACAGGAAGAAAACCCAAAAGAGGTTATAAATATTCCTCCCTCTCTCACCCATGTGCCTTTTTTTTTTGCCCAGGACCCATGTGGTCCTGCCCACCATTAAAACATCTTTCCAAGCAGTCACCATGTATCCAGTGTCTTTCTTCCCACTTGGAACTGAATCCAGATGGACATTTCTTCCAACACTTACTTACTTACTTACTTACTTACTTACTTACTTACTTACTTTTTCTTTTCTGTCTGTCTGTCTGTCTGTCTGTCTTTCTTTCTTTCTTTCTGTTAAGTTTGCATGAAGAGTCAGACGCGGAGTGCTTCAGTGAAGAGTTTATTAGTGACTGCAGCTCATAACAGACCCGATTTGGCTGGGCTGCAGCTGCTACTTATAGCCAGCAGCCGCAGTTGCCAGCCAATCAGAGTGCAGGATTTTCCCGTACTTTTTAAACCAATCATTTCTGACTTTTACAAGAACAGTTCAAACTAAACCAATGACATTCAAACCTGCATACATAACACTTTCTTTCTTTCTTTTTTGTTAAAAATATTTTCATAAGGCAATCATCTTCCATATGGCAAAGCAATAATATTTTTTCACTCAATGGGACCAAGTCCTTAACTGCCCAGATGCCCTTTGGCACAACATCCACTGTAATTTCAACTTTAGGGTCCTAAATTAACAGAATAACAGAGTAGGAAGGGCACTTGAAGTCTTCTAGTCCAACCCTTGCTCAAGCAAGGATAAAAGCCTTGGTGGTGCAGGCTGTTAAACGCCTAGTGCTTAGTTCCAGCTGCCTACAATTAGTGCAGGCTCAAATCCCACCAGGCTCAAGGTTGACTCAGCCTTCCATCCTCTCGGGGTAGGTAAATTGAGGACCCAAGATTGTTGGGGGCAATAAACTGACTTTGTAAAAATGCCACTGGGGAAAGCCCTAGTAATAAGCAGGCATATACAATGGAATGAAGACTGTTGCTCAGCACATTGGGTTGTGCTCCAAAGATTGTAAGCCGCCCTGAGTCTCCGGAGAAGGGCAGCATATAAATGTGAATTTTAAAAAAAGAATGCAATTTAGTGTTAAATCTCCTCCCAGTTCTTATAATCCAGTGAATTAAGACAATGAGTCTTTGGAGAAGGGCAGCATATAAATGTAATTTTTTTTTAAAAAAAAGCAGGAAACCCTATACCGTTTTAGACAAACAGTTCAACAAAGGCACTAAATTAATGTAACCTTTGTGTTTATCTTAAAAATAATCCAGTGTGTGGCATGAATTTTCAGATTAAAACAAATACTTCTGGGTAACGGACAATGAGTGGTATAAGGGATTCAACCTTGAGCCTGGTGGGATTCGAGCCTGCTCTTTTTGCCTCCTGGGCCTCAGGAAAGCCTCCTGAGCAAAGCAGTAAGACAGTGAGGGGGATCCCAGCACAGCTGATCATCAGAACAGCTGGTTGTTGGGAGGGGGGAAAGAAATACCTTAAGGAATGACTGGGTGGGGGGAAACGCAGTCAGCACAATGTCGCACATTCGTGATAAGGACTGACTGGGTGGGGCAGGGAGGGACGGGCGGAGAGGGGCAGGGCCAGCCAGGGGCACGATTTGCTGGTCCTCCAAATTGCACAGAATCATAACAACTGGTTCTATATAACTGATAGAATCCCACCCCTGAGTTGTATGAAACTGTGACAATCTGCCAGCAGAAAGGGAATTTGCCTGGGGAATGAAAATTACTTGTGAACCTCTAAATTTGCTCTGTTGATTATGGCAGTGGGTTGGGAGGAAAATAGAAGTCTCCCCCAGAATGTTGGATGTAGCACAACTCATTCAGTCATCACATTTCATAATGCCACAATTCACAGAAGCTGCAGTACGAAATCATGAATAGTTCATTAAAAAATATGAAACAGCATCAAAAGTGGAATGTGTGAGTAGACTTCAGAATTGTGGTTTGATTAAGATCAGACAATTAGAGAACATCCCAAGCTGAAAAGGTATGTCTGAAAAATTAGGCATGTTTCTTTCATAACATTAACTCTGCTTTTAGAGAGAGGCCTAATCAGATGCTTGCAAACTATGCATAAAGGGATTGCTCTCCAGCTATGTTCATTCACGTTTCTAAATGTCAGAGGAGATAGGTTAATCAGAGAACCTGAGTGCAGTCGGCTATGGCAAGATTTGTCAATCTTTAGATAAAAGCAAGTCAAAGAAGCAAAAGTTAATGCCTACCTCTGTAGCAGGTTCGCTTTGATTCTGATGTTAATAAATAGCTCAACTTTTGCTTTTCGTTCAAAAATAGGTTCACTTGAAAGGTAGTGGGGGAGAGGATGCCAGATGGTAAAATTCCTAATGGCACAAAAAATATAGGAAAAAGGATACAAAGACCAAAACAAAACATGGACCGTAACGTTTGGGTGGTCTAGTTTTTTAACAGTTAACAATACCACAATCAAGGAACTATTTGTCAAGAGTGAAACATTGGCAGTTACATGACTCTTAATTTCAATTTGTCATTAGAATAAGGGGAAAGGTGCTGATTATGAATGGGTTAGCTGGGGAAATGAAACTTCTACAGTTCCACTGAAGCTTATGAGAGTCTGAAAATTTTCCAAGGACATATCAACAGGTGTGAAGTTCTGTAGAGATTCTCAGTCATCCTGGTCATGGTTGTCCCAAAGGTGCTTTTTCAGGAAGCAACTGGACTTTCTTATTGTTTTTTCTTTGAAGACATTTCGCTTCTTCTCCAAGAAGCTTCTTTAGCTCTGACAGGATAGTGAGGAATGGAAGGATTTATATTCCTTGCAGACAGTTGGTCATTGACAAGGAATATAAATCCTTTAATTCCCCATTATCCTGTCAGAGCTGAAGAAGCTTCTGAGAAGTAAAATGTCTTCAAAGAAAAAAAACAGGGAAATCCAGTTGCCTCCTGAAAAAGCACCTTTGGGACAATAGGTGTTAAGAAGGCAGGTGGTTCCCATAACAAAGAGAACGTGTGTTTATTTGTCTATTGGAAGCCTGGAGGTTGGACTGGGAACTTCATTGTTTAGTACTGGTGCCTGAGAAATTCAAAGTTAGTTTTACCTCACCATTACCAAGCTATGTATTCAAGGCTTTTCATAAATGAAATTATCCTGGACTTTATTTGGATGCTCATGCTGGATTCAGTCAATTCAGACTAACAAGCTAATGGTAAACAGCAGCCCAATTAAGAAACCATCAAGGACACTCTCACTAATACTGAAAAGACAAGCCACTCAATGGTGGTATTCAAATTTTTTTACTACTGCTTCTGTGGGTGTGGCTCGGTGGGTGTGGTGTGGTTTGGTGGGTGTAGTGTGGCTTGGTGGGCAGGGCTTGATGGGCAGGGCAGGGGAAGGATATACTGTAAAATCCCCATTCCCTCCCCACCACACTAACCTGCTTTCCAGCTCCATTCTCCTGTGCAGGTCAACAAAAGAAGACCCAGCCAATCAGCTGGGACTCAAATCAGCTGGGACTCGGGAGGCAGTGAATAGATGGGGGTGGGGGCAACCAGAGGTTAACTTCACTCCCTTCTAGCACTGATAATGTTACTTAGTTTGGTAATGAAATGCCTGCAAGAAAATGACCAAACTCCGAGAGCACCAAGGGCCCTACAGTTAACATGTTAAATAGGGACTCTTGCCAAAAACGTTATTATATAAAGACCCACATCCTCTAAACCTTATTTTATTTTCTGGGCTGGGTGAGTTTAAATTGGAGTTGATCCTATTACTATTACTGATTCAACAATTTTAATTAAATCAATTTGCTGCACTTCTGTGGTGCCAATCCAATGCATGATGTGCTGGATGTTTATTGCAATGGTGCCTATATAAATGCATTTAAAAGCATGTAATGATCCAATTATAGTCATCTATATATAAGTATAATCAGTATTGCTTCAATATTACCTTTACACGCTTCAGTGCTTCAGTTAATACATACAAAACGTTGGTGTATGTGCTTTGCTCTCTTTGATTGATGGGCTCAATGAAGGGTTTAGGGCTTCTAAACCAAGCAATGACTGACAATCATCTGTCGTATAAGCAAGAATAGCAAAGAAGGGGATGAAAGTTTAAATAAAATCTTAGAATATTTTTTTAAAGAATGTAATGCTAGAGTCTTTTTCCTGATATTGTGTATTGCATGAATATATTCAATACATCATCCATAATAATATCACATCTGCCACATCATCACAGCTTCTGCTTATTTTATCACTGTATCATAAATGTTGATAAATATTATGCAAAGAATGGGAGAGATCATGCTAGATCATATAAACAAAACATAGTAAAAAAAATTGAAAAATAATTCAAAATGTTATAAGACTCCTGTTCCATCAAACATTACTATCTGTCAACTTATAAAACATTTTGTATACATGTTTTATAGCTGACAACAGAAAGAAGGGGGGGTTTCAAAGAGCAGGCAGCAGGGTGGAATCAAAAGTATATTCCATTCATATTTTCTTCAAAGACTGATTAGATGACTGAAGCTTCTGCCACACAAAAATCTAATTGGAGAGCATGATTGATGACTCTTGGCTATGGATGTTTTTCATTGGATGATACATCCAAAGGGGTGGGGGGGAAAGCAGGATCAAGGGTGACAGTGAATTACGTATCTCAGAGTTGGCTACGCCCAGATTAACGCTGGATGTAGAATGTTAACTTCAAATAAATCTTTTTTAGTTTTGGGAGTGTAGCTCGAGGCTCATGATTTAATTGGAGTAACTGCTGGAATCCTGACACTATCAATATGTCTATGGAGATTCTCAATCATCCATGTCATGGTTGTGACCTGGATGATTCTGAGCTGAAGAAGCTTCTTGGATGAGAAACGAAACATCTTCAGGGAAAAACCAGAAAGTCCATTGCCACTTGAAAAAGCACCTTTGGGATTATTATCAATAGTGATCAAGTCTTCCTCAAAGCAATTCTGATCATCCAAAATAAGATACCCAAAAGGTCTGGAAAAGTGTCCCTTGATGCAAGGGTGCTTTTCCAAAACGTTCTTGATTATTTTTTCCCCTTGAAAATGTTTCGCTTCTCATCCAAGAAGTTTCTTCAGTTCTGACTGAATGGTGTGGGATGGAAGGGTTTATATGGATATATAAATATTCATAAATATAAATCCTTCCTTTTCAGATGATTCAGTCAGAACTGAGGAAGCTTCTTGGATAAGAAGTGAAATGTTTTCAAGAAAAAAAAACCAAAGTCCAGTTACTTTTTGGGGACAACCATGACCTGAATGATTGAGAATCTCCATAGACAAAGCAGGCCAGACTTTGAGAAAATAAGAGCTGCTAAAAATCTTCCAGCAAGAAGAATCTAGACACATGGTTCCAACTTTCTTTCCAAAAATGTTGCAATTGGAAAATGTTCTTTCTCTAGCTTTCAACATCTACCAGTCAATGTTCATATTGATGGATGTGGAGCTTGGCTGGCTATCAGTTCTTTTTAAACCTGTACTTGGGATAAAATGCTTTATAGATGTCATTAATTCAGTCATTAAGCAGGAATCATTAGACAAAAAAATTAGGATTGCACATGTGGTTTTTCCTCATACATCTCCATAACCAACAATGCCAGACTCTTTGGCAGTTGCCCAAATGAAAAGTGACTCTTTTGCAAATACATTTCTCACAAAGGCCTGTTCAGTAGGATTCACTCAGAAGCATGGGGTGGGGTTACAAGACTTCCAGCAATACAACTATTTTCAAACTAAAACCAACATAGTCTCATGTAATGTATTAGAATGGATATTTTCTGATTCTATTCCTAACTGTGATGACCTGGGGCATGGCACAAAGACAACACAGTCAAATAAGCCAGAAAAGTCCCTTTAATACCTCCAACTTTGCCCCCAATGTCCAGGTTACCTTCAGCTGGGATAAAAACTCTCCCAAGAACAGTCTTTAAGTGGAGGAAATTCAGTCCGAAAACAAAGTACATACAAACTGTAAATAAAAATCCACAAAACCATGCTGCAGCAATTTACTTGACAGGGCAAGGATAAGGAATTGCATACTTGAAAGGCCATCAAAACACACACAGTTGGAAAGATGCCAGGAACCCAAATAAGCCTCGACAATAACAGGTAACTCACAATTTGCTCCCAACATCTTTGTTGTGCCTAGTTTCCCTTTTTAATTACTGTGTTCCCAACTGCAGCTAATGAAGGGAATCAGGGCCCTTTCCTCCCCCATAAGCCATGCAACTCACATTGCTCCCTTTTCCATTCCTCCCTGCGTGTCCTAGGATGAAGACGGGGTGGCCCTGAGTTTTCCTATGAATTCCCTCTGCCTTGCTCTTCCCTGCTCTGCCCAGCCGGACTTTGCACTTCCCCAGTTTCTTCCACAGCCAACAGAGCCACACTCCCACACCCTGTCAGCTGCTCGGCCTCCCCCTCAGAATCAGATTCTGACAGGGGCATGAACCTAACAACCTTCCAATGAACAGGTGAGGAGATGGCACTTTTCACTGATAATTTAAAGATTTACAGTTGCTTGTTTACATAACAGTAACTTGAAGCTGTATCAGTCTGGGAAGAAACTCTTACAACCAATTAGCTTCAACAATTGTGTTTTGATGGAATGTGTCACCTCAAAGCCGTGTGATATCATACAGGGGTGGGCTGCTCAGGATTTGCACAGGTTCGGGTGAACCCTTAGCTCTGGCGATCGACTGCAGCTGCCCATGTACCCCTGCTTTAGTCTGTCCTTCATTTCTGCAGTTGTGAAGCTCAGCTGAGGTGCACCACAGTGGATTACCGCACCTCAGCTGTTTTATTAACCAGCATTACACTTGAAAGTAAGTTTTAAAGCTGTAAAATGGTGGTTTTGCAATGTGCTGTGTGTGCACAAAGCACGTGTCTGGAGAGTGCACATGCTCACTGAACCCATTGTGAAACCAGTAAATCCCACCATTGATATCATGCCCCAAAATGGAGGCAGGGCTACAATTTATATTAACGTACCTGTAAGACCATTGAAAGTTTAGCAAATTAGGTTTATATAACATTATTTATACGTTATTTATATAACAACAAATTAGGGGGGGAAATAGAACAAGGTAACACTTTCAAAAGTTTTACAATGTAGTACAGCATCTGTTGTCAACAGTTGTTGCCCAGGTAGTAAATTATATGTCGAGGTCAATCAGAATAGAAAAATATACTGCAGTAGAATCGAAGCAATGAAGCTATTTGAGCTCTAAATGGGGAAACTGATGTATATTGTCATGCAGCAATGGACCTTATTGGATGGCTCAGGGGTGTCAAACTCAAGGCCCGGGGGCCAGATCCAGCCTGCGGGATAATTAGATCTGGACCAAGGGGCTGTCCTGGAAACAGCAAAGGACTGGCCCACAGTGCCTCCCCCAGAGAAAATGGAGCTCAGGAGCTCCCATGCCCCATTTTTGGTTGCAACAGGCTCCATTTTCACTAGCAGAGGACTGTAGGAGACTGTCGCAGATGAAAACGGAGATCAGGAGCCCGTTTTCACTGGCAGAGTGCTCGGGCCACCACAGGTGCCCCTGACATGAGTGACATCAAGCTGGCTACACCCACCCTGGCCACACCCATCCCAGCCCCCCAGGTCAAACGCAACCCTGATGCAGCCCTCACTGAAATTGAGTTTGAAACCCCTGCTCTAGTCCAATAACTGTCTCCATTTCCCCTGTTTTATAGTGTGGTTGGAATGACAGTCTGAAAGGAAAGGAAAACCCTAATGTGCAGGTGCTTGATGCTACTTGAGAATGTGTTCAAAGAAAACAGTGAAACGGGCATTTGATCACTCACTATCTTTGATACCCTTTCAAGATTAAAACCATCTACAGATTTTTAAAATTAAAACCATCTACAGATTTTTAAAATTCTTAAAAAACAAATGTACCACATTTATTCCCAAAATCAAATGAGTGAGCTTGGAAAATATACTTCTAAGGCACTATATAAAATCATTCTAAGAGCTACTATGTAAGTATAATTACTTTCCACTGCTAAAGTAAACAGAAATTCTAAGATTTCCTTTGGCTGTAAGCAAGAAGGGGTTTGACAGTAGAATAGTTGTCCAGACAAATGGTGCCCTTTCTTTCATTGGGTGCATTCAAATGGAGTTTATGCTGCCTTCTGTGGGGAGACTATTGGGACACTGGAGACAAATTATGGGACTGATATAAGAGAATATTTGTAGCTCGAGGTTGAGCTGCCGCTATGGGGTCCTTGGTGCTCTCTTGCTTGTTTTCTTATAGATGTTTCATTGCCAAGCTAGGTAACATCAACTAGACCCAAATTATGGGCCAATTACATCACCATCACTGCACATCAGTCGGCTAGACAGTCAGCTAGACAGTGTCGGCTGGCGACCCGCAGAGGTAGGGCCTTCTCTGTGGGAGTGCCCACCCTATGGAATCAGTTACCTCTGGAGCTTTGGTTGGCCCCTGACCTTCATTCCTTCTGCCGCGACATGAAGACGTGGTTATTTCAACAGGCCAGCCTGGATTGAAGGGTGGTTTTTATGGGGTTTTTATTTGTAATTTTGTTAGGGTTTTTAGATATTTGTTTGGGTTCTTATTTAATATCTTTTAATAATTTTAAATTTTGTATTCTGTGTTTTTATCGTTGTGAGCCGCCCTGAGTCCTTCGGGAGATAGGGCGGCATACAAATCCAAACAAACAAACAAACAAATAAATAAATAAATAAATAAATAAATATCAAGTTTAACAAAAGCTGCACAAAAATCCAGAATTTTAGATACTTCTTTTTAAAAAATATATACATTTTATCCTAAAATATATTCCTTGTTCAGTACATTTTTAAGCAAAGAACAACATATATTGCAAAATTAAGGGAATTCTGACAGTGACAGATAGCTACATTCTGATCTGCATACTACTTTCTGAAGTGTGAATCAGGTCAGCTCCCTTGGAAATGAAGCCAAATGAAATCTCTGAGCATCTCTGTTGGAGGCAGAATAACAGGAAAAGCTCTGGGGAAGGGTTTTCACATGTCAACGCACTGTTCAAACAAGTCTCAATGTACTGTCGCTGCTGGGGGGATAATACTAGAATAAGGTCATTGAGAAAATGTTGGAAAATGCTCCTGGAAAATGTACTGTATGCCATTCGGCGTAATAAATGACATTTCAAAAGTTTCAAAAGTTTATGCAATCAGATGCGGTAAAATGGGCCTTCAGTCTTTTCCTGCAATAAAAAAAAGATGGCATCATTTGTTCATACATTCAATCCTTTATATTAATACCGTTATTGGCATGTTGTCTCATCAAATGTGTCTTATATCTCATTGGGTTCTTGGAACACATTCATCTTGACTAGCTTCTTCCCTGTGGAGAGATGAGAACTACCAAAACAGAGATCCTCTACCTATAGATCACATTCCAGTTGCTGGAAAATAAAGGCCAATCCTTACGAATGCCATTCCCATCTCACTGAAGATGACACTGAAGATGAATTATGTTCTCTTCCAAGTATTAATTCCAATCGCTCTTAATGTAACATCCTTTTGTACTCTGCTCCATTATTCTTTGTCATACATTTAGCCATCTAGATTTTCTTTGTACCACCTCCTTACCAAGTAATCTGCTGCCTTTCTCCTTTTGCTCCTCTAGCATCACATCAGTTATTTCCTCTTCCTTCTTTTCTTCTTTCTCCAGCTTCTTCTATTCTACCATCAATACCTTCTCACCCTTTCAACCTTCATATCTTACATCTTCAGTCAATTTCACCTCCATGTACGTTGCCAACTGTCCAAATGCTGTAATTTTGCTGAGGGTCTAACTTCCCTTCAGTAGTTTTATACCCATTTTGATCTTAATTGATGGATATTTAATATACTCTGTAAATTATCTCAATATTTACAAATAAAGGGTCTACCTGATTGACTTTGGTTCAGTTTTCCATCCTCCAGGCAGCATTCCCTAACTTTTCTGGGTTGGTGGCCTGGCGCAGGGGTGGGGGAAAACGGGAATGGTTTTGTGTGAGGGGAAGATGCGTGCACCACTTCATTTGTGTGAGCTGTGGGTGCGTGCACTCTCTGCTCACATGAATGGAACTGCAAATGTATCACCTGGCACTTGCATGAGTCGGGCTATGCATGCATGCACACGCCAGCCTGCCATCCATGTGGACTGGTTGCAAATAGGCCATGGCCCGGTAGTGGGCTGTGGCCCAAAGGCTGGAGGACCTCTGCTCCAGGAGATCTTGTAAGTCCTCAACTTACAGCCACAATGTAGTCCAAAATTTCAGTTGCTAAGTGAGACATTTATGAAGTTGTCCTATTTTTCAACCTTTCTTGTTACAATTGTTATGTGAATCACTGCAGTTGTTAAGTTACTAACATCTGTCAGGATTCCAGCAATCGCTCTAATTAATCATGATGCTCGAGCCAAACTTCAAAAATCTTCAAAGGATTTAATTGAGGCAACATACTGGCATTGCCCTGTATGAAGCCAACTCTGGCATACGTAATTTACAGTCACTGTGATCCTGTTTTCCCCCCTCCCCCCTGGGTGTCTCATAAACCACATTCTCCAATTGAGCATGTTCACAGGCTGGGTGTCATCATTCACATTCTCCAATTAATTATATTCGCAAAAACTCTGGTATTTTAGTTACAATCTTTTAAAGGTAAGAGTTGGAATGTACTTTCAATTTCAAATGGCTGCACTACTCTTCCAGATTTCCTTCCTCACCCCCCCCCCTTTTTTTTTAATGGCAACTACTAAAACAGTCATAGGAATGTTTTATGAGTTGACAACATGATTCTTAAGTGCATCTGGCTTCCCCATTTACTTTGCTCATCAGAAGGTCACAAAAGGTGATTGCATGACCCCAGGACACTGCAATCGCCATAAATATGAGTCAGTAGCCAAGTGTCTGATTTTAATGATCATGTGATAATGGGGATGCTGACCAGTAATAAATGTGAAAAATGGTCATAACTCACTTTTTTCAGTGCTGTTGTAACTTTAAATGGTCACTAAACAAACTATTGTAAGTTGAAGACCACCTATAGCTGTGATGGTGAATGTATGGCATGTGTTCCACAAGTGGCACACAGAGCCATTTGTGCTGGCACATGAGCCGCAGGCAAACTTACCTCACTAGCATGTGCCTCACAGCTGATTTTTGGGGGTTGGTTTGAGGCCTTTTCCCTCCCAGAGGCTTGGAAAAGCCTCTGCAAGGCTTTTCAGGATGAATTATAGGCCCGTTTTGTCACTTCCTGTAATTCTGGAAGTGATGAAATGGGCCTATAATTTTGGCCTGAAAAGCCTAACAGAGGCTTTTTCCAAGCCTCTGGGAAAAACCTCAAACTAGTCGAAAAATCAGCTGTGAGGTGCAGTGCAGGTAAGGGGGTGGTGGTGGGGATTGCACGCACATGTGCAGGGGGCATGAGGAGGGGGTGAGCATTGCATTCTGGGTGCTGGTACGCATGCAATTTTTGGCACAGGAGCCCAAAAAGGTTAGCAACCACTGACCTATAGCTTTCCTACTTTGTAAAAAATATGAAAGTTGGCTACTAGGATCATACTTACAATCATGGAACCTTTTTTAAAAAGTGAAATGTTTCACTTTCATTCTCCAGATATCCCTAGAGCAAGCCTTTTCTGCAGTTCAACTTCACCCTGCACTAACCTATAGTAAAAAAATTTCAGATCCTGTTCCCTGAAATTGGGTCTCATTCCATTTAAGGACAGAGTTAGTACAAGGAATTTCTCAAACAATTTTCCCAATTGTTTTCCCTATTCTCCATTTTTCTGCCTTTCAATGATCCTAGATTGGAGAAGAAGTTTCGAGAAATACAGTGTTTGCAACAATTATAACATTCTAATTAATCTAATAAAAAGTAAAGATATTAGCTCTGTGCATATTTAATTTGGATTAAAATAAGTTGTTTATCAATGCCAAGCTTCATTAAAAGGATTGTGTAATTCAAGGTCCATTAATGTCATAAAAAATGAACTACTTAATCTGATACCTTTCATAAAGTGTCGTGCAAATAATGCACATAATTTACTACCTGAAAAATTAGCAGAAAGGTGAAATGGATCCAAGTAAAACTTTAAAATACAAGCAGGTAGATTTATTCCTTGTAGACTGAGACTACCACCTAGTGTTCATTCAGAATTTCACAGTTTTCTCATAAGTTTCATCTCAGTTCCGTCAGTTATTATGATAATATAATTCTAAGACATAAGGTTAGACTTCAATTTGCAAGAGATAAATAACAATGTAATATACAGAAGCCCTCTGTTTTTTAAATAGTGTTTTCTAACTTTCTTGTGGAATTCAATTTGTGCCGGTGTTAAAGTCAGAGAGCTTCTGCGGTCATCAACATAACAACACAGGTATCTGTTTCTACACTCTCACTTTTACCACTACATCTCAAAAATTATATTTTAGAGCTAGAAAAAGGATGCAGAAAGAGGCAGTCAAAGTGATCAATGAATAGGTGCAATTATACAATTGATGAAAAGTTATGTTGAGGCTGTTTATTTTGGTGGGGGTGAACAGGGAGGACAAGGAAGATAGACTTGTAAAACATATGTGCCGCACAAGTAAAGTAGATAATGAAATATTTTTTCTCTGCTAATACTAAAATATATGCTCATCCAGAGAAGTTAAATGGTGGGATGTTCAAGACTAATAAAATTGTGGGATTTATTTTTGTTTAGATGCTAATGATGTTCAGCTTATACAGCTAGGAGACACCAATCAATGGCTTCTGCCATGCTGGCTTATGCAAAACATTCAATGGGGTGCTTTGCTTATGAGCAAATTGTCCATATGGAGGCACTCCTTAATACAGTGAAACAGCATCAGTCGCTCAAAGGACTCTGTGGAGTCCAAAGTTCTGAAGAAGTTTAGTGGATGATGTTATGTATGCAGGTTTGAATGTCATTGGTTAAGTTTGAACTGTTCTTGTAAAATGTCAGAAATGATTGGTTTAAAAAGTGAGGGAAAACCCTGCACTCTGATTGGCTGGCAACTGCGGCTGCTGGCTATAAGTAGCAGCGCAGTCCAGCCAAATTGGGTCTGTTATGAGCTGTAGTCACTAATAAACTCTTCACTGAAGCACTCCGCGTCTGACTCTTCATGCAAATCTAACAGATGAGAAGAGAAACGTCTTCAAGGAAAAACAAAGAAAGTCCAGTTGCTTTTTGGAAAAGCAACATGGATGGTTGAAAATCTCAATAGACCAGAGGTCTCCAAACTTGGCAACTTTAAGGTTAACTTTTTATGGACTTCAACTCCCAGAATTCTCCATCCAGCTTTGCTGGCTAGAGAATTCTGGGAGTTGAAGTCCACAAGTCTTAAAGTGGCCAAGTTTGGGGACCCCTGCTGTGGAGCAATAGAGCCCTTTTAGGTCTCCTGGCATGACAATCTTGAAGCAACTACACAAGTCCTTTGCATGGCTACTTTAAAGGCTACAGAAAAGCAGACTGAGATATGGATGTAAGCAAACCACCTCATAGGATGATTAACATCCTAAATGTCCATGTTAGTATGCCACTCAATATCATCTCCCCAAAATAGGAAGTGTTCCTATTCTGCTAAAAAAATATGAATTATGGTACACCTGTTGTGGTTTGCTGGCAGCTTGTGCAGACAAGCGGAATTGGACAGTGGGGAAGAACAGGGACCAGTCCAGGAGTCTGGGGAGGACTCAGACAAGGGTCCTGTGTCCAGTGCAGAGATGGTGCCAGGACCATCTGGGAATTGTGTGCTGACTCTGGAAACTCCAGAGTCTGGCAGCAGCAAGGCAGAGGAACAAGGGGAGTCTGTTCCCAATGCACGTGTGTGCAGAGCTGCTAGAAGGCGAGAGCAGCTCAGACAAAAGGGGCGACTCAGGAGTAAGGCTTGGAGGTGATTGTCCCTCCCCTAAGGTACAAAGGAAGTGCAAAGGTAGAGAAACCTTTGCAGGAAGCAAAGTTGTTTGCTCTGTTTGGACTAAACCGTGAAGCTCTGTGTGGACTTTGTACTTCATTTGGCTTTTTACAGTTCATTTGGCACTTTAGTTGTTGGCAGCAATTCAAAGGAGATAAAGGTGGCTGCTTATCTCAAGAGACTGTTTGAGACTCATTATGGGCTGGGAATGAAAATAATTCCCAGCGTTGAAATAAAACAGGAGTTGTTTGGACTAAGTGTGTGCTTAATTATGGTCTCAGGAAGCCTTGGTCAGAACAACACCCAGGGAATGGGGGGAAACCAGGGTGAAGGGTGACAATGAATTATGTATCTCAGAGTTGGCCCCACCCAGGCAGTGCCGGACTTGTTATCTCCCAATAAATCCTTTTGAAGTTTGGCTCAAGACTCATGATTTAATTGGGGTAACTGCCGGAGCCCTGACAGCTACAATGGAAGGGGGGGGAAAAGACTTACAACATTAGTTCCTGCACTTAGAACCATTGCAACATCTCCACGGTCATGTGATTAAAATTCAGATGTTCGGGAACTGTGACGTATCTACAATAGTTGCAGGATGCCATTTGTGACCTTCCAAGCCATCTTCCAACAAGCAAAAGCAGTTGGATTCACTTAGCGACTGAATGATTCAGTTACCTGTTCTGAGTCGCTTAACAAACAACCGTAGCAAAAAACAAAGTTGTATAATGGGGGTGCAGCTCATAACCTTGTTTAGCAAAGGAAATTGTAGGCTGAGGACTACCTATACTGGAGGTGTGTGTGTGTGTGTGGGTGTGTGTGAGTGAGTGAATCATTTCCTCTGATTTCTCTTGAACTATCCACCTTTCCTTTTTTGTTATGTCACTTCAGTGTACATGTTGTGTATGGCTTTTTTATTGATTCCCATCTTCCAAGAGACATCTTCAGCCTCTTTAATGGAATGCTTTTAGCAAGATAGACAAACTCTTCCGTTACCGACTGCAAACTTCAGTACACAAAAATGGACCCTTCAAATCCATCCTGAAAGGCAGTTTCCTGGTACAGAAGATTGCTGCCTCTTTGAGAACAGCCATCTCTCCTTGGGATCCAGCAATTTTGACCCCGTCATTGTGAGCTGAGTTCTGCACATCATTTGTAGCATCCTGTGTCAGTGGTTGATTTAGTCAGGAGACCTGATCTTGCTGCAGTGCTTTCTCCCTCCCATATTTTAAAAGGCCCAGTGTGCTGAAACAATTGTTGTAGATGTGGTTTTAGCAACACAATTAGCAAGAGTTCCATTAGAACCCTTTTTTTTGTGGCACAAAATCATCATGAAGGCAACGACACGAAATTGTTATTTATAGCGGCATCAACCACATTATACTATCTAAAGTGAGCTATAGCTGCTTTTTAAAGGGGTTTTATTAAACTTCATTCTGAAGAATGGATAATGTTAGGAAAGTGGTTCCTGAAGTCATTTGTTCGGAGTCAAATCTGAATTCACCAGTATTATTTAACTTTAAACACACAAACATACACAGACAGAGAAAAGGTGAGGGTTAGATTGAAAACTTCAATACACATACATACACAGGAAAGGGAAAAACTAAGATGCTTTGATGTTCCACCATTTTGTTTGGATATACTATCAATATGAGGCATCTTGTGGGACTATCTGGCTAGTCTCTTAGACTGCACAGAAACTGTTCAGAGCTTGGTACCAAATCACCAAGGAAGTCAAGAAGATACCTTAGGTCAGGTCACAGAAAATTCTATCTAGATTATCAACTTTTTTGGCCATAAGAAATTAGGAATAAGCAATGTTTTCATGGCAGTATTTTTTTTCAATTTTACTTTTCTCAAAAACCTATAGTAGATATCATCAGAGTCTGTTTGGTTGTGGGAAATACTTTAAGTAAAACAGAGGCTTAGGAATCTATTTGTGGCCTTAAACACTCTCCAACCCTCTCTCTTTCTAAAAGACTCAGTCTAGAGCATTTGAAGGAAGATGTGTGGGCCCCAAAATGTAGTTAAAGCCATAGCAGCTGATCAGCCCAATATCCCATGGTATGAAGCTGGCTGTGGAATTCTGGGAATTGAAGTGCACAAGTCTTAGAGTTGCCAAGGTTGGATACCCAATTAAAGGTGCATTCTGTTATGTTTCACAAAAAAGGCAGGAACCCTCAAGCAAACCCCCTAACCCAGAGGTGTGGAACCACGGCCCCTTTATGGCTTGTGGACTTCAACTCCCAGAATTCTGGGAGTTGAAGTCCACAAGTCATAAAAGGGCCATCGTTCCCTACCCCACCCCTGCCCTACAGTGGTGGGATTCAAATTTTTTTACTACCGCTTCTGTGGGCATGGCTTGGTGGGTGTGGTGTGGTTTGGTGGGCGTGGCAGGGGAAGGATACAGTAAAATCTCCATTCCTTCCCCACTCCTGGGGGAAGGTTACTGCAAAATCCCCTTCCCTCCCCACCCCACTAACCTGCTTTCCAGCTCCGTTCTCTTGTGCAGGGCAACAAAAGAAGACCCAGCAGATCAGCTGCACTCGGGAGGCAGAGAATAGATGGTGGGGCCAATCAGAGGTGGTATTTGCTAGTTGTCCGAACTACTCAAAATTTCTGCTACTGGTTCTCCAGAACTGGCCAGAACCTGCTGAATACCACCTCTGCTGCCCTAACCAAACATAAACTCATATCACCCTGACATTTCATCCTGACATTTCTCACCATGAAGGCAAGCAGACGGAATCTAACAGCAATAAGCATAATTGAATGAAAGAACAGGCACACTACCCCTTTTCCCTTCAAGTTATCCAAATCATGGAGAGCAGATGAATTCAGCAGAAGGATCTGTGGCTGCAAGTTTCAGCACAGGAATCTAAAACAGGATTCTAATGTTGGGTCACAAAATCCAGTTGATCTGCAGCTGATTTCCTGATGTCCTTTAATAGGCTTTAATAAGCCTGAGAAATACTAAATGCACCAACCAATGGTGGGATTCAAATTTTTTTACTACTGGTTCTGTGGGCGTGGCAGGGGAAAGATACTGTAAAATCTCCACTCAGAGTTGGTATTTGATGGTTCTCCGACCTATTCAAAATTTCCACTACAGGTTCTCCAGAACTGGTCAGAACCTGCTAAGTACCACCTCTGGCACCAACATGTGTTAAAAATCCAGCATTCAGACACCAAATTATAGTGGCCAAGATCTCTTAATTAGGAAAAAGACTAAAGAAAAATGCCTCCAGTTTTATGTTGCCAAATCTTATACAAAATCTGACATACCATACTGCTATTGACATACCATCTTGCTGATAAATAAGTTGGTGGGGGCTTTTTTGTTTTTGTTTTGCTGCTTCCAGCAGAAAACAGCATTCTTCCATCCTGGTGGTAAGAATCTGGGCTGATCTTCTCTGTTTTTCAGAAGGATCCCCCCAGTAATGCTGTTTTTCCTTCAAAGAGTGAGTGACTGGTTAGCAGTCTCCTTCAGAGGATTAAAGCAGAAGCATTCTGCCCTGAACCTTCCTTTAGGTCTCACTGGATAAGCTTGAAAAATGAAAGCAAACATTCTCTTTACTCTTTACTTTCTACCTACTAACCTGTTTATCTCCAACTGTCTATATCTGAAGATTTAAAACAAAGGTCTTTTCAAAAAAAAGAACCCCTGCCATCCAGAGATATGCCAGAGAGCTAGCAAGCAAAAGGATGACATAAAATGCTATGCCCAGAGAGACATACTTGGTTCCTACTGGTATAACAACTCAGAGCCATTATAAGTCTTTTTTCCAATTTTCCAAGGGTTTCAAATAGAACCTGTTTTATTTATGATAAGCCCTTTTATGCTACTTTGTGTGTATGTTTTCCCAGGAGCCCAGAAATGGAATGTATCAAGCACGTATAGAGTAAAGGTACAGCTAGACTACAGGAAATTCAAAGATTATAGAATCTCTGTGTGTGAGACACACGCACACACACACACACACACACACAGAGGGAGAGAGAGAGAGGGCAAAACACCCCTTTTTGGGGATGGGGTGGATGGAAGGGAGATCAGAAACAGTGTGGAATAATGAGCAAGGAGAAGGGAGGTAAAAATAATAAAATGTGAGATGAGTGAAAAATGAAGAGAGACATAGATCTGAAAAAGAATGAATCACTCCTCTGAAGATCAAGGTCCCAGAAACTTAAGCACATATCCACGAAGAAAGGAAGCAAAAATAAATAAATAGAGGAGAAATAAAAGCAGTGAAGACTGAGGATGCACAGACAACAAAGAGGATGGAGAAAGAAGAGAGAGAGAGAAAGCAAGATGGAAACCACTCCATGGTCCAATTTAGGAGATGGAGAGTATGATTTTAGTTGTCCTGTTACATTGAATTTTCTGCACATTCAGATCTTTTTTCATGGTAATTGCAATTCTTGTTAGGATTTGCTGAAGACTGAAGTACAAATCCCTAAAATGATGTGTCTGAATCTTGTCTTTCCACTCAACAGTAAGGGTCCTCATGCCTGTTCAGTGGCAATGTAAGATCTTACCATTAGCTTTGTTCATTTGTCATTGCTATAATAGTGCACTCATACAGGTGAAACTCAAAAAAATTAGAATATCGTGCAAAAGTTCATTTATTTCCATAATGCAACTTAAAAGGTGAAACTAATATATGAGATAGACTCATTACATGCAAAGCAAGATAGTTCAAGCTGTGATTTGTCATAACTGTAATTGTTAAGTTTGCATGAAGAGACAGACGCGGAGTGCTTCAAGCTCTTTGTTTATTAGTGACTACAGCTCAGAACGGACCCACTTTGGCTGGGCTGCGGCTGCTACTTATAGCCAGCAGCCGCAGTTGCCAGCCAATCAGAGTGCAGGGTTTTCCCGCACTTTTTAAACCAATCATTTCTAACATTTTACAAGAACAGTTCAAACTAAACCAATGACTTCAAACCTGCATACATAACACCCCTCCCACTAGGTTCAGTCCATACTCAAACCCCAGCCTATCTAATGTATTCTTTTAAATAGGTGGGGCTCTTACGTGTGCGTTGAGACCTCGTGGTTCAGATGTTTTAAGGTTCTCACCTTGTGAGGGAGGAAATGTGTCTGCTGACATTTCCTTACTAGGACTTAGTAATGGTAGAACCTGTTTGGTTACTACAACCTGGTCTCTCCTCCCAATCCATCTCCAACCCAATGTCAGCACCTAAATCAGGTAGTGATGTGCAATCTTCCATTTGTGAAAATGGTTGTTGGTATTGTGACAGGTTTTGGGATGGTTCCTGTCATGTTAGCTCATTACACATGGGGTTGATTCTTGCTTGCTGATTACACTCATGATCCTCCCTTCCCCTAGAAGAGGCAGTAGGTATGGGAACCAGAGAGGAGCAAAAGCGATGCTCCTGAGGCAATCTGGATCTTAACTGATCAATGTGCCTGCTCCAGAGGACACCATCCTCCGTTTGTACCCTGTAAGACCTGGGGCCTGTGATTTGGGTTATCTCAGCAGGAATCCATAATGGTTCACCCATAAGGTTCTTAGCATAAACAGAATCACCCACAGTGAATGTGAATTTTGCTAGTGGAATCTAGTGGTGCGTTGGGTGCGTAAGTGGGATGAAGGCGATCAAGGGAGACCTGAGTTTCCTACCCATCAACAATTCAGCTGGGGACAAATTAGTTGAGGGTTGGGAGTGATATGCTGAACACTGAGAAGTTTTTCAACTCTCTCAGTGATATCCCCTGGACCCAATTGCTGAAGTTTTCCTTGGTAAATCGTACCATACGTTCAGCCCGGCCGTTAGCGAAGGATGCCCAGGGGCTGTCAGGGCATGTCTGATACCCTGTTGTGCTAGATATGATTCAAAAGGTTGGATGTAAATTGAGGGCCATTGTCAGAAACAAGCACATCAGGTAACCCGTGAGTTACAAAAGCTTTTAAGCTGTTTGATGACAGCTTCAGTTGTGGTGGATGCCATAGGGATAACCTCTAGCCATTTGGAATATGCATCAACTATAATAAGGAAAGTGTGCCCTCTGGTAGGGCCAGCAAAATCAATGTGAATCCTGGACCATGGGCCCCTAGGACATTCCCATTCCTGTGTGGGGGAGAGGTGGGGCAGGCCTGACTACCTGACAGTTGGGACAAGATGCAACCCAGTTTTCAACCATTTTGTCAATACCTGGCCACCATACATAACTCCTGGCCAATCCCTTCATTCTGACAATTCCGGATGACCCTCATGTAACATTTCCAAAACCTCTTTTGTAGTTTTGCAGGAATAACCACCCTGTTACCCCACAAAATACATCCTCTTAATACAGATAATTCAGTTTGCCTGGATTTGAAAGGTTGGGCGAGTTGAGGTAGATCTTGAAGTGGCCAACCCTTCTTAATCCAGCCTATAACAGGAGCCAATAAAGTGTCTTTGGCAGTCTCTCTGGCAATTTGAGCAGCATGTACTGGAAGCTTGGCAACAGTTTCTAGAAAAAGGTATGAGTCTCAGGAACAGGGTCCTCAATGTGTGAAGGAAGTGGGCAGCGACTCAAAGCATCTGCATGCCCAATGTCTTTACCAGGTCTGTGGATCAGTTTGTATGAATAAGCAGCAAGAAATTCAGTCCATCTCAGCATTCTTGGTGACAGGATCGTGGGCGTTGGTTTGTCCCCTGCCACAATACCTAAAAGAGGTTTGTGATCTGTGACAACAGTAAATGTTCTCCCATATAAATACTCATGGAATTTCTTGACAGCTGCTACAATTGCCAAGGCTTCCTTATCCAGTTGGCTGTAGTTCCTCTCTGCTTTAGTCAAGGTGCAGAGTAAAATGCAATAGGAGCTTCCCTCCCACTGGGAAGCATATGGCTCAATACCCCCACTCCAAAGGGAGGCATCACAAGTCAGAACAACAGGAAGATTCTCAGAGAACTGTATCAGCACAGCATCAGACGTGATTTGTCTCTTGATATTGTTAAATGCAGCTTGTTCCTTCCTCCCCAGACCCAAACAGATTTCTTGTCCAGCAACCTATGTAGGGGTTCTGCAATGGTTGCCTTCTGAGGTAGAAACATATGATAAAAGTTAATGAGTCCCAAGAATGCTTGCAAATCTGTTTTGCATTTTGGCCTGGGGCTTCTTTGATTGCCTGAACCTTTGCATCTGTGGGGTGGATGCCATGTTTATCAATCATGTAACCCAAGAATTCCACTTTATCTGTTCTAAGTGTGCATTTTTCTTCTTTGACTTTTAACCCCGCTTTTTGAATCTGGTTAAGACTTCTCTGAGTCTCTCTTGTAACAAGAGTGTCATTTTCAGCAGAAATTAAAACATCATCAAAATAGGGCACCACCCTGGCAGTCCTTGTAACATTCTTTCCATAAGGCTTTGGAAGATGCCTGGTGCCACGCTTACTCAAACTGCAACCTTTTGCATTTGAAAGCACCTCTATGGGTCACAATGGTTTGGGCTTCAGCAGTGGCATCATCAACTGTTAATTGTTGATATGCCTGTGCCAGGTCCAACTTGGCAAAACTGTGCCCCTCCAAGGAATGTAATAAATGATGCACTACTGGAACTGGATATGCGCTCTGTTGTAGCGCATGGTTCAATGTCCCCTTGTAGTCTCCACAGATTCTCACTGACCCATCAGCCTTGACTGGTGTGACTATGGGTGTCTCCCACCTGGAGTGATCAGTGGGCTCTAAAACCCCTTGGGCTATTAGTTTATCTAATTGTGCATCAATTTTTCCTTTAAGGCAAATGGGACCCTTCTGGGTTTTAAACGGATTGGTTGTACCTTGGGATCTAGGTTAAAGGAGATAGGGGTCCCCAAGTACTTGCCTAATCCGTTGCTGAAGACCTCTGGAAACTCAGACTTCAAGGCCTCTTCCCACTCAGTGTTGCTCACGTGATTGATGCCAGTCACCTCGATGCCCAGCGGGTTGAACCACTCAAGGCCCAGCAGACTTGGCGTCCTTGTCCACGATGGTCAGTGGTAGGCGTTTGGTGTGGCCCTTGAACTTCACGTTGAATTCTCTTGTTCCAACTACTGGAATCTTGTTCCCTTGGTAGTCTTTAAGAGTCAATGCTTGCTTCTTGAAGTGCTTCTTCTGGATGTTGGGAAGAAGACTGTGAATAGTGTCCCATGACACCATAGATAGGTATGAGCCTGAGTCCACTTCCATTTGGCAAGGCCTTCCTTCAATAAATACCTTGACATGCACTTTTCTACTTCTTAAGGGTGATGAATGACCAATGGTGACTGTTTGATGAGTTTCATTCTTCCCATTTGCTTCTGTGCTGCGCCCATTTTCTCACAGAAATTGTTAGGCTTGAATTCTTTGTCTTTGCTTGTAGCAAACTTTCTTCTGATGGGTGGAGTTCTGGATGATTTGCAGACTCTTGCTAGGTGTCCTCTTTTATCACAACGGAGGCAAATGGTGTCTAAAACTTGCATTCAGTGTGGGGTGGCTTCCCCACACCCTCTGCAGTAGAAATCTTGCCTCTTTCTTCCTAGGTCTTTCTTTTTCCTCTCCATTCTGAGTCTGTAAATTCCTTCCTCCACCTCACTACAGTCTGACTCAGAATCTATTTGCTCACAATGAGTTGTTGTGGACTTTTCCACATCAGGATGGCTTGTGGCCTTGTTGATTTTCTTCATGGCGCTGCTGAGGACTTGGTAGCTTCTGCTGAAGAGGCCTCTTCTATTGCTTCCTTCAGCGTGATCTTAGGTCTTAGTAATAACTTGCTCTGAAGCACCTTGTCTTTAAGGCCCAGAACAAATCGATCGCATGGCCTCTTCTAAATTGTTAAATTCACATGCACCCCAATGTCTCTTAAACTTGCCACGAAGTCGTTTACTTTCCCCTTGATCCCGACGGTAAAACTCGTGTCTCTTAATGAGGCACGATACTTGTGGGCGTAATGGGCTCTTAACAACTTTTCTAAGTCAGGCCATTCCATTACCTTCACGTCTGCAGCTCCCGCCAATGCCTTCGCCATCTTGAAAACTGCGGACCGCAGTGCGTGAGAAAGACCGCCCTCTTCCGCTTCTCGAAATGTCGGCAGATCGTTTCCTTCCAGATACATTTGGAAACGATCTGCATCGACTCCCAGTCTTCTGCCGTCGGATCGAACGGGGCTGGGGGGGTGTTCAGCGCAGCCATCTCTCTCTTCTTCTGTTCCGTTGCCTTCTTCTTCAGGGAGATCCCACCTTCGCGCCAGTGTTAAGTTTGCATGAAGAGACAGGCGGAGTGCTTCAAGCTCTTTGTTTATTAGTGACTACAGCTCAGAACGGACCCACTTTGGCTGGGCTGCGGCTGCTACTTATAGCCAGCAGCCACAGTTGCCAGCCAATCAGAGTGCAGGGTTTTCCTGCACTTTTTAAACCAATCATTTCTTACATTTTACAAGATCAGTTCAAACTAAACCAATGACTTCAAACCTACATATATAACAGTGATGATTATGGGGTACAGCTCATGAAAACCCCAAATCCACAATCTCAGAAAATTAGAATATTACATGCAATCAATAAAACAAGGATTGTACATAGAACAATATCGGACCTCTGAAAAGAATAAGCATGCATACTCAGTACTTGGTTTAGGCTCCTTTTGCAGCAAGTACTGCCTCAATGCGGGCGTGGCATGGAGCTATCAGCCTGTGGCACTGCTAAGGTGTTATAGAAGACCAGGATGCTTCAATAGCGGCCTTCAGCTCTTCTGCATTGTTTGGTCTCATGTCTCTCATCTTTCTCTTGCAATGCCCCATAGATTCTCTATGGGGTTCAGGTCAGGCAAGTTTGCTGGCCAATCAAGCACAGTAATCCCATGATCATTGAACCAGGTTTTAGTGCTTTTGGCAGTGTGGGCAGGTGCCAAGTCCTGCTGGAAAATGAAGTCAGCATCCCCATAAAGCTCATCTGCAGAAGGAAGCATGAAGTGCTCCAAAATCTCCTGGTAGATGGCTGCGTTGACCCTGGACTTAATGAAGCACTGTGGACTAACACCAGCAGATGACATGGCTCCCCAAATCAACACAGACTGTGGAAACTTTACACTGGACTTCAAGCATCTTGCAGTGTGTGCCTCTCCATTCTTCCCCCATACTCTGGGTCCTTGGTTTCCAAAGAGGACTTTGGACCACTGAGCAACAGACCAGGTCTGTTTTTCTTTAGCCAGGTAAGATGCTTCTGATGTTGTTTGTTGTTCAGGAGCAGCTTGACAAGAGGAATACAACATTTGAAGCTCATGTCCAGGATCCATCTGTGTGTGGTGGCTCTTGATGCACTGAGCCCAGCCTCACTCCACTCCTTGTGAAAGTCCTCAACACTTTTGAATGGCCTTTTCCTGACAATCCTCTCCATTCTGCGGTCATTCCTGCTGTTTGTGCACCTTTTCTTCCACACTTTTTCCTTCCACATAACTTTCTATTAATGTGCTTTGATACAGCACTTTGGGAACATCCAACTTCTTTTGCAATTACCTTTTGAGGCTTTCCCTCCTTATGGAGGGGGTCAATGATGGTTTTCTGCACAACTGTCAGGTCAGCAGTCTTTCCCATGATTGTGATTCCTACTGAACCAGACTGAGAGACCATTTAAAGGCTCAGGAACCCTTTGCAGGTGTTATGGCTTAATTAACTGATTTGAGTGGGACACTTTGAGCCTAGAATATTGCACCTTTTCACAATATTCTAATTTTCTGAGATTGTGGATTTGGGGTTTTCATGAGCTGTAAGCCATAATCATCACATTTATGGAAAATCACAGCTTGACCTATCTTGCATTGCATGTAATGAGTCTATCTCATATATTAGTTTCACCTTTTAAGTTGCATTACTGAAATAAATGAACTTTTGCACCATATTCTAATTTTTCGAGTTTCACCTGTAGATAAAACCTAGTCTCTTGGATGACAATCAACAATAGTGGCCACTACACTAAAGAAAGCAATACTGGCTGCAATTGATATTTCTCTTAGCTTCTGATAAGCATCTCATAGAATTACAGAGTTGGAAGGGACCTTGGAGGTCATCTCCAACCCCTGCTCATGCAGGAGAGTCTATTCAAATATTAGCCTCTACCTAGTATCAATTCACAGCCTCCTGATTGTGAGGTGAGAGCGCCACCTCTAGGCCATCTTCTTATCAATCATGAGAACAGAATTCTGTATTTGGCAACTTTTGTCTACTATCATACCTCTCTTCCTCTTTAATATTCTAATGGGTATGATTATAATTTGTTTTCTTTAGCCTGTTGATTCTCATGTAGACTCCATACTTTGAGTATCAGTAAATGACTGATCTGCAAAACCTTGTTATTTGCAGATGATACAAACTGAAGCGATCTGGTAAAAATAAGAACAATGTTTGTACAGATTTTACTGGACCATCCAAAACTATGCAGAAATTTGTAAGATATAATGGCATCATGTACATCAGCTGGTGAATTCTGGCAACACTATTTTGTAGATTTGGAAGTGTTGTTTGCAGGCAATACATAATCCAAAAAGAAGAAATACTAGTGATGAGTTTGAATTGGTGGAGATCCACTTCTCTTTGAATGGATCACCAGAGTAAATTCACACCTACAGAGATGGGTTAACTAAAGGATGTGAAAAAATTCCCACATTATACCAAACATTATCAGTTCATCAATATTTGTGACTACTACAACTGCCCAGTCTAGCTTTTCTTTTTCTTTTCTTTTCTTTTCTTTTCTTTTACATGCAATCGATAAAACACCATCTGGCTGTTTTTCAGAGTTTTTTT
>CM019151.1:104953617-105441296 GCA_009733165.1 Naja naja | reverse complement strand
TATTTCCATAATGCAACTTAAAAAGGTGAAACTAATATATGAGATAGACTCATTACATGCACAAAGCAAGATAGTTCAAGCTGTGATTTGTCATAAGTAATGTTAAGTTTGCATGAAGAGACAGACGCGGAGTGCTTCAAGCTCTTTGTTTATTAGTGACTACAGCTCAGACCGGACCCACTTTGGCTGGGCGCGGCTGCTACTTATAGCCAGCAGCCGCGGTTGCCAGCCAATCAGAGTGCAGGTTTTCCCGCACTTTTTAAACCAATCATTTCTAACATTTTACAAGAACAGTTCAAACTAAACCAATGACTTCAAACCTACATACATAACACCCCTCCCCACTAGGTTCAGTCCATACTCAAACCCCAGCCTATCTAATGTATTCTTTTAAATAGGTGGGGCTCCTACGTGTACGTTGAGGCCTACGTGGTTCAGATGTTTTAAGGTTCTCACCTTGTGAGGGAGGAAATGTGTCTGCTGACATTTCCTTACTAGGACTTACAGTAATGGTAGAACCTGTTTGGTTACTACAACCTGGTCTCTCCTCCCAATCCATCTCCAACCCAATGTCAGCACCTAAATCAGGTAGTGATGTGCAATCTTTCATTTGTGAAAATGGTTGTTGGTATTGTGACAGGTTTTGGGATGATTCCTGTCATGTTAGCTCATTACACATGGGGTTGATTCTTGCTTGCTGATTACACTCATGATCCTCTCCTTCCCCCCTAGAAGAGGCAGTAGATATGGGAATCAGAGAGGAGCAAAAGCGATGCTCCTGAGGCAATCTGGATCTTAACTGATCAATGTACCTGCTCCAGAGGACACCATCCTCCGTTTGTACCCTGTAAGACCTGGGGCCTATGATTTGGGTTTCTCAGCAGGAATCCATAATGGTTCACCCATAAGTTCTTAGCATAAACAGAATCACCCACAGTGAATGTGAAAATTTTGCTAGTGGAATCTAGTGGTGCGTGGGTGCTAAGTGGGATGAAGGCGATCAAGGGGAGACCTGAGTTTCCTACCATCAACAATTCAGCTGGGGACAAATTAGTTGAGGGGTTGGGAGTGATATGCTGAACACTGAGAAGTTTTTCAACTCTCTCAGTGATATCCCCTGGACCAATGCTGAAGTTTTTCCTTGTAAAATGTACCATCGTTCAGCCGCCATTAGCCGAAGGATGCCCAGGGGCTGTCAGGGCATGTCTGATACCCTGTTGTGCTAGATATGATTCAAAAGGTTGGATGTAAATTGAGGCCATTGTCAGAAACAAGCACATCAGGTAACCCGTGAGTTACAAAAGCTTTTAAGCTGTTTGATGACAGTTTCAGTTGTGGTGGATGCCATAGGATAACCTCTAGCCATTTGGAATATGCATCTACTATAATAAGGAAGGTGTGCCCTCTGGTAGGGCCAGAGAAATCAATGTGAATCCTAGACCATGGGCCCCTAGGACATTCCCATTCCTGTGTGGGGGCGAGAGGTGGGGCAGGCCTGACTACCTGACAGTTGGGACAAGATGCAACCCAGTTTTCAACCATTTTGTCAATACCTGGCCACCATACATAACTCCTGGCCAATCCCTTCATTCTGACAATTCCTGGATGACCCTCATGTAACATTTCCAAAACTTCTTTTTGTAGTTTTGCAGGAATAACCACCCTGTTACCCCACAAAATACATCCTCTTAATACAGATAATTCAGTTTGCCTGGATTTGAAAGGTTGGGCGAGTTGAGGTAGATCTTGAAGTGGCCAACCCTTCTTAATCCAGCCTATAACAGGAGCCAATAAAGTGTCTTTGGCAGTCTCTCTGGCAATTTGAGCAGCATGTACTGGAAGCTTGGCAACAGTTTCTAGGAAAAGGTATGAGTCTCAGGAACAGGGTCCTCAATGTGTGAAGGAAGTGGGCAGCGACTCAAAGCATCTGCATGCCCAATGTCTTTACCAGGTCTGTGGATCAGTTTGTATGAATAAGCAGCAAGAAATTCAGTCCATCTCAGCATTCTTGGTGACAGGATCGTGGGCGTGGTTTGTCCCCTGCCACAATACCTAAAAGAGGTTTGTGATCTGTGACAACAGTAAATGTTCTCCCATATAAATACTCATGGAATTTCTTGACAGCTGCTACAATTGCCAAGGCTTCCTTATCCAGTTGGCTGTAGTTCCTCTCTGCTTTAGTCAAGGTGCGAGTAAATGCAATAGGAGCTTCCCTCCCACTGGGAAGCATATGGCTCAATACCCCCCCCCACTCCAAAAGGTGAGGCATCACAAGTCAGAACAACAGGAAGATTCTCAGAGAACTGTATCAGCACAGCATCAGACGTGATTTGTCTCTTGATATTGTTAAATGCTGATTGTTCCTTCCTGCCCCAGACCCAAGCAGATTTTTTGTCCATTAATCTGTGTAATGGTTCTGCAATGGTTGCCTTCTGAGGTAGGAACATGTGATAAAAGTTAATAAGTCCAAGGAAGGCTTGCAAATCTGTTTTGCATTTTGGTCTAGGGGCTTCTTTGATTGCTTGAACCTTGGCATCTGTAGGGTGGATGCCATGCTTGTCAATCATGTAGCCCAAGAACTCAACCTTGTCAGTTCTAAGAGTGCATTTTCTTCCTTGACTTTTAACCCCGCTTTCTTGAATCTGGTAAGGACTTCTCTGAGTCTCTCTTGTAATGAGTGTCATTTTCAGCAGAGATTAACACATCATCAAAGTAAGGCACTACCCTGGCAGTCCTTGGAGCATCCTTTCCATAAGGCTTTGGAAGATGCCTGGTGCCACGCTTACTCCAAACTGCAACCTTTTACATTTGAAGGCACCTCTATGAGTCACAATGGTTTGGGCCTCTGCAGTGGCATCATCAACTGTTAGTTGTTGATATGCCTGGGCCAGATCCAATTTGGCAAAGACTGTACCCCTGCCAAGTGAATGTAATAAATGATGCACCACTGGAACTGGATATGCGCTCTGTTGAAGCGCATGGTTCAATGTCCCCTTGTAGTCTCCACAGATTCTCACTGACCCATCAGTCTTGACTGGTGTGACTATGGGTGTCTCCCATCTGGAGTGATCAGTGGGCTCTAAAACCCCTTGGGCTATTAGTTTATCTAATTGTGCATCAATTTTTTCCTTTAAGGCAAATGGGACCCTTCTGGGTTTTAAACAGATTGGTTGTACCTTGGGATCTAGGTTAAAGGAGATAGGGGTCCCCAAGTACTTGCCTAATCCGTTGCTGAAGACCTCTGGAAACTCAGACTTCAAGGCCTCTTCCCACTCAGTGTTGCTCACATGATTGATGCCAGTCACCTCGATGCCTAGCGGGTTGAACCATTCAAGGCCCAGCAGACTTGGCGGTCCTTGTCCACGATGGTCAGTGGTAGGCGTTTGGTGTGGCCCTTGAACTTCACGTTGAATTCTCTTGTTCCAACTACTGGAATCTTGTTCCCTTGGTAGTCTTTAAGAGTCAATGCTTGCTTCTTGAAGTGCTTCTTCTGGATGTTGGGAAGAAGACTGTGAATAGTGTCCCATGACACCATAGATAGGTATGAGCCTGAGTCCACTTCCATTTGGCAAGGCCTTCCTTCAATAAATACCTTGACATGCACTTTTCTACTTCTTAAGGGTGATGAATGACCAATGGTGACTGTTTGATGAGTTTCATTCTTCCCATTTGCTTCTGTGCTGCGCCCATTTTCTCACAGAAATTGTTAGGCTTGAATTCTTTGTCTTTGCTTGTAGCAAACTTTCTTCTGATGGGTGGAGTTCTGGATGATTTGCAGGCTCTTGCTAGGTGTCCTCTTTTATCACAACGGAGGCAAATGGTGTCTAAAAATGTGCATTCAGTGTGGGGGGCTTCCCACACCCTCTGCAGTAGAAATCTTGCCTCTTTCTTCCTAGGTCTTTCTTTTTCCTCTCCATTCTGAGTCTGTAAATTCCTTCCTCCACCTCACTACAGTCTGACTCAGAATCTATTTGCTCACAATGAGTTTTTGTGGACTTTTCCACATCAAGATGGCTTGTGGCCTTGTTGATTTTCTTCGTGGCCGCTGCTGAGGACTTGGTAGCTTCTGCTGAAGAGGCCTCTTCTATTGCTTCCTTCAGCGTGATCTTAGGTCTTAGTAATAACTTGCTCTGAAGCACCTTGTCTTTAAGGCCCAGAACAAATCGATCACGCATGGCCTCTTCTAAATTGTTAAATTCACATGCACCCCCAATGTCTCTTAAACTTGCCACGAAGTCGTTTACGTTTCTTTCCCCTTGATCCCAACGGTAAAACTCGTGTCTCTTAATGAGGCACGATACTTGTGGGGCGTAATGGGCTCTTAACAACTTTTCTAAGTCAGGCCATTCCATTACCTTCATCTGCAGCTCCGCCAATGCTTCGCCATCTTGAAAACTGCCGGACCGCAGTGCGTGAGAAAGACCGCCTCTTCCGCTTCTCGAAATGTCGGCGAGATCGTTTCCTTCCAGATACATTTGAAACATCTGCATGCGACTCCCAGTCTTCTGCCATCGGATCGAACGGGGCTGGGGGGTTTCAGCGCAGCCATCTCTCTCTTCTTCTGTTCCGCGTTGCCTTCTTCTTCAGGGAGATCCCACCTTCGTCGCCAGTGTTAAGTTTGCATGAAGTGACAGACGCGGAGTGCTTCAAGCTCTTTGTTTATTAGTGACTACAGCTCAGAACGGACCCACTTTGGCTGGGCTGCGGCTGCTACTTATAGCCAGCAGCCACAGTTGCCAGCCAATCAGAGTGCAGGGTTTTCCCGCACTTTTTAAACCAATCATTTCTTACATTTTACAAGAACAGTTCAAACTAAACCAATGACTTCAAACCTACATATATAACAGTGATGATTATGGGGTACAGCTCATGAAAACCCCAAATCCACAATCTCAGAAAATTAGAATATTACATGCAATCAATAAAACAAGGATGGTACATAGAACAATATCGGACCTCTGAAAAGAATAAGCATGCATACTCAGTACTTGGTTTAGGCCCCTTTTGCAGCAAGTACTGCCTCAATGCGGCGTGGCATGGAAGCTATCAGCCTGTGGCACTGCTAAGGTGTTATAGAAGACCAGGATGCTTCAATAGTGGCCTTCAGCTCTTCTGCATTGTTTGGTCTCATGTCTCTCATCTTTCTCTTGGCAATGCCCCATAGATTCTCTATGGGGTTCAGGTCAGGCAAGTTTGCTGGCCAATCAAGCACAGTAATCCCATGATCATTGAACCAGGTTTTAGTGCTTTTGGCAGTGTGGGCAGGTGCCAAGTCCTGCTGGAAAATGAAGTCAGCATCCCCATAAAGCTCATCTGCAGAAGGAAGCATGAAGTGCTCCAAAATCTCCTGGTAGATGGCTGCGTTGACCCTGGACTTAATGAAGCACTGTGGACTAACACCAGCAGATGACATGGCTCCCCAAATCAACACAGACTGTGGAAACTTTACACTGGACTTCAAGCATCTTGCAGTGTGTGCCTCTCCATTCTTCCCCCATACTCTGGGTCCTTGGTTTCCAAAGAGGACTTTGGACCACTGAGCAACAGACCAGGTCTGTTTTTCTTTAGCCCAGGTAAGATGCTTCTGATGTTGTTTGTTGTTCAGGAGCAGCTTGACAAGAGGAATACAACATTTGAAGCTCATGTCCAGGATCCATCTGTGTGTGGTGGCTCTTGATGCACTGAGCCCAGCCTCACTCCACTCCTTGTGAAAGTCCTCAACACTTTTGAATGGCCTTTTCCTGACAATCCTCTCCATTCTGCGGTCATTCCTGCTGTTTGTGCACCTTTTTCTTCCACACTTTTTCCTTCCACATAACTTTCTATTAATGTGCTTTGATACAGCACTTTGGGAACATCCAACTTCTTTTGCAATTACCTTTTGAGGCTTTCCCTCCTTATGGAGGGGGTCAATGATGGTTTTCTGCACAACTGTCAGGTCAGCAGTCATTCCCATGATTGTGATTCCTACTGAACCAGACTGAGAGACCATTTAAAGGCTCAGGAACCCTTTGCAGGTGTTATGGCTTAATTAACTGATTAGAGTGGGACACTTTGAGCCTAGAATATTGCACCTTTTCACAATATTCTAATTTTCTGAGATTGTGGATTTGGGGTTTTCATGAGCTGTAAGCCATAATCATCACATTTATGGCAAATCACAGCTTGACCTATCTTGCATTGCATGTAATGAGTCTATCTCATATATTATTTTCACCTTTTAAGTTGCATTACTGAAATAAATGAACTTTTGCACCATATTCTAATTTTTCGAGTTTCACCTGTAGATAAAACCTAGTCTCTTGGATGACAATCAACAATAGTGGCCACTACACTAAAGAAAGCAATACTGGCTGCAATTGATATTTCTCTTAGCTTCTGATAAGCATCTCATAGAATTACAGAGTTAGAAGGGACCTTGGAGGTCATCTACTCCAACCCCCTGCTCATGCAGGAGAGTCTATTCCAAATATTAGCCTCTACCTAGTATCGAATTCACAGCCTCCTGATTGTGAGGTGAGAGCGCCACCTCTAGGCCATCTTCTTATCAATCATGAGAACAGAATTCTGTATTTGGCAACTTTTGTCTACTATCATACCTCTCTTCCTCTTTAATATTCTAATGGGTATGATTATAATTTGTTTTCTTTAGCCTGTTGATTCTCATGTAGACTCCATACTTTGAGTATCAGTAAAATGACTGATCTGCAAAACCTTGTTATTTGCAGATGATACAAACTGAAGCGATCTGGTAAAAATAAGAACAATGTTTGTACAGATTTTACTGGACCATCCAAAACTATGCAGAAATTTGTACGATATAATGGCATCATGTACATCAGCTGGTGAATTCTGGCAACACTATTTTGTAGATTTGGAAGTGTTGTTTGCAGGCAATACATAATCCAAAAAGAAGAAATACTAGTGATGAGTTTGAATTGGTGGAGATCCACTTGTGTCTTTGTTGAATGGATCACCAGAGTAAATTCACACCTACAGAGATGGGTTAACTAAAAGGATGTGAAAAAATTCCTGCACATTATACCAAACATTATCAGTTCATCAATATTTGTGACTACTACAACTGCCCAGTCTAGCTTTTCTTTTCTTTCTTTTCTTTTTTCTTTTACATGCAATACGATAAAAACACCATCTGGCTGTTTTTCAGAGTTTTTTTTTTTCTGCAAAAACTGTCATCCATTTTAAATATTCATCCTGAAGTATCAACAGAACTATTCCATTTTATCTCATGTTATATTCACATATTTCTAAACAAAGGGGGGAAATGTATGGTGGTAACCTTCACGATCTTAGAAATGTTAAAAAAAGGGACCAATGTTTTAAAAAATGTGTTACCATCCCACTTTAATCTTAAAATATGCCAAATCAACTCCTCCTAAAATACAGCTCTCTGCTGTGCCTCTGGGAAAGGAATTAAATTGCATCGGGCTTATGAGAAATTTCCACCCGATTTGCTACTGCAAATTGGCTGATTAATTTAACAAACTCAGGTTCCTTCTAGTCAGCAAAGACCCTTTTCCCAAGTTGAATTTTTAGACTGATTTATCACTTATGTACAATGAGAGCTTGTGCACCGAAGACAAATTCCTTGTGGGTCCAATCGCACAATCAAGAATTCAGTTCTATGCAATGCTATGCAATGCTATGCTATGCTATGCTATGCTATGCTATGCTATGCTATGCTATGCTATGCTATTTGACGAAGCACATCAATTAAAATGGACAACTTTGTCCATTTGTGAGCTTTGGTGGCTCAGGCTGTAAATGCCTGCTCTTAAGATCCAGCTGTCTACAACTACTGTAGGCTCGAATCCCACCAGGCTCAAGGTTGACTCAGCCTTCCATCCTCTCGGGGTAGGTAAATTGAGGACCCAAGATTGTTGGGGGCAATTAGCTGACCTTGTAAAAATGCCGCTTAGTAATAAGCAGGCACATACAATGGAATGAAGGCTATTGCTGAGCACATTGGGTTGTGCTCCAAACATTGTAAGCCGCCCTGAGTCTTCGGAGAAGGGCGGCATATAAATGTAATTTAAAAAAAAAAAAAAACTTAGATTAGCATTTGTCTTATCAACCATAAATATCGAAGGGAACCACAGGTCTATAGCACCAGTACATTATTTTTTTCTTTGCAAGGCTAGATTCTTTCTCTTTGACATCTCCATTAAAATGAATAAGATGATCAGTAATGGGAAAGTCTTCTCACCCCATGACCCTATAGAGATCTTTGCTGGCTAATATAGAATAAGAAGGCCAGCACGGATGGGTCAGGGCACTAGAAATTAAGTTCAACAAGAAAAGATCCACTGAACTGATTGTTTAATTTTGAAAAAAAAAATGAGAGTGATGAGGGGAATATTGTAACATAATTTAAGTACCCGAAGGAAACTCACACATTTCTTTTTCTATTAACCCAGAATGCAGGACATGGAACAACTGTTTTAAGTTATAAGAAGAAAAATTTCTGCTGAATGTTTAAAAAAAAAAGTTCTAGCAATAAGGTTCAAAGAAAGGTGATAGCCCTATTTCAATAGATGTCACTGAGCGGAGCCTGAGTAGATATTTGTCAGGGATGATTTAATTTGAATTTATGAACATGATGAACTATGTTGTAGGCTGATGGTGTTCTTTCAGCATGAATAGGAAAACAGATTATCAATCAAATAAAATAAAATAAACACTGATCGAAATGGACAGAACTGGCTAGATTAATTTGAGTAAATTGAAAATGAGCTCTTAAATGATGAAACGGCACCATTTTGCTCTCTTTTCTTTATTCCCATCTGCAGAGGGGATTAGCTAACTACAGGGATATGAAGCAACTTTATATTATGTAAACAAACACCATAATTTTCACTGGAGGTTAATTTAGGTGCCCTTCTGCCATTAGACTTTACAGCATCATGAACACTATTATAAATAATCCTTCCTTGATCAAAAATCTTTGAATGCATTTTGCAGAGTTCACTATTCAAAGCTGGATGTTATATTTGTCATATAAACACCATACATCATTTAAAAAATTATGTTTAAAAAGCCTACCTCAAGTCAAAAACCAAAAGCAGGATAATTTATATCAAAACAAAAAAATACATTGGTAGAAGATTCAAAAGTAGGCTTAAGTATGTTAGAAGGTACAGCAGGCAGGGGTGGGATTCTACCGATTCGGACTGGTTCTATAGAACCGGTTGTTAAGATTCTGCACAGTTCGGAGAACCAGCAAATCATGCCCCTGGCTGGCCCTGCCCTTCTCTACCCGCTCCTCCCCTCCCCACCCAGTCAGTCCTTATCATGCATGTGTGACATTGTGTGCATGCCCGACATCACTGACTGCATTCTCCCCTGCCCAGTTACTCCCTGAGGTATTTCTTTTTTTTTTACAATCAGCTGTTCCGATGATCAGCTGTGCCAGGATCCCCCTCACTGTCTTACTGCTTCACCCAGGAGGCTTCCCTGAGGCCCAGGCAGCAAAAAGGGGCATGGAGGGGGCTGCGCATGCCCCCCGCACTCCATTTTTTGCCTTCCTGGACCTCAGGGAAGCTTTCTGGGAGCAAAAATGCCCCCCAGGAGGCTTCCCTTTGGCCCAGGAGGCCCAAAAATGGAGCACTGGGGGGTGTTGAAACGAAGAAGAAGAAGAAGAAGAAGAAGAAGAAGAAGAAGAAGAAGAAGAAGAAGAAGAAGAAGAAGAAGAAGAAGAAGAAGAAGAAGAAGAAGAAGAAGAAGCCACGCCCACCCAGTCACATGGCCACAGCCACCTAGCCATGCCCACCTAGCCATACCCACCGAACTGGTTGTTTAAAAATTTGAAACCCACCTGACAGCAGGGTACAACATTTTCCATATGATTGTTTAATTCACTAAACTATCTTGCCACAATTCAATAGTGTCCAATGTTCAGTTATTTTGCTGGATTTTTAACCTTCCTTTTATTGAGTTGTTCACGATAGTATAAAGGAAGTCCTTGATTTTCAACCACAACTGAGCCCAACATTTCTGCTGTTAATTGAGATGTTTGTTAGCTGAGTTTTGCACCATTTTTATGACCTTCCTTATCGCAGTTCTTAAGTGAATCACTGCAGTTGTTAAGTTAGTAACAAGGTTGTGAAGTGAATCTGGTTTCCCCATTGACTTTGCTTGTCAGAAGGTCACAAAAAGTGATCACATGACCCTGAGACACTGCAACCATTATAAATATGAGTCAGTTTCCAAGGGTCTGACTTTTGATCACATGATCACAAGGATGTTGCAATGGTTTTAAAGGTGAAAATTGGTCATAAGTTGCTTTTTTCAGCACCGTTGTAACTTTGAACTGTCACCATTGAACTCTCACCATGTCAAGGATTACCTGTATGTGACAATTCCTCTTTTTTCCCCCATACAATCCTGTGGGATAGGTTGGGATCAGAGATAGTGATAAGAGTTAGTGACTGACAAAATGATTCAATGAAATTCCATAGCTTAGACTGGACTCCAATTTCTTTTTTCTGATTAAACACCATCGCCATTTCTGCTCATTAATTTTTATTATACGCTTTACGAATGTTATCATTCTTTTGCAGAATAGTTTTTTTAAAAAAAATATGTATCAGCTTATAAGATCACAAAGTACTTTCTTTACTCCTCCTTTGTATTTCGTGTAGAGAGAATAATTTCTAATTTTGTGTCACCTAGTCAGGACAACTGCATAGAACTTCTCCATAATGTTCTGCTTAATCTCACCCTCGGGTCCTCCAATGATGCACCCATCACCGCTGTAATTGAGCCCAATCTGGTGGTTCTCTTCTTCTCTTTCCATCTTCCACAGCAAAAGGCCCTGCTCTAGAGAGGTAGGTCTTCACAAAAAAGTGCCCAAAGTAGGATAATTTGAGCCTTTAGCCTGGAATGAGAACTCTGGGTTGATTTTGCTGTCCCAGAAAGCTGATTCTGCCCCATGTGCAATGCCCAATGATACACACACTGAGGTGGAGGTTTGCAAAAGCTGTATTCTCCGCAAAGGGATCACTCCCACTAGGCCTATGCAAAGGCCATTCTTTCAACAGTACAATTTTTGTATATACTTTTCCACAAGCCTACCTTTTTTTTTTATTTTTTATTTTTATTCATATTTATATCCCGCCCTTCTCCAGAGACTCAGGGCGGCTTACAATTTTTGGGATACAACCCAATGCGCTCAGCAATAGCCAACTGTTATAACCCAGGCCTTTAAAGAGTCCTTTATTGTCCTCAAGAAGTGTTCAACAAACAGCTCTCGAATGACCAGTAAGGCTCCACCCGATGCTACCCTGAAGGCAGCCACCCTCAGTCCCCCAAACAACAGGCCATATATTACCAGGAAAGTCCACAAGGCAAAGTCCAGGCATAAGATGAATGGCAGTCCTCAGGGCAAAGACAAGGTACAAGGCAAAGACAGTTCTGAAGGTAAAGCAAAGCAAAGTGAAAGCAGTCCTCAAAGCAAGGCAAAAAGGCACAAGTCAAAGCTGGGGGAGTGTAATCCAAAACAAACATTTGTTCCTGGCAAGGACTAATTCCCCACTCCTTCTCCTTAAGTTATTCCATTCCAGGTGTTCCTTGTGAGGAGGGGTGGGGCGTCCTCCTCCTGAGTAGCCTTGCAGCCCTTCTCTGAGCTTTCCTACACTCTGTTCTCTGTGCCCTTGGATCGAGTGGAGGAGGCAGCTGTTCCTCATCAAAGGGGATCTGCTGCTTATCAGTATCACTTCTGTTAGCAGCCAATCCTCCTGTCTGTGAAGACAGGCAGCTCTCCACCTGGTTGACCACTTCCCCCAATGCCTGAAGGGCATTGTCCTCAGCCCCTGGTGTCTCCAAACATGCTAAGGGAGATGTGCCATTCCTATCAGATGGTCCTAGTTCCAACTCTTCCTCCAAATTGGGCTCCAATGGGGCCATGACACCTTACAGGCCAACCTTTGATGCTATCAATGTTTATTAATATTGCTTTGCTTGCATTTGCATTGTCTAAGCAATCAGCACATTATTCCATAACTAATATATTGCCACCCAAGTTCCTCTTTTCCCAAACCATTGCCTTTGGACAATATGTCTGCAAATATCAGCATAATCATCTACTCCCATCCCATCTACTCCCTTATAACCCCTTGGTTCCCTTTTCACACAATTGCCTTGTCCTATGTCAGCTCTGGAGCCATTTCCCTGACATCTTCAGGGCTGCCACAGCGGAGCTGAGTCAAGCTGTGGGAACAGGAGGAGGGAGGTAGAAATAGCTGGGGGTTTGTAGCCAAAATAAAATGATTTCCTCTGGGAACCAAGGACTTTCCCACCAGGTGCTAAGGAGGTGGGATCTGAGACCAACTGATCCTTGGACTGTGACCTGATTGGACCATATGATGGATTGCATGGGGAGGGGAAAGAAAACTTTACTTTTAATTGGTGGGAAATCTGAGAGGGGGCTAGAGGTGGGTGCCCCAGATGTGCCAAGATGACATGCCTAATAAATCTGTACTTTAAGGAATATGCCTGCCTTGGAGTTTTGATTCTGTTGGGTGTGTTACTTGGAACCCTGACAATTACATTTGGGGTTTCATTGGAGTGAGCATTTCCTCAGGGTTTGGCTAACTAAGCTGTTTTCATTACTTTTTGTGCAACTAGCAACGGGTTGGAAAATGTCTGCAATTAATAATTCGCTAGGGATGGGGGTGTTCTTTTGACCTTTCTTTCAATTTGTTGGATGATCCATTTGTTCCTTTCTTAGCTGTCGTTGGTATTCTCAAAATTCTTCTTCAATTCCAAAGCTCAAAAGTGTCAGTGCTTTTCCTGTTCTGCTTTTTAAAAGTCCAACTTTCACATCCATAGAGTGTCACAGAGAATAATGTATCTTGCATAGGTCTGTTCTTTGTAGATACAGATCAGTGTTTGAATGTCTTTTCTGAGGATTTCATAGTTGTTCTGCCAAGTGTTAATCTGTAGTGTATTTTTTTTTCTACCCTGGATTTCTGGATGTGCAAGAAACTAATAACTCCTCCTTTTTTCAGTTGATAAATTAATAAATTTATATCAACAAGCAATCATTTTTTCACACATATATCCTGATTAATGATACCAATTTCATTTTAGCAGGAATAGCTAACACCCAAGAAGATATGCTCAAGATCCAGATGGATCTTGACAGACTAGAACATGGGGCCATATCTAACAAAATGAAATTCAATGTAGAGAAAAGTAAAGTCCTACGCTTAGGCAAGAAAAACCAAAAATACACATATGGACTGGGTGAAACCAGGGTCAATATTTATTTATTATTTATTTATTTTATTTATTTTATTTTTTGGACTTGTATGTCGCCCCATCTCCGAAGACTTGGGGCGGCTCACAACTAAAAGCAACAACAATAAATAATTAAAAGAGATTAAACCAATTCACAAGCCCAAAAATACAAAACAAAATTTACAATACTTAAAATAGTTTAAAACCCATCCCCTCCACAGAAGGGTCACAGCGCTGGTTGGTCGAACAACCAGGTCTTCAGATCATGGCGGAAGGTGCGGAGGTCAGGGGCCAGGCGGAGCCCCAGGAGAAGTTGGTTCCAGAGGTCAGGGGCCGCAACAGAATAGGCTCATCATCCGGGGACCACCAGCCGGCATTGGCTCACCAACGGGACCCTGAGGAGTCTTTGCCTGTGTGCTCGCACAGGGCGGTTGGCACTCGATATTGGCAGGAGTCGCTCCCTTAAGTATTAAGGACCCATGTCGTGAAGGACTTTGTATGTTAAAACTAAAACCTTGAATCTCACCCGATGTGCAACCAGCAGCCAATGCAAGCAGCACAGGAGGGGGGGTAACATGGGAGAATCGGGAGACTCCCATCACCACCCGCGCCGCCGCATTTTGCACCAGCTGCAATCTCCGGATGGTATGCAAGGGCAGCCCTAAATAGAGAGCATTGCAGTAGTCGAGTCTGGAGGTAACAAGGGCATGAGTGACTGTGCGCAGGGCATCTCGGTCCAGAAATGGGCGAAGCTGACGAACAAGGCGGAGCTGGCCAAAGGCCCCCCTGGCAACGGCCCCCACCTGCTCCTCCAACCAGAGCCGTACATCCAGGAGGACCCCCAGATTCCGCCTATCCACAGGGGGCAACACCTCTCCCCTATGGCCAAAGATGGATATTCCTGACTGGGCCGAGATGGCGGTATGCATAGCCACTCAGTCTTGGCCGGGTTGAGTCGAAGCATGTTCCTGCTCATCCAAATCCGTACCGCATCCAAACACCGAGTCATCAGGGAGAGGGCATCACTGATCTGGTTCAGGGTGGAGATGTACAGCTGGGTGTCATCCACGTACTGATGGAATCTCACCCCAAAACCACGGATGATCTCACCCAGTGGCTTCATGTAGATGTTAAATAGAAGAGGGGAGAGGACTGACCACTGAGGGACGCCACAAGAGACCACCCTCAGGGTCAACCTCTGCCCTCCCGCCAACACTGATTGCGACCGCCCCAAGAGGTAGGAGGTGAACCACTGAAGGACAGTGCCCCCCACTCCCAACCCCTGAGGAAGAGGATACCATGGTTGATGGTATCAAAAGCCGCTGAGAGGTCTAATAGGACCAGGACAGAGGAAAAGCCCCTGTCCCGCGCCCTCCAGAGATCATCCATCAGCGCGACCAATGCTGTCTCCGTGCTGAAACCGGGTCGGAAGCCCGATTGATACGGATCCAGGTAGTCCGCTTCATCCAGGAAGAGTGGAAACTGCCGAGCCACCACACTCTCAACAGCCTTCGCCAAAAAGCGAAGGTTGGAGACTGGACGAAAGTTGTCTAACACGGTCGGGTCCAGGGCAGGCTTCTTCAGGTCTCACCACTGCCTCCTTCAAGGCGGAGGGGAAAACACCCTCTCTTAAAGAAGCATTGATAACTGCCCGGAGCCAACCGCAGGTGGCCTCCCTGGCAGCATAAGCCAACCAGGAAGTACACGGGTCCAACAAACATGTGTTGGAACTCAGCCACTGCATAGTCCTGTCCACTTCATCCTCAGAAACAAGATCGAACTCATCCCAGATCACATTGGCCAGACTACTTGTATCCCGTTCCTCAGACCACTGCAAATCAGAGGACAATCCGCTCCGAATCTGGGTGATCTTATCCGACAGATATTGACCAAATTCCTCAGCCCTTCCCCAAAACGGGTCCACCCCCCCCGTACGAAGGAGAGAGCGGGTAGCCCGAAACAGGGTGGCTGGGCGGTTATCTGCGGATGCTATGAGGGCAGAGAGATAAAACCTTCTCGCCGCTCTCATAGCTACCAGGTAAGTCCTAATATGGGCTCTTAGCTGAGCTCGATCGGATTGGGAGTGGGTGGACCTCCACCTGCTCTCTAAACCCCTCTGATGACGCTTCATCTCCCGGAGCTCCTCCGTATACCAAGGAGCCATCCGGGATCCACGGTGTGTAAGGGGACACATGGGGACAACCCTGTTGAGGGCATCCGACGCAGCCTGTTGCCAAACAGCCGCCAGATCCTCGGCAGAGTTGTGGGCAAGGAAGAGGGAAAAAAACCCAGTTCCGCCTGGAACCTCTCAGGGTCCATCAGGCGTCTGGGGCGGAACCATCTAAGTGGATCCTCATCCCAGCAGCGGGGGGCGGCCTGTTGGAAGATCAGCCGTAGGAGATAGTGATCAGACCATGGAACTGGCAATGCCGTAAAAGTGGCTTGCCCTCTGTCACTATGCCACTGTTCAGAGACAAAAACTAGGTCAAGAGTGTTTCCCCCCTCATGAGTCGGACCTAGAATCAATTGGGTCAGGCCCATGGCTTCCATAGAAGCCATGAATTCCTGGGCCAAGCCCGGCTCCCCAGGGAGGGCAGATTGAAGTCCCACAGGACTATAAGGCCCGGGAACTCCACCGCCACCCCCGAGAGGACATCGAGAAGCCCAGGCAGGGCTGCTGCCACACAGCTGGGGGAAAGGTATGCAAGCAGCAAGCCCACCCGACCATTAGGCCCCCACCTCAGGAGGAAGGTCTCACTCCCGCCTATCTCTGGAACCATGACCTCCCTTGGAAACAAGGTCTCCCAGATAACCACAGCCACCCCACCACCCCTTCCCTGGGCCCGTGGCCAGTGCAAAACCCAGAAACCTGGAGGGCACAACTCAACCAGAGTGACACCACCCTCCGGGCCCAACCAGGTCTTGGTGATACAAGCCAGGTCCTCAGCCTCCTCCTCGATGATCTCACGGAGGAGGGAGGACTTATTAGCCACGGACCTGGCATTAAAATACACCCGCCTAAGCCCAGGGGTCCCGGTTCCCGTGCCCCCTAGGGAGGAGGCCATAGGGTCCGAGCGTGCCACCACACAGAGATGGCGGGTGCGAGCTCCCAACACATGATAACTGTGAGAGAGATCTTGGAGTCTTAATGGACAACCAGCTAAATATGAGCCAGCAGTGTGCAGCAGCAGCCAAAAAAGCTAATGCAATCCTAAGTTGCATTAACAGAGGGATACAATCAAGATCAAGTGAGGTACTAATGCAACTCTATAAAGCCTTAGTAAGACCACACCTAGAGTACTGCATCCAGTTTTGGTCACCACACTATAAAAAAGAAGTTGAGACTCTAGAAAAAGTGCAGAGAAGAGCAACCAGGATGATTAGGGGACTGGAGACTAAAACATATGAAGAATGGTTGCAGGAACTGGGCATGGCTAGTCTAGTGAAGAGAAGGACCAGGGGAGAAATGATAGCAGTCTTCCAATATTTGAGGGGCTGCCACAGAGAGGAAGGGGTCAAGCTATTTTCTAAAGCGCCTGTAGGCCAGACAAGGAACAATGGATGGAAACTGAACAAGGAGAGATTCAACCTGGAAATAAGGAGAAACTTTCTGACAGTGAGAACAATCAACCAATGGAACAGCTTGCCCTCAGAAGTTGTGGGAGCATCATCATTTGAGACTTTCAAGAAGAGATTGGACTGCCATTTGTCAGAAATGGTGTAGGGTCTCCTGCTTGGGCAGGGGGTTCTAATAGATGACCTACAAGGTTCCTTCCAACTCTGATTATCTGTTATCTGTTATACCATACAAGACACACTTTTCTCTTTTCTATTTCTGCCTGTTGAATTACTAAATTTATGTCTGCTGGGCTAAAGTCAAAGTACTGATCAGAGAAATTGGGTGCAATTGAGTGAAAGAAAGTAGTAAAAAGGTTTCCAGCAAGTGGTAACATGCTCTAAACTTAAAGATTCAACAATGAAACTTCTGCATAAAGCTGAGAATAGTGTCTGTTTAGGGAAAAAGTTAAAAATGTGAGCATGATCATTGAGGAAATACATTTTGGATAGAATGAATGAATGCCTCCTCTCCATTACTCCTGTTGAATAAAGGTTTAGAATTAGTTTCTTCATTCTCAGAAGAACGCTACTATTAGAGATAAAAGAAAAATTTCAGCCTCAAGATGTTTAAGCTTTAAAAGAAAGCTGTGGAATTAAAGACTGGTATTTAGGACATTTTTATAGAATAAATACAAACTATAGATAGAAAGATTAGAAGTGTACAGGTGTTAGGTATTTTTTTAATGTATGTTTAAACAATATAATGAGGATTACTTAAAGTTGATAAATGTGATAGAGCTTACTAATATTGTTACTGGGAATTGTATTAACATGAATGAATTGAAGCACTAAAGAGAATAAGAGATGATGGATAGAGAGAATTGTCCTTTAAATACTTTAGTAGCTGAAAGAGGCAGAAATAAAATTAGATAGGGGAAATATTAGAATATATTTTTATAGAATAAATAAAAATAATAGCTAGAAAGATTAGAAATCTATAGTTGTTAGGCATTTTTTATGTAAGTTTGAACTATATAATGAGGATTACTTAAATGTGATAAATGTGATAGAGATTACTAATATTGTTACTGGGAATTTGATTAATATGAATGATACCCAGAACCAACTCTGTTCACACACAATATGGATGGATATTAAATTATTATTATTATTATTATTATTATTAAAAGACTGTTGTTTAGGGAACGTTATTTTGAGGAATATAGTTTGTTTTGGCAGGAATTATTGTCTTGACTGTTCTGAGCACAAGAAGCTGGGTTTTGTGGCATATGATTAGACTGCTTTTATTTTTAAAGACAGGGAGCCAACCATATCTCTGCTTGTTTGGACTGCATGAGTGATGAGGAGATAAAGAGTTAGGAGGAAAACAGCAGTTAAGCACATGAACAGACAGAAAAAAGATGCCTGCCAGTCTGCCTTGGAAGGTACTGCTGTTTTAGAACATTTTGTAATGAAGAAGTCAGAGATTATATGGGGAAGTGGTGTGATAGTGAGTTCTCACACAGTCAGTGAAAAATATAACAGCAAATCTGGTTGTTGCATAAACAATACAGTTGAAAACACAAACGAGGGAGCCAGGTAGTCCCTTACATAGGACAAAAACATGAGAAGCACTCACAAAGAGGTCCAGATATTGTTGTTCAAACACAGCAATCACTAGAATTTTTTTATTACAGCACACTGACTCAACTTCAGTAAAGACTCTTGATTCCATGCCTGCTGAGGGAAGATTGAACAGTGGGTTTTATGCATGTTGCATAGAGCTTTACTTTGCAAGTAAAGTTGGGGAATGTATTTGGTATTGTATATATCCACTACTTTGCTTTTCCTAAAGATTGTGATTGCTGCCTGAGGTTGTGTAAATATAAAAACTGCTAGTACAAGATCGACTTCATTAATTGATTAAAACTGGAATGTAAATGTTTAGCATAGTGTCTTGTATTATTGTAACTAGAATCAATTGGGATATCTGCCAGCACTTGTCAGGAAGAGTCAGTAAAGCAGAGCTGTCAAACTCCTGGCCCATGGGCCAGATGCATCACATGCTGGCCACATCCATGCCCAGTTTAGTGAAGGGGAAAAGAGTCCCGATACATCATGTGATGCTTCTGTGGTGATGTTCAAAAAGTCCAAAGTCAATGTATAATTGTTGACCCTACAATTATATTTAATTTATAAATATTTGAACAAATGGCACAAGGCAACTGTTCTGATCTAGGCTTCCCCAAAAAACACTAAGCAGACTTTTTGTCCCGGCAAAACCCCTTTTATTAAACAAAGGTGAATTTCTTGCATTCACATTCCGCCAAAGGCCTGGCAAACAGTCTCTCAAGGGTCTAATTAGGAGTACAGCCCTTATCTAGCCTTCCAAGTACATATTTTCAAATGCAGTGCTGACAAGGAAAGGCTTGGCACAGAGTCTCTAAGACAGATAGATCTTCACACTGCTGCAACAAACAAATTGTTTCCTGCAAAAGCCCCCTCCCCTTTTGCTCCTCTTTTAATCCCTAGGGGAGGGGCCATTCACCATCCACCTGTGGCCTTACTCCCACATCAACTCTTAGTTTGTAATTGTTCTTTTCTTTTGGCAGCTCTGTGCATGCGCAGGCTGGGAACCTGCTCCAGCTGCTCCCCCACCTCACTGCTGTCTGACTCTGAAGGCAGCTGATAACTGCCAGCCTGCCCTGGCCCCATCTCTGCCTCTGATGCAGAGCCCTCGTCCCAGCGTTCCTCAGCCTCCAGGACTGGCCCATGTTCCTCCCCCACCTCTTCACTATCCAACTCTGCTGCCAGCTCCACTAGCCACTGACAGGCCACAACAGCAACTAAAAAACATTGGTATCATTGAATACCAATAATAACCACTGGTATTCAATAATAATCACTGGTATTCAATGGTTACAATTAAAGATCTGCAGGCTAACACACTTATCACAGGAATCTTTTGCTAACATATCTTTATAACAGAAAATCATTGGCATATAATATACTCCTCCAGGCAATGCATTAGACTAACTGCAAGAGTGGGAAAAAACAGAGAAAGGCCAGAGAATGAGAGTGGCTTATGACAGAAGTGAACAGCTTTTTATTCTAGTGGAGCTTATATAGAGTTCACATACAGATAAAAATATATAAGATCGCTTAAATCTATGCCAAATTTTCCACCAGGCAAATGAAGTAGGAGGTTTAAAGAGATAGCATGAAGGCTTCTTGCTACAGTAAGGAAGGCTAAAGATTTTAACAATGTACTATTATTACTTCTGCAAGGAAACAATTTAGCAAAGGAATAAAAAATAAAAAGAGAGTTTACTTTCCTGGGGAGAATAAAATCAGGAGGAGAGAGAATCTTTTCTTGCACAGTTGAAATGTATTGGTTTATACTGCTGGGTTGGGTGGGACAGAAGTTGATTTAGTTTCTCTTGGTTAAAGAGGGAGATAGACAGAAATAGAAAGGAAACTTATTCATTTGAGCAGGAATTCTTCTTCTCTATGTGGTTGTATCAAAGCTGGGCCCTTTGTCTTTTTCCCTGGGAATTTAGTAAATGAAAAGAAAGCAAATCCAAGATAAAACAAAATAAGGTGACATGGAAAAAGCAAAAAATGGTGTAAATACTTTATCAGGACCCTGAGCAAAAGGTATGGAAGAAGATGGAAGACTTTGCAGATGTTGAGAGTAGACCCCAAAATTTTATCAAGAAAAACAGATTGTTCCTATGTGGCTTGATTGAGATCATCATAATTGTCAGCTGTCAGGCAAAGTGAAGAAATAGGCAAAGATTTCAGGAAGGGTTTTTCTAATTATTATTTTGTAGGGTAAAATCATCATCTTGAACATGCCAGAGTTTTGTTTGCTGTAATGAAATATATGGATGGTCTTGGGGAACAAAGGGAAAGAGATGCTACCTAGGAAACAAACAGATAAGAGAGGCAGGAGCCCCGAGAGGCTTAAGACCTCTAGAGGAAGAGGATCATTAAAGTGATGATGGGAGGAAATTTGTATTTTCAGTCTTGGAAGTTTCTGTTAAAATAGCCTTACAATAAAGTAGATTTGGTTTATCTAGACATGATTCCTGCCTGATTTACTTTGGGAAGAGTTGACATTTTATCAGTCAATTCCATTAGGTAGACCAGACCTGGAAATCAACTCCACAGGAAAGCTAAAACTACTTTTATTGATGGGTCTATAATAAAAGAATGCAATTTGGTGTTGAATCTCCTCCCACTTCTTATAATCCAGTGAATTAAGACAATGTCTGAGCTGTTGCCAAATGTTACCCCATTTCTCCAGACTGAAAAAGTATTTTAGCTCCTCTTGTCTAGGTAATGCATATTTCCATCAAGGTCACCTTTCTTACTTTCTACAATATTCTGTGGGTCTTGGCCAATCTAGAGATGTCAACAACATGCCTTGTCCTCTGACCAGCTGTGAGCAGGATAGCAAAATCAAGAGCTAGGGTAGCACAGTGCTTAGAATGCAGACTAACTCTACCGATTGCCAGCAGTTTGATCCTGGCCAGCTCAAGGTTGACTCAGCCTTCCATCCTACCAAGGTCAGTAAAATGAGGACCCAGATTGTTGGGGGCAATATGCTGACTCTGTAAATCATTTAGACAGAGCTGTAAAACACTATGGAGCAGCATATAAGTTTAAGTGCTATTGCTATACTAATAACATTAATCAAAGAATCTCCTAGTTAGCGAAAGAGAACTGTAAAGCACAATGAACTGGTATATGAGTCTAAGTGCTGTTGCTATCACTGAATCTAAAGTAAGATACGTAAATGTCAACCCAGGAGAATTGGGGTTTAGAGGATTTCACTGCTGACCAGGTTTATGTTCTTTCTGTCACATGTCTCTCATTTCTGTACTGTCTTATATCCTGGTTATACCAAACTAGAACTTTGGCCATCAAACTAGAACTATCTTTAGCTGGGTAAAAATTTTGTGTGAAGCTATTACTTGAAGGTGCTTAATTCTGAGTCTTGCTTGCTTATATTAATCCTTGAATAAGCCACTAAATTTGGTGTGATTTTCTTTCTTACTATAGGTTACCAAGTTTGTGCACTGAATAGAGGAAGTGTCTGCAAAAATCTGGCAACTGTGAAAAAAGATGTCATCAGAGTACGTGGTTTCTCCTATATGAAGCTGTACTACAGCATTCTCTGTGAGCCAATTTGGGATACAATTTCCAGCTACTCTGAAAAGGTATTTTTTCAATGGACGCAGACAAGGCACAAGGAATTTGGGGAAAGTCATAATTCTCAAAGATTCTTTTAAGTTCTTGATTACAATTTGTCTCTGACCATAAGAAGCAATGTGTTGGCTTGAAAACAATATGCAGTCAATCACCAGATAGCTCATTCTTAGAAGATTTCTTTGGGGAAAGGTATAATTATTGAAGGTCTCCCATTCTACAAATATTGTTCATCTTTGTGGATTTCTTGGTGCTCTCTGAGCTTGGTTGGTTGCTTGTAGACATTTTCTTAGCCAAGTACATAATATCAGAGGTGGTATTCAGGCTTCCGGTTTTGAGCCTCCCCGAAGATGGACCGCTGACTGTGATCGTGCGCTGTGGTAGCCACTGAGTTTCCCTGGATGACACTAGAAGCTGGCAGCACACTGCAGCCTGGTGGAGGGGGCCTCTTTTGCTATCCCATGAGCTCATCCTCTATTCATCCTGTATCTGTTGGGTTGGAAAGTCCCTGATTTTCCAGGTATATAGGTGATCTCATTTACTAACATCACCACTAGTCTTATGGATTGGTTGGGAGGTTGCACCAATGTGGTTGAGGGGTTTCACCCATGTGGGATCTATTCTCCAATCCAAATGCTGTATCTATGCTACTCTTCCTTGCTTGTAAAAATGGTATAAAAAGAATAAACACTGCCCAGGCAGTCATACATCTTTGGACACTGAAATGACTGGTTATTGAATCCCTACAGTGCACTGCTTTAGTCTTCAGTGTCGGAGAGCCCTGATCTTTTAGATTTGGGGCAGAAGCTGCCTCATAGGGGTGGCAGAGGAAGGGGAGACCATCAGCCGGGTAGAGGGGAGCTGCAAATCCCCCCCCCCCAGTTTGGCAAAGCTCCCTCCTGAAGATGCCTGAAGCGGTGGTCCAAAATGGCCACCCTGAAGGGGAGGATTAGACTGGAATAAGTATTGGGCAGTAGAGAGTGGAAGAAGCAAATATGGTTGGTGGTTCTGCTTCATCAATAAATCTTTCTTTCCAATCAAGCCTCCATGTTTCCAGTGTCTTTCTCCCAGTTTGGAACTGAACCAACACTGGCTTTAACAAAACTTGTGACAGCTTTCTAGCAATCCTTTCTGTTGTGGAAGTAAGGACCTAAACATAATAGCTCACAGTGGTTGCTGGTTCAGTCTTCATGTCATGAATTCATGCACTTGGGGTATCATTCACCCAGTCAGAGCTATCCTGTTTCCTTCTACAATTATTTGTAAGGTTGGTAGCACCCCATGGAGTTATGTGCAAAAGCCAAGGTGTGTTTTTCATCAAAAGAGATCCACAGGGGTTTTTTTATTATTATTTGGCTAAAATATAATTGATTAGTAATTGGATCTGCATCTTGAACTTCTAACATAGCTCCTATTTCTTCCCATTTAAGTAGTTAATGTTGTAAGGTTAATAAAGATTTTTTTTAAAGAACCATGAGTGACCAAATTCAGGGAACATCCAATAGATATATTTTGTTAAACTTACTTTCTCCATGATCCATGCATGATCTGATATAGTCAAGTTCCATTTTTGCAGATTGCAAATGCACAGAAAATTTATTCTGTAATAAAAATGAAACATTTCTGTGATAAAGAATCCAAAAGAAGAATACAACCAGTCCTAGAATATGAACTCTGTCTCACTGACTAGTAAATATAACCCTTAATGTTAGGATTCAAATATGTCAAGGTATTCCTCAATCCTTATTTCCCTAAAATTCTCCCTACTTTTTAAAATCTATATTCTCCCTTTCTTGACTGATCTCTCTCTCTCTCAGTTTTAGGAGTCATTCCTCTATTAAAGTCATCCCTTAAGACTATTTCTCTCTTCCAGAATACATATAACTTTTGAAGCACTTCATTTAAATGTTCTGGAGACTTAAATAGAATAATTGATATTGTAAATTAAAGTCTATCAACCTTGCATTTGATGAAAACTAGAATTATGTGGGTTAAATCTGTCTACTATTGATTCATCCCTCCATTAAAAAACAATCATTTTCTGAAGTGTTTTATAATAAATAAATCCAGTTCAGGGCAAAATCTTGAACAATTTCCCAGATCAATTTTAATGATCAGTTGTTTGTTTCATTTGATCAGATGAATTCCTTTTTTAAAAAAAAATCAAAGAATGGGAGCATTATGTTACAAAAAAAAGTCAGACTGCCTAGGAAGAATTTAAGGATTCTTTTTTTAAAAGTGTTTAATCAAAAGCAAGTCCTCTCATTTGTTTTGGGAATATTTCAAAAATCTCTTCCCTGGAGCATTTTTTTACATTTAATTAAATTAAATAGCTTGATTCCAGGGGATAGATCATTATTTAACGAATGTAGAGTTTGGTTAGATAGCAAATAGTTTTGTTCTTTTAACCAAAAGAAGAGAGGGAAAGGTGGGATTTCTATTCTCTGCTGCATAGTGCTGTAATTTATTCTGCCTCTCATAAGAAAACATCCTTTAGACTTCCAAGTAAGAAAAAAGAAAGACCTTAAAAATGACATACTTCAGATGAAACTGTGTTAACAATTCCAGCTGTCCAAACATATACTATAATTCTTTTCTAGAGCTGTAAGATTTGTGTCAGACTTATTATTTATGGGTAACCTCTCATGTGCTAACAATACTACAAACCCCAAATCATTTCCCTCAAGAACATTGTTTTAAGTTGTTTCATCACTTGGCTGATTGCACTAAACAATATTTTAAGCTTTTTATAAGCATTTTGTTCCCCCTTTCTGTTTGTATAAAAAACAATATGCTCCTAAAAATGAATTCTAAATACTTCAGGATATTTACAGATAAAAAGAAATACTGTCTCTTGGAACTCCAAATGTTCTGTCACATAGCTTTTGGCTGGTCAAAATAGCTCTACTGCTACAGAAGGCAGAGTCGGTATCAGAAATACAATGGACTTTGACCATAGAAACAGGAGTGTCAAGGAGAAGAGTGTCAAAAAAGTTTAGATCAATGATTCTCAAACTTTTCATTACCATGGACCTGCTTTAAAAACCTTTGACTTAACTCAAAATTTAATTTTTTTCAAGAAGAAGAAGAAAAGAAGAAGAAGAAGAAGAAGAAGAAGAAGAAGAAGAAGAAGAAGAAGAAGAAGAAGAAGAAGAAGAAGAAGAAGAAGAAGAAGAAGAAGAAAAAATTCATTTCTCACCCAAGAAGCTTCATCAGTTGTGACTGGATAGTGGGGGAATAGAAGCTATCCTTCAATTCCCCCACCATCCAATCACAACTGATGAAGCTTCTTCAATGAGAAGCGAAATGTCTTCTTTTTCTTACCTTTTGAAAAAGCATCTTTGTGTCGTAGCTGCTATGTTTATTTTTTCTAATCCCCCTTAAGGTACCCCAGAACAGGAGATTGGGACATGATGGAAAGATTAGTCCTGAAGTCTTACATGCATGCCTCTTGCCTAGACTTACTCTTAGCTTTTTAGCACAACTTTTTACTATCTACAAAAGGAATAGTGGCCAGTTCTCGGGATTTGACAAATTCCTATACATTAAAACATGGAACAAATGTATCATTCCACCAACAATGTAAATTAACACAAGAGGTTCTAGTTCTGTCATCATTTTGCTTCCATATGAATTTCTTCCTGCAACCCCAAATTGGTGGTCACACCAGAGGTTTGGTGGAAAGAGCATATATTCCTCCTCCAAATAAATAACTAATATTCTCCCCTCTGTAGTTTTTACTTCATAAATTGGATGTGATACACGGATTGGTTCTTCTTTTTCTTAGTTTGAGGGGTCTTTCATCACTGATGAGTTGATATGATGCCACCCATCCATAAAAGTTACTATCCCATTGCCAAACCTGGGTTGCCTCTGCAGTGACCTGATGTCCTTCCATGATCAGAGGAATGAAACTTAATGGCTATAAATCTGTACCAGAGGTGGTATTCAGCAGGTTCTGACCAGTTCTGGAGAACTGGTAGCGGAAATTTTGAGTACTTCGGAGAACCAGCAAATACCACCCCGACTGGCCCTGCCCCCATCTATTCTCTGCCTCCCGAGTCCCAGCTGATTAGCTGGGTCTTCTTTGTTGCCTGCACAGGAGAACGGAACTGGAAAGCAGGTTAGTGGGGTGGGGAGGGAAGGGGATTTTGCAGTAACCTTCCCCCAGGAGTGAGGTGGGAATGGAGATTTTTCAGTAACTTTCCCCTGCCACGCCCACCAAGCCATGCCCACCAAGCCACACCACACCCACCAAGCCACACCCACAGAACCAGTAGTAAAAATGTTTGAATCCCACCACTGATCTGTACATCTTCTATTCTCTGTACATCTTTAGGCTGCCCTAATAAAAAGGAGAACACAACTTGAAGGACAACTTAAGGGTTACAGATGCCCACCTCTCTAACAGGCGAGGAATTAAATGAAGACAATGCTGATTGGTTCCAAGGAATGTGGTTCCAACTAATGTTGGTTCCATATTGGTTCCAAGGAACATTTATGCCATGATTAAGTGCAGAAAGGGAAAAACTCCTTCATTTCTTCTGTTCTTCTTTCTGTCAGACATCTCATTTCTATCTATCCTTACCCAAATTCCTGTTTTTCAGGCCTTGGACTACTTGCCTTCTCCTTTAAGCTCTCAGTTAGTTACGTGCATTTCATTTTCATCATCTTCAGCTTTCCAATCCCTCAGGCCTTCTGTCAGGACTTCCAGATCCTCATCAGTGTTTTGTAGGAAGTTAGCACCCACCCTCTCCTAGAAAAATGAAATATCCTAGGAAATGTTTAAAATATTTCCCCTAAAAAGAGAAGTAGAAACTCAGAGAGGCAGAAGCTCACCCCTCTACACACACCTTTGTTACTGGGCAGGCCATTAAGGCCTGGGCCTGAGTATTCTATATAACAAAGGCCTCTACCCAACTCACTACCTGGCCCTGGAAGATTGCATCAGCCAGCACTCAGGTGAAGCCATGTGGTCCAGCTAAGACCCTCACCCCTGGGAGTCTGACAGCCAATTTCTTACACAGGAACAGGAAACACTAAGGTGGGGCCCAACGAGGGTATATAACAAAGAGTCTCTCAGCATCTTGGCCCTTCTTTCCCTTCACCCAACATCTTGAAGAATATGATCATCCTTTTCACTTTGGAGCTCCAAGCCATGTGGTCCTGTCCACCATTAAACCATCTTTCCAAATAGCCGCCACATTTCCAATGTCTTTTTCCCCACTTGGAGCTGAATATTTCTTCCAACAGTTTATAAATATTCCATGGATGTTTAAAGGATGCTCATCTAGACAATAAAAGAGCCCATTTCCTATTACCTCTATCTTACCTTGTCTTACTTTCTTTTGTGAGGACCAGGGCCAAAGGTCACCAATGCTTAACTTAGTCTCAATGAGACACACACACACACACACAATGTTTATAATACTTTAAAAAAAGAAAAGAGAGAGCAGATTTACTCTTCAATCCCAATTCTCTGATGATATATTTAGCCAACTAACAGTTATTGAATTGTTGCTAGTTTAGGTAACTATTTGAAGAGGCATTTAATAATCCTGTGGTTTAAATGTAATTTTTGTCATTATGATCATTTGCTTTCAAGTCTGAAAGAGCTAAGTGCACTGAAAGACAGGCTAAAGTATTTTAAGTTGACGAATAAATATAAACGGAATCTCAACTGTTTACCCCCATTTTATAAATCGTTGACAGCAATCCCAACCTAACATAACCAGCTCTCCCAAATTCTATCATTTTCAAGTGTAGATTTTGAAAACTTATACAATAAAAATAGAGGGGGGAAATAGTAGAACTCTTTCAGGTGATAAAAAAGAAAAGGCTTTTTATAATTTGGGTGCATAGATTATGGAAAGAGAAGTAGAACAACTGTCAGAAGAGAATGCAAAGAGATTTCCATAAATAATAAGTCCCTTGGGTGTAATCCCCAAATATCAGGAACTTGAACACCATTGGCATTGACAAAATCACTATCAGTCAATTGCAAAAGGCAGTTTTACTTGGAATAGCTTACATCCTGTGACGATACCTTTAGTATTATTAAACAATATCTGCCTATCTCATATCCTTGGGAAGCACTCAATAGATGGACAAAAACACCAAATCCAGTTTAGGGATCTAGATGACTAGGCAACCAAACTTAATAAGACCTCATAGTTATAGTTGTTTTTTAAACTAGGTTTGTAAACGAAAAGTCTGTTTTGGAACCTTGGTAATGAAATATTGTTTGATATATGCCTTCACTTGATTGAATTGTTCCAAGTCTTGAATTGTTCTAAGAACAGCAAATGTGTTCTTGTGAGGAGAACAAACCCAACAAGAGCTTAAATCAAGACAAAGAGAATACAGGAGATTTTCCATGGTAATGTCTCTTCTACTTGGTGCAAAGAGCAGTTAAATCTCTCTGGCTTCTACAAGTGAGGGGCCTTAGTGCAGAAATCTAGCATCTAATGTGAGACCTTTTTTTCCTGAAGCCAGCTGGTGAAATAAAAATAATCACCTTTGTTGGAGGGAAGCAAACAAAGTCATAAGGTTATGGAAAGAGATGCAGCTCATTTAAGATTCTGCAAGAACATAACTTGGTGTCATGAAAGTTTTGCTTCTTTTTGCAGTGTTGCTATAATAACAAGGATGCTGGAAAATGTAAACTGGAAGAAGAGAGGAAATTGAAACATATATTGCAAGCCCTATGAAACACTGTCTACTCTTGGTGTAAATTATTGATTCATCTTCTGCTTTTCCCAAAGAGAACAACACTCCAGATAGTTAGGACTATAATTCCACTTTCTAAACCAATGTTCGCAGTGTGGGTGCTTTCATTTGTAACATGTGGCTGTGCTTTGTATTCTTGCTGCATTCAAAATAAATATTTTATTCACATTAAAAAATGTGGCTTCAAAGTATTTTCTATTCCACTTCTCTATGAATAAAGAACCTCAGTTCTTTTGCTTTGTGAAACTACAACTTCTATCTTCGTTTAAAACCGGTGTTCATTCTGTTTAAAAGAAAACAACATGAAGTGTAATTTTTGCAAACTGACCATGTATCTCCACACTGCTTTCATCATCATATTACTTTTGCTAAAAGAAGGCAAAGATTCCCCTTGCACATATGTGATAGTCGTTTCCAGCTGTAGGGGGCAGTGCTCATCTGTTAGAAAGCTGAAGAGCCAGTGCTGTCCAAAGACATCTCCATGGTCATGCGGCTGGCATGACTAAATGCCGAAGGCGCACATAATGCTGTTACCTTCCCACCAAAGTGGTCCCTATTTTTCTACCTGCATTTTTGTTACATGTTTTCGAACTGCTAAGTTGGCAAAAGCTGGGACGAGTAACAGGAGCTCGCTCTGTTATGTGGCACTAGGGATTCAAGCCACCAAACTGCTGACCTTCCTGATCAACAAGTTCAGCATCTTAGCCACTGAGCCACCGCGTCCCAATTTTGCTAAAATACCTATAGCTAAATAGCTTACAAATGGACCGAGTTCTCCAATTTAGTATGATATGATGTATCCTAATCTAATCTGATAATTACTATTTATCAAAATTGTATTCTCCCCATCTCACCAAAGGCGACTCTAACCTTATAACCTAACCAGAATAAACAGTAGGAATTTGCCTAATTAGGGAAGGTTGATTTAAATGACCAGGAAAACCATCTCTCTTGCCCTTTGATATCACCCATTTCTTCCTAATAATATATTTCAGGCCCATTACCTTTTAGAAATCCACTTTTTTAATCGTTTATCCAGCTTCAGTTTCTGCCTTTTCCTATAATTTTTATCTTTGCAGCTATTATTCAGGGAGACAAAGCTTTAAGGGGAATACAAGTACTGAATTGGAGTGCCTGAATGCTCAGTAAGAAGGAAAATCTGTAAGGAGAGACCACTAAGATTTTGACCTCCAATGATCCCAAAAAGCATGATTTAGTAGCTTCATATGTATCTGAGACAGCATTACATCAGAAAGTCCCCCTAAATGTCAATCACACACTCTAAGGTACTTATTGGTATATTATCTGCAGTTGTCAGGAAAAGTACCTTGCATTCATACTTAACTTTGCTGCAGAGGTCCATTGGTTTTCAAAGCCTGATTAATTCAGTGGAGATTGGTTTCCTTCCTTGGCCTTTATGAAGGCTTCAGAGGGATATTGTCAGGGTCAAGATGGTGCGGGATACTGTCAGCTTTATTTCTCTGATAAGGAGGAGAGATTATGACTTTAAATCTTGAGATTTCCCCAGATTTGGTGCAAAGCTCACTTGGTGTGAGAAAAAAAATAATCGAGAAAATGTTGCAGGATATATTTGCCTATTTTTGTGGCAATTAGGCAGTGGTGGGATTCAAAAAATTTAACTATTGGTTCTATATAACAAGTGTTTTGGAATAGAATTAGAATTAGAATTAGAATTAGAATTAGAATTAATTAGAACAGAACAGAACAGAACAGAACAGAACAGAACAGAATAGAATAGAATAGAATAGAATAGAATAGAATAGAATAGAATTCTTTATTGGCCAAGTGTGACCAGACACACAAGGAATTTGTCTTGGTGCAAATGCTCTCAGTGTACATAAAAGAAAAGATATATTTGTCAAGAATCATAAGGTACAACACTTAATAATAGTCATAGGGTACAATAAGCAATTAAATCATATTAGGAAACAGTCAATATAAACCATAAGGATACAAGTGACAAAGTTACAGTCATACAGTCACAAGTGGGAGGGGATGGGTGATAAGGAGTAATGAGAAGATTAACAGCAATAGTAGTGCAGACTTTGTAAATAGTTGGACAGTGTTGAGGTAATTATTTGTTTAGCAGAGTGATGACTTTTGGGAAAAAACTGTCCTTGTGTCTAGTTGTTCTGGTGTGCAGTGCTCTATAGCGTCGTTTTGAGGGAAGGAGTTGAAACAGTTTATGTCCGGGATGTGAGGGGTCTGTAAATATTTTCTAAAACAGGAATCTCCAACCTTGGCAACTTTTAAGACTTGTGGACTTCAACTCCCAGAGTTCCTCAGCCAGCAAAGCTGAGGACATGTTTTCTTTGTAAATGTTTTGTGAATTACTCTCTTTGCTCATTCTCTCTCCCGTTTGTGTGTGCGCGCACGTGTATGCAGAGAGAGAAAGAAAAAAGAAGAATTGTTATACATATTGTTTTCTTCTGCTTTTTCCACAATGTTGAAATACAAATTGTAAACTCCCTGACATGGAATCGGACAACCCAACATAGCCAAATCACCACAGCCAACACACTACAGGACAACTAGCAATGGGACAATTCAATGCTGCATTCATCATTTAATTCATTTACTTTTATTATTGGTGACCACATTTTCATCCAAATTAACAAATGGGAAAAGGTAAGAGTGCCTTTTGCAATTCATTAAAGGAGGGCTGAACAAAACAAAAATGTAGACATCTCAATATGTAGTTTTCAGAAATAGATTTTAGATTGTTTCCAAAGAACAGTTGGAGAGGTGGACCATAATATAATTGCACAATACATAATACAGGTAGTCCTTGACTTACAACCAGTCACTTAGCAACTGTTCAAAGTTCCAACAGACCTACTTAGGGGATACTTACGATCCAGATTCAAAGTTCCGATGGTCAACCTCACCCCACAGTCACATGATTACACTTCAGGTCCTTTGCAATGTCCTGCAGTCACATGTCTTATGATGATTTTGCATTTACTTCTGGGTTTTTTTGGCAGAACCATATCTATAGTGAACCATTGGTTCACTTAATGACTGTGGGTTCACTTAATGGCTGCTGATTTCTTAATCACAGATGGATGGATGGTTGGATGGAGTGAAGGAGGGAGGCATGGATAGGATGGTTGGATGGGTTGGTGGATGGATGGATAGATGGACAGATAGATAGATAGATCACCCAAATAGTGCCTTCAAGATATGCTGGCCTATAATGCCAAAAAAATTCTCCATCAACCTGTCTATTACATCCTAGGGCTTAATACAACATTTTTTGTACAATATTTATTTATTCATTATTCTTTCATTTTATATATGTACATGAGTGTGGAGAAGGTTGTTTTAAATGATCCACTATTTCTGTCTTTAACAGATCCAGATTTTATGCCTGTGTTACTGTTTTTCCCTGCTTGGTGGAAGAATCAATTCTAAAGCTCGCTTACACCTGTCAGTTTTAGTTGTGTGTTTGTTTCAGATCACTGCAGGATCTGTTCAATAGCTTTCTTTCTCAATCTGCTATTAGCTTTGGCTTTGAAAAAAAAAGACTGAGACTCGCCTGGATTACTTGCTGTTTTTCAAAAGTTTAGGATAAAAGTTTGCAATAGTTTTATCCATTTTGCAAGGAGTGACTGGGAATCCCTCACAGGAGGTTGATGAAAAAAGAATTAAGTGCACAGATTCATAGCCTCTATTAAAATTAAATTACTGGCAAAAGAAAGTAATTGTGTGTGCTCAAAGGCTGTTATCTTGCTTAAAGAGGGAAGTCAAGATGGAAAAGTTACAGCAGGAAAGAAGAGAAATACTTTTTTTTTTAAATTACATTTATATGCTGCCCTTCTCTGGAGACTCAGGGCGGCTTACAATTTTTGGGATACAACTCAATGCACTCAGCAATAGCCTTCATTCCATTGTATATGCCTGCTTATTACTAAGCGGCATTTTTACAAAGTCAGCTTATTGCCCCCAACAATCTTGGGTCCTCAATTTACCTACCCCAAGAGGATGGAAGGCTGAGTCAACCTTGAGCCTGGTGGAATTCGAGCCTACACTAATTGCAGGCAGCTGGAACTAAGTGAATCTAAGTGCTAGGCATTTAACAGTCTGCACCACCAGCCTGCACCACCAAATGTACATTAAATGTCTCTTCACAGTGCTTGTAATCTTTCCTGATTTTAAATGTGTTTTTAAACTTACCTTTCTAGCCCAGTGTTTCTCAGCTTTGGCAGCTTGAAGATGTGAGAACTTCAACTCCCAGAAGGGAGACCAGAGGTGGTATTCAGCCGATTCTGACCAGTTCTGGAGAACCGGTAGTGGAAATTTTGAGTAGTTCGTAGAACCAGCAAATACCACCTCTGACTGGCCCCACCCCCATCTATTCTCTGCCTCCCGAGTCCCAGATGATCAGCTGGGTCTTCTTTTGTTGCCATGCACAGGAGAATAGAGCTGGAAAGCAGGTTAGTGGGGTGGGGAGGGAATGGGGATTTTGCAGTAACCTTCCCCTGCCATGCCCACCAAGCCACAACATGCCCACCAAGCCACATCCACCAAGCCACACCATGCCCACCAAGCCACACCCATGGAACCGGTAGTAAAAATTTTTGAATCCCACCACTGAGGGAGACTCTGAGTTTGTAAGCACAACTAAGGCACAAATCCAGTTAGGTGACCTTGGGCCAGTCACTTTCTCTCAGCCCTGGGAAGGAGGCAATGGCAAACAATTTCTGAGAAATCTTGCCAAGAAAATTGCAGGGACTTTTTCAGGTAATCTCTAAGAATCAGACACAATTGAATGGAAGAAAATAAATATCATTGAACTCTTATATTTGCTAATTACAATCATAAGCAGTCTAGAAAATACTAAAGTGCTAAAGTAGATGGAACTTTGCCTCAGTAAAGATAAGAAATGTTTTATGGTATAATTGTTTATTGTTCAAATTCTTTTAAATGCCTACATAACATGCCCAGAGGTTTTGTTGATTGAATTGATTGAAAGCACAAATTAATTAATGTAGGCATATATTTTACAACAGTTGGAGTTCTCCAAAGAGCTGAAACAATCTTAAAAGTTGGCTTTATAGTGTTATGCTTATCTAAGATTTCAGCTCTAGTAAACTACATCATGGGTGTTTGCATTCAGCAAGACATCCCCCAAACTTGATTATCTAGTAGGGTCAATAGGCTATGCTAAAAAGTTATGCAAATCAGGGAAAGCAAACTCTCTCACAGCACTTCCAACAATCTCAAAAATAATTGTAATTCTACAGCTTCATATCACAATTTACAAGTCTCCAACATTACAAGATTCCTGTTGACGCACACAGCTTTATGCACGGAAGAGGAAGATTTAAAACTATCAGCTAGAAATAGATTTTAAAAGCCAGCCTTGAAGACTCAACACCTGGATTTGAATGTTATATATGCCTGAATGAAAACAGTTAAATGCTGTCAACCAGAAGCCATCAATCTTATTTGAAGAATATATTCCTGTACCAAAATGTGCAGCAAGCCAGTTGCTAAGGAGACGGTACTTGGCTCCCCATCAACTTGAAACACTCAAGCTCTCAAAACAAATGCAAAGTATTTTCTTTTTCAAAAAACCCTCTGAGATAGCTCACCAGAGTGAAGAGAAACTTCTTCTGTCTATGGAGATTCTCAGTCATCCAGGCCATGGTTGTCCCAAAGACAAGGGGCAACTGGACTTTTTGCTTTTTTCTTTGAAGACATTTCGCTTCTCATCTAAGAAGCTTCTTCTGGAGAATGGAAGGATTTATTTTCCTTGCAGTCAGCTGGAACTGGTTTGAGCTCTCTCAACAGAGAGGAAGGGATATGACCTCATCTATCTCTAGTCTACAACACAGTCCTTTTAGCTGTTCTAAGAAGGGTCCATACCTATTTGCACTACTCAGGTGACCCTGAGGACACAGATAAACCTCCAAGTGGCCTCAATGACTCTCTGAAAGAATGCAAATGAGTTCTAAGAAGGGTCCATACCTATTTGCACTACCCAGGTGACCCTGAGGACACAGATAAACCTCCAAGTGGCCTCAATGACTCTCTGAAAGAATGCAAATGATGAGAGCTGTATCTAATAATTGAATAAACCCAATATCTTGTTTTCAGGAACTGGTTGCAGAAACTGGGCATGGCTAGTCTAGTGAAGAGAAGGACCAGGGGAGACATGATAGCAGTGTTCCAATATTTGAGGGGCTGCCACAGGGAGGAAGGAGTCAAGCTATTTCCCAAAGCACCTGAAGGCCAGACAAGGAATAATGCGTGGAAACTGTACAAGGAGATATTCAACCTAGACATAAGGAGAAATTGTCTGACAGTGAGAACAATCAACCAGTGGAACAGAAGTTGCCTTTGGAAGTTGTAGGAGATTCATCACTGGAAGCTTTCAAGAAGAGACTGGACTGTCATCTGTCAGAAATGGTGTAGGGTCTCCTGCTTGAGCAGGAGGTTGGATTAATGACCTATAAGGTCTCTTCCAACTCTGTTAATCTGTTAATTAAAACATCTAATCATAATACATGTTTTCTATATTGATTTTTCTTCTAAATGTTTTTAACAATTGTAAACCGCTCAAAGTTACTGGGAGTCGGGAATATATAGGTTTAATTATCATTACTATTCTTGGGGTTTTTTTTAAAGGAAATCAACATACAATAACCTAAGGAGAAAAAAATATCATACTTTACCAAAGCTGCATATTTGTGAAAGTCCCTTGAAACAAGCATTTCAGTGAATTGGCAGTGATGGCTAAATTAACTACTCTTGTGGAAGAAAAAAACATCACTGAAGAAACCTATGGTATTTAGAACTTTGTGGACTTTTTGCAGGAGATGGGGAAAAAATAAAATTATGACATGGATTTGATGATTGTTAAAAAAATTTAAAGTTGGGGGGGAAATGGACACTGTAGTGTTAAAATAAGAAGTATAAGTGTTCAAAAGGAGAAGATAAAAGTAGTTCTTTTTCTGATACAATAACAAAAAACAAGAGTTATGCCACCATGTTGCACAAGAAAGGAAAGGAGGAAGGTCTATGAAAGAGATCAAGAAAATATGAAAATCACCAACTCTCTCCAGAAAAACCTCTTATCTCACATATCTACCGTCTTAAATTGAATGCCCCTTATAATAAAATGAAGATATATTTCCATACAGAAATCTACATGATCTATTTTTATTCCACAACATTTCTACATAACCTGCAAAAATGTCTTCCTCTCTCTTTTTTTTTCTTATTACTATTAGGGACATTATCCAAACTCCAATAGAAGATTTACTGTCTCTCCCCTGATGTTTTAAAAGCATATTGAGTTAAGATCACCAGGGAAATATAGGAATCGGAAATGCCAGCAACAATTTATTTACCACTTCTTTCTCCTTGTCCGAATTCCTAGGGTATAATAAAGGGCATTTTATTGATTTATTTGATTGACAGTTGTTTTGGTTTAAATTTAATAAAGTGGAAAGAAATCTGGGTCAATCAGGATTTAGAGATTTTATTTTCCCTGTAAGAATACTTCCAGTCTAAGGGCGTTTAAGCTTTTCACTATGTGCTTGTTTCAGTGGACAACTTCTGATAGAATTAATCTGATTAAATTATATCAGGAAGAACGGGTTTATTTCTCTCAAGTATTAATGCCTCGCATATGGGAGAAAGTGGTGGTAATTATATTTCAGACTTTATGATGAAACAGCATGTAAAGTAGTGTGATACAAATTATTAGACTAAGTTTCAAGCTGTCATCCCAATGCAATTCAGACCAAGCATAAAGGTTGATTTTGTTGGTTTGTTCAAAAAAAAAAAAGAAGAAAGGTTTTCCATACAATCAACTCCAGGGGGCGGTGTTCATCCATTTCCTAGCCAAGGGAATCAGCATTGTCCAAAGACACTTCCATGGTCATGTGACCAGCATGACTATATGCCGAGGCACATAAAATGCTGCTACCTTCCAATCAAAGTGGTACCTATTTATCTACTTACATTTGTATGCTTTCCAACCGTTAGGTTGGCAGAAGCTGAGGCAGGAACGGGAGCTTAATCATCATATGGCATTTGGGTTTCAAACTGCCAATCCTCCAGTCAACAAGCCCATTATCTTAATTGCTAAGCCACCGAGGACTTTGGGTCTGGCAAAGAAATGCCCAATTCTTTCTTTTCAGACAAAGGGTTTTTTTTTCTGGCCACATCAAAAGTCAGTTACTTCTTCATTTGTGCGTCAAGCCCATATCAAAGGAAACATTATTTGTACCTGCAGGATATTAGGGTACCTTTATGCCACATACCATACATAATCACTGTAAGTTATAAAATAACATATGGATTTAGAATTATAAAATAATGCATATACAGAAATAATACGTGATCCAAAATAGGAAAACTGTCAGAAAAAGTTGCAAAATATGTTTGTTTGTTTGTTTGTTTGTTTGATTGATTGATTGATTGATTTGTCAATTGAATAAATGGGGACAATAGGACAGGGATGGTAGGCACGATAGTGCACTTATGCACATCACTTACAGACTTCTTAGGAATGGGGTAAGGTCAATAGTGGATAGTTTGAGGTTAAAGAAGTGGGGTTAGAGGATGTAATAACAGAGTCAGGTAGTGCATTCCAGGCATTGACTACTCTGTTGCTGAAGTTGTACTTTCTGCAATCAAGTTTGGAGCGGTTTACATTGAGTTTGTATCTGTTGTGTGCTCTTATATTGTTGCAGTTGAAGCTGAAGTAGTCATTGACTGGCAGGACATTGTAGCAGATAATTTTGTGTACTACCCTTAAGTCCAACTGTAGGTGGCGTAGTTTTAGGTTGTCCAAACCCAAAAATCAAGCCTGGTGGTATAGGGTATTCTGTTGCAAGCATAGTACTCTTCTCGGGAAATACTTCTGGATTCGCTCAATTGTATTAATGTCCGATATACAGTGCGGATTCCAGACAGATGAGCTGTATTTGAGTATTGGTCTAGTATTTATATATGTGTGTGTGTGTGTGTGTGTGTGTGTGTGTACTATACACACACAAACAGACACACATAATATATAATATATATAAAGTATTGGTCTAGTATTTTATATATAATGCATATATATAATGCACATGTAGAAAAAGCAGCTCAGATTTGAAAGATAGCATTACACTTTGTTCACTCAGAGTAGTATTGATCAGTCTTTTCATTACACCTATATAGTACCAGTTCATAAGCAGAAAACAAACACACACTATTAATCTAAGATTGTAATTTGGGGCTGGCATTGTTTTTCTAAAATGAAGGAGTAATTATTTTTGCACCTCTTCGTATAAGGATATAAATCTACATTCATGCCTTCTAACCACATTACTCTTACTCAAAAAGCATTAACAAACTTACAGATATTAAAGTAAAGCAAGGTGACAGTGGGGCAGGCTCATTACATTTCTGTATCTCTCCTCCATCATTTTATGTTTCCAGCATATTAAAGCTGACCACCAATATTTTACAAACACTCTGTAAAATATCCAATAAATGTGAAAAACCTCAATGAACGTAATGTAAAATAACAACTATATTAAATACATGTATTTTGTATTTTGGGGTGTTATTTCCCAAGAAAGAACATCAATCTCTCAACCTATTCTATTACAGACAATATTAAATAAAAATTTACATGATGTAATGAGGAAGTAGGGTTAGCATCAAAAGACAAAGTTTAGGATTTTAGAGAGACTCTCAATTTGATCTAACAAGGTGTTTCCTCTTCCATACAACATAAAAGCAGATTAGGGTCAGGCAAAAATTGATTGTTTACAAGGAGCATCTTTTAAATGATCCTCTCTCTTAAATTAAGGTCCATTTTAAGGATCTGTGTGCATAATTAGAAATGTAAAACAGAAATATTGTTGTTGTTACTTCCCTGAAATTACCTTTCTCTCCTCCAAAGCCTACATATCTACTCAATGATATGGATAGCTACCTGCTAAACAAAGCAAGGCACGGTAAAGAATAATTTATTGAAAATCAGTAGTCATTTTCAGCATGCTGTTGGTTAAGTTAAAGAGCTGGGGATATGTTAAAATCAATGGGTTGCAAAATAGATTTGCTTTTAGCATGTTATAGCAGTACCTGCATAGATAGCATACCTTCATCAGGATCCTCCTTTCAAAATAATATGTTAACGTTTAGAATAGCTACAGACCCTTAATTAAGCAGATTAAATAAATTACCAGGCATCATGAGGATAATTGAATTGATTAATTTCTCTTATTTAAACAGGTGCCTAAAGTAACAATATTTAATGTTCTGAATTTGAATTTTGAAGTTCATATCCTTCACATGCCAAACAAAACTAAGGCTTTCCTGAACTGAAGAAAATTGCTTAACTCTTACTTATAAGCTTATCTCTTAACTGGCTGCTAGAAGATTTTCAAATATAAACTAACTAGAAGTTATCATGTTCATCATCCTCATCAGGATCAAATCAGAATCAAAATAGAGCTGGAAGAGACCTTAAACCCCCTGCTCAAGCAGGAGAATAGAATAGAACAGAACGGAACGGAACGAAACAGAAGAGAACAGAAGAGAACAGAAGAGAACAGAAGAGAATCTTTATTGTCATTTTAAATGTACACTAATCAGCATATATTAAAATTAAATTTCATTGCATTCAGCTCTCAAAAGATAATCAATGTATGCGTAAATACACATATACACACATATATGATACAGAGAAACATCACACCCTAGTTCGGATGTATACATACACATGGCATAAAAAAGAGAATTCTGCGAGTTTACAAGATGGATGACATAAGGAACAATGCTGTTAAAGAATCTAGTAGTCCTACTATAGATACTTCTAAACCTCCTCAGAGGGGAGCAACAGAAACAAACTGTGAAGTGGGTTTGGAGGGTCTCTAACAATGCTTCAAGCTCTAAGTATATAACGCTTACAAGCAGTGTATTGAATAGCGGGAAGCGATCTTCCTATAATCTTCTCAGCTGTCCTTACCACTCTCTGTATAGACTTTCTATCTGAGGTGCTGCCACCAAATCAAACAGTGATGCAGTTCCTTAAAACACTGCCAATCATGCCTCTTTAAAAAGTGACCAGGACAGAAGCAGAAAGATGTGCTCTTCTCATCTGACACAGGAAATGCAGATGCTGGTTTGCACACTTCACTAAAGATCATGTATGAAGAGACCAAGTCAAATGGTTAGTTATCTGCACCCCCAGATACTTAATATTATGTATTAAGACCCAATACTATGGTCTTTTCAAGCTTGTTAAAACCACTTTCGCCAATCTGGATTTTCAATAAAAATGTGGCCTAGACTCACATGTATTGAGGATGACCTTAGAAGCTATTGCTCCAAATGGGCTCAGAGACAAATTTAAACTTGATCTAGAAGCTATTGCTCCAAATGGGCTCAGAGACAAATTTAAACTTGATCTAGTGCTTAGTTTCTGAACGTCTATTTATGAACAGTAAGGGCTATAATGCAATGTATCCATAGTAATTTCTCTACACTGGCAAGACACATTTCAGTTAATATTTTAAGCCAATTGGGTTTTATAACTTTAGCCAAAAAAAAGGAAGAAGAAATCTGGGACTTTAAATAATCGTGAAATAAAGTATTGCAGAGTGTTTAGATTCATCACACAGGATAATTCTGAGAAACCTGATCAAATATGTTGACTGTTAACACAGTTTGTCCTTCAGCTTATTGTTAGGCAGGCTTTCGACAACACACAGCCTGATAACATAAGCACATCTTTATTCTGAGACCAAAGAACATAACAAAATCAACAAGAGGATTGAGGGGGAAGGTTTAGCTCTCTGTTAGCCTCAGCATACACAAAGTTGGTATTTGGCTCGAACAGCCATTACAATTTTTTAAAATAATCTTATTGACTAGCCTCCCTGAAATATAACAAGTTTTGGTGGACTTTCATGGAATGGTATAGCTATAGTAAGTCTGACAAACTTCAAATATCCCTCTATTGATTTAGCAAGATAGGTTATTTCCATTCCTTTATGTTAGATTTGCATGAAGAGTCAGACGCGGAGTGCTTCAGTGAAGAGTTTATTAGTGACTACAGCTCTTAACAGACCCAACTTGGCTGGTCTGTGGCTGCTACTTATAGCCAGCAGCCGCAGTTGCCAGCCAATCAGAGTGCAGGGTTTTCCCGCACTTTTAAACCAATCATTTCTGACATTTTACAAGAACAGTTCAAACTTAACCAATGACATTCAAACCTGCATACATAACACTTTAAATAACCCCTTCTTTTTGATCTGTAGCAATTCAGCAAATTGTTACTTGGGCCTAGCTAACATTAATTTGTGATGTCGTTGAAAATCATATAACGCAGATATGAAGACAACAAGGAAAGCAGAATGGCCTCTTTTGCCTTTGGTGTCAAATTAAGATGCAGCAATAGCTATGGCTGTTACAGTAAGCGATCAATGCAGATCCACAGCTTAGTAAACCCAATTTAGTCCAAAGGACTTCTGTGATAACCTTTCTGAACCTGGTATCCTTTAGATGTGCTGCATTTCAGTGCCTGGAACTGTCCAGAACATTGAAGTCCATGTTACCTGGAGTTCAAATAACATCCCTCAATTCTAATCAGATTTGTTGACTTTTCACTGGGAAAGCTAAAGAACTAATTTTATGTTTAAGAAACAAACACAGGAAACAACGGTGTTAAGAAGCCATGGAAATCTTTCTTTATAAATTACCAACTCGATAAAAGCTTTTTATAAACAGAGAAATGTCAGAAAAGAATAAATAAGCATGCAAATAAGATTCCAACCATTTACCACAAATGTAATGATTTTATTTCCTCCCACCTAATCACACTCAAAATGTTCAATGGCTGGTTTCTTTTATGACTCTTAGATCAAGAACAAAAAAAAAGTTAAAGCAGAGATATAGATTAGTCTTGACTTACAACCACTTAACCTACACTTATAGCCATCTGCATCATCCTATAGTCACATGACCGTGATTTCTGCCAAAAAGAACCCCAGCATTTACTTCCAGTTCCTGCCCCCCCCCAAAAAAGCCCATTGTAGACAATGGATCTGTTTAACAACTGCAGGGTTCGCTTAACGACTACAACATCCACTTAATGACCACAGTGATTCACTTAAATCCACTGCAAAAAAAGGTCATAAAATCAAGCGTGGTCACATGGTGATCCACTTCAAACCTGCATGGACTTAAACCATCATTCCAGGCTTAAACACAGTCATAAATTTACTGTAACACGGTAAATACATTGTTCTCCCACAACTCACAATTTAAAAAAAACTACTTCGTTTTTTAAAATGTTCACCTATACCTGGTGGGCACTATTCAATGTGCCAAAGTACAGTACCATATTAAAGACAATTCAACAATATTTGATTTATTTATTTATAATATCTACATAGTCACTCATCTTGTATAGAACTCTGGGAAGCTCCCAATCAACAATTAAAACATTAGTACTAAAACAACACAATACATATATCTATTAAAGCTAGAAACATTAAAAGTCTGACACCTTAGTTAAGCTTTCTCATATAGTCCCTCATTAGATCATCTTGTCCACCTCATCTCACATACAGTAATTAACTAGGATAATCTTCCACAAATTGGTGTTCTTCAGATTTACAGAGTTCGGTTTCCCAATCTGTTCTTGGAATTGAAACCCACAGATTAGGAAGACACAGATAATTAGCTGGATCTGAACTTGGCAGATCTTATCATGCCCCCGTTGGAGCCTGAATCTGTGGGGGAAAATGAGCTGGAACTAGAGCTGACAGATATTGAGGGGGGCAACTTTGTTGGCTTCGGAGGAAAATGGGGAGGAGCAGGCCCAGTCAGGCCAGGGCCTTTCAGGATTAGGATGTCTTGTAGCAGGGAGGAACGGGGGCAGGATGACCAAGAGAGGCTAAGCAGTGACAGAGCTCAGGCGATGAGCAAGGACCACCCCCTCCTGATCCTCGAGCACAGAGAGTGAAGGTGAGAACAGCGCAAACTGACCTGGCTACTTGGGAGGAGAGCGCCCTGCCCCTCTTCACAAGGCACACCTGGGAACTGAGACTTAAGACGACACTGTGGGGAGGGGCAGTTGTCAGGAACAAATGCTGAATCCATGCAGTGTTGAGGGCCAACATTTGAACTTTCCTGAATTCCTTGCATTCTTTCTGGATACTTGCCTTGCTCCTTTGATTCCTGGACTCCTCAACTTGCCCTGCTGGATTTATTGCTTTGCAGCTGTGGTGCTGACAGCATTGAACTGGATTATTGCAGCCAGAGGCTGCTTGAGGGGTGTGTGTGTGTGTGTGTGTATGATCACTTAGCTCTGGAACTTGCCAGAAATGTGGGAGCATTCGGGGAAATTTGGAGCAATAAAGGGCGGTTTGAACTGCCAGCTGCCTGTATTACCTTTGTGCCATGCCCCAGGTCATCACAGATCTACAGTCCTCATCTCCAAACAATGCTTCAACTCCAGCTTAGTTTTCTGCAGGTCCTAAACCACCTTTTGATCATTACTCTGAGATTTGGTAATATAGCTTTCTACCGTCGAGACAAAAAAAACAACCCACACAAAATTACCAAAGTAGGCTCCATGTTTTTTTAAGATAAGCAAATCCCCAACTATTCTTTAAAAAGAATGGTGTTTTTTTAAAAAAACCCGTTATTTTTGTTTTTTATTTGTTTCCCACTTAAAAGCAGCAGGAAATCGTAAAAGCAGAATTTAGCAATTTAGCTAAATTTTAGCAGCAGGAACTGGTGGTTGGAACGCCACAGGCTGGAAAAACCAGTATCACCACTAGACTCTCAACTCTTTGGATTCAGTGGTTATGTTGCTTCTGTGATTATAATTTCTAAACTCCCATCCTGTGATTTTTTTAAAAAATGACATAAGAAACAATAGGAAAATACAATACAAATACAAAATATGTACAATATTGTCTACGATGTATCTCTTTGGAACAAATTCAGTTCGATCAGTATATATTAACTCAGTTACAAAGCCATGTCATCTCTTCATAAGTATTGCCCTAAAAATTGTATTCTATATTCAGAGAAATATAGAAATAAGTCTGTGTAATTTTGGTGACTCCTCTTTTATAAATCAAAGAAATAAAAGTTTCTTACCATGAAGAAGGAAAGGTCTAATGCTGTTGAATCTTGTTCATTATGTGAGTTAATGGATTGAAGAATAATTAAATGCAACACAGCTTATCAAATTTACAGATCAACAAATTAACTTAATAAGTTAATTACAGAAACTGAAGTGGAATAAATCTCAGTACCAGATGGCTTCTTTGCAATGTAGTGGAAGACCTTTCTGGAAATGTTACAAGAGAGAGTAACGGTGAAATGAAAAACTAGCCCCAAATCATTATATAGTTAAATGGAAAGGTTCTTTGAATAAAGAGTTCTTTTTGTTAGTTATTTTCTTTGATTTTGGTGTAACCAGTGACCTGGTTATCCCTAAGACAAATTATACAACCCAAGGTTCCACTGTATAAAGCAGAAGTTGCCAACCAGTGGGCTAGGGACCATTGGTGGTCTGCAAGAAAATTTTGGTGGTCCGCAGAGAAATGTCACTCCCAAAGCATCCCCAAAGCAATTAATTCAGGCTGCTCAGGAACACAAGGCTGTGCCGCCCACATGGCCCATGGGAACACAAGGCTTGCGTTGCTTGCATTGCAAACAACTCAAAGTAGTGAGGGGAGGGGGAAAAGGGCGGAGGGGGGGAACTTGCCCCATTCGCCCAACACACCTGACCTGGCCACCAGGCTGCTTCTTTCCGCTTCTTTCTTCTTCTGCTTTTGGCTGCATGCAAGGAAAGCAGCAAAAGTCTTTCTTTCTCTCCCCCAAACTCCGCCAGAAATGAGTCTTTGGGACACTGCAAGGCATTCTCCTCCAAGAGGCTGTGCTGGCATGACAAGTTTCACAAGGACTCATCTGGTGGAGTTTGGGGCAGAGAAAGAAAGAACTTCTATTGCTTCTGCTGCTTTCCTTGCATGAAGCCAAAAGTCTCTCTCTCTCTCTGTCTCTCTCTCTCCCTGAGAATGGAACTGGAGATGGTATCCTGCAATCCCGAATAAAGAATGATCAATTGGTAGGAAAACAGGGTGGGGAATTTTCCTGCAGACTTTTTTGGGGATTTTTCCAGGGTCTCTGGTCCGCAGGATTTAATATGAGTTTGGTGGTCCCTGAGGTCCAAAAGGTTGGCGACCCCTGGTATAAGAAATGCTTTGTGACTTTTAACTTTCTAAGTCTGTTTTTAAGCTATACTTTTAGCCATGTGTTTATATGCTTTTATTAGGCTGTTGTAAACTACCCAGAATGACCTAGGAGAGATGAATGGGGTAGTAAGTAAGTAAGTAAGTAAGTAAGTAAGTAAGTAAGTAAGTAAACCATATATGATTTACTAAAGCAATAAATAATTAGATCTTAACATTTAGGGATGTCTGTGATTCATATAAAATAGAAGAGGGGCTTCAAATCCAGCTGCCAGCTTTACTTTTTCAATTCCTTGTGAATATCCCAGATAACTTTAATGTAGCACTGTGACACTAGTAACAACTCGAGAGACTAACAACTCTCATTAGCACTGGAGCTCAATATTCTTTCATTTTATTTGGCTTTGGCTACACAGTGACAGGTGCCAGGAATCAAGAAGGTCACAAGGAGTTTTTCATAGTAGTTGCTTTATTGTTGATTGCCTACAGAGAGGAATCTTCCCAGACTAAAGCACCTATCTGCATAACTATTATCTTCTTTCTTTTCTGCTTTTACTCTTGGTTAGTTTGTGTTAGTGCTTATGCTCATTATAAAACTTATTATAATAAAAAAAATCAAAAAGAATAAGCATCTTTTGAAAAAGCCAAATTTTAATCTTCCTTCCCTGTTTAGTAGCAATCAAAGCCACAGAGCAGAGTGTTCCTCCAAAGCTAAATTGCAGAGATTGGAATCTAATAATCCTAGTGCATGTTGTTCTTTGTTGAAGGCATTATCTCTTTAAGTGTTTATCTGAGCTCTAGGCAAAATAAAAGAAAGTGGTATTTGGGTGCTATGTCTTACTTAAAAACCTTAATAGGCTTCACATTCAGAACTTCTTTTCTTAGGGCAGCGTCAAAAACAGTAATATAACACAAGGATCCAGCAGTTAATACTTCAGGCAAGGCTTCCTTGATGACCTCCATCCTCCAAAATTTCAGTGATGAAACATTTATAAGAAGCCACAGTGACCAACATTTTAATAATACTGTTAACTTAAAATAGCTCCTTCTGTTAGAGTGGCTATAAAACACAATTGTTGTTGTTTTCAAATACAGATCTGTTCAGTGTCCCATCAGCTGATTTATACCGAAGCAAAGAAATGTATAAAAAGCGTAATTCTCATATAATACTTCATTTCACTCTAGTAGCAGCCACTGTGAATTTGCCTCGGTTTCTTCAGATAACTATTCACAGGCATATTCAAGTTCATCTTTCAGCCTATGAAGGCTGATTTTTAGACTGAAGATCAGTGACATTCACTAAATGTGGTCAAAATTGACAAGGTGGAACGTTGTGATGCCAGCCCTGGTCTTTTGGTACATGGATTGGATAGCGTCAAGATTACAAGAAGTAATAGTACTGTTCTATGATGCATTAGACTACATTTGGTATATCAAATCCAGCTCTGGGTTTCCACAATACAAAAAGGATACTGAAGACCTGGAAAACCTGCAGAGAAGAATGGCAGATATGGTAAAAGTCTTGGTATGTTTGTCCTAAAGAAGAGAGGGCCAAGGAGAGACATGATGGCAGGAAAAGATAACACAGCATACAGGATGTGGATTTATTCTCTAGAGCACCCGAGAATTACACCCCAAGCAATCGGTGGAAGCTCAACAGTGAGTGATCCAAACTTGGAATATGGAGGGATTTCCTGTCTGTGACTATTATTAATTTTTATTTTATTTATTTTATTTATTTTTATTTATACTTATATCCCGCCCTTCTCCGGAGACTCAGGGCAGCTTACAATTTTTTGGGATACAACCCAATGTGCTCAGCAATAGCCTTCATTCCATTGTATATGCCTGCTTATTACTAAGCGGCATTTTTACAAAGTCAGCTTATTACCCCCAACAATCTTGGATCCTCAATTTACCTACCCCGAGAGGATGGAAGGCTGAGTCAACCTTGAGCCTGGTGGGATTCGAGCCTGCAATAATTACAGGCAGCTGGAACTAAGTGCTAGGCTATTAACAGCCTGTACCACCAAGGCTCCTAAATAATCAATGGAGCAGCCTCCTGAAGCCATGGATGCTTCATCAGTGGAGCATTTTCAAGAAAGAATTGGACAGACCTTTATCATGGGTGGTATGAGGATTTCTGCACTGGGCACGGAATTGGATTATAATACTTCCAATCCTCTGAATCTATTTCATGCATGTTCAAAATAATGGTTTTCTTGAAGATACATTTCATTACCAAACTAGGTAACATCATCAGTGCTAGGGAGTGGGGTTGCTCTCGTGTTCAAAAGAGACAAGACTTGCATCATCATTCTCCCTCCACCATCTCACCCATCTTGACTGCCCTTTCCACACATATGCCCAGGTTCTCTTTGAACACTGATAGCATGTTGGGAAATATTCACCCAACATGCTACCAGAGCATGGGGGAATCACCCGTTTTGGGTTCTTGAGCTTCTGCCTATACCAGAGGTCTCCAAACTTGGCAACTTTAAGACATGTGGCCTATACTAATCTTAAAGTAAGCCAAAATAGGATCAACACAAACAATGTTCCTACTTTTTGCAAAAAAAATAATTCCAACTTTTGCCATAAGCTACTACCCACCCTTATTAAAAGCTGGGGATCTCTTAGCTAAAAAAATGGACAATCATTGAGGATTGCTATGCTTAAAACAATTTGTTTTAAAGCAGTAGTACAAAATTAGCTCTCCAGTAGTTTTTGGCATCCAAAAAGTCAAGATGATGAAAATGCCATGTAACCTCAGGACAACAGAACTTTTTAAAAAATACATTTTTTATTTTTTTTATCTCTAAAAACAAATCATTGTGTGATCAGGGTGGTTCCAGTTATTCTACATTTTAACTACAAACATGTCAATAGTTTCATATTGGTGCTATTAACTTTCTTATCTAGTTTGATATTAATACGTATTATCAATCGTTAACATTCAATATTTCCATATATTATTTTATGTCAATCTGTTGTGGTTTGCCGGCAGCAGGTGCGGATGGCTGAGGTCTTGGAGAGTGAGGACTCAGATGAGGGGCCTGCATGTGAGGCAGAGATGGGGCCAGGACCATCAGGGAATGGAGTGCTGCCTTTGGAGGTTGTGGAGTCTGGCAGCAGTGAAGAAGAGGTCCCCAAGGAGCCTGTGCCCAGTGTGCATGTGCAGGGCTGTTCGAAGCAAACAGCAGCAGCACAGGCGACTCGGGAGTAAGGCTGCAAGGTAATGGCCTCTCCCTCAAGAGATAAAAGCCAGCTGAGAAACTGGAGTTCTTTGCAGGAAGCAAAGAAGTTTTTGCACTCAAGCCTTGTGGACGTTCGGAATATCTTGGTTGGTGTTTGGAGACTCTTTTGTATTTGAAATATTTTTTAGTAACTTTATCTACTGTTCTTGGCAGCCTTGTACCACCTTGGCAAGGCTCATTCTTATCAGAGATTGTTAATTTGAAACAGCCTTTTAACCATGAACGAACGGAATTCGTAAAGAATCATTAAAAGGTTTTTCTGTTACCTCTGTTTCATGTTTGTTTCCTTAGAACAAGGTTTGGGTCAGAACAGTATCTTTATATTCTTAACTTCGCTTCTTTTGTTATAAATATTATATTAATTGTCATATTTGCAATGTTTAACAAATGTATAATATAATTCAACTAGTCATTCATAGATGTATAGATAGAATAGAATTCTTCATTGGCCAAGTGTGATTGGACACACAAGGAATTTGTCTTGGTGCAAATGCTCTCAGTATACATAAAAAAAGAGATACATTCGTCAAGAGTCAAGAATCATCAGGTGCAACACTTAATAATAGTCATAGGGTACAATAAGCAATCAAATCATACTAGGAAACAGTCAATATAAATCGTAAGGATACAAGACCCAAAGTTACAGTCATACAGTCACAAGTGGGAGGGGATGGGTGATAAGGAGTGATGAGAAGATTAATAGTAATAGTAGTGCAGACTTTGTAAATAGTTGGACAGTGTTGAGGGAATTATTTGTTTAGCAGAGTGATGGCATTTGGGAAAAACTGTCCTTGTGTCTAGTTGTATTAATTTATATTGCCCATTATATATCCCCTTTTTTAGTTTTTAATTATGCCACCTTTATGTTTTTAAAACGAAGTCCCTTTCTAATCTCATTATAATACACACATCATAATTTCCATTCTATTCTCATTTAACAAATTGTACAATTCTAATAATAATATAATCACTTTTATCTGTTACCATATACTATATTATTTTTCAGTCTTATCAGATTCCATAACAGAATAACATATGATAACATATCAGAATAACAGAGTTTGAAGGGACCTTGGAGGACATCTAGCCCAACCCCCTTCTCAAGCAGGAAACTCTACACCATTTCAGACATAAAGCTTTGATTGCATAGGGACAGGCACTATCCTGGTTATATTTCAGGTCTAAGTAGTCCCAGATGGAATGGCCAAAGGAAGTGCTAAGTTCCTAGGAAAATTAGTTTAGTAACAGCAGACAGTTTTAAAGTTCCCTCATTTCCTCTAACACAAAACCTAGATCTAAAAATTATTTTCAGTTGTCCTTAATTTGTTGTGAGTAAGTAAAGGGGGGTGGGATGTGGGATGAGCAACTCCTTTGAATATTTAATACCAATCTACCCTGCTATCCAGTCCTAAAAGTAAACTTTCAGTTCCATGCCCTCAGTAGAAAGACTAGAATATCTTGATTGAGATATTTGTGATGGAAGTGATTTAAAATGGCCAGTTACGGTGTACCCAATTTGTTGAAATGATAACTGGTGTGCCATGGCTACAAAGACACACATTGCCCTTGAGAAAACACAGTCTTTCTGACTATTAATAATTCAATGGTATCTGGTTCATCACAACTCCCTACCTACAATATGGGAATTTTTTGCAGTTACTTTCATTAAAGTTCTTGTGTTGGGACTATCTCATAGTTATAAACAGAATGCCTACAGCAGTAAACCTATCTAGGCCAGGTTTAATGAGCTGTTTTGCAGGTTAGGTGGATACAGAATATTCTGAAGATTAAATAAAAGATCACACTGGAATGAGACTTGAAGAAGCAACACACATTAGGTTTTGTAGAAAGGTTTCTGAAAACTCCCAGTCGTTAGTAAGAACACACAAACTCACCAAACAACTTTAAGTACCAAATATTTGAGCATAGCACCATCTGGTGGGAGCCTTGTTTAAAGGAAATCATAAACGGCACATTCCAAAGTATTTTTATTCATCTCTTATCAGTATTTTTATTCATATCCAGAGACAATAGCTGGAAGAAAAGAAATCTGCAAACAGGTTAATGTTGAAAATGCTTACATCAACATTGATGTGTGTATAAGAGACAGCATTGACAAAAACCTGCTCCTAAGGAATAATTTTTCAACAACTGAAAAAAAATCTTCTCGAAGTCATCTGAGAATCTTATCAGTGCAGATGTGAAAGTTATCAGTGCAGATATGCAAGTGGCCAGAAGATACTAGAATGTGGAATCACAAAGATTGTACTGGATATTTATGTCTTCATTATAAGCTGAATCAGACACCAGCAAGCTTCTCAGCCAGAAGTGTCTAATGCAGGACTGTCAAACTCAAGGCCCGCAGGCCAGATCCAGCCCATGAAGTGCTTAATCTGGCCTGTGGGACCACACTGGAAAAAGTGAAGGACCGGCTCACGACGCCTCAGCAAAAACGCAGCTTGGAAGGGGTGCATGTGGTCCTCCTGGGCTCCGTTTTTGCTGGAGGAGGCCATTGTAGCCAAAAATGGAGCCCGGAAGGACAATGGATCCCCCCATCCCCATCTGGGCCACCACAGGTGCCCCGACATGAGTGAGATCGATCTAGCTACGCCCACCGGCCTCCCAAGGTCAAACACAATCCTGATGCAGCCCTCAATAAAATCAAGTATGACACTGTTAGAGTTTGCAGCAGAAATTCAAATCCAGAAAACACACAGACTGATTCAGCACGACCATTAACTTCCTTATAAACATAATAATATGAGTAAAGTTTACAATACCATTTGTAGATTCTTTCAACATAACATAAGCAAAAACACAAGCAGCAGCTCAGAGGGCTCAGAACAGATATCAGTTTTTGTTAGCAAGCAAGTTAGTTTCACTTTCAATTCTCAGCAAAGCACACAGAGCCAAACCACACCCAGGCTGTCAGCTCCCATTGGCTGTTACGTTGCCATACTTACTTTGTTAACCATGTCTCTGCCAGTTAATGAATATACTCTGATAGACACCCCTGGTCTAATGGTTAGGAACATCTGAGTTTTTAAAATTTGTAACTTGTAAAAATTTTAACTTTTTTTTTAACGTACCATTTTAGACAGCTGGCTCACTTTACCCCAATGATATAAATGACCCACTGCTTTTGGGGTTTTGGACATCAGAATGTCCCTTTGTTCAACATAAATCAGTATGATTGAGGAGGATACTGTATGCAGAAAGCATTTCAGTCAGAATATCATTGTTGTCTTTTTTATTATTATTTCTTTTTTAAAAAGTTCCTTGTGGTGTTTCTACATAATAACACACACTTATGTGACTTCTTTTACCCTTTGGCATTTCAAATATGCAAACCGATTCTGCCATTGCAATTGAGCCACTGGATTTTGAATTAGGATTGGTTCATATCCAAACCTCGTAAATCTTGAGTGATGATGATGATGATGATGATGATGATGATGATGATGTGTCTGACTCCTGGCGATTCTATAGGTCAGGTCTCTCCATATATTCTGATCTTGCAACTACTTCTTTGAGTTTTTCTATCCTCTGGCTTGTGCCAGCTTTGCTGGTGTCCAGACATTGTGTTCTTTCGTGGCCTGGTTTCCTGTTAACTGCTAACGTACCTCTTCCAAACATAATTGCTTTCTCCAATGAATTCCCCCACATGACATGGCCAAAATATCTATTAGCTCACCCCAGGGGTACCCAAACTTGGCAACTTTAAAACTTGTGGACTTCAACTCCCAGAATTCAACTATGCCTGGAGAATTCTGGGAGTTTAAGTCCACAAGTCTTAAAGTTGCCAAGTTTGGAGACCTCTGGCTTCTCCTATCTCCCAGGATAAAAAGTGTGAATAACCTAACTCTAACTCTGAACAAAACAGAAGATATACAGGCAATAAGAAACCTTCCTTTATCATTTACTCCTTTAAGCTTATAAATGTTAAGAGCAAAAGCAGCTCTGAGATATATCCTTATTGAACTACTGACAAAATTAAGACTTTCACAGTATTCTGAAACAGGGATTGCAACTTCTAAACATAATTGTAAGTTGATCAGATGTTCTTTGACACTAAATTTCAATGGTGGGTTAGAGGTTGGCTTTTCCACAGTTTGCCTATTAACTGTTGTGCTGTCATTGACATTGGCAGGACAACCTACAATCGTTCACATAGTAACAGAAACATAGTTGGAAGGGACCTTGAAGGTCTTCTAGTCCAACCCCCTGCTCAAGCAGGAGATCCTATGCCATTCCTGACAAATGGCTACCCAATCTCCTCTTAAAAACCATCAGTGATGGAGCACCCATAATTTCTGGAAGCAAGCCAGTTCATTGATTAATTGTGCTCACTGTCCACTTAATTCTAGGTTGGATCTCTCTTTGATAAGCTTCCAATGTTACTGTCAGACTCCATTCAGTTTCATAGAAACTTTGGCAATAAACTATTTTATTCACAGTCCTTTGTCGGTAGATTCATTTATTTTGACTCATTTCCTCCCAACACGGCAACAATGGTTATTCCAATAAAAGCCAGCACTGACAGCATCTGCCTCTCAGCGCGTTTTATTATGCAGTCCCACCCCATGCAGCTAACTAACATCCGCCCACCCATTAATCCTAACCACCTCCACCCCACAATACTAAAAGCAACTAATAGATCACTATCGGCAACTTACTTCCCTCCCCCAAGCTACACACACCCGTCTCAAATCCGCCGTTAAAGCAAACGTTCTGTCTTGGTAAAGTACGAAACCCCCCCTTTTTCTCCCAGTGAGCCTCCATCAGCCAGGAAGGGTAGGTGGCAGTAAAACCCTCCCCCAAGTAGTTCCCTGCCGATAAGGTAGAGATGCTTCGAGTCGATATGGGAACTGCAGGAGTGAAACTTCTTTCCTCATTCAAGCCAGCATATCGGAAACAGGATCTTCGGACTCTCTCCCCACCTAAGATACTGTGTCAGGCTTCACACCAGAGGACGATTTGTCTTGATCAACCCAATCTCGTCTACCTGGTTTAGTCCTACCTAATTCTGAACCCATTTGATGATCTTTTGCCACTGTCATGGGTGGAATTGGACAGTCCATGGCTCGATGCCCTGGCCTATCACAGCGAAAACATTTGAATGGTCTTCTAATATTTTGCATCAGGATCGTTCTGGGTTGCGGTTTTATACTCGATCCTACAACCTTCCGTGGTTGCCCAAAGTCTTCCAACCTTGGTCGCAACCAATGTAAACCATCATCTAATTCTATTGCCATATGATACCAATTGGTTAATGTAGTATACATTATATACTATTGCCTATATAGGCAAGCCTGATATAGCTTAGGGTCCAGTCCTTCTTTAAATATATGAATCAATAAACTCTCTGATAATGAAGGGAGTTTACCAGCCAATCGTCGGAAATCATTTACATAGTTTCGAGCTGTTCTCCCTTTTTGATTCACAGCCAACAAATCTTCTTCTGCTTTCTTTTCTGCCGATGTATCTTGTCCTCCCCTCAGGTGCTTTGAAGACTAGGTTGATCCCCCTCTTGTCTGCAGCAGCTCCTCAAATATTGGAACACTACTATTAAGTCATTTCTAGTTCTTCTCTTCATTAGACTAGACATATCCATTTTCTGCAAACATAATTTACACCAAACAAGAGCAGCATGTGTAAGAAGCAGTTAATATTCAAGAGCAAACAATGCAATCCAATGAGTCTTAGTGAGTTTGCTTAAAATGCCAAATGAGTACACTGGCAGTATATCTAATGAGAACTAAATAAATTGTAAATGAATTACTTTTTGAATACAGCACTAGGTACATAGGTACATAAGACCATGACAGCAATTTCATAATGGGTTCCATACTCCATCAAAATTTAACATTACTACTATGCTGATTGTCACTTGACAACAACTAAGACTTCTGTTCCCATCCCTAGAAAATCTTATTTTGTCAGACAGCAATAAATGAGTTTTGAAAAAGCAATATAGGATTGTATCAGTTGGGTTGCCTGCAGCAAAACAGATATTCTTCCCTTTCCATCAGAAACAGAAACAATTTAATTGTAATGTCTGAACCTCCCCTGAACAGGATCATTATAAAAAGTTTTATTCCAAAAATTATTCATAATCTTTTGTCAATTTTAAGAGAAACAATCCTTCACTGTCATTGATCAGCAACTCCTACATCAGGGAAGCAGTAGTATTTCGAACTTGGGAGATAACTGAAAATTACTTTTAAAAAGAGCAAAACTTTTTACTTCCTACATCAAAGTCAATTCCTGTTCACTTAATGGGTACCTGTTGGCTTTGTAACATCAGTGTAGAACTGATTTATGTTTGCTTTCTTCTAGAGAAATTACTTAAATTAAGTTCTAAGGGTTAGTTCTCAGACTGATAAAGATGATGTTACACAAATAAGCAGTGGAAAATCCTTTATTATCAATGGAGAGACCTGCCACAATTCATTTACTTTTAAAGGAGTTAGGAAAAAGGTAAAGGTGTTGTTCCAGTGTATACAGGAATATATTGATTTCTAAATAGAAAATAGTGTGTAACCCTATCCTTTCTTCTCAATAAATCTCGCTAGAGGCGTCCTGTGAGAATCATGCTTGCGAAATAATTATTTTTGTTGCAGGCAGAGATATCAGAGAGCCTGACAGAAGGGTAAGTAATGGGATTGACAAAGTGTAGCAAGTGTAGTATAGAATATCCTTGGACAATGAACAATACTAACGTTTAGTGATATTTAAAAGTAGCAAATTGAAAAGAAAATTTAAATTTTGAGTTCGTTTAGCGTGATTTTCCAAATTTTTGATATAACTTTTATCATTTTTTTACTGTGAGCACACTGACAAGTATATATCAACCCCTACAATACACACATATACACATGCTATATGTATACACACACACACACACATACACACTATATCTATCTCTATCTATCTATCTATCTATCTATCTATCTATCTATCTATCTATGCAGGTCTTGGCATGTTCGGGTCTTTTCCCATGTAAGATTGAGAGTATCTTGGCGATGTTTCAATGCGGTCCCACTCGCCATGTTCAGGCTGGTGCTTTCGGCTTTGTGCTTGTGCAAGCAAAGTGTGATCAGAGCTGCCGTCTCTCTATAAATACTGGTGGGGAGGTGTGGAGTCCTGGCTCTGTTGTAAGCAGGTTGATTGGCTGTGTTGTTACTTCTTGATTGGTTGATGGAGTTGATGTTTGCAGATTGGTTGGCTTTTTCGTAAGACCCTGTGTGGCTGAGGTATTGGCTGTGTGTCTCTCAGCCTTATGTGTTGTAACGACCTGGGTAATGGGCTGTGTGATGACCTTCTGAGTTCTATTGTTGTGACATCCTGGGTCTTGTGCTGTAATCTCCTGGGTCGTTGGCTGTGTTGTAACATCCTGAGGTTTTGTGGTGTAACCTCCTGAGTTCTGTGATGTGATATCCTGAGTGGATGGCTGTGATGTAACATTCCGGACTGTGATGTAATGTTCCCAGTAGCCTGCGGACTTTGCTTAAGCAACACTTATATGCTATGTCCTGGATAGATAGAAGTGAACTACAATGATCTTCTCTGCCATCCTCACCACTCTTTGTACCGCCTTCCTGCCTGAAGCAGTAATACTTCCAAACCAGACAGTAATGGAATATGACAGGATGCTCTTGATTGTCCCTCTGTCAGTCTTGGAAGCCATATTTAACTTGGAAGCTTCGAGGCTGCCACATTTAGTGCCTGGGAATTTGAGAGGGGGGATTTCATAGAGAGGTGGAAGATTAGACTCCAGAACATTCTTCTCAGAAAGTCAAGGACATGTTACCCTGCACCTGGAGAGGAGTGTTGGGAGGAATGTCTCCAGTTGGGACAATGGTTTGATTGGACCATGTGATGGACTGGTGAGTGCAGGGGATGGGTTTTTGAATTTCTTTTGGGAAGGGAAAACCTGGAACTCTCAGATTTGGGTTTTCCCAGATGTGCCAATATGACAACTCTAATAAAATGGAACTTTGAGAAAATGCTTGTCTCAGAGTTTATAGGTTAGGATTAGGGTTAACCTATAGGTTAAGTTGGAGTTTGTTAGTTGGAACGCTGACATTAACCTGAATCTCTAAATCTTCAAGCAGCTCCCCAGTAACCGGGGCCTGTCCGGGATCCTGAGCCCCAAATGCTGACCTGACCAGGCACCGTAAAGACTCAGGGAAAATGAAAGAGAAGGCAAGGGCCGAAGAGGGAGCCATGGGAATTGACACAGGGTCATTTGTCAAAACCCTGCATTCTCCCTCTGAGGAAATGGCACAAGCCATTGAAGCTGCTGAAGCGGAATGACTGCAAGGCACTCAACGCAAGGAGCCAGAGCCCTGGAAACTCTGTCACCTTCTTTTGAAAGTGGTAAGGAAAGGGAAAGGAAGGTGTATTGTTCTCATGTGATGCAGAAAATGTAGGTGCTGCTGTGCCCACTTTACCAGTGTCTTATTGTTAAGCAACCAAGGTAGCTACTCGTTAACTGCATACTTAGAAACATGATGCTGCTAACCACCTCCACAGGTAAATCATTAATACACAGAGCTGTGTGGCTGTGCCTGTCTTTTCTGAAATTGACAATGATTTAAGCTTTATATTTATATTTTATATTTACATTATTTGCAATTACCAAGAGCCTTGGTGGTGCAGGCTGTTAAACGCCTAGCACTTAGTTCCAGCTGCCTGCAATTAGTGCAGGCTCGAATCCCACCAGGCTCAAGGTTGACTCAGCCTTCCATCCTCTCGGGGTAGGTAAATTGAGGACCCAAGATTGTTGGGGGCAATAAGCTGACTTTGTAAAAATGCCACTTGGGGGGGCCAAAAAGCCCTAGTAATAAGCAGGCATATACAATGGAATGAAGGCTATTGCTGAGAGCATTGGGTTGTGCTCCAAAAAATTGTAAGCCACCCTGAGTCTCCGGAGAAGGGTGGCATATAAATGCGAATAAAAAAATCATCATCATCATCATGCATTTTTTGTTCCTTTTGCTTTTTATTTTTCTATTTTAAAAGGAATAAAACCACCACTGTATTGAAGAATACCAAATTGTTCAGCCTTACAACAATGCCACCTAATACATTAAAAAAATCCACTTGGTTAACACATTTCTAACAATATTTAGAGAATGAACTGGAATCAATCAATAGCAATCAGTACTGGAATAATGTATCAACAGTAAAACATCTTATATTTGTCTTCTCTGAATATTATACTCTTTGTAAGTTTAATATTTCTCTTCCACTGGAATTCCCACTGTTCCATGTCAATTACAGTTATCTAAATTCTGCATCCATTTAATCAGAGTCTGTAGCTAATTCAGTTTCTAAATCCTATTTCATTAACAATTTCAAAATAAATTGAAGTTTGGTGGCTTGGGCTAACCAAAGAGGAATTCTCAAGAGAGAGTTACTCATAATCAAATAGTGCAGTCTATACAATTTGTTGACTCTTCACTGAACAAATATCTTTGTGCTTTTATCAGCATGAAAATTAATAGCTGGACATAATTTACTGCAAGCTATTAATATGCTTCAGTATGAATTGTTTCATTCTGTTTGTATCAGTCCAAACATATCTGTATAAATCATCTGGAAATTCTGCTCTCCAGTAGAGGTAGCCAAACCTTGAACAGAGGCAAGCCAATCTGTGATCTAAGTTAAAACAACCAACTTGCTTGTACAGTTAGAAATTCACTATGAAATTCAGAGTTGTTAGACTCCCTTGTTCTTTTCAACACTACAGTCTTAAATTCAGTCTTTGGATTACATATGATACTTGTCTCTGCCAATCATTTAGTACCTCATTTCCCATTTTTATTGGAATTATTTGGAAAAAAGAAAACCAAGCTTTGGTAGATTATTCATTTTTACGGCTGCAAGTCCTTCCTAACCAAGACAATTTTAACTTTCTCCATCTTGAAGAAATAGTAAATAGAAATAGAGCCAAGGTGGTAGTGCCATGGTTAGAATGAAGTTTGCATTCTGCTGACTGCTAGCAATTCAGTCCTGATTGGCTCTTTTTGATTCAGCCTTTCATCCTTCCAAGGTCAGTAAAATGAGGACCCAGATCGTTGGGGGCAATGTGCTGACTATGTAAACTGCTTAGAGAGGGCTGTAAAAGCACTATGAAGTGGTATATAAGTCTAACTGCTATTGCTATTGAAATATCTACCGTTATATGTTTCCAAATTATAAACAGCCCAAACCTATGCAAGTAGTCCTCAATTTACAAACATTTGTCTAAAATTACAAAAGTACTTAAAAAGTGAATTATTACCAATCTTCACACTTACGACTGTTGTAGGTCTTCATTGTTATGTGATCGGCTTTGTAACCATCATGTATTCACAACAGTTGCAGCATCCTGGAGTCAGATGATTTCCATTTGTGATTTTCCCATCTGGCTTCCAACGAACAAAGTTAATAGGAGAAGCCAAATTTGCTTAATGACCATGTGGTTCACTTAATGCTAGTGATTCATTTAACAATGGCAACAAAAAAAGCTGTAAATTTAGGCATGACTAACTAAAGAATCATGTTGCCTAGAAATGGAAATTCTGACTCCAATTGTGGTCCTAATTCAAGGGTCTTTGAGTTTTGTCCAATCCAGTCCCTTAGATTTTGAAACCATGATGTTCTTCTTCTGCCTGGACCTCATTTGCCTTCAATCTTTCCCTGGAAGATTAAGTGAAGTATGCCGTATTTTTCCAGGTGTCACATCACATGTCCAAAATATTCTTTAGCTTTTTAATGGTTTTGATTATTTCGCAGGTGGCTTATCACCTCATTTCTGATTTTGTCAACCCAGCTTATACATAACAGCCACCTGTAAACCCACATTTCAAATGCTTCTAAGTCTCTTCAAGTGGCTTTCTGTCAGATACCAAGTCTCTACTCCATAGAGCAGGATAGAAAAGATGTATCATCTGACAAACCTGATTTTCAAATTTAGGCTTATGTTTAGGGGTGGGCTTCAAAAATTTTAGTAACCGGTTCTCCGCCCGGTTGCTGGGTGGGCGTGGCTATGGTGGGCGTCACCTAGTCGACCTCCTGCACCATGGGGGTGTGTTTTCACTCTCTCCGGGCTCCGGAGACTTTCCTTGAGCTCGGCCGTAAAAACGGCCTCCCTGGCCTCCAGAGGTTGGAAATGGGCCCATTTCCAGCCTCTGGAACTTCTGGGATGCCCATTTTCCATCCTCCCCGAGCCTCCATGTGGGTCCTGTACTTACCTGGCATCCAAAATGGGCCACCTGGAGACTCCTGGGAGGGGCGGGGTAGGGTAGGGTAGGTGGAGCCAGCCAGGGGTGGAATTTGCGGGTTCACCGCATTGCGCAGAATCTTAGAGGATCACCCGAACCTGTGAGAACCCACAACAGCCCACCCCTGCTTATGTTGTGACTGCAGAAAACCTTTTTCATTTTGAAGAATGCTGTTTGAGCTTTCTCTATCATTGTCTTTTCTTCAGTGGTCATGTCCTAGCTTTCATGTAAATTAGAACTGAGGTACGTGATCTTTTCAACTTTTTCTAGTGGTATTGCTTCCGAATTTATTGGCGGTAATTTAATGGGTTGTTTGCTCATGACCATGATCTTGGTTTTTGAGCCTGTTTTACGGAAAACATTAGGTTTCAAGATGGCAATAAAACACAACCTCTCTGCTTTCTTCCTGAAGCTTATTTGGTGCAATTTTTTTTGATTCTATAAAACTCAGCCCTCTCTTTCAGAAACATGTTTGTTTGTTTTATATTTAAGACAAAGCATCCTTATTAGATATTTACCAGAATTAATTTCCCCTCCTCCCAAAAAACATATTAAGAGAAATGGGATTATAATCAAATTTAGGAGAGTTTTTCCTCAAGGACTTCATTTTGGGAAAAATAAAGTCAACCATGAAAAACTCCGGAAGCCATCTTGCGGGAGGGAACAGTGCATTTGCATCTTTATAGAAAAAAAACATGATAGCATTTTTTCAGAACTTTTGTGTTTTCTCCAGTCTTTCCACTCTTATCAATATAAAAATATCACCTCTGAAATAAAGAGTAATCTGTCCCCTGGGTTGCAGTTAATAAAACTAAGGTTCCTCTATTCTATGGGATTATCTTTCATAAGGATATTTCATCTACAAAGTTTTGATAGGAGTCCAGGATTATGTTAAAAACAATCTCCAACTTTGCTGATAAAAAAACAAAAAAACACTGACCCTTTTTCAATTTCTGCAATGCCCAGACTTGTGGATTAAAGCTAAAAAAAACTATGAAAGCCCCAGTTTCTTAAGTTTCTGAATAGGAACCTCTGCAGAATTTCCTTTCTGTGTCCTATAGGCAAAACTAAATTCAAAACCTGATTTGAAGAAAGGCCCCAGCCTATAGAAACATTGGTATATACAATCCAGAGCCACAATTTTCCTATCCATCCTGGGGACAGGGCTTTACATGTCAAATATGTAAACGTTGTCACAAATATAAAAGTCAAGGTCAATAATTGCCTGTAACCAAACTGGCCAGGTATAGACTTCAATGGATAGTTAGGACTGCAGAGGGAAAAATCGCAACCAGCCTGCCTTCCATTGAGGATCTAGATACTGCACAAACCAGAAAGAGGGCTGAGAAAGTATCTAAATTGCCCTGCCCCCACCCCATCCTGGACATAATCTATTTCAACTCCTCCCTTCAGGATGGCGTTACAAGGCACTGCATGCCAAAACAACTAGACATCCTTTTTTTCCTCATGCCCTCACTTTGCTGAATATTTAATTCCCACAGCACTGCCTCTCATCTTTACTCATCTTTCCTTCTATCTGCTCCTATTGGGTTCTTACGATTTATCAATTGTTGTTTGTAACTTATGATTAATGATTGTAACTATGATTTATGACCAATGCTTAGTACTTGCTGTTTATATGTACACTGTGAGCTTCTGCACTGGAGACAAAATTCCTTGTACATCCAAACACACATGCCCAATAAAGGATTCTATCTTTGTCTGTCTGTCTGTCCAGCCTGCAATATTGCACTTTAACCACTGCACCACAGGGGCTTGTCAAAAGTAATTAGGGTTCCTAGGAAACTTCCCAGTGCAGAGGACTGTGGGATGGGTTTCAAGGGCCTTGGTGGTGCAGGCTGTTAATAGCCTAGCATTTAGTTCCAGCTGCCTGTAATTATTGCAGGCTCGAATCCCACCCGGCTCAAAGTTGACTCAGCCTTCCATCCTCTCAGGGTAGGTAAACTGAGGACCCAAGATTGTTGGGGGCAATAAGCTGACTTTGTAAAAATGCTGCTTAGTAATAAGCAGGCATATACAATGGAAGGAAGGCTATTGCTGAGCGCATTGGGTTGTATCCCAAAAATTGTAAGCCGCCCTGAGTCTCTGGAGAAGGGCGGCATATAAATATGAATTAAAAAAAACCTTATGTTCCTTGGCTGAAATCAGATGTCCAAAATAAGAAACCTCTTGGATTTTCCTCTGCATACTTTATGCCCTTAGATTTCAGATGGAAAAGCAGAACCAATGACCACAGAACTTCAGAAGGATCCCTCACCAGGATGTTATTTTTTTCTTCCTTCGGGAAGTTAGGTCAGGTGTGGTTTCTCATAATGACATTCCACATAATATTGAGGAGTCCCAAAATCCCTGGGGTGAACATGTCCAGGTATAGAGCTAAAAACAATAAATAAATATCAAGAACCTGGATATAAAGATTAATTGAAAAAGCAGAGCAAAAAATCTATAAAGTAAGTGACATTGGCAGGAGAGACAATTTCTGCATTGAGATGGGTGGGAAACGGGATGAAGAGGAATCACGTGAGACTTTAGGGCTCTTAAACAAAATACATTGGAGATCTTCCCTGTTCATCCATCCTTCCAGGTTTTGGAATGGAGATGGTAGGAGTACTTACAGGTGAAGTTGTAAGAACTAAAATTCAGTGGTGCTACTCTCTTCTCTGCCTCAGGAGAGAAGTTTTATGTTGCAAATGTTAAAGATTGTTTTTTTTCCTGAAGAAGTGATGTCTATTTTCACTAGAGTCACTACATCATGAGAGGTGGCTGCCCACAAAGGGGGTCTAGATCAGAGATATTCTAGTTGGCTTCTTGGTTGATCTCCTATGCCATCCTTAATTGCAAAATGTTAGCATTCAACTTACGTAATAGATCCTTTCCTAATAAATTCAGTAAGTAATCAGAAAATAGTAAGAAAGCATGTTCATATCATAAAATATGTTTATATCCTACAAGATATAAAAAGGAGATTAAGAAACCTGCCACCCCTTGTATCAATCTCTCCCAGGCTGAAAGCTCAGGAAAGGAAGAGACTTACAAAGCAGAGTATTTTTTTTAAGTTTTCTGGTGGATATTAATGCACATACAAAGGGAACCACACTAATCAATAGTTATAAAAGTGTCTTCCTTGCTAGTAGAATTGGACCCCTCTCTTTCCTAACAGAAAGTAGTGTTTTCCTGTAGCCTTTCAGATTCAAAAGGCATATTAATGGTTTGGGAATGTGACGTCTTAGATTTTGAGGGTCTAAGGACCAGAGCATGACTATTGTATTTTTTCTCTGGGCAATTGGATGTCCAATGTCCCTGTTTCCTGCAATAGAAACAAATTGTGTCAGACATTTAAGTTTCCAATTGTTGTGGGTCCTGACACAACAGAATTGAGTTCCACAACGAGAAGCCATCTTACCTTTGTTCACCCTCCTCTTTTCACCATCTATCCTTTTACTATCTTTACCCCCTCTTCAACTTTCATCTAAATTTCTCAGGAATTCCATCTGACCTCATATATTCTATCGTCAAGGATACTGATATTTGGTAAGGAAGTCATGAAAGGCTTGATAGTATTTCTATTTTTTGTATCTTGAAAGGATAAGAAGATGCCTTCTCATTTTAAAAGTATCATATGAAACAAAGAAGATGTCAAGGTAAATTAAAGAAATTTTAATAGTCAGCCAAATATACAGCTGTTAGAATTACCTAAATATCGCATAAATTACAAAATGATTGCTTTATATAGCATAATAGGGGTTTTTTTAACTATAAAGTAACCAACATATCTCTGCAATTCTGTAAGTACCCCCCACCTAAATTATTATTTATAATACAAACAACCCATTAAAGAATAATGCACAACACAATCCAAGCTTCTTGAATAAGAAATAAATGAGATCATACTAAATACATTCATTCAGATACAATACACTTAAAGTAGTAAAGTTCTCCCTTTCACCCACCCATCACAAACTGAAAATTAATATACAGTGCAATTTCATGTGTTTCCATGTATTTTCCAGTACAGTTCCCACAATATTAAAGTGCTTATGTCACTTATATCATTCATGGTAAGATGTGCAATATCATCATATTTGGATGTTTTAATTCAATGTCAGTTCAGCCAGGATTTTCTATCCAGTGCCAATACATATTATGTTTTGAAAGCATACCACTTTAACAATGTGTAAAAATATATTTGTTCCCAATATCACTGTTGCTTTCTCTTTCCTGTTGCTAACTTGTATATCAAAATTTAACATAATGAACAACTTTAAATACAAAGAAGCCATTCCTACAAAAGTAAGGGTAAATAAATTAATTTATGTTAAAAAAAAGGCAGGATTAATATGACTATTCATAGTATGGAAGTTTTAAATGTGCATAAACTTTTCAGTGAATCATAATTCACAATTATAAGTGTGCAGTATGTAGCTTGTAGATATGTTAATAGAGTAACATTTCACAGTTGAATAGCCCATCATTCTACAACTGAATGCAATGATTTGCCAGTAAAAACTGTTAGTACAGAAACAAGAAAAAAAATGATATAAAGCTTCTCAAGGGAGATGATTTGCAAGAATTCCACTTCAAGGAGAGAGAAAAATGTATTCAATTCAGCGTGAATTACAAAACAATCTTGCTTAATCTACAAGCTTGTTTATGTTCAAACTGTTCACCAAGCATGGTGTGGAGGCTCATATTCATCAGCTAGGTTCATAAATCTAAAGGCCTATTCATAGCCACAAAGGTGGAAATCCCTCTTACCAAAAATTCTAAATCTAATTGAGCATCAACCAGCTATAGGGCTCTATATGATTGTGTATTAAGTTTCTGATTTTGAAGTATCCTGGTCAGGTATGAGGGAGATCCAACTAAGAGAAGATGGGGAAATATGTCAGTTCCACATCCCAGTTTCCCTTCTGTCAGAGTCCCACACAACCTCCCCTGAGCCCTACAACTGGCAGGATTAAGAGTTTTAGTTCCTGAATATGCGGTTAATTTGTGGGTTTGTAAACACAACTGATAATCAAAGAAACAGAACTTTTACCAGCAATAATGGTTTTAGGATGAATATAAAATATTATAACAGTGTTCCCTAACTATTGTGGGGTATTACTATATTCAAGCTTTTAATTAAAGCATTCCATTCTGTCACCCTGGATGCTGTATAATGTCATTTAAATGGTACCAAACATGAAGCAGAAGGCACTCAGTAGGGGATATTATTGCAAATAATGTTAATTTAAAAATAATTTGGATAAAAAGGAATGACTATTTATACTAGCGGCAGTCCTTTAAAAGGGTAATATAAACCACTCGAAAATGGTTTACATGAAAGACTTAGTGGTTGTGCCCTTTTCGCTTTCTAAACTAGTATCTGATGTCTTTTTTTTTCCTCAAAACTTGGGCAGTCCTTTCCACTCTGATAAAGATCACATATTTTTATATAAACTTTAATTCTACTATTTCAGACAGGGGCTTAAATATTATAATAACTACTGCATATTTCAGAGGATTTGCTTTCAGATATGCATGGAGTCAAGGCTATAATCTACCAAGTTTTGTACTAGGTGCACATTAACAGAAAATAGTCCCTTCCTAAAATGTTATCATCTATCATGGGATGGTAACATAAGCAGAAAGCTCGGTTTTCCTGTACAACAAAAATAATTCCCATCTCAATATATGCCTTTCATGTGAAACATGATTATACACAACTGCATAATTCTGTAAAATTAGTTAGGTAAAATAGTTTTAACATTTCATAACACCATAGTTTTAAATAGATCTATGCAACAAGAAGCAAAATATCCAAAATACCAAGGATGAAACTGTTCGGCTATAAAAAAAATTATACAATTAAAATTCTTATATTAGTTTGTACATAATTTTTCATATATTGTAAGGGAGCATCTTCATAATCTCATTCGAAGCAATATTTAAGATTCTGCCTTAGTGGTAAGGACAAACTTGTCAAAGTCAGGGGTGTTTGGGAGAGCTACAAAGTAGTTTGTCATTAGTTGTTATTTATATCTATTCCTAAGGAGTTTAGAAATCTTCCTTCCAAAAAATGTAATTTAATTTGAACATACTTTAGATCAGATACTAAAGTACTTGTTGCTCTATCTACAGACTTAAATCTGAAGCCCAAAATAATGGTTATTTTACAGACTCTTGACATGCAGGCTGTCAAATTAACTTCAATTAGAAGCAAGCAGTTAAATGGAGAAAACTGAGAACTGCGCCATAATGTGACTACAGAAGATTCCATCTGTATCCTCTGTACACAGAGTTGTAAATATGGAATAAAATGTAGGATTAGGACAAAAAATGAAATATAAAGATCAGTTATACATTTATATATTCCAGGGACATCACACTACAGGGTTTCTTAAGAACAACAAATGAAAGTGATGGAATTAAACCAGTAAGGTCTAGGAAACCAAACTATTCTAGATAAGGTTTTTGATTTGTTCACATGAAAACTGCAAAATGTTTATTTCACGACAGTGTTTAAACACTGGCAGACAATAAAAATAACTGGAATATGTTTTTCATTAGATAAAAAATGAGGGATTACTTGGGTAACTGTAACCAACTCTCCCTAGCTTCCAATTTAAAGTTTACTTTCCAAAACAAAACATATTTACATTAAATATATTGTAAAGACTTAATTACAAAACTTGAAAATTAGATGTTGAGTGCTTACTGTTCCAGAACCTTAAACTATTAGCAAAAGAATAATTACACTACAAATACTATGAAGCACAGAAGTCATTGCCTGAAAGATGTAAAATTATGTATTCTTACTGGCCTATAATGGAAACATTCCCATCTGCACCAGGTATACATATGTAGCCAAATTAACTGATAACCGTTAATGAGAAACTACAACAGAATAAACTACCAATGATTAAGGAAACTGATTGGGACAATTTCGCATAGCAATTATTTTTCAACAATATGGCTTAAATTACTGACAGAAGACCAAATTCTTGTGATCACTCTTAAATAATATTAACTTTGAATATCTGATATTATTAAGGCTTTCTTTATAACCTATAACAAAACTACTTAATAAAGATTTATATAACACATTTGGAATATAAAATATAAATGTAAAATTTAAACTACTGCTATTTACCATCTACCATCCACCAGTTTAAAATGGAATTCCTATCAGCACAAAGTTCTATTGAACTGAAGGAAATAAATGTAAGGACAATTTTTATGAATTCCTCCTTTTCTCTACAATCCCCCAGCATCACTTCCCATATTGTTTAGGAATGAAATAGGGAAAAGAGTTAAATGAAAATCACTATTCTGTTATCCTTTCCTTCGAAAAAAGCTTTTTACAATATTCATCTTTCTTCTGCAAAGCAAATCCAATCATTCTATTTGCAAATCCAAACCTTCAGAATGAGCACCAATTTATTTAAAAAGTAGCTTCGGACATTAGACTACATTTTGCACCCCCTTTCCAATAACTAAAACTACTTTTGATTAACTATTTTATTATTCATTTTCTAATAGAACCTCCAAAACGCAAGCTTTTCTTTATATGGCTCATTTCTTTTTCATAAATTTAGAGGGGAAATTTTTCTTACATTTATAAGAATATTCGGCCATGAAAAGATTAACACCTTTACCCAAGTTTAATAATGCAGAACATGATTATCTCTCATTTAAAAAATCTGCTAAACTAGATTTTAAATATGTATTCCTTAAAAATATCATAAGCTCCAGTTTTAAAAATATATCAAATACTCAAGAATAATACAGTAAACTCTTAGTTTAATGGACCTCAGTTTGATGGACTTTTGAAATAATAGTTTAACTTTTTGTTCAGACTCCAATGCAAGGTTTTGGCTTTTTTTGGTCAAATGAAGGATTTTTCTGCTAAATTATTTTACTGCTAATAATGTCATTTGTCAAATATGTAATTATGCAAACAATGTAAATTTACAAAAGTGATATAAATTTAGATTTAATGGGTACCCCCTCATCCTAAATGGTCTATTAAATTCTGGTTTTAGTATTCTCTAATGATTTTCTAGTATTCCATGAGAGATATGGCTCAACATTATGGTTGCATGACGGGTTTTCAATTAAAATATGTAAGAATGTAAAACAACTCAGTCATTTCAACCAATGCAAGATACATCCAATATCAGATAGGCTTTGTTTGTTAAATGTAATTCCTATTACTACCAGCTAAATCTCATTAGCTTTTTCTTTTACTAATTACAGAATAATTTTCCTGAGTAACATTATAAAATACCTGGTAATTCTACCAAAAGTATAAAGACAAGAAAATGTAGAACAATATAAACCAAGGATCACAAGTGCAGAAATGTTGTTGCTTTTCATTATATTTGGCCCTCAGTAAAAATCACTGCAAAAATTTAAGTATCTAAAATATTCTGAAGGACAGTAATTAAGTTTTTCAGCCCATAGATGTAGCCCTCATCTCGCGCATCGCTAGGGAATACATGAGCAAAATCTATCATTCGGACTTCAACTTCTCCATTTCCTGGAAGAGACGTGGGCATTTGGCTGAAAACTTTTTCCAGCTGAGGTATAACATTTCCGTTCAAATGTTTTTGTGAAAAGCAAGAACTGCGCTTCCATAGATGGTCTCTTAACAAAAACTGATTCTGGTGCCTGTTGTGAAAAGTATACGTTTTAGAAAAATCTTTGCCATCTGAAGCCTCTACCTCCCCTATTTCTGAGGCATTGATGATATGAATATTGTTGTTGCATTCCAATGTGTTATCTGTACTATTACTTGGCACTTGGTCCTCGGCTTCTTTGTTCTTCTCAACCAGACAGCCATCATTTAACCAAGGAGACCAACCATCATAGACAAATAGTAAAGAACTTGCATAAAAGTTAAGCTGCTTCTGGTTCTCAAACCAGTGCAAGATTTCTTTAATCTTTTCAATACTAACAGCTATCGCATCTTTTCTCAGGGTGAATCCATTATAGAAAAATCGAGCCACACCTACAAAACAAACAAACAAATTAGCAGACAAATATCTTAAAACTAACAGAATTCAGGATTAAATTGGCACTACAAAGTTCATGTCTTACTGCCAGTGATGGGATTCGAATAATTTAACAACTGGTTCAGCCAGGGTCAGGTTGGCTGTTGTGGGAGGTGTGGCCCATCCCTGTCCTCTATCTCTGCCGGACATGTGGGACGAGACTCCCACGGCAGCCAACCTGATACTGGGGGAACCGGATGTTAAATTACATACACCCCATCTGCTATCTAAGTGGATTCTGGATGCTGTGCTGAGCTGCAATGGAGAAACAGGCAATGGAGTGAGGGAAGGAGGAGCAAGGAGAAGAGGGAAAACAGCCTTCTCCTTCCCTTGCGCCGGCCTCTCCATTGCCCGTTTCTCCATTACAGCACAGAGGATCCACTTTGATAACGAGGGCTGGGTAATTTAACAACTGGTCTGCATGAACCAGTGCGAACCGGCTGAATCCCACCACTGATTATTGCCCTAAATTTGCATGTTTAATTTTCAAAATTAATTGCAGAAATTTATGGTGAAATAACAAATGACAGGCTTGAAATAATGAGAAGATCACACAATTACCAAGTATATGGTACTACATATACTTCTAGTTCTACAACTCAATTTTATACAATGGTCAAAGGAATTAGTGAACTCTTTAGAATTACCTACAACTTTGTAGCTTTGTATCCTGCAAGGTGATCTGAGTTTTAATTTTAGTAAATAAACAAAATTTGGGGTAAATATTATTATATATTCTTACTGAATAGATTGAACCAATGTTCACTCTCATTGCTTGAAAATGTGTGCAAAGCTTTAGACTGAGCAATTGATGGCAGTTCCTTTAGCAGTAATGTTTGCAAAATGCTTCTTGTATGTACTCATCAACCTCCCACAATGGTTTAAAGATATTTGGTCCTCATTCCTCCTTACGGAATGACTTTAATTTATTGGCGTGTTGGGATAGAACATCAGTATGGTGGAAGCCATGCAAATTTCAGGGAAAATTCAATTCAAAGGATAAGTGTTGCAATAGAGAAGATACCTTTCTGGAGCCCCAATAGATGACACTGATCATTGAAAGGACCCACCTCTTGACATGTAGGATAGGTAGAAACCATGGGAGATAGGCAGTCCCTCAGGTAAGCTAGCCCTGTCATGTGGGGTTTATAGGAAATAAACAGAACCTTGAATCATATCCAGAAGCCGAGGAAACCAGTGCAGCTCACAGAGGTGCCACATAAGAATATTAAGGTATGCCACACATTGCCTGCACTGCTGTGTTCTGAACCAGCTGAAGCTTCCAAGTACTCTAAAAGCCACTTGAAAACAGTCCTACATAAGTTTCATTGCACAATTATTCAGATAACTAGAGCATGAGTGACTGTCTAAAGGATGAAATTATTTATTGGAATTCAAAGTTTTTTCTCCAAATATAAATTTCCCTACATTTTATCTGCCTAGAGTGCAGCCTCTGAGGGCATTCAGGGGGTCTTCAGAAAACCTGAAATGAACAGCAATGTTTTCTGGAGAAGAGAAGATTCCATCATCAGATCTTCTCATGCATACTACCCTTTTTGTGTGTCTTTCTTATAATGCAAATTATTGTAGACCTCATTCTTGGGATGATTTTTGTTGGGCAACCATTTCCTGGCAGAGTAAAAATGGTATTATACTTCTCATTATACTGTCGATCTGACTGGAAATTGAGGGTAGCCAAATTTTGTGCAGTGATTGGTTGCCCTTTCCAGTCTGCTAATTATCAACAACTCCTTTCCTGAGTTTGGCAGAGATCTCTTTCAATTACCGTAGGTTATAGTTTGCTTTCATAACCCAGTGTTGGAGCAAGAGAGCCTTCAAATTCACTTCCAATTATCATCTATCGATTGGAATACTTGATTCAACTTTTGTTTAAAAGTTCATAATCTTAAAGGACTTCACATTTTTATTCAGTGAACATTGGTTCAATGAATTCAATAAACATATGACATAGTAATTTCTTCTGAATGTTCTTTGTTTAAACAGAATCTCTTTATCTATTACAAGGCAAGCTCTAATTATTTCAGGTTACAGCACTGCAAGAGAGCAGCTGATTTTAAAGATTTCAAAAACTTTTATGTCACTGCCATCAACTAGAACAACAATAAATGACAGGCAATCTGCAGGATTCATTATATACTGGTGGTCCATATATTTTTTTACAAAACATAGCCAAAAGATTGGCGAGATCAGCAGAATGGAGGCATTCTGGCCACCTTCTATCAAGCAAGGTCATCTAGTGGGATCCCAGGAGCATGCCTTCTCTGCCACAGCACCTGCCTTCTGGAACGGCATCCCCTCTCCAATTCACTGAAGGTTCTGGAGCCTCATGCTAATCCAATACCGATTTGGTATATAGATGTTTTGCAACTCTTGTCCTAAGAATAAGTGATTGGGCCAAAGTCACCCAAACTATAACTTCTATGCCTAATGGGTGACTAGAGCATAGGCCTCTCCAATCCAACCCCAGCACCTTTAGTGTTATATCACACTTTTCTCAATATAAAGCACAGTATTAATGCTCAGTCCTTTCACTCGTTCATAGTAAGAGATTTGTGCATAAAATTCATTTATCCCTTCTATGAATACTACTGGAAAATGTCTCCAAATATATCTCCAAGTCTCCAAGACAAATTCCTTGTGTGTCCAATCACACTTGGCCAATAAAGAATTCTACCTATTTTACAACAGCACCAACTTTAATTTAAAAAAAATGCTACTTCTCTGTCTCATTTGGCATTCTGTTAAACTCCATGTTTTTTTCTATTGATGACTACTTTCTTAATTACCAAGCACACATGGTTCAGAGCCCATAACACAAATTCTAAGCTGACTGTTCCTTTTTAAAAGGCTGTATATGTAATACAGTGCTTTTATACAAAAATTACCATCTTTTATAGTTTCCTTTGTTAATCCTCTTCCGTAGTGCTGGTTCTGTGTCTCATAGCTGCCAGTAGGTGCATGATAAACCTTTAAAAAAGAAAGGAGAAATGTCTGAGTCATTTCTTGAGCTCTTTTTTCCATTTTAATTCTAGTGAAATGTTACGCTTACATTAAAACATTTTCCTTCAGACCACAGAAGTCTGAAAGACGAGTTAGACCTTTGCAAAACACATGAATAGGGTATTTTTTGAAAAAGTATCGTAATACTTTATTTACATAAGAATCTAAGAAACAAACAAATGAATGAATGCAAATGAAATATTTTGTGTACAATATTGAGGGATTGTCAGATATATTCCTTCCAATCAGTTTCCCTATGAACATTGATAGCTTTATGTTTTATTGGGAATCTAAATTAACTACAAATCGTAACAAAACAAAAGTTGATTCAGAGGACAATATGAATAGAGATGTATATAACATATACAGTAGCATTTTTAAAAAAAATCTGGAAAATGTGTAGAAACAAAATCTAGAAATTTTCTGCTTAAACTGTGCTTTTATAAAATGCATTTTTGTAATTAATTAAACAGCAAAATACATTTAAATAAATAGCAAAACCATTACAAGATTATATATTTAAGGACTTGTCGTGTATCTGTACATGCATATAAAACTGTACTCAACAGTTTCTATAAAAGGTTTCTAACTATATATATAAAAACTTTATAACTGTCATATACAAATACTCCTTGTTTAATGACCGTTCACAGCTACAACAGTGATGAAAAAGCTTACATCCAGTCTTTACATTTAAATCTGTAAAGCAAAGGAAAACTGAAGTATTATAAGATCATAAGCATAGTTGCGGTTTTAGTTAGCGATCACTTTACTTAATGACTGAGTTGCTGGTCACAATTGTGATATCTAAACAAGGCTTACTTGTATAAGCCGATGTGTAAGAAGTAAAAACATAAAGTAACAATACGTTTTTGCTAAGTGGAGTCACAAATTTATCATTTCAATGTTGAAAGTCAAGGTTTGTTTTTTTCAGCAAAAAGGAGGATATGGAGAATTCATTTTTCTTCTCCAGCCATAGATTTGATGTAATAGTTTTTAAAAATTCCAAAACATATTTCTACAATAAAGTTGTAAGTAACTTTTTTTTTAAATTACATTTATATGCCGCCCTTCTCCGAAGACTCAGGGCGGCTTACAATTTTTGGGATACAACCCAGTGTGCTCAGCAATAGCCTTCATTCCATTGTATATGCCTGCTTATTACTAAGCGGCATTTTTACAAGGTCAGCTAATTGCCCCCAACAATCTTGGGTCCTACCCCGAGAGGATGGAAGGCTGAGTCAACCTTGAGCCTGGTGGGATTCGAGCCTACAGCAGTTGTAGGCAGCTGGGACTTAAGTGCAGGCAATTAACAGCCTGAGCCACTTTGCCATAGCCTTTTAACTAACAATAATGTTGTCAGTGTAAACACCTTGGAGGTGCATGAAATGATAACAAATATAAATCTCTCACAAAGTATGTCCTATGTCTATAATGTAAGGGAACCTACAGATTTTAATCATGTAAAGTCTATGCCGGACTTTAGCAGGGACAAACATATTTATTATTCCATAGGGGAGAAACAAACAATGTAGTTTATTCTCTGGCTTATACAGTAGTAGTTATGCAGCATTCCACTCAAATAATTAAAAGGGAACCACAAAGATCCTACAATACAAATGGCTGCAGAACAGAGCTAGAATCTTTGGGTTTGGAGCTTTGTTTCTCCATCCTGCCAGAGGAATGTAGCTCCCTTTCAAACATGGAAGGGAACTACTCTGGTTGGTTGCAGAAATGGAGTTGGGGTCTTTAGGATCAGAGCTCCATTCCTGCAGCACTTCAGAGAAATTTCCTCCTTTCCATGCACAATGGGAAACTCCTTCACAGGCTGCAGAAATAAATCTCAGGCTTCAAAGATCCCAGCTCTATTCCTGCAGCTGCCAAAGCAGTTCTCTACCACATACAGAGGGGAGATTAACTCCTCTGGCAGGAAGGAGGAATACACCTGCCTGCACGTGGGGGGCAGGAACAAATTCCAGTTCCACCACAGGTGGCAGCAGCTTGCGGCAGCAGCTTGCAACTTCCTCTGCCGGCTTTCCCATTAACTTTCTGGGGAAGTCAGCAGAGAAAATTGTAAATGGCAGTAACAGGATTGTGGGGCGCTTGGCAACTGCTCATGAGTGCAACAATCAGGTTGTCAAGAGCGAGATCCCAATCACATGACTAGAAAGGGCAATGTGATGTTTTACGATAGCCAGAAATCTTTACAGGCCGTAAAACATTCTTTACAAGGCTGTTGTAACTTCAGTTGCTAAACTTTTGGTCCTAACTTGAGGATAATCTGTAATGATGAAAACAGGAAACATTTCCTGCTTGTACAAGCCATTATGTATGTAAGAAAAATACATGAACTCCAAATTGATACTTCATTCTCTTCACAAGAAAAAGGAAAATAATCTGGAGCGAGCTTATGTTGTACACATCTCTTCAAGAGTACCCTCTAATCGATGTCCAAGAGACAGCTTACCCTCATGCCAAGCACCAAAAACCCAATCTCTTCCATTAGTGGATATTTGCTGATTTGTTGCTTTATCTTCTCTTCTGAAGCATATGGATCATAGCTTTTCTGGCCTATTTTTACGTCCATGATGCATGGTTCCTTAAACCTGTGTGTCACATCTTCCAGTTTCAGGTACAAATCTGTAAACAATTAAGGATACTTCAGCTTTGTCAGTATCTGAAAAAAATTTGATATACAAACATCTATCATACCAGGTTATAATTCAATATCTTGGAAAGGAAGGCCAAAAGCCCATTATTTCTTCAGTTCATGAATTTTAACTGTCAATCATACTCCTTTTCTCTATTGATTTTAGTCATAGTTACCTCTAGCCATAGTTCCTCTTAACCAAGATTTGCAACTAATTTCAAATCTTGCTTAACATTAATCACATCTAATAGCACTGCCGATATATTTTAAAATGATTAAAATAATTACAGAAACAATAGAAATTATTTTCTAACAGAATCTCTTCTGAGCAAGGTGGACAGGGCTTCTGGTTTTACAATTATCGTGAGAAATCAAGGACACTTATGATTCATGAGCCTGGGATTTATTTACACAATCTTCCCCTCACAGAATCACAGGGTCCTTGGAGGCCTTCTAATCTAACCACCTGCCTAAGTGGGGAGTTCTTATACCATTCCAGTCAAATGGTTGTCCAATCTTTCCTTGAAACTTTTCGGTAATGGAGAATCCACAACTCAGGGAGGCAAGCTGTTCCATTGATAAATTTTCTCACTGCCAGGAAATTATTTTTTATTTCCAGGGTGTATCTCCCTCTGACAAGCTTCCCCACTTTCCTCTTGTCCTGCCTTCAGGTGCTATGGAGAATAAATCAACACCCTCTTCCTTATGGCAGTCTTTCAAGTATTGAAAGACTATCATGTCTCCCCTGAGCTTTCTCTTCATTAGCTAAACGTAACTAGTTCCTTTCATCATATGATTTAGGGTCCAGACCCCTTATCAACTTTGTTGTTCTTCTCTACACTCTTTTTAGGGCTTTGACAACTTTTTTGAACCAGAAATGGACTTAATTAAGTACAGCAGTTCTGAAATAATCTTTTCATGAAGTTCTATATGATAGAATTTAATGTATGATAGAACACCCTCCAGAGAAATTCCCATCAAATTCATGCCTAGCACACTGAATATAGCAGTAGTACCATTTGGTGCAGTAGGCAATGACCAGGTTCCATAATATTTTGGCAAGTATTGTTGTAATTCAAGAAACACAGAGTCTTCACATCCATCAGCAAATACCTGAAATAAAAGAAATGTTAGTGAAATGCATTGGATCCAGTAATAAATTATCTATTCCTCTGCTATGATAGCAACTTTGGAAATTTAAGCCTTACCTTACATAAATACCAAATTTATAGGAGTAAAAATGAGGGTTACCTCCAATATGAACAATACAGCTATAGACAATCAATGAATTGCTAACCTATCTATTCCTATCAAAAAAACAGATTTTATATTTATTATTTTTAAAAAATCATAGTTTTTGTCACGGTCTAAAGCACCCAACTCCCTAGGGCAGTGGTTCTCAACCTTTTCTTCACCACAGATCCCTTTTAAATATGTTTTGACACCAAGACTTAACTCGATATTTAAATCGTAACACTTCTTCAAGTCTTCATGGATTCCCTGTGATGACATTGCAGCCCCCAGGGATTAGCGGACCACAGGCTGAGAACCATACCCTGAGGGATTTCTGAAATATATTTAACCAAAGCAGTTTAAATAGCCTTATAGACTCCATACAACTGGCTGGACAAATAAAGTATAGGGACCCACTGTTATCTGTATACCAATTAGTTGGGTTGGCAATATATAAACCAACAATGTATGTTTGCAGCTTTAAGAAAAAAATCACTGTATTGATTTATTCCGATTGGTTGATTGTATTGTAGGTTACCATAAGAGGGAGCTAGAGATCATGGCTTGATCTCTCTGACATTCTGTTGCTATCTAAGGTTCTCTGTTGTATTTATGCTGTGCTTATACTTTGTTATCTTTGTTTACTGTAAATGATTTGCAACCGGTAAGAAGACTTTGTAATTGGATATTATTTGGACTGTTAAACGTATATGACCTGAACCGTTTATTGGACTGTGCTATTTCTTAGAGTAAACTTTAACTCAATTTAGTGTATCTGTGTGTGGCTGAATAATTATTCATAACTACTCTCATAAACGTTTCCATGTGCATATCCTTGTTACTCAAGGGTTATTCTGTACATATCATAACACCCACTAAGTATTAAATGTGACAAAAATGAGGAAAATGTTTAGTCAAATCTTTAAGCATTTTTATTTGTATAAATGCCTAAAGGTTAGATTCTATTGCAATAACCATACACCCTTGGAAAGCTAACTGAGAAGTATTGAACAAAACTTGTTTACAGTTCTTTTAATAGTAACTAATCAGATGACAAAAAAAGTTGACAGAATAGAGATTGGCTTACAGCTATCTCATATAAATTAAGATAGAGATGTTTGTTAGCAAGTTCATTTTAGAACCCTAATAAAGTTTTAGACATCTTATAACATAATTTTATTCATTTCAAAATAAGTTCCTCTCCAAACTCTCAATCTGCAGAAGTAAATTGAGAATCAAACTATTTTACTACAGAAATTGCAGATTCTAATCAGCATGCCTAGAAAATAAACTTCGTTGCACGAAAATCATGCTAAATGGGTCAGTTGCAGACTGATTTTGGTTTATAAAGGGAATTGAATCATGAACTGGTTTGAAAAGGGAACTGAATGTTTCAGAGCAAGCTGTTCAAGAATGTCTACAGTAATTAACTGTTTACAATTCTTTCTAAGTTCATACTACTGTTCGGTAATTCCAATGGGAGTATTGGAGTATTCTCTCCAACTCAGCAAAGATTTTACATTCTTTTTTCTAAAAAAAAGTTTTTTAATGTTTTAAATATTAGTTTGGGATGGAAGAGGGGGTCAAACAACTTTAAGGACAATTGCTTAAAGTCTTTCTGATTTTATGATTTTGGGGTAATAGGTGAACATGAATATTTAACTAAAATTAAACTAGCCTCTACCACAGTATCACCTTTACCTTAAATTCAAATGTCTAAGTATACCTTTTAATTTAATTTTGTTGTACGAGGTGCATTGACAATAAAGTCAAGTCAAGTCAACAAAACTTTTTAAATTTTATTATAAAAGGATATGAACATTAAATCACTCCAACAACAAAATTATGATTAAATTATCATGGTGAATAACTGCTATGTAAACATATGAGACAGCCATGAATACTTCTGACAATGTTTAATTTTTTGAAATGTGATTGATCATTCATATCATTGATTTTTTTCTTTCCAGAATGTAGGTTTTCATTCTAAACATTCTCTAGAATACATAACAGATTCTGTAAATAGTTTTTAACAGTTACATTTGATGATTTTTAAATGTCACATATTGGTTCAACTCTGACTTACACAGAAATTATAACTATAATTTATATGTGTGATTAAAATAAAGTTTTGTTAAGCCTATACAAATACTTGTCTAAATAAAGAAGGCTTATCTATGCTTTTTAAACAGAAGCACTAGACTAAAGACAATTTTACTGATGATAAATGATTTGTTTCTATATTAAATTAGCTTTGATTTAATTATTACTGTCTTTATGAATAGTTCTATGGATGATTTTTGTATTATTTTGAGATCTCCCAGAAGGGAGTAAAAAATAATGCCATAGTCTCTAAACAACAAAAGTAATAGAGGAAAATTTCAAGAGGTTGTTTCAAAACAGCAATACTTTTATTGATACACATAAGTCTTTAGTATCCCAAGACGGCATACAAATTCCCAAGTCAAGATCGTATTGTAATCAGCGTTGGAAAATGTAATTAAGAACATCAGGAATGGAGACATACAACAGTTAAAAGGCCAAAAATTTAAAGCTTTCAGAACCATTGTACCATTTATAAAAATGGAAAGCAGCACAAAAAAATAAAATGCAAGACATGTTTACACAGATGGTACACAAAATGGGCTGTTCAATTCTACAAAAAAGTGCAATTGTTTCCAGTTGTTTTAGGAAATGAATTATTTTACCTTATTGTAGAAGTCTAGTTCTCTGGGTCCTCGAGGAGGTGGCTGCAATTGTTTGAGGACAGTGCCATCTGGATGCTGCAATATGCCTGAGAGACAAACAAAACAAAAGCCCGATATGCTGATTTTCAAACTATGATCTAATTTCAGTTTTACTTCATAATGAACAGAAATTCAAACACAGAAGAAGACCATTTTTAACATAAAGTCCCAAGAAATTGGATTTAGAATAATTTCTAATTATTTCTTTGACATAAATAAAACATGGAAAGCAGACTTGTGAATTTTAATAGGAATTAGTTTTTTTCCAGCATAGTGAATGTTTTCTGAGACTACCCAAAATGCTGAGAAGAAAAAGGCAAGGAGAGAGAGAGAACTCAACATTAACTCTTATTTATGATAGAAGCATTTAAGATTCTGAGTCTAGTAGTCACTTTATGGCCAAAATAAACCTGTCACATACTGAGTAAAACATGTTTTTAAACTAATTCCTTTCTTGTCTTTAACAAACTGCCTTAGTTCTGGAGTTTCACTTCACTGAGAACTAGTGAACGATAATATTGTCAAGACGCAATTCTGCTACATAAGAACAAAATGATGCACTGTTTCTCATTGTTTTCAACTTTAATTAGAGACACACACCAGATCTAGTTACAAACTGCAGATCAAAGTTACTACTGAAACTTAATATAACTTGCAGAATTAACTGTCATCCACATGGTAACTACCCTCAAGAATATGGCAATTTTACAACCTAAATTATTGGTTTTAGTCAACCTTCTTAGGAAAGTTGTTGAGAAGAGGGTTGGCTTAAGTTCCAGAGGCCTAGGAAAAAATTAATTATCTGGATCAACTCAAGGCTGAATCCAGACCTGGTATAGCAATGAAACGGCATTGACTGCACTTGCGGATGATCTTTGATAAGCAGGGATTCTACTACAATCATGTAGTAGAATCATCCTGGCCCTCCTTAACTTCTCAGGACTTTCAACTGTGGTAACCTGGATTTTTTTAGGGAATTGGGAATGGAAGGTACACTTCTGCAGTAGCGTGTTTTTTTCCCATTTTTCAAGCCAATTTGTCAGCATTGAGGGATGGAGGGAGGGAGGGAGGGGGGGAGGGAGAGAGATGGAGTCCATGGCCCCTTTCTACTTCTACATACAGCTAACTGACTGAAGTTATTCATCAACATGAGTGTAAAGTATCATCAATATGCTGATGATACCCAGCTGTGCAACTCTGTCCTAGACTGACCAAGTGATTGGGATTCTTTCTCCAAAGAAAGGAGGATAGGACTGGAAACTCTTGAGTTTGGGTAAGGGAGAACTTTAACTCAACCCAGGCAAGCCGTGGGTGTTTTGAGCACTCCCTCCCTATTTCAGAGATATGTCATCTTTCATTCTGGGTGAGGCTCTACTTCACAAGGTGGTGAATGATTTGGAATTTTTTCCTGGACTTACAACTCTTGTTCAAAGAACTCTTTGAACTCTAGTTCAAAGAACTGATGGCAATCATGGCTAGGGGACTCTGCACACATTGTCCTTGTGTACCAACTGTACTCATTTTATGGATCAGAAGGCCTTATTCACAGTGATTTCACAGAGACTTGGTCACACACACACACCCCATTCGGACTAATGTAATACACTCTATATGGGGCTACCTTAAAAATCATTCAGAAGTTGCGGTGGAGAGCTCAATAATAGAGGTAAAGTTTAAATAAGTAAGTATTGAGTTTGTTCTTTGTCTCTGTGCATCTCATGATTTAAATTAGGGTAACATGGGTCATGACTTCTCAAAATCAAACAGTATAAGCTACATTCTTAAGTTACTAATTATAAGCCTTTTATACATTCCATTATTATTGTGATTTTGTGATCTGAGAAACTCAGAAATTAGGTAAGATGAGCTTGAACATCCCCTTACTTTGTATAAGGAACTATGGAACTATAAGGAACTATGGACCTATGCAGTGATCGGATTCAAATAATTTAACAATTGGTTCTCTGCCCTAATGGTTTCTTCCAACCACCAGTTGACCAAACTGCTCAGAAAGTTAACAACCGGTTCTCCCAAACTGGCTGAATCCCACCACTGGTACTATTACATATCATTTTCTCATACTGAATACTTAGTATCTTTATTTAGAATTTCAGACAATATTAATGATATTTGTTGGATAATCAATGAGAAATCACGACTGTCCATACATTTTTGGACATCAACTGAAATTTAGCAGTGAACAAGAGTTGTGTCAATTGTAATATTCTGTGATGTTGAACTGTAGCATGCTTTATCTAAAAATATATTTAAAGCCTATTGTATTCTGGACAGATTCTATACATTAAGAGTTATCGTACAAGAATTACATTAGCTAGATCTATGCCTAGCTCAATGCATCCATTAGTTAGAGCCACTTTGATTCACAGCAATCTATAATACTACTGTAGACTATACTACTTTATCATAGTTTCTCTGTTGGAACTCTTGGTCTCCTGCCTCACATTGAGAAATGTCCTAAGTGGCAGCCTCAGAATTAGAATCTTGAAACACTGGTAGAATTGATGTAGACCTCTGTATCCAAGGTGAGGGCCATTTCATCAGCATCCTTCAAGCAAGAAACATATTTCTGTGTGATGCACATTCCTTCATTTCCATAAATCTTACATCTGTAATGTAACTTTCAAGTCCACTGCCACTTTCCTTTCTTGCCTGTCTCTTCTCTTATCAATGTTTTGTCAAACAGACAGCATATTAGCAGGCTACAGCAAAAATAAATTATCATGATTTATTTTAGTAACCAAACAGTAATCCAAACCTTATTAACTCCCAGCCGTTATGGCATATAAAATTTCATAGATTAGAACTCTGCTACCCCAAATGTTGTGAACACCAGGCATTAGAACTCCTACTTATTGCAAACAATTTGCCAGGCACAAGGAACGAGAAACAACACAATGTGCTGATCAGAGTGGTATTTTTATTACTTGCTCACCTATACACAGGAATCTAAAGCACATACTACTTAAGTAGCCACTTGATGAATATTGAAAAAAGTTTTAAGGATAATCTCCCTTCAGCCACTTCCTCCCCACAAGTGATTCAAGGTTAGTCAGCAGTTTCACTACACAACTCAGCACCAGATCCTACCACAATTGCGTATAATATGCAGATGGACAGACCTAACTGAAACCATATTCTTCTTTAAAAAAATAACAATGATCTTGCATCATGCGTGTGCTTTCAAGTCGGTCTTGCTTCCTGGTGACTATATGGAAAAGTCCATGCAATTTTTTGGCAGTGTTTTCAAAAGCAGTTTACACTGCCTTCTTCCTAGGACTAAGAGAGATTGAGCGTCTCAAAGCCTCCCATTTGGTTTCCATACTAAAGCAGCACTAAAATCCAGGTTTTCCTACCACTAATCCAAACACCTTAATCATTAACTGAAATTGGGTCTTCAACTTTTACACCCATAGTTAAAAAATAACCAAGGCTCCTATTTTAATATATGTATTGTGATTAAAAATACTCTTTGAACTCTACAACTAAAGAAAGCATAATAAAAATTAAATTTTACTAGTATAACTGAACTATGTAACAATAATCTCAAAGCAGTAGTGTTCTGTGGTATTATTTCAATTTATAATTGTTGCGGTACATATAAATGTTAACCTTTATTCTTTCTCATAACTTTATTTTAAAAGATTTATACACAGCAGTTTAACAATATCATAGAACTAGGACAATTCTGCTTTTGCCAGTTCTTGAGGAGATGGGGCAGAGAAAACCATGCAAAGCATCAGGTCCACCTCTAACCAAGAAATGTTTTCCACCGATCACTTTGGCATCTGAGAATTAAGAATCTATTTTGTGTGCATTTTTAATCCTATCATCACAATCCCCAAGCTGCTAATATAGTTGAATTCTACAATCAAAACTATAAACACTGGGTTTCATAGTACCACAAATGTAAACGTATTACTCATGGTTTATAGTACCTACAGCCACACAATCCTGGCTGATATCAAAAAGCCAAGAAGATTAACGAGAGAGAGAGAGAGAGAGAGAGAGAGAGAGGGGGAGAAAGGGGGGAGGGAGGGAGAGATCAACAGGAAACAACAGAGGTGTAGGTTACACTAGAAGAAAAACATATCATAAAAAAGCAATGGTAGACCCCTTTTATATGGTTTCTACCATAAAATTCCTAGCAATTGAGGTCAACATGCAGGAAATTTTATTGTTAAACAAAAATGGTGTCACTTTTCCTACAGGCAGATAATTTAAACACATATTCTGTTGGACAAAATATTGAGTCCAATCTATGAGGATTAACCTAAACAGTAGCAAGGAACATTTCTTCTGGAGACTGCAGCTAATAAAAGGTTTTTATTTCAAATGGTAGCAATTTATTAGCTAAATAATGTTCTTTCTAAACTGTTGCTTTATAGTGTTCCATCTAATATACTATAAGTCTATAAAAAGCAGGCTAGGAAAAATGGACAAAGTAACAATTGCAGCTTTAAAAATTCTTCCAAATGGGCATGGAAGCATTCTTTCATTTGTTGTTTTATGAGAACATTTCCAATAAACCCTTTTGAAGTTCACTGACTGTGAAAAATTAAAACTGTCTCTTTAATAGCTCATTATTTTCTTCTTCCCACTCCCTGTTTTCATTCTTCCTCTTGGTCACTCCCACCCATGTCAAATTTATGTAAGACAGAAAGCACCCAGTTAAAAACAAACCAACATGGTTCAGCTAACACATGAATACAGATCCTTTAAAAAAACCCACTTATCCTACATTTTTCTGCTTCTTATAGAAACCTACAAGAGGTATATTTCCTAGCAAAATAACCAATTTTATTTCTCCTGGAGAACTAGTAGCATTACTTTTGAAGCCATTTTAAAAATATCATTGTGGGAGACAGAGAAATAAGTAAATTTCCTGCCATTTAGACCAAGCATAAATTTTCTAGCAAACACAGTATGGAAATCATATAAGATAAGGAATTAAGCTGTTTCTTGGGAAAGAAAACGTAGCAGTCTATTATATCCATTAATAAATATTAAAAATGAAAATATATCTACCATAAACTATCATGTTATATTATAAATAACATGACAAACTGATGATAAAAAGCCAGAAGCAAAGCCAGGTTTACGTGAATTTCAGATCTTTACATTTTCAATACTTTTCTTGTAAATTTTGCTAAAACAATTACTGTAAATGATAAATTGGGTGGGGTTAGTAATGGATTCATGCAAAAACTATCAGTAAAGTAGGTCTGAGAATAGAAAAACAGTCACCTTAGCCTATGCTAAAAAAAAATCAGAAAAAGTGAGTACCCTTTCTAATTAACAAAGCTTATTAAAAGGAAAATGTTTTGTGAGCTTTAGCTCATTTCATTAGATGTACAGAGTAGCTAAACTGAAGGATTTAAACTGGGATTGGAGAAAGAAAGAAGACAGGCTAGTTATGTAGATGCAGGTCACATGTGAGTCAGATTACAAGCACTTATGATGATATCAAGGAAGTGATGTACTCTACATATAGGTGAAGTCTGAAGTTCACTGAATGGAACAAGTTGAAATCAATGCTTGGCACCTGGTTCATATTTATGAGACATTCATCAAATACAAAGCACAAGTACTTCTACCTGTTCTATATACACCTGTTGAGGTTGATGGAGTGGAAATTGTTGAACCCACAGTGGAATTTAATAAAACATTCACCAAATACAGAATACAAATACAGGTAGTCCTCAACTTACAACAGTTTGTTTAGTGACTGTTCAAAGTTAGAACAGCATTGAAAAAAGTGGCTTATGACCATTTTTCACAGTTACAACCATTGCAGCATCCCTATGGCCACATGATTAAAATTCAGATGCTTGGCACCTGCTTCATATTTATGACAGTTGCAGTGTCCAAGGGCCATGTGATCACCTTTTGTGACCTTCTGACAAGCAAAGTCAACAGGGAAGCCAGATTCACTTAAATGTTACTTACTTAACCACTGCAGTGATGCACTGAACAACTGTAGCAAGTCACGTGGTAACATAGGGCAAAACTCACACAACTGTCTCGCTTAGTAAAAGAAATGCTGGGCTCAATTATGGTTGTAAATTGGGGACTAAATGCATTTGTAATCCGCTGGCATCTACATAAACCAGCCTGTCTTTTCCCTTTCACCCTTATCCCAACTTAAACCCTACATCCATTTAGCCACACTATGCATCTGACGAAGTGAGCTAAAATAAAATGTTTCAGAGAAGCTTGCTATGGGTTTTTTTTCAAGAAGCAACTGGACTTTCTGGTTTTTCTTTGAAGACATTGTTTCTCATCTAAGAAGCTTCTTCAGCTCTTACTGGATGGTGGGGGAATGGAAGGATTTATATTCCTTGCAGACAGGGGGTCATTTGCATCCTTTTTAGAAGGTTGTTGAAGCACTTGGAGGTTTATCTGTGTCCTCAGAGTCACCAGAGTAGTGCTAATGGTTCATGTAGTCTGCAATCACTCTGCAAAAATGGATTTCCAGAGAGATTTGCAGACTACAGGAACCATTAGCACTACTCAGATGGCTCTGAGGACACAGAGTGGCCTCAATGACTCTCTAAAAGGATGCAAATGATCAGCTGTTTGAAAGGAATATAAATCCTTCCATTCCCCCACCATCCAGTCAGAGCTGAGGAAGCTTCTTGGATGAGAAGCGAAACGTCTTCAAAAGAGGAAAAACAAGAAAATCCAGTTGCCTCTTGAAAAAATTGGGACAAGCCAGATGACCGAACCACAAAAACCACGAAAATCACTCCCATATTGACTTCCTCGCTCTTTTCATCTGTCACATCCCCGACAGCTCCGACTGGATTATCCAGGACACAAAAGGAAGTCCACCATGCGCTCAGCTGTTTAGGGACCACAAAATAGCGATGCAAAGGTACCATAAAAGACTGGTTGGTTGGGTCCCACCCAGCCCTCCGGGGCAGCCATTTCCCCCATCCACCCGGCCCTCCCCCTCATGATGAAACCTTGCAACCCGCATCATAGGCAAAAATAGTGGAGGAGAGAGAGGACAGAAACCCAGGAGAAAGAGGAGCTGGCGGCCGGTCGGAAAACCGAGAATTACCGTACTTGCCTGCCGGCCCCACTGCAAAATGATCTCCCGGCAGCAGGCCGGTGGAAGTTACACCGGCGGCGAGAGGGATCCCGAGACCCCCAGACTGCTATCTCGCCCGCCGACCGGCTCACAGCCTCGCGGGTCAAACTTTCGCCTCTCCTCCTCCTTTCGGCCGCCACTCACCGCCCTTATCCTTGCCAAACATGTGCCCCGCCACTTGATGAGAAAGCGGCACGCAGCCGTCGAGGAGCCGCACCGTCGCTTCAACCTCTTCCCCGTTTGCTGCTGCTGCTGCCCCCGCCGGCGCCGAGCCGGGAAGTCCTTCTAACCGCTCGGCCTCCCGGTTCTCCACACGCCGAGGCGGCTCGGTGGCCATGTCCTTTAAAGAGCCGCGATGGCTATGCCTCCCGCTTTACCCTCAAAGCCCGCCGCCGTCCCGGCTGTCCGTTTGTGGACCCGGCCAGGCCCGCGGCTCCATGGCGCGTCCGCCTTCGTTTCCCTCCCTCAGGGAGCTAAGCGCTCCTCCGCTTGGTGAGGCGAATACCACCTACTGAGGCACTAACTGAGCGTGCGCGTCGCGCTTTGCGCCTGCGCACTGGTAACGATTGAAGCCGCCTTTGGGCTCAGAGTTGCCCTGAATATGTTTCCTGTTGAAGCCACCAGAAGTGTGCTCTGGCGGCGACGGTGCTTTAGTCAGCGACAGAGCGGTATTTTATACGCTGTTTCCTTCTTGCTATTTCCGAAAGTGGCTGGAATCGGGCTAAGTATTTCATACTAAACCATCCTTCGATTCATTGTGGGGACTTAAAAATCAGAGTTGTCCTTTTAAGTTTTTAAAAGCACCTTTTTAGCTATAAACCACGCTGTGTGCATACAACTCTCTAAACATGTATATGCTTTTGGGTTATTAAACCCAGTTGGGCTGAGTTTCCCATTACATTCTTTCCTGAGGTTAAAAAAAATAAAGAGGGAATTGGGATTTCTTGGTAAAAGCACAATGTGTGTTGCCAAAGCTTTCTTAATTAACCATGACCGCAATTTATTCAGTTGGTCCAGTTGGTTGGGTTCGCACAACATATTGAATTATAAATTAGCTGCATGGTTGACTAAAATGTTTTAGATTGTTCCATCATGTGCTGATATAGTCACTTGGTGTACAATACTGTAGTTTTTCTGTGGCAAGCTAACCTTAAAAATATTAAGTATGGCACATAATGGCCTATTACATCAACCCCCATCAGTCTGTTCTTTAACCAAAATTATAATTACCATTTTGGGCATGCAGAAATTGAGACTTGTCAGAGTTTCATATTATTTCAGGTTCAGAGAATGCAGAAAGCCACATAGTTAAGGAACAGCAAGCAAAAGGGGAAATATAATACAATGGAACATGTGCTCTTAATAATCAAACTTTCAGCTTAATGTGCGATGTAATAGAATAGACAATTATGGCGTTTCAACTAAGAAATCCTTCAGTTACGCAATTGCTTTCCATCATTTTTCCCAACCCTTTGCCTTGTTTCATGCATTTTAATATAAATCCATGGGCTGCGTAAAAACTGTAAAAACATTATAAGCCACAGGGTTTTTTTCTTTTACTTCAGAGAAGGTTAGGGTTTAAAAAAATAAATCATAAACCAACCCATTTTGTCTTGGTGCCAAAATAATTAAAGGGCCACATTGTCAAATAAGGTCTTGCCATGCACAGCAAATGCAGGCAGCAGAACATTCTTACAAATGCAGGACTTCAGAATGTAGAGATCCCCAAGAAATGTTGGAGAGGTCAATCTTGGGTAATGGTATAATGTTGAGGCTGGAAGTAGATTCAGATCCATTTCCAAATTAAATCCATAGTATTCGGATTTTGTCCTTTCAAAATATTCAAGAGTCTGAAAAGTAACATTCTGATCCTACAGAAACTATTCTATCGCTGTTCTGATTTTACCAGAAATTTTCTGAGCTCTGAACCCTTCCATTAAGCACAGATCATCAACACTTTCTGAAATTGGAACAGTGTATTTCAAGATCAAAACAGTACGTTCCAGGCTCTGAAACACTACAAACTGCACGTATGTGCATGAATCACACACTTCATAGTTTTTCAACAGCATATTAAACCAGAACCAAATTAGTCATCTGTGACTCAATAATGTATATCCCAAGCCATCAGATGATGCATACTATCATACCAGGATGAACTATACAAACAACAAATTACCCGAACTGAGTGATCTAATAAAAATCATCATCCTGCAAGGGATTGTAATATTTTAGAATCATGCAAGTAGCTTAAGATTTTCCATTCTTTCTAGTGCAAAAAAGAGTGCAATTACATTATTACCTGCTATACTCAGTTTGTACTGAGTAATTTAGCTAAGTGCCACAGAGCAACACCACTTGCAATTCAGAGCAACAGTAAGTACAGCTGGTATCTGAAACTGCATATGGAATATCAATTTTAAAAGCTTATTATGTTTTGGCATGCAGTCACTTGTAATAAGGGAAAAGGCAACACTGGGGTTGAATCTGCCCCTCCTTAGGTATTTCAGCACCTGTGGGAAAACAGGACTAGAAAGTTACTACTACCCCCACTACCTTAACTACAACCCTTTTCTCTTTCCACACCACCTGAGGTACCTCAGGTGTGGCTAAATATAGAAAGATAAACCATACAAAAAAAAGTGGGAATCAGTAGCTCAGCCAGGCTGAGGTGGGTAATAGAGGGCAACTAGTCAATCCCAGGATTTAAACAAAATTCAACTTTATTAAAGGTACCAAAAGTATACACAGAACTGTTTAAAAAGATAAAATACAAAAAAAGCCACCCTAATGCAATTCCAGCCACTAAATAACTCACTTTGCCTGAGGTCTTCATCTAGGACTCCAGCTATCTCTTATCCCAAAGGACCTGCCTCCCAGTATTCTCCCCCCCCCCAAAAAAAACCCTGAACTGCCTTATTTCATAAATAGCACAATACACTGGCCAGTAAACAATACAGAATTGGTTTATTACTACCATTAAGGACAAAAATCCAGGCATTCTGGTTCCTACTAGCCAGCTGAGGTAGCAGGACTTGGAATACTGGTTTACTGCTCAAGGAGTCAATATGGTGAGGGTGGATCAGGATATGAGCTAATATAGATACATCCAAAGCAGGTGGTTAAACAAATGAGGGGTTTTATTCTGGGTACTAAACCCTAATGAAGTATGATGTAGTAATTTACGCAAGTGAAAACGTTATTTGCAAAGCCAAATGTTTTTCTATATCCAGAATAGAACACACACAAACCAAGTTGTAATCTACTTAATATTCCTATTTCCTCTTTCCCTTAATATCTGCTTGTAATTACCATATATACTTGCATATAAGCCCATCCAAGGATAAATTGGCACCTAAAATTCTCAGCTTATCTCTAAGTACATAAAGTATGCTTTCTTCTTTCATTCCTGTTAATGGCACTGGAATGTCCCTTAAGTTTTTTCCTTGCAGTCTTCCTACTAAAGCAGGGGTGTCAAACTTGTGGCCTGGATGCATAACATGCTGGCTCCAACCCCACCCAATTTAGCAAAGGGGGAAAAAGTCCAGAGTTTGACACCCCTGTACTAAAGGTTTTAATTCACAAAGTTCTACTGCCCAGCATCTGAAGCTCTGCATATTCAATCCAGGTGATTCTCCATATCTTTCCATATTTCCACAAGCCATCTGGTCATCTTCCATATCCCAGGGCCTGGAATTCTGAACCTGACAGATTGGGTTGTTTTTCTATTTCACCCCATATAAACAGGGTGATGTCCTCTCTAATAGCATGTCCCGCAGCATCTGAAATACAACCCCCATCCTGCTTTTTTCTTTTACATTCCTAAAGCATGTGTGTCAATTAACAGGTGCATTCTAGCATTTTCCTCTTTTCTGACGTGTTTTTGGGCTTCTGCAGTCATCTGCCTTCTCTAAAATAATTCATGACCGTGACACAGATCCTACCACTTATCTCCAGCGAGACACTTTACCCTGCTATAGATATGTAAGAAAAGAAGAGATATGTAAGGCAGAAAGATATGTGCCTACCAACGTTGTGCAATATAATTTCCATCTGCAATGTTTCCGATACTTAAAATGTATACAATTTAGTAATCATAGCTTCATTGTGGTTTTGATGCCTTGCATACTGCAGATCTATTTTTTTAAAGAGTCAGAAAGCTATATATTAGAGATTGACAAAAATATAGGTTTAATCTCATGGCTCTTGACAAGGACAATTTAGGAAAACTGTGTGTATTTTAAAATAATTTAATGTATCTCCATTGTTTCAAGTACCTTCTAAAGGATTTATTTTTTACACTTAATGAGAATGTATATTTAACAAGACAAAAAAATCAGCAAGTCACAGGTATTGTTTCTAACATATAAATTGTAGTATGTTAAGCAACATGAACTACATGTGCTGCAGTGCATTGTATACCACATCTAAACATCTTCGGTGAAATTAAGATCTTCTTTCACACCAAACACTGGTGACCAGAAAACACCGTGACAATATCACTTTGATGGTGTCTCAACTATTTGCTGTTCACACGTCTTTCCTCTTGATGATTAGAGGTCCCACGTTGTCTCCTGTTTCATCGTTATGTTTTGTATGAGATCCATCACATAAGGGGAACTGAAAGGAAAACACGTATTAAATGTACATCTTCAGCAAGATAAAGAGTTGGCATCAAAGTAAATTGCGAGTAAAAGAAAATGTAGTCTATCCAACTGAAGGCAAAAGTTTTCTGGAGTGAAATGTCTGCCTTATTGGTCCATTCTCTTTTCCTCCAAGTTGCAAATTGAGGGAAAGGATGTATCTTCTCCCCAGCAGACTGGGCTAAATCCTGACAGCTTTTATTATTAACTCTAGATCTGTGAAAGTACTTTGATTGCTCCAAGCAACCCTGGGACATCAATTGATATTAACCTTCGGATTGTAAGAACCTAAAGACCTGGTCTGCCAGTTGGCCTGGGGACCCAATGGGGAGTACGATATTGGAGGTGGCTACTAGCACCTTTCATAGTTTGATAGCAAACCCCCACTTTGCTCCCTGCTTCCCCATCCACCCTTTTTTTCTCATATCACAATATTCTCATTGTTTTCTTTTTCACTGTTTATTCCATTGTTCCATTACTTTGCTACTGTTATGTTTACTTTTCATTTCTTCGTTTTTTATTGTTGTAAGCGAGACAGACAGCAAATAAATGTAACAAACAAATGTTGCTATACCAGAATGAGTCTTATCAATTCTTCTCTTTTCATTATAAATAAAAGTGGATCTCTCCCAGATCAATATAAAAATTTGGATTTCTATGCATTAATCAAGAGGATTAATAGCTTTCGTGATCAATACTTCTGCTTAGGCAGAGTAGCAGCAATTATGATTCGATATCATATAAATCATTCCATCTATCATGCCATTTTGGTTTGAATTAACAAAATTCACTAACTTTCATAAAAGTAGGGGAAATGCAGGATATGTATTTTGTCCCATAAAATATTAATTGATTTCATATTCTGAATCTGAAGCCTTGCTATCAGCAATCAAAGCACAGATCAATTTCTTTCACTTTTCCTACCATTTAAAACTAAAATGTTTTAAAAATATTTCATGTTTAATAATTGTGAGAAAAACAAGATAAAAGATTTTTTTTCATCCTTTATTTTCTTTGCTTTAATATAAAAAAACCTTTCTGTATAAGAGTATCCAGGCCAGTTTTTTAAACAAACAAATTGAATCCTGAACTTGTGGATTATTAGTCTTTCAATTTTGTGAATTGATTACCATTCCATAAACAAAGAATTTGAATTAAAGTCTTAGGACTGCATTTTTTTCATTGAAGAGTAATTCTTTTGTTGTTCTAATGCCCAAGAAATTTATAATTCTTAATCTATTCCAAGTTTTAGTTATATAACTCAATGGTACATTCAGTTCTTTAAACCACAGAGTTCCTCAGTCTTTCCACCTTTGTGGACTGGCTGGGGGAGAAGGAATGGTTCCACACAAGCTGCAGATAAGCACATGTGTGCAACTCCATGTGCGTGAATAGTGGGCACCTACACCCACCCATTGCTAGTGCAAGTGCGGATGTATATGCTGCTCACCCGCCACTTCTGCCGCCCGGTTCCGAAGGGTTCAAGCTCCGATAGTGGGCTGCTGCTGGGGGTTTGGAACCCCTATTTTAAACCATACTGATCTTTGTAAGCCCAGCTTAACTAAGATATGGCTATTGAACCAAAACAGGCCAACAGAAGGACAAACCAATATCATATGAATAAATGTACCCTGATCCATTTTATTTGTGTAGAAAGCCAGTCTTTCTGAAACAATCTCTGACACACCCATTAAAAAGGGTATCTTGTTGAATTAATTTTAACTTAAGACCATAACAAACTTTCTTAATACTCTGTGAAACTCTTAGCCATTGATTTATAAATACAGGATATGCCAATTCTTTACAGAGTTCTTGCAGAAATCTTTTTGAATGCTTTTCCCTCTCCCAATTTTTGTGAGCCTTCACATCTCTCTTTTCACATCATCATCATTTCTGTTTCAAACACTCTTTGATCATTACTTCAAGGATCAATGAAAAGTTCTCTAGTAACAGCTTCCTGTTTATTCCCCCCTCAAACAATTAACTATAATCCAGCAGTCATTATTTTGTTTTGGAAATTCAACAAATACATTCACAATAAAAATTTACAAAAGATTTGAGCATGCTGCTCTCTCACCGTTTTAGATCTCCAACATCGACAGTATACTGCTTTCTCTCCCAAATCTTCCATATCAAATGCATGAACTATTTTGGGATTATCTTTCTGAATATGGAGGTTCACCATTCCATTACAACCTTTGGCCTTGTTAAAAAACTTTTTGTAAGCGAGATATCCAACAGCTGCTGTTCCTGCAGCAAAAGCAACTGCAGCAATCCATTCAGCTGAAAGAGAAAAATAGAAAACCAGTCAAAATTTTCGTTGATACAACCTGACTTTGAAAATCAAGAATTGCAAGGTGTTTTCTGTTGGTTTCCTTAGATATGCTTCGTGGATTGCCATCTGTATTTTAATAGGTTTTCCCTTTTCCCTCCAAAACCTGTCCAATTCTCTGCATGCTTCCCCCCAGAACATGCATTATCTCTTATTGTTTATTCAGAACAGAAGTTATGAAATGCGGTCCTGTGTATGACTACTCAAGAATTAAATTCCAGTCAAACCAGCAGGGCTTACTCCTAAGTAGGTGGTAGATGACTGCATCTTAATATTTGTTCTAATGGTAGAATGCTGGTTACATATATTAATTATATTGCATCAATGATTTCAAGAATCAACATTAGACGACCACTTAAGGGGAGGAACCTACTTAATTTTGGGAATTATTATTAGAAAGAGAATCACATACAAAAGATACAGGACTGCTAGGTTAGAAACCAGGATAGTGTGAGATTTAGTATTGCCTTAGGCACAAAGCCAGCTGCATCACCTTGGGTGAACCACATTTTTTCAGCCATAGGAAGAAGACAATGGCTTTTGAACTCTTGCCAAGAAAGCTGCATGGACTAGTCCAGGCAGTTTCCAGCAGCCAACAATGACTTGAAAGAACCCAGAAAACAAAACAAAACAAACACTCCGCCCATCACCAGAACAAGATACTAGATTATATGTAGAACCATGTTGCATTAAGATGTATTCTATATACATCTTTATTGTATACCTTAAGTCAAGTCAGTTGCTGCAAAGTGATCATTCAGAAGTCAATAAATTACAGAATCTAAAGTATGAAGTATTATAATTCTACATGTGATAAATGTGTAACTTCAAAAAATGACCACAGGACTATGAAAATAAATCCCACTTAGCAATGCTAAAACATGTTTGCTTTGGAATTAATTTTATTTCTTATTTCTAACTGCAGTTTTCTGATGCCACCAAACTCTACTGACTAACAAGATAATCTAGACTGCCCTTCCTTAAACTACCATCCAGTGCGTAACTTTTTCAGACTTTGCCCATGTTTTTGGTTAAACACAGGGAGTGGTAGATTTGCTCTAAATCATAATCTAAAGCAGTAATTATTAATTAGTAAAAAAAATATCTAACATTCTTATTTCTAATAAAAGTGACATGGATTATATTTGTACTAAATGTACTCTTCAGAACTCACTTATCACTTTCATTTTTAGAAGGTACATAAATATATTGTTCTGAATTGTTTCAAATAAATTTTATTCATAAACTGCAATGATTTTAGTACCTAGTAAGAAGGTACATACTCGTGAAATCATCAGGATGTGGATTACTGCCAGTTTAATCAAATGTAATGGATGTTTGGAGTATATTGATATCAAGGTATACTAGAGCTATCACCATTTTTAATTATACTAATATCTTCATTTGATCTGGCTAGCTTTCTCTGAGACAGATTGATGATCTGAAGAGCTCAAAGGGTTCTCAAAGGGTTTCCTTTTACAGCTGGCATCCATAATGTTTTAATCAATAAAAGGTACACTCCAGACCAGAAAAGCATTTTGCAAGGCTTCTTGCTTGCAAGAACATGTTTTACATTTTTTTTTACTCACTATTTCTCTCCCCTGTATTTCTATTAGGATTCTTCTTCAACATTTCTGATTCTTTTGTCTTTGCTTTGTTACCAGGGCTGTTACTTTATCTTTCATCTTTATATTAGGTAAAATAAAGTTAGAAGTTGTTATACTTTTCTGTAATTTTTTTACACAAAACATTAAAAATGTTTTTAAAAATCTTATTTATCCTGCCAACTTCCCTAGGGTCATTTCACATTGCAGAGCTGGGCATAAACACATCCAATAAATAAACAGTACATAATGTTGCCAAAGCACTTTCAATTGTTGCACATTAAGAAGGCATCTTGAGGCATGTGATAACAGCCCATCAAAGATAATGTGTTTGCAATTTGTAGCATCTTTGGGTTGCTCTTATCTGTTTTGCTTCTCTGATTTGTCTCTCAAGAGATCAAATAATCGAGTAATATGAAAAATACAGTTGAGATTTTCTGAATTCTTGCCAACTTTTAATTTCCCAAAGTTCCTTAAACTGGAAATAAATCAAACAAAATATATATTTTTTCAGATGCCAATTTCAATTGTTAAAAAAATTAAAATACTTCTTCTAGGATACAAACTGTAAAAGATGCTTATATATGTTATTAACATTGTGCTGTTTCACAAAAAAGACAATATGGAACTGGATTTTGAAAAACACTGAAATTCTTAGCAGGATTTATATTTGGAGAATTGAAATAGGACATTTAGGCAATCAATTCTACTTGGAATCCAACTATTCAATTACTATCCAATTATTCAGGGACTGAACAGTATCCCTCTGACAGTTAAACAGTCTTTTTCAATCATTTAATCAGAATCTGCTTTTCTGAAGCTTAAATCTGATTGCCAGGTGCTCTAGAAGGGAGAGCTTTACCTTTTGCACAGTTACTTTTCAGATATTTAAAGAATCCTTTTCTTCCCCAAAATAGACATTCCCAATTCTTGTTTCACAGTCTTATTTCAAAGTACTTATTTTTTTTGAATATCACCATTGCCTTTCTCAGCAATTCTTAAATGTTTAAAATGGAAACCCCACTTGAGGTAGAGTCTAACTGATACAGTGGAGTGTTGGATTTTACCATGAAATTTCTTTATTAGCTGGGTGGGTGGTTTCCTTTAAACAGGATCAAATAGTCTTCTGTAGTCCCTAGATGGCAGTAAAGAATAACACCCCTCCCAACCTAGTTAAAGAACTGAAAAAGCTCCATAAATAAGAAAGAAGAAAAAGAGATGTAAATACAAATGTTTACAGTGAAAAACCTATCTTCAACTAAGGAGTATGCGTTATCGATATTGTCTTCCTATAGTAGAAAAAGGTACTCCATAGTGAAATTCAGTGTTTTACTAGTTGTAGAATGTCTTTATCATGAGTTGGAATAGTTCCCAACAGATGGATCTATTTGCTGGGGAGCTTTAGCAATAACCTGTTGCAAGATTCATCTGCCAAATAAAGTTTTACATAAACCAACTACGCTCATAGTACTTCTCAAAGGACTGTGTTATCCTGCATATTTTACTTCACTGGACATTTGTACAGAAAGTAAAGGTAATTCTTCACTTATGACCATTTAACAACCATTTGAAATTATGACAGTCCTGAAAAAAAGCGAGTGATTACTGATCCTTGCATTTATGATTGTTACAGTGATCCTTCAGTCACATGATCAACATTCAGGCACATGACAACCAACATATGTTTACACTGGTTGCAGTATCCCAGGGATTATGTGATCACCTGTTGCAACCTTTCCAGGACTTATAATAAGTAAAATCAATGGGAGAAGCAAGATTCATTTAATGACTATGGTATAAGAGTCATAAAATTGGGCACAACTCATCTAATAACTGCATCACTTAGCAATAGCAATTCTGGTCCCAATTGTCATAAATTTCCTGTAGCTGTGATTCTAGTAGAGTGGGCCATCATACCCGCCAGGGCAGCAACAGGTTGTCCCTTGTATCAATAGGCTATATAGGGTTTAATCCACCTGGTGCCTATGCAGAATGATTTGTAGTCAAGCTTGTTGGAAAGAAAGACATAAGCTAACCAATTCCAATCCTTGGTCTTCTACAGTTGACATCTGATAGCTTTTTACACATGTAGTTCCTTTTCTTACATTTCAAAATTGCTGGCTGGCAAAAAAAATGGCAGGCATATTCCCTATGCCTTGTGGAAAGTAGATGTGACCTGCAAATATAGTTTATAAAACAGGCAGAGAAGGTCATGTATACAGAAAGGACTTGCTGAAGACTCAGACTGTTGATAGCTGCCAAATACAGTAACTTCTGCTTTCTTCAGGTACATGTTACATAGAAAGCAGGTCAGTAGAAGAACGAAGGAGAAGCAGACAAAACCACTTAGAACCATTTGATGTTCAAGGCATTTTCAACCAAGGTGCCCTCTATGGAGAACCAGTTATGGGTTTTAGATTTTCTATATATATGCCACATCACTTGTCAGCTGACCCTTCTGAGATCCAGAATGCTCCCTAATTCCTATTCTCTTTGCACATCTTGAAAAGAACGGAGAACTTTTCTGATTAAACCAAGGCAAACAGACGATTGAATGGCCTGGATCATCAGTGTTTGCCATGGCCACCTGGAAGACAATATAAATCAGTGGTAAGGTTATGTCTTCCAGTTCTATGATGCAGCTAGGACCAACTGTACAAAACACTCAGGTGCCTCTAATGATGAAGCAACACTGCCTTCTACTGGTGGATCTTGGTGTATCATTTTTATTTACAGCACTCTACACAAGGCAGAAACTTTGCAAAGTACCAACGAAGTGCTGCTTTTGCTGGTGTTTTGACCAATGTCAAATGACTCCTAGTACTTATTAGACTGGCTGAAAAATAACCATATATTTGGAGTACTTGGAATATATTAGATCTGCATTCCAAATCTTAAGTGTATGACCAAATATTATTTGGGCCATGGTACTCTGCATTAGATAAGCAGGGATATGGCTTCCATTGCTTGACTGGTGAAACAGTAGCCTCCTGTTTAAAGAATATTATGCATATCCATAGGATGTTTGCATTCATCTCTCCAACTTTAAAATGATTGCCTATGAAATTGAACTGAGGTTCCTAGGCATCAAATTTTAGAATCCAATAATGACCTGGGAATGTGTACGATAAAGCTTGGAAATAACGAAAGCTTTTTTACAACTGGTAACACTCCATCTTGATGAGCCTGCATCTTGAGGATTTTTACTGGCTTTGAGCTAACAGAGAATACTTCAGCCATTCCTGGATCTAAAACAGATCAGTGAATAACAGATTAGGCTCTCTTGACATCAAACATTTGAGCAAATGTTTGTGGCAGGGAGTGCTTCATAAAAACGGCCTCAAAATCCACTGTGCACTTACCTTCTTGATGGCCCTCCTTAATTCCCCATCTAAAAGACTGAGATGAGTTGGTGCCAGGAGAACCCACTCCCAGGATCCCAAGAGGCATTCTGTCTTCTCAATTGGCCATGTGAGCTAAGTGATGCATTTCCTTTGCTTGAGACCTGATTAGAGATGAAAGCCTAGGCCAACAGAAGAAATGATGGTGCTTTTACTGCCTCCTTATAAGAGTAACCTCTACTGATAAACATTTAAAGAGATGGGTAGGATGACATTTCTTTCCTTTGGATTCTCCTAGATGAGAGCTATACCAGGTACTTTCCCATGCAAACAGTTTGCAAAGGAAGGGGGGGAGTTGCTTTCCCAGACCCTGATATCCACTGATCAATGGATTAGGGAGAGAGAAAAAAACAATATCCTCTAATGTGATGCTTTATTCTGTCCAATTTGGGAATCACTCAGCTTCCCTATTGCTCCTCAAGATGGCATGGGGAGCGTTCATTGCCTTCTGATTAGCCAAGTAGGAGGAAGAATCACTTTGGCAGGCAGTCTGATCCAATGAGACAGCTGCTTGAAAGAAAAAGCCTTAAGAATGGAAGCCTCAATTATCTGAAAATTCTCTTGCTATATATAAAGAGAAAGGTATTCCAAGGCCTTCTGGTGCAGAAATGGGAGATCCTGCTCTTCAAAGAAAAAAACTTAGTGGGCTTCACTTCTTCATCAGATATATAGGATGGCTAAAATGATATAGGATTTCAATTGGCTGAGGCAACAGATGGATCAAGGTTGATAATGTATACAGGTTACACGAGAGATAGGCTATGAATACCTCATCAATTAGCAATTGCAATTTGTTAAAAATTCATTGTGTTGGTTGAAACATTCTTAGATTGCCTGAAACTTCTTGATGTATTTGAATTCAGCTACCTCTTGCTCAGTGATGGAATTAAACTTCATTTTTTTTCAAATTAGTAACTCTGAAGTCTGTAATGGAATATCCTATTAGACTGAATGTTATGAAGCTTTGTCTTCATGAAAGCATGTATCTTTGGAAAACATTTATTGAAAAAGATGCTACCTGATTTTTTGTCACCACAGACTATTTTCTTGCACAAGGACTACTCATATGTAGTTTTCTTTGGTATATATACTGTCTCTATTTCCATCTATATTTAGAAATCTGTTTATATCTGTATACTTTTCTGTTCCAGATTGTCATATGACTTTGTAGGCAGCCATATTTCTTCTCCTGTAATGTTTTAATTCATTGGAACAATTTTGCTTTTACTATGTCTTCTTTAATAACTCCCACAAATCTTGCAACCCTTTTCTGTTTGGCTTCTCCTGCCATAGAATCTAACTTATCGTTGATCTAACTGTGTAAAAATTCACTTTGAAATTCAAGATATATGTCTGAATAAATTCAGTCTTAGCTTAGCTTTAATGATTTTCCTTCAATATTCCTGCTAATTTCACTTTTTTGATTAAGTCCTCTTTTGGAGGGTGTACAGTCAAGGACAAACAACAGTCTGTTCTTCCCCCCTTCCTCTGGATCAGACAGTTGTCAGTAAGACAAGTTCTCTAACATTGGGAATTCTTTGTTTCTCCATATTTTTAATCAATTGGTGCAAAGCCCAGGTATTTTTTTAAGAAATAACTTTATTTCAGTTAACTCTCTTTTACTTAATATCAAGGGGTAAGTTCTTATATATCAAACACAGCATAATATAAAATTGGATTTTAATTTTTATTTCTGTAATATACACATTTTAACAGTGTGCATAAAACTAAGATGAATTCTTCTTTTCCATTTCACAAATACTTCACATACTGAAGTGAGTGTTGTTTTATACCCAAGTTCAGCCATTATATTTTATTACCTTAAGCCCAAACTAAGAGCAAGAGAAGAAACTTAAATTTAAGGGCTCTTAAAATATCTCCAAAGTATCAGAAATACTGAAGTTTTGTTCTCTTTCTAGCCTTTACAAAAATAAAGCTCCCATGTACTGACAATCAACAAAAGTATACCAACAGGTTAGATCAGTGGTGGCTAACCTTTTTGGGCTCCTGTACCAGCACCCAGAAGGCAATGTGCGTGGGCCCCCCCATGCCCCTGCGCATGCACGCCAGACCTGTGCACCCCACACATCTCTGCGCATGCGCACGCATCTCCCGCACCCCACACACACATGTGCACCAGATACCTGACAATCAGCTGTCAGGCAGGCGGCATGCGTGCATGCACACTGCGGCTTTTCCGGGCGACTTTTCACGTGCCAGCAGAAGCGGCTCTGCGTGCCACTTCCGGCACGCATGCCATAGGTTCACCATCACGGGGTTAGATCAATAGTGAAAGGGCAATCAATGAAGGTATACAAAATAGGAAAGGAAATCTCAGCCAATGAAACTGTAATTGTACTAGTTATGTAAAGTATTATATTGTGCCAGATGTTCATCTATGCAACAAACAATGATCGGTACATATATGTACATACCTGGGCTTTTCTCAACCCTATAGCCATAGTATTTTAGCTGCACTGAAATCATTCAAAATGATTATTGCATATTGAGTTAATGTGTCTCTTATACTGCAAAGGGCACTTTAATTATTTCTAATAATTCTTAAACTATTTTCTTAAAAAAAAACATTTCTTGGAGCAACATTTCTGTAAAATATATTACAGCATTACCTCACACTTGTATGGCTTGAAAGGCAAAAAGAAACCCCAAAATAAGGGTTGTTTAGAAAGCTCATTTTGCTATTGCAGAATACTGAACATATTTTGAGGTTTTTGTACCATCAAAACATTGGAGTTGTTTCTTCCTGCTGAAGACAGACAACAGTGGAACATTCTGAGTAGGACTGTTTTGTCCTGAGCCCAAAATAAAATCATATGTTTCTGTTTTACGCACATCCTTATCACAAGGACATTTTATTTGCTTCTGTTTGTACAAAGACAATTACAATTATATCTAAAAAGAATTTAGGGCAGGTTCAAAGTTGTTTACAGCCTAACATTCTACTCTTCATAACTGTTAACAGCACACAATGAAAACTTATCTTCTACTTTGCTTTATATGAGCATTTTTGATTGCTTCACCTTTTATAAGAGAAGGACTGGCAAAGCCAGAGAAAAAAGAGGGATCAGTTTAGTTGTTAAGGAGCCACAAGCAAACTAAGTACAACCCCTACCAGCTTGTCATTTACCCTTGTCTAACTCTAACCATTGTCCATTAGTTGAGATTTTAGCAATACATCAGTTAATTTGAACCTTCACAGGTAGACCTATTGGGGGGTGTTTGCCAGACATGTTCTTTTGTAGTTCAAACAATGCTTGGTTCATGTTCTCTGACAGATATCTATCTCAGCCTTAGAGAAAAGGATTCCACCTGAGCAGAGCCATTTAGCACCTGCTTTCAGAATTGGAAAGCAGCCCTTGAATGCTTAAATATGCAAGGGTGCCAACCTCAGGGCACATGCAAAGCATCCCTTTCACACAACTGTCAATTGCTGGTCCTCATACATTTGGGATAGAGAATACTCTCGTAGCAATAAGTATTTCTAAGGAACTGCTCTGAAATCGTCTCAAAGGCAAAACACACCACTGAAATAGCATACTACAGGTTGTCCCTCGACTTACAGCCATTTGCTTAGTGACCATTCAAAGTTACAACGGCACTAAAAAAAGTGACTGATGACTGTTGTAGCATCCCTGTGGTTGAGTGATCAAAATTCAGGCATGTGGCAACTGGCAGGTATTTAACAGAATAACAGAGTTGGAAGGGACTTCAGAGGTCTTTTAGTCCAACCCCCTACTTAGAAAAATGACTGTCCAGTCTCTTTAAAAGCCTCCAGGGACGGAGCATCCACAACTTCTGGAGGCAAGCTGGTCTACTGGTTTATTGCTCTCAGTCAGGAAATTTCTCCTAAATTTAGGACAGCTGCAGCATCCCGGGATCATATGATCACCATCTGCATTCTTCCCAGCCAGCTTTTAACAAAGGAGGGGGGAGCCAGATTTTCTTGACAATGGTGTGATTCACTTAATGGCTGCAATGCTTCGCTTAACAACGTGGCAAAAAAGGTCATAAAATGAAGTGCCACTCACTTAACTGCCTTGCTTAGAACAACAAAACTGGTCCTAAGTCAAAAATTACCCCTAGCTGGTTAAACATTGATTTATGGCATGCCCTTTTCGATTTCTAGGACCACATAGTTCAGAGCAGGGGGGCCGTATTACTCAACCACGTTAAAATTTAAAGGAGGATAAAGGGAGCAACGGGCAAAGGTGGCTTGAGAGAGAACCACCTAGCATCGCGATCTATTGGAGGCCCGTCCACGCTGCTTTGAAAACAAAACCCACCCTCATTAACGAAACCTGCTATTAATTCGGAGTGAAACCTGCCACGGCTCGAGTTTCTTTGTTCTCGGCGTATTAAAAAAAAGTTTCGACAAGAGGGAATTGAGGGGGGGGGGGATAAATAAGACCCAGAGCAGGGAGCGCCACAAGGGAAAATATAGGAGCGAGGGTTTCCTTCTCGGCTGCAAACAAGTGGGGCGGCCAGAAAGCGAGGACTCCAACTCCTGGGAAGCTAAGGAGCCGAGAAGGGGTCACGCTGGGAACACGCGAGGAAAAACCCTCAGCACAACAACCATCTTCAGACGCGCCCTTGACACGCACCCGGGGAGAGGAGGAGGCAGGGAGATCTTGTGAAGGTCGCAGAGGAAGCCAGGCAGGCGTTCTCTGCTCTTTCCGACTGCAGCCGATCTTTGCCTTCGCGCACGTGGGAATGAGCTCGAGAAAGACGCGTGTAGCCCGTTCCTCCCAGGACGGGCGAGGTTGCAGCCTTAGGGTAAGAAAAGAAACCGCCCCCAGAGTCGCCGCCGGGGAGGGGGAGAAAGAACTAGTCTTCCCCGCCCCCCCTCAGTAAAACGACACAAGATACTGCCCCGCCCCCTCACACAGACACTCCGCTTTCCCTGTGCGATCTTACCCTTCACGCAGTTCGAGCTGTGCCCCATAGTCTTCGCCCGGCTCCACAGGCGCTCTACTCTCCAAGCAAAGGACACGCGAGGTTGTGCTCAGAGGGCGAGCTGCGCCTGCGCGAGAAGGTCCCGAATATGGCGACCTGGGAGGGTCTCTGCTCTTAAAGGGCCAGCTGAGCCCTAACAACCTTTGGAAATCCCCCTCCCCTTGAGAGGAAAGGATGCTGACGGGATTCGTTTCATGGCGCCGGGTTGCCCTTCTCGTAAAAGGCTGCATTCGGACCAGATGCTAAGCTATGGTTGGTTTGTTCCTTGATTCAACCACAATTAGCAGAGCACCTTAAACTAAATTGTCAAGTTTGACTCACCAGAGTATCCTCAATGGCTGCACTCACATAATTATAGTATATAGGACATATTGTGGCTTTGTGCTATGTATGAGTAAACTTTGATTAAGCATATCCCACAAATGAAATGAGCCCCTAGGCTGGGTTTAAAACAATAGCTTTAGTCATACCTCCTTGAATATGCAACAAGGATTCACATACTGCACTAATACCTGGGTTTGGGCAGAATTGAGTCAAAAATCACCTGAGCAAGTATTATGAACCCAAAGCCTGTTGTAAAAGGGAGACAGGAAGGGTTATGTACATATATCCTCACAATGGCACACTCTTTGAGATAATTGGGATATAGCACAGATTTGTTATATTTGTTTCATTTTATTCAACTATCATTTAATGACATTTGCTGAATGCTAGTTGAATTTCTCATCCTTTGGGATGCTTATTAAAACAACCTGATAAGACATTGAATTGGCAATCTCAAACTTTCACAAACAAAATGCATAAGGCATTTGAATTGGTCTTTTAATACAGGCTGTGAAGGTATATGGGATGGCAGCAGCTATAGTTATAATAATCAAAAGGCTATTTGAACTTTCTCTGGGTCATTTTCATCTTATTTGTCTTCACAGCATGCTCCAGCTTTACCACCTCTTTCTGGAAAAAAATCTATTTGGAATTATAGCAGGTTAACATTCTGACAATATAATTTCTCATTTTATGGAAGGAACACTGTGCTTTTGATTTTCCACTTATCAGGCAGCTGCTAAACATGCACAGTTTCTGCCTTCCTCAGTTATTCCAGCAGGCAGATTGAGAATTCATAATTGCATCTAGATCCATTATGCTTTAACAGATTGCTTACAAAATTAAACTATAGTATGCTTTGTGATGCACACTAATTTGACTTCAGAAGAAGGGGTCTATTAATATAGTTTCAGACCAAAATTGAGTATTAATTAAAGCCATAGATAATGACTGGGCATCTTTAAGGATTTATTTTATCACAGTAATTTGGACTTTGCTGACATAATTTTGCAGAATATTTCAGATATTACATTTAATCCTATAAAATGACAATTTGATATAACTAATAATCCATAAATTTTAGATTGGAGAAGATAACCAGGTACATATAATGCCCCATTTTCCCCTTTTTTCCAAGACTAAATCTAACTCTCCTTAGGGTTGAATATAGTTTATAGAATATCTCCTTAGGGTCTATATATTGTTTTTATCTGTTTTTTTAAATTTTAAAATGGTAGAATATTGTCTTGCCAACCATGATATGGCTCTGGAATAGAGGCTGCTTGCTCACCTATGTGACATAAATGAATGCAGAAGTTTTAGTCCCATCTGATTTTAATACGGCACTTTAGTTTGCAAACTTTAAAAAAACCCACAATCTTGACACAGACTCAATTTAGTTGAACCTCATCCTCTCCCTTCTCCCTTAGCTTGGATGACCCATGCACAGTAGCAGAAATAAATTGAAAAGTTTAAAGGGTAGTTGAGAGAGTCATCCAACTTTGATCAAAACAGCATCTCCCATTTCCAAGAGAGAAATATCAGTTGACAGGAAGGGATGCTGAAATTTGCAAGAAATCCAAATCCTTTATTCCCTAAATGGAGAAATGTTAAAAGTCTTTATTTTTTTCTTTTTCTCTTTTTTCTTCCATTTCCTATTTTTCACTGTTCTTTACTTTTTTCTTTACATTTCTAATGTTTTTACTTTGCAAAAAAATAAACACTAAAAATAAAATAAACACTGAGTGCAAGCTGTTAAAGCCTCCCCAGATTGCTCCCAGCAATCCCATTCAGCAGCGGGTTTGTATAACCGGAATCCTCTCGACCCTGGCAACGACCGTGAGAGGTGTCAAACTGGCGGTACCCCACGAAGAGAACTCCAAAGGATGCTGCCTCGCCCGCCCGCCCAGCTGGAACTACGCGTCCCAGAATGCAATTCGGGCGGCAGGAGGCAGTGGGCGGAGCGTGCCGTCTGCGAGTAGGAGCGGAAACAAAAGATCCGTCGATTGGGAGCGGAGCGGCACCTCGGCTTCGGCCTTAACACGCCCCGCGAGCGCCCGCCCTCCCCCTTCCTGGAGCAGCCGACGCTCTCCTCCTCCTCCTCCTCCTCGCAGCCTCCCCCACACCACGGTCCGCCCGCATTCCCCGCTGCCCATGGCGCTGAAGCGGATACAGAAGGTGAGCGCGCCCGAATGGGCCGGGGCCAGGCAAACCCCTGTCCCCACTCTCGTCGGTTGGGAACCGGGTGAACTTGAGCTTTCCGGGGCCTTGGGACCGGGGGTGGAGGAGAGGAGGAGGGAGGGGGAGAGAAGGCAGTTAAGCCTGAGAGGACTGGGGGGGGGAACCGCTTTGCGTTTCGGGAAAGAGGGGGGGAGGACACCGGGACCCGGGCCTACCCGAAAGGACTTGAGGGCGAAGGGGGGCATCTGAAATAATGACTACTAACCCCCCCTCCCCGGTTTTGTGTTTTTTTTTTAATTTTCCTCTTCGGGAGGCAGGTTCTCGCAGAGGATTTGGATCATTCGGCAAATGATAGAAACCTTCCCCTCCCCTGAAGGGGGAAAAAATTGCTTCGTTCTCCTTTTCGACAGGCACCCTTGTTATTAAACCCTCCAGATTTTAGTAAAAAGGTCAGGTGAGGGGAGGAAATGATGCACACGGGTGTGCAGTTTTCCACACAACCGAGAAGAAAAAGGCAGCTTGTCCCTAGAAACCCTTAGCAGGGGAAGAAGAGATTTGGAATAGAATGCTTTATCGGCCAAGTGTGATTAGACACACAAGGAATTTGCCTAATAGAGAAATAAATGTTTGTTTAATGGAGTCTCTGCTGGGGTAATCTTCCTTCCTGGCCAAATGTTGAAGCACCCAGACCCGCCATGGTTTTTTTTTTCCTTCCCAAGCAGTGTTGTTCAGGATGATTCGTGGTAGAAATTGAACTGTTAGTAACAGGGCTGTTTATGATGTTCCATTGCTTTGGAAAGGTCTTCCCTTTCTTGGGTGGTTTGAAAAACTGCAACTGCTCTCTACATAAAATTATAATTGTAGTCCTCCACCTACAACAGTTTGCTTAGTGACCATTCAAAGTTACAGCCACAGTGAAAAAAGTGACTGTTTTTCACAGTTAACGACCTTTCCAGCATCCCCCCTTTCTAGCATCCCATGATCATGTGAACAAAATTCAGATGCTTGTCAACTGACTCATACTTACGACTGGGTTGCTGTGGGCCAAGATCACATGATCCCCTTTTGCGACCTTCTGAACAAGCAAAGTCAATGGGGAAGACACATTCATTTAACAGCTGGTTTACCAGCTTATCAGCTGTAGTGATTCACTTAACAGCTGAGGCAAAAAAGGGTGTAAAATGGGGCAAAATTCATTTAACAGTTGTCTCAGTTAACAACAGAAATTTTGGACTCCATTGTGGTCATAACTCAAGGATTACCTGTAGTTTATTGCTACCAGATATTCGTAGATTTTCACGGGTAAAGGTATGTAGGTCTTGGTGTATTCGGGTCTTGTCCGATAGATTGAGAATACCTTGGCGACGTTTCGACGAGATCCCACTCACCATCTTCAGGCTGGTGGATTGCGAGTGGGATCTCGTCGAAACGTCGCCAAGGTATTCTCAATCTTACACGGACAAGACCAATACACCAAGACCTACATATATATATATGTGTGTGTGTGTGTGTGTGTGTGTATATATATGTATGTGTGTGTGTGTGTGTATATATATATATATATACATGCATACATATAAATAAATAAATTTTGGAGGGTTTTTTTCCTAACACTTTTCCTGGGTAAGAGAAAAAAAAGGTTGTTTCTGTACAGGCTTTTATTGCATCTTAGTAAACATACATATCAGACCTGGCTAGGTTGAAGTGTGTTATAAGAATGCCTCCTGCTTTCCTATTATTTTTCAAGCCTTTTGTGAGGTTCTTGGAAGTGCATATGGGCAAGCTGTTGGTAGGGTTTTGTTTTTTTTCTACTTGGCAGTTTTCTCTGCCTAGCAGGGCAAGTGTAATTGTGGTTTGGAATAAAAGGATGTGATTATGTGTATTCCACTTAAAGGATCGACAGTCTGTCTTACTGCAGAATTAGTCTGAATAATTTGCCTCTGAATGTCTTATTTCTCAAGCAGACTTGCTTGTACCAATTCTTGGGAAATTTCTGGTTTTAACTGGGTCTTTAAAGAAATGACATCCTTTAAGACTACGCTTGATTAGTGTTAATTTTAAAATGTGAGAGGTTGATTCAGATGTTGTCATTTGTTATTTCTGGTGTTAGATTAGGGAAGATGAAGAGCTCCTAATGTCTTAGCAAAAAATAAATTGTAACTGATGACATTAGCAATGGGTGTCATTTAATGAAATTTTATTTGCAAAAGTAGGCAAGGAAAAATTGCAGAAAACCATTATAATTACTGTACTTTGTCCAACCATGGGCAGTTAGTTGCATGTGAATTCTTTCTGGAATTCACAGTGCGAGCTTTGAGTCAGGTTGACTATCATAGGATATAGTATGCCGGTCTAACCATACCCCATTCTTGCAATTCTTCACTTTATGGGAATAATTTATGTAGCCACCTTGAATAGTCAGTTAATTAGAAAAGCAAGGTTTAAATCAAATTAGTTTTTAAAAATAGAGTGCTTAGGATATGTTATAAGTTATGTCAAGGCTGAAATCCTAAGTGCCTTTAAACAAGCCCTATTATAAGTATATTAAGGATTACACATGTTTACATCTGTCCTATATTCTAATTAAGAATGAGCAGCACTGCAACTTGTGAAAAATAGGAATTAAATGTGCTTTAAAAAATATTGGAGCCTAGACAGTTTTCTCTCAGGGGATACTGGGATATTTTATAATATTATAAGAGATTATTTAGAGATATGTTGAGACCATCTAGTTGGTGGCATATTTGTTTGAAAATGTAGGTGTCAAAATGTTTTTTTTCCTCACTTGCTTGTATTTTTCAAGTAGTCCACCAAATGGTTAGAAAGTAACAGTCAAAGGCCCACTCTGGAAATGTTTCCCATACCCCAGATGTGTATGGAGTTGCATGGGAAGAAAACATTTTGACAGAGTAACCAACTTATTTACACACACAAAATGTACTTAATCATTTGATGTTTGAAACAAATATCCTCTTTTCTGCTTTCAGCATTAACTGTGTGTTTCTAAATGTATATATTTTATATATAGATATCAATGAAAGATTTGATTTAAGTTCTGATTAATCAAAAAACTTATAGAAATGGAGACTTTAAATCAGCATTATAAGATCATTGGTTTAAACTTCTATTTTTTATTATGTTCTTAAATCTGATGATTACATGATTTTAAAAATCTAGAGTGGTTGACTAGAAATGTTCTATGATTTTTGCTATCCGTACCATGGATATACAAGTATTATTTTGTTAACTAAAGCAGGGAACATTTAAGAATTGGATAACAGTTGTGTCTTTAAGGCAGATAAAAGTATTTGTAAAGAATTTCAGCTTTATTGAATCGATCAAACTATTTCCCACTTGATTCATGCAATTTACTTCAACTGAATGATTAGTAAATAAAAGTAGCATTATACATTATGTTAATTAAATGTGTATTGTTGCCAATGTACTAGTATTTTTTACACTCATTGATATGGAAGAATATTCATGTAGATGGTTAGAATTTTGTGAAGTTTCTGAGAGAGATTAAAATCTGAGGCAGTTTCCCCATTATCATTCTGATAATTGGTATTTAACCCATATCTGAAGCTCTTTTCTCTCTCTTTTTTTTGGGGAGGGAAGTCAAGGACTGGTCAAATGTCATTCTTCTTGATGATCAGAAAACTGCAACTGCAGTTTGGCCAGGTATCTTTGTATACCATGACTATCATGACTAGCATATTTGAAATTGGTGTGGATCTATTGGAGTTCCTAGCAAAACAGTATAATACTGTTTTTTGCTCAACCATTCAAGATTTTTTTTCTTCTATCTCAAAAAGATTCCCCACTTCCAATAATTATATGTATTTCAGCTTTCTGAAATCATCTTCATGATACTAGTTCAAGAGAACAGCTAGATTGATAGATGACAAGTGAGCGGTAACACTGGTGATAGGCAATAAGATATAAATATATGTAAATGAGGAAAATTACTTTGGAATGTAGCATAAACTGTTTCTCTAATAGATCGAGTATCAGTTTATTTGTGAGTCTGCCAGCACTACAGCTGTTTAATCCTTGGACCTGACTTGTTACCTGCAGCTTGCCAAAGAGATTCCTCCTCAAATATTGAAAGATATACATTGACCTCCGGTTTCTTTTCTGATGCATGGGTTAGGGAAGGTTGAGAAGAGGCATGGGTTGGAGAGTAAGGGAGTGTATAGGAGGCGCTCGTAGATTGGGGAAGGTGTGTGGGCGTCTGTGAGTGGTGTTATGCAAGTCAGAGAGGATGTGTGCAGACAGTGTCCAAGAGACACTGTACAACTTTGGGGAAGAGGCTTGGAGATGCAGCATAGATTGAGGAGTGTACACAAGTGACCTGTGTGAATGCAGAGGGGTTGGGAGAGTGCATGGGGGGGATGTACCCAGCAAATACAATCTTCCCTGCCAACTTCCCTTTTAGTTTCTAGGGATGCTGGCATGGAAGGTTGCAAATAACAAACGTGTGATCCTGGGGTGTTTAGCAAATGATTGTAAGTGTGAATGGGTTACTAAGCATTCAAATTGCAATAATGTGACCACCAAGTGCTGGGATGAATTCCAAGACCAGTTGTATCTTTCCTTTAGTTGCCATTATAACTTTGAACAGTCATTGGATGAAGATTGTAAATTGAGGAATACCTATAGCTGCTTTGAGAAGAAGTATTTTGCTTGCAGCAATACCATTTAAGAAGTGTCCCTTTCTCAAACATTTTGCAGAACATTCAAAAACTTAACAGAAAACACTTCTGCTTCTGATAAAGTCTCAAGGTAGTCCAGAGAGCAAGAGTTCTGGATTTGAACTGCCTCCTGTGATCCTTTAAAGTGGAAACGCAGCCAAGGTTTTAAAAACTGTCATGGCAGTTCAATATTAATGGATCTTGAGGTTGGAAGCTTAAGAAAAAATACAACTTACCAATACATTTAAATATGTATTTTGTGAATTCAAATGAGATGGATTATTTGCAGCATTAGGTTTCAAATATTGCAAACAATATTTATAAATTGATTGAATTATATTTCTACTTCAATATGCTATAAAATTAAAATATGTTAAATATATTTATACAACATTCAGATTCAATTAGGAATTAAATTTGTAAATGTATCTAATATAGCTAATAAATGACAGATATTTACTTGTGAAGCATATATATTCAAGTTATATTGTACTGCAGATCTCAAAGACAATATTTCTAAGAGTTTTGTGAATATTTGTGATCTTAATAACTTGGTTGGCTATTTATCTTATCTATAGAAATTTGAAGATATAACTCTTATTCTAAGTCACAAATTTGTCAGTTTCTCTTCATGAAATCAGAAATTCAGGAAAAGGAAAAGCAACACCATTTATAACAATGAAACCTTTGTTGTTGGCTATACATATCCTAAGTTCTGTTATTTAAAAACTATTCTCAAAATTGACCTCAGCTACATAAAATCTTATGGAATATAGTTTAATATATATATATATATATATTCCATATCAATTTTTTCATTGTTGTCCAATAAGATACCGAAATTGGAATTTTTAATTATTCAAATATAGATAAAATTGAACTCATTTTTATTTATGTACAATTGTGAACACACTGCTACACTTCATTAATCCTGAGATGACTCACAATCCTCAATAAAAATTGAAAAATATTTAAAAACCAATTCACAACAGCTAACATCACCGCTAGTGACAACATCCAATTTCAACAGGTAAATCTGCCATCCGACACTTTGCAAAATGGCTCTGTCTTTAACATTTCCAGAAGGAAGGAAGGAAGGAAGGAAGGAAGGAAGGAAGGAAGGAAGGAAGGAAGGAAGGAAGGAAGGAAAGAAAGAAAGAAAGAAAGAAAGAAAGAAAGAAAGAAAGAAAGAAAGAATTATTCCAGAGTGTAGTGGCTATTACCAAAAATTCTGTCTCTCATCAACCTCTCAGAGGGAAGGTACCCATAATATCCTTTTCCAGATTAAGCAAACAAGATGGGCAAGTTGAACTTTTAACAAGACAATCCTGGGGATACCTGGGAGTCAAGTCATAAAGAGCTTTATAGCCCAAAACCAGCACTTTGAACAACCTGGAAACATTTACAGTACTTGCACAATTGGAGCTCTGTGGGTTTAAAATCTTCCATTTCTCAGCAGATGGGTTGCTGCGTTCTCCACAAGGGCAGTTCATGTATAATGTATTATAGCAACTCACTCTAAAGGTGATAAGGACATGAGTTGCTGTCACTAAAGGCATGTAGAGTCCCCTCTGGGGCCTCAGCTGAAACTGGCTGAAGACATCTCTGGCAGTGGCTTTAACTGAAGATCCAACAACAGCTGCCAGACTAAGAAGTTTGACTTACAGATCTTCTCTTAATGGAAACTTCAAGACTTCAATCCCTTCCAGACTCAGTGCAACAGCTGATTCCCACCTGGTTTTTTAGATGAATAAACATGTCCATCTTGCTTCAGACAGTTTCTCCTCATGCAGTGTCCTGCAACTTGGATCAGGACTCTGCTGCATCTCCAGCTAGGTATGGAAACAAGTTTTACAGTAGGCTATCATCAGCATATTGATAATAATTTAATCCCAGGCAGCAAGTTTCCTCTCCCAACAACTTTATATAGATATCTGTTAAAAAGCAAAGGTGAGAGTCAAGCTACTGCCAACTTGAATGACCCACTCAGGAAGGAATAGTATCCCCACTCCCAATCCACATAGGTGGTCCAAAAAGATGCTCTCATCAGTGGCATTGACCAGAGTAAGTGATGTGGCTTCTGTTCCATCCTGAGGCTTGAATGCTGGCCAAAAGGATCCAAACGATCTGCTATATCTAGGAAACTGCAGTAGGACTTGGACATCCCAATAAACCAGACTCCATTCTTGAACCTGATATGGAGATTGCAGCCCATTTTTACCATGGCAGAGCCTCCTATGATCTATTCAGCCCAGCAACTTTAACACCATTCAGCATCCTTAGCTTTGTCTGAACAACCCTTTTCTGTATTTCTGTTTTAAGCCTTCAGCCCGGAAAGCAATAGTTCCAGAAATACACAGATAACGTAAAAGGTTGTTCAGTGCAATCTTATCTTGTACTTAGTTGACTATCCTATTGATTTCAGTGGGCTTTGCTGTCTTACTTCAGGTGTTGATAACAGTGGTAGGGTATAATAAATTCATCTGGAGGTCAGGTGGAAAAAGGAACATTATTGAAGTGGGTTATCAACAGCTTTCCGTGTTCAAATTTATGTATTTTTTTTCCTTTATCTATTAGGATATCACTGTATCTTCCATTAGACTATCTGTTGTTTTGGTTTTGCATTGAGAAGTGAATGTTACATTTTATGCTTCGTTTTGCTGGTTGTTAGTATATTATTACATTTATTTGCTTCACACCATTTTGTTTTTATTTTTTTGTTGGCCATTGATCAACTAAATATTATTAAATAATATAAGATCATAATATGGAAGCTACCATGGTGGATAAAAATCAATGATTTTTTTAAAAAATAAAAAAATGGATTTTTTAAAATTTCAATCAGATTTTTTTTATTTCAATCAGATTTTTATTATCAAATTTATTTTAATAAAATGCTTTTGAGTAAAAATATATTGTTTTCTATTTCAGATACATTAATAATTTAGTTTATTTAGCATGAAATAGAGTTTAGTTATATGTATGTAGCATGAGGCTGAATATTCTGCAATATTTACATTTTTGGTAAACTCAAAGAATCCAAGCTCTGAAAGCTGAGATAACATGCACTGCATTGATGCATTCACACAATTTCATAGTAACCATGAGATAAATCATAAAACAAAGTTCAGGAATATTCCGTTATCCCATTGTTTTGCAAATCTATGTATACTACAAACTGTATGATTGTTTGAAGAGAAATGCATCTGTACCACCAGGCTCTGAGTGTGAGGAGGAAGGGAAAGCAGTAAAAATGAAAGTGAAACCAGCAGCTTATAAATAGTAATACACCTACTTTTAAAAATGATGATTGTGGTGCACTTGAATTTTTGCAATTTAATGCTGACCTGATTTCTGACCCACCAAGTCAAAGAAAATTAACAAAGTAATTCCAACAGATACTGGTTAAAATTATAGGTTGTCCTTAGGTTGATAATGATAGGTTGACCATTCACTCAGCAACAGTTCAAAGTTAGTGATGCTGAATGAATGGTACTTATACTCAATCCCTGATGTTATGGCTGTGATCAGAACTTACACCAACCACTTCTACTTCTACAACCACCCCAACTCTCCCCTTTTGACCACCCTGGCCAGTGGCATTCCTTGGCAGTGGTGGTGTTGGTACTGCTGAAGTAGGGCTTTCAGCAGTGTCAGCCAGCCATAGCCAACCTTTCTGAAACTTCTTGAGAAGGCCACACATGGTTTGGAGAAAGGTGGACCTTCTCAAGACATTTTGGAGGCCTCAGAAGTCTCTTACAAAACATGATGACAGTGGAACATGCAGCCTTGGGGAAAAGGCATGGTGCAGATAGCAGTTGCCTGACGTAGGGCCAGGATGGGCACACCTCTCAGCAGTAGGTGGCAGGTGGGTGCAGCAGGGCCAGCAGAGCTCAGGTTGGTGAGGTATGCGGTGATGCTGGGGTAATTGGCCATAAGGCTTGAACTGGCACTCGTTGATGCCAATAGTGGTACTGGGGACATGAAATAGATGTCATGGGGCTTCTTCAATACAGATGCTGCTGGGTGCCCACCACTGCTAAGAGTACAGAGTGGCCACAGGGAGGTTGGGGTGGGTGGTAGGAGTTCAAAAAGAGGCAGTCCCCTCCCTTACCAAAGTTTTGGGCTGGGAGGGACCAAGCTGGGAAAGCTTGAATTGAGGTGGGTCTTTGCCTAATGACAGTGGGATTCAGTTAATGATGACAATGGGAGCTGCTGGGATTTCTGTTGCTAAACTGCACTGTGATGTGACGGCGTGCTTTGCACCTTCATCACTGAGCAATGGAAATTTTGCTCCCAATTACCATTGTTAACCAAGGACTAACTGCTATTTCTGTTTGGTTATGATAGGAAAACAAGCAAGTTGCTTATTTATTTTGTTTCTGTAACAACCTTTCTCAGGAAAAAATTCCCAAACAATTTTTCAAAAGGAAAAGTTCTAAAATCACAATAAAACCAACAGTTCCTGAGAACAGTAATGAAATTAAAGGTACTACTTATTTCAGAAGCAAAGTAACAATGCAAACCTAAAAGCAGTCAAGTAGTTCCGGTTATTTTAACATCAGCAGTTTACTTTCTTACGTAGACAGGGACCATTAACAAGTACAATTTCCTGTATAATTAAGAGTACCTCTGTGCTTCAGTGAAGATCTCTAGGGAGGTGTTAGGTTAGTCAGCATTTTAAAGATCTTTTATTTCATCTGGAATTGAAAATTGTAAAGAGATCAACGGGTTTCCCACTGCCTGCAGTTCTGTATCTTTATTATATGCCTTATGCTGTATTCAGCATTCATAACACTTGGAAATTGGACACTTGTGGATTCTCCTTTGGACTGGTAGTATCAGCACTTTGCATGAATAAGTTATTTTCTCTTCTCCCTGAAACCTGAGCGCTTGGATTTAAAAAGGCACTGTACTTAGAAAGATTTTGCCATTGGTTTCTTTGGACAAGTACACACTGAAATGACCTTTCAGGAGTGACATGCAACTAGTTTGTCAGAATAAAATTAATTGCAAATAACCTTAATAGTTTTTCTAGAAGGTCAGGGGAATTATGTGAGGAACAACAAACATTTGGCTTTGTATCAGAATGGTTATTTTAATGTAATTTAAACAGTAATGAATGTTGATGAATACTGATTGGTTATAATAATTTCAATGTGAGAAAATGGAAGGCCAGTTAAAAATCAGATGCATTACTGTGTTTGTGGCTAATTTAAATTGTGGCTTGTTGAATAATCATGGTTCATGCCTGGTTCATACTTACATTAAGCCAGAAACCATAACTCACAAACCATAATAGTTAGGTTTACACATTGTGCTAATCCAAACTACATTGTGCATTAATACAATATGAGAAATCCAACTACCATCAAGTTTGTAAATAGCCACCCTGTAGAGATGGGATGTGCCAGGGAGAAAAAGAAATGGAAAACATTTTAGACACCTCAGTTTCCCCAAGAAAAACATGGGAAATTCTAAGAAGACCAAAGAAAATAATTCCAAAGATTTTTTTTTCTTCTGGAGTTCATGTTTTCTTTTTCAAAAATGGGTAATAGATGGCTATGTAAGATTATAAAAAAAATAGATATTCATGACTATATTGTATTTAATACTTATTGTATTTAAGAACTGCTATTAGTCCTTAATATTAAGATTATAATAGTGATTTTGCCTCAGTATTTTCTTTTTTGCACATTAATTTCTAATTTTCAGCTTTTTTACATCTGAGCTATAATTAAATTAGTTTAGTCTACTGCAATATGATTTATAGTATTGTTATATTTGAGTATTTTAGCCATTTATTTCAAATAAAGATATTAAAACTTCTAATATTTTTTCTTCTACACTGATTAGTTGATTAAGTATGAATAGCCTCTTGATAATGAAGCTAGGAATTTAGTAAAGTATTTATGATGTAGTCAAAAATTAATACTATTCTGACTATGGAATTCAGTTAGCTTATTCTCTTGAAATAATATCAATCAGCTTTCCCAATGCAAAGTTACCCTCACCCACCCAATTTGGGTGAGCTTCCAGAACAGATGGGAGTGAGGAAGATATGAAATCCATCAGTTCCAGTGAGATTCTCCAGTGTAAATAGTATTTGAAAGCGTTAACATTTGGCTTTAATGTATTACTGTTCTGAATATAATTTTAATTTCTGACTTCTCTGCCTTTTTGCTTCACACAGGTTTATACTTAAGGGCATGTATTTTTTTAATATTCCAGTTTTAAAGAATGTTCACTAATTCTGGTAGTTAGAATAGTTCTTACCAAGTTTCTATTTGTACAGGTAGTAGTGTCTGAAACTCAATCTTGATGTTTTATGAATAAACTAAACTTTGCTATTAATTTTTTCCTAAGTTAGTGCTATCTTTTAGGCAAGAATTAATTAACTGCTAAAAATACAGTTCTTAACAATGTGTGTAACTGACAGTGAACCCCACTCCTTACTAGAACTGATGATGTTACCTACTTTGCGTAATGAAATGTCTGCAAGAAGACAAGCAACTTCAGAGAACACCAAGGACCCCTCATGTCAATCCTGAGCTCCTTTATTAGTTTGTGTAAAGAATTAAAAAATTATATCCTACTGAACTGCTACATTGTATTGAGGGAATTAGTTTGTATTAAATTGAGTAAGACAATAAATTAAAACATTTCCACTTAAATTTACAGTACATGTAAACCATGTATTAAAAGAGCCAAGTTGATTGATAAAGTTTGTACTGAAAAACAAAAACTTCCTTTAGTGCCAAAAAGAGATTATAGTAAATCACCCCAGACTATTGTTTCATATTGGATTTACACTTGATTTTACAAAAATCATACTGTATACTATATCTGAACTTGAATCAAGGGCGGGCAAGAACTGAAATATATAGATCAAACTCATGATTGTCCTGGAACTGGATTTAATAATAATATATGTTTTGCTAGATATTAATTCCTGTTCAAGGAAACTGCTTCTGTGACACTGCATACATTCCAACACATATCCCAACTATTTGGACCATCAAATCTAACCCCATATTTCATGCAGGTAACCAGATTAAAACATCCTTGACAGATAGCTGTCTAGCTTCTAATTGAACACATCCAATAAATTGCCTCTCAGTAACTGGATTCACAGTCAAGCTATCGTTACTGTTGGAAATTTGTTTTCTAAGTTTCAGTTCAGGTCTGTCTTTATGTAATTTAAATCTGTTAATTTTGATTCCTGTTACCTTGGAGCTCCCTGAGATCAGATAAAGTCCCAGCCATCTTCTGTGACATCTTTTTAAGTATTTTAGGTATTTACGTACAGTTTAGTCATATATTCTCTCAAGTTTCTCTTTTCAGGCTAAATATCCCCAGATATTTCGTCATGGGACTTAATTTCTAGATCACCCTGTGTCTTCCCCCACCCCCTACCTGTTCCAGTTTCTCTAAATCATTATTGCTACTTAATGCTGAGAATTGCACATAATACTTGAGAGATGGTAGATTACTTAGAGAAATCTATTTTTCTTAACTTACCAAGATAATATTGAATTTTATTTCTGTTTTCTACAGTATTAACCTACCCAATTTTATGCCTGAAAATTTGAGAAGCATTTCCTTCACATCAAAGTCATGAAAAAAAAATACTGAAGAGTACCAGATTCAGGACTGATTTCATTTCATCACTCCACTTGATATCACACTCAGGTAGAAGAATTATTGAGCAGGCTTCAGATACATTTCTTAGACCAGCTATGTGCAGTATTCATTGTCTTACTTTAACTGGTAATCTTGCTAAACAGGATAGTTTGGGTTCTTTGTCAAATACTTCAGTTAAATTAAGGTCTATTCTGTCTATAGCATTCTCCAATTCTACTCAATCCATGATAGCTACTGGTAATTGTAGTTTTATTTTTAAGGTTATTTAGATCATCTTTTTTACAAAATAGTCTGGAATCTTCCCAACTACCCTTTTCTCTCTTCTTGAAGATAAAGACAATATTTGTTCTCCTCCAGTTTTCTGGAATTTCATCGTCTCTCCAAGAGTTGTCAAAGACATTATGTCACCCCTGATAATCAGCATATTCCTTCATACTGTAAAATCTAGTTTATCTGATTCTGGAGATTTCATCTCACTGCAACTGAGCAGGTATTCTGTGACTGCATTTCATCCTGCCCCTTCGTCCTGCTCTTTACACTTGCCAAATGGAACATCTACAAGAATAGATTCTACTTTTGCTGTTACCTGTTAGCATTTTGCCATTTTCATTTAGCAGGCGATTCTTTACCTTTTGTTATGAATATAACTTGGGAAACTCTTATTATTAATTCATTGATTTTTGCATCCTTCACCAATATCAGCTCATTTGGAGCTGTAGCTTTTCTGACAAAATCTCTGTAATTCTGGGCTGAATAAATGTGTTTATTTAAAGTATGTGCAAATTATATATGTAACTACCATATAATCTGAGCTCCTTTGCTTTTAAAAATGAAGCAGATGGGCATGAAAAATTGTATCTTTTTAGTCATAGTAAATTGCTTACAAAATTCATTCATAAACCCTTTTGGCCTAATCATTTGGCACCTCTGGAAACCTGAATTTTCAGGCAGTTGGAGAGCTGATGCAGTTATGACTTTATTATGTTAATAATTTTATATACTTTATAGTATAGTATATGGAAGTTCATTTCTGTTGTAATATAAACTTTAAAAAAATAAATGAATTACAAAACTCATGACTGTACAACATTAAATGAATCAATAAATGTATGTACAACATACATTAATATTTGTATGCTTCGTTAGAATTAAAGTTTGTAGACTTACTGGATCGTCCTATATATTTTGTATGCCTGAAAATCTTATCTTTACCTCTGAAACTTATTGTTAATGAAATTGTGCAATAGTCAATAAAACAATAACTTCAAAACATGGTAATGTGAATTATCATTGGCTCTTTCTTTGACCCATGCAGGGGTTTGACTTAATTCATTGCAGTGTTCTACTCAGATTAAATCATGCTCAACTTTTGCCTTAACCTTAACTCTATTTAATCAGGGTGTTTGGAAGTCTGTATTTATGTCTTTTCACACAGGCCAACAACTTTAGAATTGAAATAAAATGGGAGTCATAGATTGTATTAAAATGTATAACATATGCATTAAATCTCGCAGTAGTGCGCAGTACTAATTATCTTAGTTCCACTGTGCATTCATTGAATTTTATTTTGACTAAAATTTATTTTGATTTTTTTAGTTGTAAATTTTGAATATGCTTGATCAAATCAATAAATTGGATCCAAATTTGGATAATCAGTCTTGAGTTTGCCTGTAACCTTCCAAATATTTTTATGTTTATTACAGGAGCTAAGTGATCTGCAGCGTGATCCACCTGCACATTGTTCAGCTGGACCGGTTGGAGATGACTGTAAGATCTTTATAGTTGATAGCAAAATAGTTTATATACATATAATATATAGTATCATTAAATACTTAATAAGATAAATAATACTTTGTGTTTTTCAGTGTTTCATTGGCAAGCAACTATTATGGGACCTGTAAGTATGTAATTTTTATAACTGAGTTCATTTTTTTTGTTTACTTCATTAATAATAAACTTAAGTTTTAATGTAATTGATTTCTGCATGTATCTCAACCTAAGCTCTAATGTATATTGCTTAGGTTTAGCACAGAGTGATGTATGAATGAAGTCAGTGAATAAATCTTAGTTGGCTCTAAATAGTAATAGTAGAGTGTAGGAATGAGACGTAGCATCTATTCTGCACTCTAGCCCTACCCCACATTGTCACTTACTGGTTATCAAACCTTAGGCAGTCCTGGACATGCATATTAGGTTGGCCTCTAATAAAACTCATCTCATCCAGGATGTGATACTGGATGAGTGGAGCATCTTGGTATGTAGTATTGAGATCCATCTCAGCAAATAAGAAAATGCAAACTAATATTATATTCTAGGAAGTTGCTATGTGGCTTGTGATATATTCTGTGGTTTGAGAAGCCACGTTGTATAAAATCCTTCTTAAATACCTTTAACAATTAAATAGAAGGAACACCATTTCTCACTGATAACGAGGATAAAATCTTCTGATTACAAAAATATATGTTCACTCTATTTAATATATAGTACTGTGCAAAAGTGTTAGGCAGTTATGCTGTAAATTAAGAATGCTTTCAGAAATAGAAGTGTTGATAGTTGATTTTGATCAATTAACAAAATGGAAAGGATCAGAAGAGAAATCCAAATCAAATCAATATTTGGTGATTAAATGACAGAATGTGTTTGTCAGGCCTTATTACATACATTTGATGAAGTGGACTCTGATCTACGGGCACTTATACAATAATAAATTTGTTAGTATTGTACATGGTACCATAAGTAAGTAACTAATTGTAATTACCCCTAACCCAAGATAGAAAGAGGAAACATGGAAAGCTAAACGTAATATTCTAGATCTTAGGTGTGAAAATAAAATGGGAGTATAAAATACAAAAGGAAACAAAAGAGCTGAAGTCTCTTCAGTCTACAATATCACAGGTTGATTAAACAAATACTCATCTGCCTTATTTGTGGTTAGAGGTGATAGAGCAGAGAAAATTTGTTCCGGGGAAGAAGGAAACAGCAACATATAATAATAAGTGGGGAGCCAGATTTAAGTATGTCTTCAGATTTAAGTATGTCTGCATAACTGGATAGAAGCATTCCTGTCAAACAGACAACAAATGGTCAAAATTGGGAGCGTCTTATCAAATTCTGTACCTGTCAACAGTGGTGTCCCCCAAGGCAGTGTTCTAGGACCAACTCTCTTCATACTCTACATAAATGACCTCTGTGATCATATTAAGAGCAACTGCGTTCTCTTCGCTGTTGATGTAAAGCTATTCAACACCACAGACAATACTGCTACCCTTCAAAAGACCTCGACTATGTATCAGAATGGTCAAACAAATGGCAACTTCAAATCTCAACAAATAAATGCTCTGTCTTACATATTGGCAAAAAAATCAGAAAATAAAATACAAGCTGAATAGTCAAGACCTTGTTGAGGATCCAAACTCTGTCAAGGACCTTGGAATACTCATCTCTAATGATCTAAGTGCTAGAGCCCACTGTAACTACATAGCCAAAAAGGCATTAAGAGTTGTTAACCTAATCCTACATAGCTTTTTCTCTGGTAATATCACACTACTAACTAGGACATACAAAACATTTGCTAGACCAATATTCGAATACAGCTCATCAGTCTGGAACTCACATCATATATCTGATATTAACACAGTTGAGAAAGTCCAGAAATATTTCACAAGAAGAGTTCTACATTCCTCTACTGGTTGCAGAATACCTTATGCCACCAGACTTGAAATTCTAGACCTAGAAAACTTAGAACTACGCCGTCTCCGGTCCAATCTAAGTATAGTATATAAAATCATACATTGCAATGTCCTACCTGTCAATGAGTACTTCAGCTTCAACCATAACAATACAAGAGCACACAATAGATACAAACTCAAGGTTAACCTCACCAAACTTGATTGCAGGAAATACGACTTTGGCAACAGAGTGATCAGTGTCTGGAATACTCTACCTGACTCTGTGGTTTCTTCCCCAAAACCCAAAAACTTTAACCTTAGACTGTCTACTATTGACCTCACCCTTTCCTAAGAGGTCTATAGGAGGCGTGCATAAACACACCAACGTGCCTACTGTCCCTGTCCTATTGTTTCTTTTATTTTTCTTATATGTATTCATTTCATGTATTCATAACTAGGTTTATCCTTATACTTATTATCTTGTAAGCAATTGACAAATAAATAAAATAAATCTTTCATAACATAGGACCAGAAATATTCTCTTAAGCCAGGCTAATTCAAAAGGGGATCTATATACATTAATTTATTATTTTAAGGGCTTATGATATTACACAATTGTTTTCAACCACTAATTTATTTATAATGCATCTTGCTACTTTATTCCTGATAAATAGAACTAGATTAATTCAATCATATTTTTATTTGTAATTTTTATTTCTACATGCATGACTGTTCATGATTGTGAGCAATTCTTATTGATTAGAAATGCACTTTAAATATTTGAAGAATCCATTCATTGTTTTACTGTGTTGACAGACCTTAATGGTCCTGCTGTCCACCTTCTGGTTCAGATCCATAATGATATAGTTTGTATGGCTATAGAATTCTCAATTCAGTCTTAATAATTCTTAATAATTATTTTGCCAGTCTCTATACTGGCTGAGTCTTGTAATGTAATCAAGTTAAATGAATGGTGTTAAATGACAGGCCATATATCCTACATCCTGCTTTCTGAATTACTTTACTATAATTTATGTTATATACTCTGTTTCATCATGCAATCAAGGTTGATTGTTTTTTCCTCATGTTAAATTACTATGTCACATCTTAGGGATTTTTCTAGATTCTACCTTCTGAAAAAAATTTCCTCCTTGAATTATGTCTGGCATCTGACTATTTGAAGGTTAAACACCCGTACAATACTGCTTTTAGCAAAATCTTTGTGAAGTCAGAAGAACTTTATCAATATTTAGTATAAATTTACATTTTGGTTGTATTGATATTAGGAAATCTATCTACATTATATTGTTTTACTGCTAATGTTTTATATTGTGTTATATATTTATTTTGCCTATACTATATTTAGCTATTATGACTGCTATTCTGTTACTGTAATTACATTAATCTGGAAGGATGCAATCCCTCCTGTGTTGTTTCGCCTTTGGTCCTGCATCTTTTGATTGCTTTTCTGCAATAGGAATAGGAACAGCAGAGTGAATGGCTGACAGTACTAGGGCAAGAAGGGGTGGCAAGAGAAGCAGGGAGTTTGCTAGTCCTGTCAACAACCTTCTATCAGCCTCTTTTTAAACTGAGAGAAACAGCAAGGGAGCACAACAGAGAAGGGGAGGGGAAAAAATAATCTGTGGCTCAACCACAGGATTTCTGATAAAACAGAAGAGGTAGAAACCACCTCCCCCACAGATAAGGCACTGAGATGGCTACATTCATGGGTCTAACCAACTGTCAGAATTTCCTTTTATTGCTACCTAACGCCATTTTAGGGAGAGCAGTTGATGGATATTAACATATACTTTAAACCTGTAAGAAGCCTTCTTACTGAGATAGATTAGAGTTTAGCTGTCAGCATAAAGCTAAGAGTGCTGTCTGGATGATTTCTTTCTAAAATTGTATAAAGATTAAAATAGGGGTCATAATCAAGTATTATTTTAAGAAAAAGATAATCAAGATTTTCTGCAGGTTTGGATGAAAATTGGCTAGAAAAAATGACAGCAGCCTACAGTCTGTACTCTGAATTAAGTAGTAATTTCATGCAAAAGATGGAAAGCTTTATTTGTTTTATTTTGTTTGTTTTCCAGCCTGACAGTGCTTATCAAGGGGGAGTCTTTTTTCTTACAGTCCATTTTCCAACAGACTACCCATTCAAACCACCAAAGGTAAACAATTTTTAAAAATGGCGTTTGTTCATTTTAATATCCGGGCTTGGCCTTCTGTTCTGATGGGAAAATTTGCTGGGCATAGATATTTTATTAAAATAAGAATAGAATACATAGATCAGAGGACAGAGCACTTTGAGACAAACACAGAAGAAATCAAAAGACAAATTAATTTGCAATATTTTAAATTTGACATGATGACTTCAGCCGTTCCTGTGTTGTTTTAATCCATTTTAAATGTATGTCTTTTACAAGAGACTCAAGTTGATGGATATTTGAGGTCCTAGAGAATAGGATCCTACTAGCTTGAGATCAGCTTTTCCACCCTCGCATTCATTTGCCAGTGTGCATTTTAGAGGAAACCTAATTTATTTTTATTTTTATTCATATTCATATCCCGCCCTTCTCCGGAGACTCAGGGCAGCTTACAGTTTTTTGGGATACAACCCAATGTGCTCAGTAATAGCCTTCATTCCATTGTATATGCCTGCTTATTACTAAGCGGCATTTTTACAAAGTCAGCTTATTGCCCCCAACAATCTGGTCAATCTGATGGTCAATCTGTTATCTAAGGTTAACTTAGATCTTGGTTTTTGATCTATATATGCCATCTAGAATAGGAATTTTATGTACAGTGGTGCTACCAAGACTGGGATGTCCAAGGCTTCAGATGCCTTTGTGGAATCCACACGCTCTTACCACTCTACTTCTTGGGTCTATGCTGTGGTGGTCTTTCTCCCTTATGGTATTTTTTTCTCTCTGAAATCATATCTAGCCTTTTTTTCCCCCTTTTTCCAGAGAAATTCTATCAGACAGGAAGGCAGGAATTGATGCATTGAACTTAATGTTTTGGCTGACCAAAAGCAATATATTTTTTTTAATTACATTTATATGCCGCCCTTCTCCGAAGACTCAGGGCGGCTTACAATTTTTGGAGCACAACCCAATGCGCTCAGCAATAGCCTTCATTCCATTGCATATGCCTGCTTATTACTAAGCAGCATTTTTACAAAGTCAGCTAATTGCCCCCAACAATCTTGGGTCCTCAATTTACCTACCCCGAGAGGATGGAAGGCTGAGTCAACCTTGAGCCTGGTGGGATTCGAGCCTACAGTAATCCAGACAGCTGGATCTTAAGAGCAGGCATTTAACAGCCTGAGCCACCAAAGCTCTACATCTCGTAGCACTATTGCTAACATAATGAGATTTTAATGTTTCCATGGACTTGGAAATTACTCTGATAACACGCCTTTAATAGAAAGCTATCCAAGGGACAGCTTAAAACTCCAATCATTTTATGTGGTAGTGTATTTTACCCAGATAATTTGGTTATAACTGTTGTTGTATTAACAGAGTGAAGAAAAAGTATCGGATTCATTCCCTACCAAATTGCCAGGAAAAAAAATCACATATAATGCCTACATCACAGCAACTGAATTCCTTGACATTTTTGCATAAACATTTTATATTAGGGCTGTATGAAGTCTCAAAGGGGCACTTTGCTTCAATTGTTTTAGGCAAAAGATAACTATTGATTTTAATTGAATCGATTATACTATGGATGTATATATGCATGTCACAATTTTACATAAATGTATGAATAAAATGCCATGTTTCATTATAATCAGCTATACATATTCTACATCTAAAAGCAACACATTCATAAATTACAATTAATACCTTTAGTCCATTGAGTAACTAGGGCCATAAATTTATATTTCTAGTGCTAAATTGCCCAGCGATGAATTTCAATGTAATAAGGATGCAACAAGAATATGGACATCCAAAATGCTAAAAACTATCTCAAAATCAAATTAATACACATACTGATTCTTCGAGAACATAATAATTTTAAGTCATTGTAAAGATGTGTATTTGAATAAATTTATTACACTTAGATTCATTTATTTTGCCAGATCCAATAACTCCTAAGAGATCATTGGGGGCTACCAGGGTTAGTAATAAAGTGGGTGGCTATATAAATGTTTTAAATTAATAAATTTCACCACTTATGATACCTTAGGATCTGGAAAAATGAATGAGTATGTGTTTTTTGAAAACATGACCATGATCAGATTTGGGCATGAGGATAGCTCTGTCCTTCCAAAGAGAAGTCGAACTATTAGATATTACTTAGAATATATAATGACTGACAAACTTTCTAAAAAACCCATTCAACAAATAGTCTCTTGTTGATTTGGCATGGAATGGCTCTTTACTGCTGATTCATAAAGGGATTTTTAATGTCCTGATGAAACAATAAAATAGAAGTTATCTAGTATATGTGGTACAAACAACTGAATTTTGTTTTGCACTCTTACGTTGCAGATCGCATTCACTACAAAAATATACCATCCAAACATAAATAGCAATGGAAGTATTTGTCTTGATATCTTGAGGTCACAGTGGTCACCAGCACTGACTGTATCTAAAGGTAATTCTATTTGTGAAGCATACCAACAACATACTGTTTTATGTGCATATTGTATAAGGTTTATATTCTGTGAGGATCCCCTAAGTGAGATTGGGCATAAGACCATTGCTGTTGTCTTGGGTGGAGATTTTAAACTATGATCGAAGTTGGTGACTGTAGGGATCAGATTAGAGCCTTCAAGAGGAAGGATGCTTGCATAGTCTGAGAGACCTCTTCTGGAAAAAGATCTGGAAATCAGGAGATCATTATATAGTAATTGTGAAACTTCACTAGACAGCAAAACTCATTGTAAAAAGATTGAGTGTATAGTAACTTTAAAAAATCAGTTTGATAGCATATTTTAGCTTGACACTGTTTAATCTGCACACAGCTCACAAACACTTGTGTCTTTTAACAAAATTTGTTAGTTGGAAAAGTGCTACCAGACTCCTGATTTTTTTTTTGCAGCAAAATTCAGTATCAGATATATTAAGCCAAATAAAATAAAATAAATAAATAAATAAATACTTTAACAAATAGTTTCTGAAATTTCAAAATCATTTTTGATGCCAGAAGCAATAGGAGAAACTGGAGATAGAGGAATACTGCTCCATGTCATTTGTACTAGGTTCTGAGGGATTAATTGGAATAAACATTGGGAAGATCTAACTGAGAGACAAAGCCATAAGCTATGACAATTTACATAGCTGGGAAAAACCATGTTAGTAATATTTGGATAACTAAGAACTACATGTTAGACAATATCTTACCATCTGAAAAGCAACACTTTACTCTTTTAATTTTACTCATTTTTTGAACTATTCTCTAGTGATAATGTCAGCTCCATGCTTAGGAACCAAAATAATGAGTTTCTAGAAGGTACAGTGGAGTTATTTTGGTGGCAGTAGTTTAAGGTTTTATTAAATAATGTAGCACTGAGTTTCATACACTTAGATCTCTGGTATTAAGAATGAAAAATAATAGAATAATAGAATTGTACACAATTTTGTTTTATTCCTCTGTTATTGTCACCCACCCAAAAGTTACCCATATTCTTTATCTACAAAGAAACACAACTTAATTGAATGGAGCAATTCCACAGTTATTTAAAATCTGCACCATAACTTTCCAAGATGTGCCTTTCAGATAAGAGCCCTGTGTTGTATAGTGAGTGCATGGAAAGAATTTAGACAAGGCTGCCTTCAATTTAAATATCCTTTGCCTATGGAAACCCAATTTCAAGTTGCTACTCATATACTGTGTAGAACCTTTTCTCAACTTCAGTACTTTGGATTTTAGATACCTCATTTATTCTTAAATAAATACTTAAAGTATTATAAGTATTAAAGTAACTTAAATATTTAAAATACTTCCTAATAGCCAGATACGTGCTTTTAAAAAAATCAGCGCAGAGGAGGGGAATTTGTCTCACTAGAAGTATAATGTCATTTATACTTCTCAAACTACTAGGCTTAAGCAGTTTTTAAAATATTTGGGAAAGGGAGGCATGCTAGCCAAAAAGAGATACGGAAACAGCCCATTTTAAATTAGTTGCATTTTTAAGACACTAACTCCTCCATTAGTATTTTGTTCTTAAAAATGAAAGGATTGCCAAAATTAGTTTCGTGGTAAACTCTTGGTTTTTTTTAATTGAAAAAAGTACCGTATTTTTCACACTATAACATGCACTTCCCCCCCCCAAAAAGTTGGTGGAAGCTGTGCATCTTATAGAGCAAATGTTGTCGAAGACCCACCCACCGGCCCCCACCCTTCGGCCTCTGCCTCCCAGCAATTTGCCTCTTTGCAGCAAACAGCTGGTTTCCATGCACCCCATTTTTGGCCTCCACATGCCCCATTTTCAGCCTCTACGCATTCCATGTTTTCATGATTGGCGGTGGTGGAGGTGGCAGTGCCCACCGCCTGGAATGGGCCGAAAAATGGATGCGTGGAGGCCAAAATGGGGCGTACAGAGGCTGAAAACAGGATGCATAGAGGTGGCAATGAGCAGCAGCGATGGGTGGCAGCAATCCACGCAGCCTGGAACAACTGGTAGGTGGTATTCCGGGAAGCCGATCCAACCGCCAATCAGCTGTTCGTGCTAAATCAGGCTGTGCTGAAGCTGACCTTGCTGTTTGCTGCAAGGAGGCAAATTGCTGGGAGGCAGAGGCAGATTCTTTTTTCTTGTTTTCCTCCCCAAAAGTTAGGTGCGTCTCATAGTCTGGAGCATCTTATAGTCCAAAAAATACAGTAAAATGTTTCTCTAAAGTATGTTGTGGCCTAATATAGATATTTGGTATCTACTTATACACATTTACATATTGGACTTGAATTCTGATGAGGTTAACCTAGACCTGCTGCCTTGTTTTTAAGTTTGGGAGTGGGATAAAAAGGAGAATATTGCAACTATTTTGGTAATAGTTCTTTAAAAATATTAATGTGCAGGAGCTAGTAAATCTGAGGAGCAGCTAGTTTCCTCAAATGTTGGAAAACAGGAACTATTGAATTATAAAACAGATGAAAAGTGAGTAGCTACTTTTGGGGCCTAATTAGTATCTTACATCATGAAAATTCTAATTGATTTTTTTTACTTTCCCTCTAGTGCTTTTGTCCATATGCTCTCTACTTTGTGACCCTAATCCAGATGATCCTTTAGTACCAGATATTGCACAAATCTACAAGTCAGACAAGGAAAAGTATGTATAAATATTATTTCAAAAATTGTAAGCCACTAGTTTGTTCTTTTCTGTTTTTTTCCCCTCACACCCCAAAGATCTTGATAAAATGATTCAGTTATTGTACTAGACATTTTTCCCCCAATCAAGAAGTTTGACTTCTTGTTTTAAAACCGCACTCATGGATTTCAAGTCCAGTTTCCCTTAATATATGTTCAGCATGTAAGTTGAAGGGGAAAGGATATAGCCATATCTCATATGTTTTCTCATATTGGTCTGAACTATGGCTTTCAAACCTGTATAAAGGTTTCTCATGAGGACAATAGGATGTTCCAAGATTCACATTCTCCTAAGCACATTCCACTTAAAGGTTTTTCTTTAATCCATGAAGCACTTATTGATGTACTGGCTTTCTTATTATCTAGCAGGCATCAACAATAATACCTTTTGCATATTTCAGTTCAGGCATGGACTTACCGTGTACATGGAACATTTTGCATAACCCCTAGCCCTGCTCATTTAAACAGCATGAATTGACTTCAACTTGAAAAAGTCTTTATCTTTAACAAGAAAAAACTTTGAACGAAGGTTTAAACTGATTTAAATTTAAAGTAGATACTCTGTCTTAAAACTGTTGCCTATTATGCTTTGGAGTGGTGAGACAATTTTATATGTGTTCTTAATCTAAGAAAGGTAAGTAAGCAAATTGTATGAACACTTCAATTTACAAAGCTTGGAAAATGTTTCACATAGTAAACTAGCTGGTTTATTTTTAAACATCTCCTTAACTGTCCTGATAAGGAGAGGAGAAAAGACATGAAAGTACAACACAATGACAGTACTTCATAGCATTGATTGTCATCCTTTAGTTATTATGGGAGTGAACCTCATGTATTTCTTGAAGTGTTGACCACGTATCAGTGTAGTACCATATGCTTGCTGATGTGTGCCTGTAAAACTCCACCTTTATCAGAAAAAGTTGCTGTACAAATATATACAAATATAAGGAGCCTCTATGGTGGTTAGAGTGCAGTACTGCAAGCTACTTCTGCAGCCAGCTGCCTACAATTTGGCAGTTCAAATCCCACCAGGCTCAAGGTTGACTCAGCCTTCCATCCTTCCGAGGTGGGTAAAATGAGGACCTAGATTGTTGGGGGCTATATGCTGACTCTGTAAACTGCTTAGAGAGGGCTGTAAAAGCACTATAAAGCGGTATATAAGTCTAAGTACTTTTGCTGTTACTATATTGTTATTTAATCCATATTTTATATGAGTGGTGCAGTGGCCTAGGGGTGGAGATTTTGCCTCAAAATCAGGAGGCTGTGAGTTTGATCCTAGGTAGTGGCAGATATTTCTCTCTCTGGGCACACTGAGAATATATTTGCTGAACAAAACTCCGGCATCCGGCCATTAAAAACACTCTGCTAGTTCCATTCAGTTGCCCAGACTCCACCCCACAAGGGATTATGGGGTCATTAAAAGTTGATGAATCCATGTTTTATATTTGAGCCAGCAATTTATATCTGGGTTTCCACCTCCTTGAGATCATCATTATAGGTCTGGGTTTTTTTTCATCCAATTCCTTATTTGTCCATGGAAATCATCAACACAGTTTATATTCTAGCTGTTACAAATCAATCCAGTTAAAATGGTTCCTCCAAAACATTTGATTTTTTTTTATCCCACTATGACCAGCTAGGTTGGTACAAACCAAACTTGTGCTCTTTAAATTTCTACAGTACCAAACAGATATCTATTTTTTTCCAGTAGATTAAAAGACCATGACTATTTTAAGCCAGCTTTCCCAGTTGCGTGCCTTCAGTGTGTGTTAGAATTGCAGCTCCCAGAATCTCTCAGCATGATTATTTTCATGGGAATTCTGGATGTTGCAATATGACTGAAGAAGGCTTTTGTAAGCGCTTGTATCTTGTCGTTGATTGTATTTGAAATGTGATAACACAGCTGTGAATCGTAAGCTTGTATATTTTCACTTTTTTTTCCTGGACAGATATAACAGACATGCAAGAGAATGGACACAGAAATATGCAATGTAAACTTTGAAGACATTTTCTTATATACCAGAGTACTGTAAATTTTAGGGTTTTTCAAAATTAGAAGTAAATGGAGCACAGTTTACTGTTTTCAGTGTACCATGAAGCCCTTTTTGATTTTTACCCATATAAGTGTGTTTCTGGAACAAGGAAATTAACTACAAAAATTAACCTGAAGACTGTGATGAGAGTATTTATCCTTTCTGTATGCTTTGCAAAAGACATTTATTATGTTTTTTAAAGATACTTGGACATCTGCATCTCCAGCCTACAAGATTCATAGTGCAGTTGTAGAGCAACCAAACTATTTTTGCTGAAAACTAGGTGGTACATAATAAATATTCTGTGTCTTTGAGATGTCAGTCTTGTAAGTCTGTTTGAATGTCATTCTTTGTTAGCTCATTGTATAATTTGTATTTTTTTACTGTATAGACTATATTTTATTTACCATATATTTCAACTCATTTTAGACTTTCTGCACAGTATTGAAAAATACAACTGCTACTAAATGAGTGAACTATTCCTTCCCAAAGGAATATTCTATAAACTGATAGACTTCTAAAAACAAACTTTGCACTCTAATCTTCAGTATGCTGATTATGGGGAAACACATGGTTTTGATTTTGTTGCATACTTTTATTGCAATGTGAACTAATTGCACTGCTCTGTAGAAAGAAATGTAACTAATTTTGTTCTATTCACAGCTGACTTTTTATCCCATATGGGCAATATAATCTCTGACATGTTAACAAAATTGACTTGAAGCTTTTCCGTATAAATAAAACATGTTTTTTACTACTTGTCTTGGCTGTTCTTTAAATCTAGCACATTCTTTACATGTGCATGCTCTGAAAAGATCAAAATATTGTTCAATATATAAGGTACCATTGGAATAACTGACCTATGTGCTTGAAAATGCTCCTGAGAGCATTACTGTAGCTTTTAAACAAATTACTTATTCATTGTATTCTATTGATCTAAGCAGATCGATCTTCTATCCAGTATAAACGATGTACCTTCAAGCTTGCAAAGTAGTTTGGAAAATGTGCTTATGATAAAAACAGTTGATTTTAGAACATCTCAAAATGCTTCTTCCCCCAGTTGTATGACAATATTTTGATCTGATATTTCTACACACAAACTAATGCTAAAGCCAGTATATGTGTACTGCATGTTTGGGGAAAAACAGCCTTTGGTTCCTTACAGATAAGTGCATTATTTTTTTAATGTAGATTTTGTGGTACTAAACCAGTATGAAATGCATTTTAATTTGTAGCTGAAATAATTCTAAAAAACAATTTAGCTAGAAGATTTTGCTGCCATAGATAAAAGTTAACCCTTTATTATCTTAGTGCTTTGCGACCCAAAAAGTATTCAAACAAAAACCCATAACTGGAATGCATCAAAATGTGGCAAACATCCCAGAGGCTATTTTTCTGTTTATTTGGCTTTACTCATAACCTTTTAATCATTTTAATCTCCACATTTTTTTTCATCACGCTAACTGCCTATGAAAGTCTTTACTGGGCAATTTATGCATAATAATCAGCTAGGCTTCAGAGGGTTTTGTTTTGTTTTACCTCAGTACAATCTAAAGATGGAAGCTTTATAAGATAGCACTGAAACTTCATTGCATTAGTGTCATTGCTTACTGTGAAACAGGCCATCTCTGCAAACAGCCAATACATGTTTCCATGCAGTAAATAAATCCTTCGCTATACTTGAAAAAAAAGGGGAGGGATGCTATTGCTTGTGAAGCTGTTAACATTCTGTCATCAGCATTTAAAAACAGTGGTAAAAGATTCTGACTTTCCACATTTTATCTGTATTAAATGTTTAAGATAAGTTCATCCCAGAATATCCCATATCTCTTCTTATAATAGGCTCTGTGAAATTTGGTAGTTTGATTTGCATGGCTGTTAAGTGAAAGAGTGTTTAATCTGCTTTACTGAAATTATATGGAAGATGGTTTGAAATTATTTAGATGTTGTTATGCTTTGAAGTATACTTAATCGGAGGAATTTACTAGCCATAATGCAAAATCTTCAGGCTGAGCAAAAGGTGCAAATGAGGTTGCTGCTTATTGTTCATTGGGTTCTATGAAGTATCGTTGAAGTACCACAAATGTCTTCAGTTGACATTTAAAACTGAAGTTCACAGGCTGGTTTCATAAACTGAACTTGCAAACTAATCTTAATGAATAACAGTAACATCTTTAAGCAGGCATCTGGACCAGAGATTCAGTTAACTAAAAGGTGTTAAGAATTCTCTGTAATTTTTTTATTTGTTTTTGCATTTTCTGGAAATTGGTCATTTTGTTTTTAAGTGAATCATGATGAAGGTTGGTTTTATCACCCACCCACCCCACTCACCCCCATCTCAATATTTGCTCAGTCCTGGTGCATCCATTATGGTGGCATAAATGTGTCTGAACTTCAGTCCCTCCACCAAATGCCAGTTTATACTGTACAGTGCCTTAGTGAGGGCACTAACTGAGCCATCCCATTTTCTGTATAATCCTCACTTGACATTATTGGTATGACTAAAGCAAAGGATCTCTGTATCAGTGAAATTCTTAAAATGTAATCTTTAGTCATTCTAGTTAATGTTAAATAAGGTGTGCTTTCTAGCTACTTCTGGTGTGGTATTTTTCTGCCTGAAGATATCAGCTGAGGCTTGAATGAAAATAAAATTTTGATTTGAACTTGGAATTTGTAAAGTTGTATTTTTAACCCAGCCGTTTCACCTTTTATGAATGAAAAAAAAGCAGTGGTAGTACTGTCCAAATGTCAGTTTGGTGCTATCAACAAAACTATAAGATTGATCATTGTATTATACATATTCAGTAAGGCTGCTTTGAGCAAACTATTTCCCTGAAGTATTCTTCCAAAAGAGGGTATAAAGGCTCCTGTAATCTGCAGAAATATTGAAACCATCCTGTGTCCACTTCTTGAACATGATTCACAGAAATTTATGTCCTTGTATTATAGAAGTAGAAACATAAAAGGTACAGGGGCAAACTTAATATACCATTGTTAATTCACCATTAGCAAAACAAGCAAAAGCTCTCTTTAGTGTTCACGATCTTGAGCAAAATTAGTTGATTTATGCTGCTTTCGAAGACAATATTAGATTTTTAAAAATACAGTAAATTTTAGAAGGGTGTACTGGAACAGGAAGCCCAAATGAAAAAAATTCTCCAGAAATGAAAGAGCACAAGCTGTTAAAGCACACCACAGTCTATCACGCAGTTTCATTTGTCAAAGAGGATCCCCTTGGTCCTCTAGTCTAAAGCAGAGGTCCCCAAACTTGGCCACTTTAAGACTTGTGGACTTCAACTCCCAGAATTCTCCAGCTGGCTGGAGAATTCTGGGAGTTGAAGTCCACAAGTCTTAATGTGGTCAAGTTTGCAACTCCCAGAATTCTCCAGCCGGCTGGAGAATTCTGGGAGTTGAAGTCCACAAGTCTTAAAGTGGCCAAATTTGGGGACCCCTGCTCTAAAGGCTCTGGGCGGCTTCTTGGCACCCATAGCCTTCAAATCCACCAAAGCTTTCACTCCCCTACTGTCGCCGCTTTCAGATGGTAGCACGCATGCGCCATCCTTTCGTTTCCACCCCAGTTCAGTCTCTAGGAGGACTTAACAGGCACGTGGCCCATTGAGCCCGCCTCCATTTTTACCTCACCTATTCCTACTTTTTCCCGGCGTGGGCGGGAATAAAGTCTCCCTGTCCCCTGATTGGTTTTGCCGTAGAAAATTGATTTCCCGCCAAAAGGATCCAAGTGCACGTGTATCACCAAAGGGCTTTCGGGGGCGGGGTCACGGCTGGCTCCCAGCATTATCCGGGATAACGGCAACAAAGGGTACTTCTTTGTCGGTGCCCCCACCCCAAATCCACCATCTCTTTTCTTTCTATATTCTATCTATACATTGACTGTGGACCACGTATAGAAAGCGGAAGTTGGCATAACCCCAAAAAGTGCCTCCCCCCCACCTCTCGGGCTGCCAGGGCGCATGCGCCGAGCGGAGTACCGCCTCCCTTTATGTTGGCGGTGAAGGAACATCCGGGTCGCCTTTGGACCGTACCGGTTGGGCGCGGGATTTGGGGGGAGGGAGGGTGGAGGGTCGCCTGAGGGGAAGAGCGCGATGGCGGTGGCGCTAGTCGCTCGTCTGTTAGCCTCGGTGTCCGTGTCTGGCCCACGTGGCGTCCTCAGGTAAAGCAAACCCAGGCGCTCATGCCCGCTTCCTTCCCAACGTTTCTGTGCCTCCGTCCCGCTGACCTTCGTTTGGCGGGGACCGGGCTGGTTCGCAAGAGTCGTAGCTCGGCGCCCGCTTTAAAAGCGACCCTCCGACGGGCTGGTCCCCACATAACCGATTGGGGTTCCAACGTCCCCCGGCCGTTTGGAGGTCCAGCAGGAGCTCGTACCCACAGCCTCATTTTCACCTTTCTCCGTTGTTTTCCTATCCTTTGTGGGGTGGGGGGGTTGTCTCTTTTGTGTGCCTAAGACTTGAGGAACCGAAGCACAGGCGTCTGTTTCAGAAACCGGGGCCTGGAATATAGTAATTCTGTACTAAGAATGGATAGCGAGACGGGTTATAAAAACACGAGCTTTTTAAGAATAGCCATTTTATGCTTTCTGGCAATAAGAATCCTACCTGCAATTCCAAACTTCACCTCCCTGCATTTTCCTAATCTGGGCCTCCAGCGAAGAAAGGACCCAGGTTACTATTATTATTTTAAGATAAAAGTGTGCTAAATTACGGGGCTTTTTTTCTCAGCCCCGCGAGCCTCGGTTACGACCGTTGGCCCTTCATCCCGGGTTATTTTATTGGGAATACCTTCCCCATCGGGTTCCCTTCCTGCCCTTCTTTTGCATTATAAATAGGCATTTACGTAAAGAAGCTTTTATTAGAACAGTCTGTGCTGGTTTTTAATATACTTAAGGGATTTGAGAAGAGTGTATCTCTATTGGTATCCACCTTATTATTGTTGTTTTTTTAAACTTGTATCTATAAACTATGAACGGGGTTCATGTTTGGGCTAGAGTGCAAAAATTAAATCAAGCAAACTAAATCAGCACAAAAAAAAGCGCGCTAAAGCGTTTTGTGCCATTGCAATCAATAAGCCAGCAAAAACCCACGAACTGTGATTTATATACTCTTCTAAAAGTTTTTTGCTATAATGGGCACATAACCGCTAAGCCAGAAATAAGCGATCTGGTATTATGAGTCCCTGCACCTTGTTGACTTTGTGGGCTTTTAGGGTTCTGCCCAGAGGTTGAAAAAGAGAAACATTCTCTCTTGAAATTTGCGCGCTGCCCAGTGTTAGCACTCATGGTGGTAGGAATTTCCAGCTGCGGTGATTCTCCTTCGGCCGATATATTGCTTTGCGATTGTTAAGTGTTGTAAAATTTGGGTTTTCTAGGTTTGAACTGAATTGTGAAGCTTTTGTGGCAGGGTTTTGTAATTTTTATGCAAGGGTTCCCCCGAGATGTGAACATTGTTTAAAGGGCTCTTCCAAGATTGAGAAAGGCTGGTGTAGTCCAGTCTGAGAACTTTTAAAACTTAACATTGTGATTAATTTTATATAGAATTCAGACAAACATGTTCTATGTAATATTTCTTACTGTTTGTTTTCCTCCTGTTTTCACTTTGAGATTCCATATCTTAGATAGGGCAGCAGCCTACTGTCTAAAAGTGACTCAGATGAAAGCCAGTAGACTCCCTAAAATCTGCCTAGACCAGGGGTGGGCAAACTTTTTGACTCGAGAGCCACAATGGGTTCTTAAACTGGACCGGAGGGCTGGAACAAAATCATGGATGTAGTGTTTGTGTGAACTAATATAAATTCAAAGTTAGATTACTTCACGTAGCCTTCTGGGAGAGCAAGAGAACCCTCCGCTCTTTCGGCTCCGTGGGCCAGATAGAACAGCCAAATGGGCCGGATTCGGCCCCCGGGCCGTAGTTTGCCCACGGCTGGCCTAGATGAACAGCAGATCTTAAACTTTCAAAGATATTCCTGGCTAACCCGGCTGTCAGAAATTTTGAATCAATATGGCTTAGGGTTTCCATTGTGTGATACATTGAAACAAGTTAAACAACGGATTAAAGATGTCCATGGGCAAATAGACATGGCAACTTTATCAACTAATGGTTCCCTTGGTCTACTGACAGTAGCCAAAACAACTTTTACTCTGGAAAAATACTTATACCTAGAAATGCCTTCATCGGAGAGAGAACTATTTGCTAAACTTAGATTTGAACTCCTAGATACTAACGTTAAATTTGGCCGTTATCAGAAAATCCCGTATAATGATAGAACATGTGTATGCAGGGCAAACGCAATAGAGGACACATTGCATATAATATTTGATTGTAGTTTGTACGGGGAAGTAAGGATAAGTAATATTATTGAAAGCAGACTCTTCTTCTCTGATAAGGGCAATCACTGGCTATCTTAAATGACAATATCTTAAATTAGAGAAGAAAGATGAGCTGAACTAGAAAGGAGCTATGTTAATTAGTATTTCAATCTTCATAAATATAGTTATTGAACACTTATATTGCCAATTTTAATGTTACATATGTTATAGTTTTAGATGGTCATTTCTGCCACCGTAAGGTTTTTTTTAACCATGTGATCTTTGAAAAGGCCTTCGGGCTATTCAATGAACAATAACAATAACAACATATCTTAGAGGAAATCAAGATGCAACTTTAAAACCTTGGTGATTTTGTTTTAGGCTTAGGTAAAATGTTTAAATTAGGACATTATTTCTAATTTTGTAATTAGGATATTGTAACTGACTTTAAGTTTTTTGCACTGATATTATCGGGGTAATAAAATGTGTGCAAAAAAACAACCAAGTTCAGAGAGCACCAAGGACCCTTCATTTCAATCTTGAAACTACAAGTATTCTCCTTTATTGGTGACTGCTTTCTCTTAGACTCTTCAGTTTATGTGTCTTTTTTAAAACAATGCCTAGTTTCCCATTATTTATATAATTGTTACAGTTTAAATGTATTAATAGTTGATGTTTTTGTTTCTGTCTACCATAGATGCACTGTCACTCCTTCACTGGAGAAATGTTTTTCAAAATATTTTAGTTCTGTCAGTAGTCCAAAGCGTCCTCTGCCATCATACCTTACTTTTCTAAATAAACAGCGTGAATTTTACAAGAAAAAATATCCAGGTAAGTTTGTCTAAAGTTAAGAAATTTGTTTCCTTGGTATCTGTTTAATGTACTTTTATTGAATTTAGTTGCAATCCGATCAGATTTATTTATTTATTTATTTAATTGGACTTGGCCTCTCCGCAAGGACTCGGGGCGGCTCACAGTAAAAACACCACAACAATAAATATATAAAAAACAATTAAATCTGACAAGCCCAATCGATAAAACAGTTAAAAATACATTAAAAACCCCCCAGGAGGTCAGTCCAGCCCAGCCTGTTCAAACAGCCAGGTCTTCAGACCGCGGCGGAAGGAGCGAAGATCAGGGGCCAAATGAAGCTCCAAAGGGAGTTGATTCCACAAGGCAGGGGCCGCAACAGAGTAGGACCTCCCCCGAGGCACCGACAGCCAACATTGTCTAGCCGACAGCAACCTGAGGAGTCCCTGTCTGTGCACACGCACAGGGTGATTGGTATTTGATGTTGGCAGGAGACGTTCCCGCAAGTACCCCAGACCCAAATCGTAAAGGACTTTGAATGTTAATACCAACACCTTGAATCTCACCCAGAGGGCAACTGGCAACCAATGCAGCTCGCGCAGGAGGGGTGTAACATGGGAGTATCGGGGGGCTCCCATCACAACCTGCACAGCTGCATTCTGCACCAGCTGAAACCTCTGGATGGTATGCAAAGGCAGTCCTAGATAGAGAGCGTTGCAGTAGTCAAGTCGGGACGTCACAAGTGCATGAGTGATCGTGCGAAGGGCATCTCAGTCCAGGTATGGGCGCAACTGGCGAACCAAAAGCCCCCCTGGTCACGGTCCTCATCTGCTTCTCCAAACTAAGCCGTGAATCCAGGAGGACTCCCAGGTTCCGAGCCCTGTCCACAGGGGGCAACACCTCTCCCCCTATGACCAAAGATGGAATCGATTGACTGGGCCGAGATGCCTGTACGCACAACCACTCAGTCTTGGCCGGATTGAGCTGTAGTCCCTTCCTGCCCATCCAGATTCGTACCGCATCCAGGCACCGGGTCATCACGGAGAGGGCATCACTGATTTGGTTTGGGGTGGAGATATAGTTTTCCAGGGCAGGTTATAAATATTTTAAAATTGTAAAAATATTTAAGTTAGTAAACTAAAAGAAATAACTCCACAAAAATCCGTGTTATTTATGTATATACCGTGTTTCCTCAAAAATAAGACATCCCCAAAAATAAGCCCTAGTGCTTATTTTCGAGCCCAAATTTTTGATCCTGTCTTCTTTCGGGCTTGAAAGTAAGCATTGGAGCTTATTTGGGGGGATGTCTTATTTTTTTCACCTACAGGAGGTGGTGAGCACAGGAGCCACTGGGAGTGGAGCTGCTGCTACCACTGGCTCCGTCCCACAGTCTACTTGCCTGCGGCTGCAACAAACCAAACTCTTTGTGCCCTGGCCTCTGCCCGCCCTGCCTGCTGGCCCTGCTGCTCCTGGGACATGCTTGGGTCTTGCTCAGGCTGTTGCTGCTATGGCGAGGCAGAAGGCTGTGCAGCACATCAGGATCGGCTCTCTCCCCCTCATGGCTCTGCTGGGCCTGCAGTACCTGCTGCTGCTGGCCTCACAGGGGCTCTTCGCTCTCCTGGCTGAGCTGCTGTCGGCCACCCTGCTGGGCTGCTCCTGCCTTGCATGGGGCAACTCGGCCGAGATCCGTCCCCTGCCCTGCACAAGTTCCATGGCGGCCCTGCAATGGGAGGGAGTGGGAGTTTACCCCTTTCTCCTTTGTGCCCCAAAACCCCACCTTCCCTGGCTGCCAAGCCCCCGGCCTGCACCTCTTTCGCTGGACCAAGACGCGCAATTCAATGTTACCTGCGAAGGCCTCCCAGTGCAACATTCTGGTACAGCCCTGGAGCAAATCTCCACCTTCTCTGTGCAAGATTGCAAGGCTGGAGTCCTCTGCTGATCAACCCCTGCCACAGCCAGGCTGGCTCAGCGGCCAGGGAAGGTGGGGTTTGAGAGCGCACAAAGGAGGAAGGAGTGATCTCCATCCTGCTGCAGGGCCGCCATGGCGATCGTGCAGGGGACAGGGGAGTGGTGCAGCCCAAAGGTGATGGTGGGCAAGGCATTCCGGAGGTCGTAGATCTGGGCTGAGTTGCCCCACGCCAAATAGAAGTAGCCCAGCAGAGCGGCTGAGAGCAGCACACCCAGGAGGGCGAAGAGCCCCCGTGAGGCCAGTGGCAACAGGTCCAGCAGCTGGGCAGAGACACATGGCAGGCAGCCAATACCGATGTGCCACACATACTTCTCCCTGTTTTTTTATTTTTCTAGTAATTGCACCACTGGAATTTACTGTTAAGATTTTTTTTCCGAAAGGACAATCTCCTTAAAAAGCTATTATCCCATTTTTTCTTGTTATGTAAAAGAACTGGGAGTGATTGTCATGTTTTCATAGCTAAAGAAATATAGTTTGCTCACTAAATCTCTTGTTTAGATTTCTCAGATAATTGGGGTAATTGTGAATGGCATAGATACTAAAGTTTAACTTAGTCTGCCATTGCTCTGATATACAGATGTGATGTAAATTGTAAATCTTTATAGATTATTATTACTATTATAATATTATTGCTATTATCTAGAACTAAACAGTCAGCAGTTAATAAAAGAGATTGGGCGTATCTGGAGGGAATTACCACAACATGAAAAACAGGTGTGTATGATTTTGTCCTCTATTATTTGTTTGCTTACAGATAGAATATTATTTTCATTAGGAATCATGGAGCACGGCGGCTGATGTGGTTAGGATGCTGGGTTGGAGGTTAGCGAACCCATGATCAAGACCTGAGTGCTGCATTGGAGCAGCCAGAGGTTCTGACCTGGAGAACCAGTAGTGGAAATTTTGAGTAGTTTGGAGAACCAGCAAATCCCACCTCTGACTGGAGATTTTACAGTATCCTTTCCCCGCCACACCCACCAAGCCACGCCCACAGAACCGGTAGTAAAAAATTTTTTGAATCCCGCCACTGAGCAGGGCGATCTCCCATCCTTCGCTCCAGCTCCTGTGAAAGGAGCCCCCAACTGGGGATCCCAGGGCAATGGTAATGTTACTTGCTAATCCTTTCAACCCAGAAGCGTCGCTTCCAACCTGAGTGCAATGCAAATTAGGAATCTTGAACTCTAGAACTGACAAGAAATGCTTCTTGTATTCATAGAAAGATGATGTCATTTCTTTAATATTTGACCTTTCAGTGTTGCTTGATAGATATGTGTACCTGTTTATTGAAAAAATTAGTTTTCTTTATTTTTAGCATTATGAAACAATTGCGAAATCTGAATGGGATAAATATAAAGAACAAATGGCCAAATATAGATCTGAGTTAAATCCTGTAGAAGAGGCAGCTTTGAAAGAGGAAAAAAGGATAAGGAGACAAATAAGAAAACAAGCAAAAATAAAGAAGGTTAGTGCTTACTATTCTCATCATCCAAATATTTGAGGACATTGTTGTACCAGCAAATCCTCAGTACCAAATACATTTATCCTGGTTTTGTTTGTGTGTGAGGTTTTTTTCCTTTCAAAATATCTCTCACTGTGACCCACTGTGTATACTTGCCATTATTTTGATAAAGAAACTTCTAAATTGTGTTACTAAAAATTCACACTAACAATAAATGACATGGATCACATCTTTTGATCAAGTTATATAGGATATATTTCACATACTAATATCAGAGTTAATTTCTAACTCAAATTATATGGTTGCTTGTTTGCAGTTGTGAGTCTGGGCAGTGAATATAGGATTAAAAACCAAACAAAAATAATAATAAAATAGTGACACCAAAAGACAAGCCCTATTTAATCATATGAAAACTCAGGATCAAATTGATGAACTTTCCTAATTTCCAAGTTGTTTATTATTATGGTTTGTTGCACAGTCAACCTGAATTTAGCATTTTTATTCACCTATTCAGTCCTTCCCAAGGACCTGAAATAGGCAGATGTTGATGGTTGAGGCTACCGAAGGATGTAAGCTTTTCCAGGTAAAGCTGCCTTTTACAATTGACTGAGAGTAACTTGTGAATGCCAATAATAAAAATAATTGGTTTTTGTCTATTAACTATAAAGCCAGTATGCTTACATGCAGATTATTCCTTTCTGTTCTCCTTTACAATCTTCTGAATCTTTACAATAAAATTTCGTTTAAATAATGGGATGAAAGTGTCTCATAATGGAATGCTGTACTAGTAAAATTGGAGTCTCTAGTAAGGACTGGAATTCAGAGCAGGCTCTGTGATACAGGATGCTTCCAAATTGCCTTAATGTACAGTCTCTTACTGACTTTCCTTGAATGTGTTCCGTATCAGTAAACACATTGTTTTACAAAAATCCTGTCCATTTGTTACCTAGGAATTAACAGCATTTGGAAAACCAAAAAAAAATCGGAGTCCCTTCAATATATATATTTCTGAACATTTCCAAGAAATTGAAGGCACCTCAAATCAGGTAAACAAAATGAGATGGCAAGTAACATAAAAGAGTGTTAAGCTTTGTATTATTCCAAATCCCTGAAATGAATTGGTATACTGTACCCTCCCCCCAAATGAATAAAACTAATGGTAACAAAAAATAATATACAGGTGGTCCTCAAGTTACGAATACAATTGAGCCCATAAATTTATATTGCTAAGTGAAACATTTGTTGAGTTTGCCCTATTTTTATGACTTTTCTTGCCACAGTTGTTAAATTAATCTTTGCATTTGTTAAGTTAGTAACATGGTTGTTGAGTGAATCTGGCTTCCCCATTGACTTTGCTTGTCAGAAGGTAGCAAAAGCTGATCACATGACCCTAGGCCACTGCAACCATATAAATTTTGATCATGTGACTGGGGATGTTACAATTGTTGCCTGAAAAATAGTCATGTGCCTTTTTTCAGTGCCATTGTAACTTTGAATGGTCACTAAATGAACTGTTGTAATTTGAGGACTACCTGTATCACCTAATTTTAATGACTGAGTTTTAATTTCCTTTTTTCTTTTCAGAGCTAGTTTAAAGTTTTAGAGATTATTTCCAGTTTCACACATAAGTTATTCTTTGACTTTGGAGATCTGCAGAGAAGAAACCACATATTCCCAAAAGCAATGTTAGGGTCCTTTAGTCATTAAATTAGCTAGCAAGTAAGAATTTAGGAAAGCTATTTATAATTTATCAACTTCGCTTTTGCCATTCCATTTTTCATTCCTGCTTCATAACTCAACAAAAATTAATTTTGCTGAGTTTTTAATTTTATTGTGAATCACTTATAGCTGTACTTGTAGATTCCCACAAGTACCATAAATTGAAGAGCAGTATAAAATTATAATTTATTTACATTGGATCATTTGCTAGTCTTGTTTTAGACTAATACATGTTGTCTAATATAAGTACAGAACAAATAACGTGACTAAGGGATATCCACATAATTTTAGTGAATTATTCTTTTTGTTTTCCCCTTTCACTTAGGAAAAGTTCAAAATTTTATGTGAAGAATGGAAAACCCTACCCAGTTTTCAAAAGCAGGTACTGTCATAAAACTGGTGTTGATGCCGAATTTAAGCTGATACCTAAATTACAAATCATGTTTACGTTTGCAGCCAAGGGTTTTAAAATGTTGATAATTGTATGTCCTATTGTGAAAGGAGTTATTGTCTATATCAGGCCTGTCAAATGGAGGCCCGTGGCCCGTATACCCACCCCAGCTCCGCAAAGGCAAAAAAGTCACGATCCGGCCCATGATGCGATCGAGTTTGATACCCATTGGGCTAATATCATAGCTCTAATTGGAAACAGTGCTATATATGAACCTAGGGTTATTGATCTATTATGTCTGAATTATTTGTTTATAAGTTGAAAAAAGAACAGAGGAATGTATTAGTAAAAGATTTAAATCTTATTCAGAAAACAGCTCCTCGCATGAGATGAAATAAGCTATATCTCAGGAAAATTTATGCCATTCCATACAATTTATTATTTGAAAAAGGCATACCAGACTCCTGGTTTTTGTCTGTCCTAAGAGTAACATGGCTGTCCTTCAACAATTCATAGCGAACTCTAGTTTCTTCCCTCCTCTGAACCATATATATATATATATATATATATATATATATATATATATATATATATATTATATTATATTATATTATATTATATTATATGCAGGTATGGTGCAGGTATGGATGAATATCCGGTTTGATATTCAGCATAGATCATTCTCAACCTACAATCATTTTGTCTGCGATCATTCTAAGATACAAACAACACCTTTGAACAAGTGGTAGATATGACTGATTGTCGGAGTTCCAGCCATCTAGCACCCCCACAGTCCTGATTTTGATTATGACTTATGACTGGTTGCAGTGATCACAAGATTACCATTTGCAACCTTCCCTAGAAAATCAGTGGGCAAAATAGCATAGAAGGTCACAAGTTGCTGAGATAAATCTCCCTGCCCTGCACACCTTTTCCTCAGCCCCTCTGTGCTTTTGCTGCACTGGCCTCTCAGGCTCACTCCTGCGGACTGTCTTGCTCTCTCCATCACCCGACCGCAACCAATAACCTGCCTGCTGACATGGAACTTGCAGCTCCCTGCCAACTTCCCCACTGACTTTGGCTGTGGGAAGCCGGCAAGAAGTTGCCTTGCCTAACAATCATTGGGTTCAGTTTACATCCACTTCACTTAGCAATGGAAATCCCAGTTCCACTTGCCCTTGTTAGTTGAGTACTACTTGTACCTTAGCTTTCCTCCAAATAACTGGGGAAACGGGTTCAATAATTTCAGACTGAGGCCTGAGACTCAAGGGAATCAGATTTTCCCATTACTTAAAAAATACAATGGTTTTATTGTATTGATTATTAAATAATACACATAGCTTTTTAAAAGGAGCTCTTATGTGACCATTAAATTCATCAACAAATTCTTCACCAGGGCCTGCTTTCTGCATACATGCAATACTTTTTAAAATGAAAGCAGTATTTTAATGGTAGACACTGCAAAATTCAATAATATTGAAAAGCTGAAACAATATTTGTAGTTTTGAACATCTCAGTTATATAAATTTTAGGTTAATAATATGAGCAAATTTAGCTTAAGGTCTGTTTTTTCCCATCTTAAAATACTGATTAAAGCATACGTGCATTTTGCCAGATACGAAGGCTTGTCTTGTCTGTTTCAAACAGAAAAAAGATCATAGCTAACCAAGCTCTGATTCCCTTCCTGCCCCCTTATGAATTTGCATAAACAGCTCCTATATACTGTTAAATCCTGGGAAACATTAGAGATGGCTGAGGTTTTGCAGAGAAATGCTTCATTTGTTGTGTGACAATTTGTGCAGACAAATCCACCATTTTTGGAACCCCATTTCTTTGTAACTGTTTCATACATGAAACTAAACCATAACGAGGTTTAGTTATGATTTGATTGCTTATTGTATCTGATGACTATCATTAAGTATTGTACCTTATGATTCTTGACTCATGACAAATGTATCTTTTTATTAATGTATACTGAGAGCATTTGCACCAGGACAAATTCCTTGTGTGTCCAATCACACTTGGCAGATAAAGAATTCTATTCTATTTGTTTGATTTTAGTTTAGAGAGTTATGCAGACCAAGCCATAAAGGTTTCTAAATTGTGGTTTATACCTTTGCACAATTCATGAGTTGCTTTCAATTTGGGATTAATCAAAATGCAGTTATAGATTGTAACTTAATATATGTGACTAGTTCATATACTACTTTACAGGCCTACAGCCAGCTTGCTGAAGATGATAAGATTCGCTATGAAAATGAAATGAGATCATGGGAACAGCAAATGAAAGCAAGTGGGCGTGGAGATGTTCTAAATTATAAATTCAAAATGACACGAAAACGACAAAAACCTGTAACAGAACCTTTAAGCTGAAAATAAATATTTGAAAGCAATATTGTTTCATCAGCAACAAAGAAAACCAGTGCAAGAGTAAAACCATCTGAGGAATAAGTTTTAAAACGTCTTATTCGTTATTCCTGACTGCAAGTGAAAAATCATTTGTCATTTATTGAGGGTTATTCCCCATAAATACAAGTATTTTACTTTTTTTGTAAAGAGTCAAGCATTTATAATCAAGTTTGTGGAAATTTAAGTGATTGCTAATCATGAGAAAAGGTTTTTTCTCCAAAAAATGTCTAAATAACTATTGGACATAGATTTTTTTTTAATTAAAACATCTTGAAGTACAAACCTGTGTCTTGTGATTTATAGGAATTTAATTGAAATATTTATTGCAGTGAAATATTTTATTACAGTAATTTAGTGGGCAAATATATGCTGTAGAGAAAGCATGTATATTTATTTATTTATTTTCTATAACAATTTCAATCATGTAATTAAACCATTGGTCCACAAATTTTCAATAGTATTTTGAAGATTCATTTAACGTGTGTGTAGTATCAGCACATACAAATATGCACATAAAACAATTGCAAAAAATAAAAAACTAATACGGTTTATGCAAAATATATTAGTATTGTTGTTTAGATCTGGCAGAGTGATTAGTACTGCAATAGTACTTAGACTTATAGACCACTAAGTGCTTTACAGCCCTCTCTAAGCGGTTTACAGAGTCAGCATATTGTCCCCAGCAATCTGGGTCTTCATTTTACCCACCTCAGAAGGATGGAAGGCTGAGTCAACCTTGAGCTGGTGAGACCTGAACTGCCAAACTTCTGGCAGCCAGTGATCAGAAGTAGTCTGCACTACTGCATTCTAGCCACTGCTGCTCTTGTGTCAGCAGAATGAGTCCTAACATACTTCTACTCCAGAATTTTGGAGATATTGCAGCAGATCTGAGATTTGGGCTGTTGGGTGGGGGAGAGAAATTCCAATGAATAGAATGTAGGAACATACAATTTGAATGTTGCTGATAGGGCTCTGCCCAACTTAGTGCAAACCACAGTCTACAGCAGGGGTGTCAAACTCAAGGTCCGTGGGATGCTTAAATCTGGCCTGCAGGGCCGGCCTGGAAATAGCAAAGGAGCGGCCCATGGTGCCTCTGGGAGCCAAAACAGTGGCGGGGAGTGTGTGCATGCAGCCCTATGGCATCCTATTTTCGGCCTGAACAGCCTCCCACAGCACTGCCAGCCTGCTCCCTGTTTTGGCCAGCAGGGTGCTGCAGGAGGTGTCCATGCCATCCTGTTCCCAGCCCCTCCCCACCGCCAGCCCATGGATAACTACAATGCTGACACCCCTGGTTTATAGCACTAAAATGTAGTCCTTGTTTGAGCAGTTTGAAAGCTGCGGTTTCTACCACTACCTCGAATGACAGAAAATAGTGCCATAGTGAAAAAATATCCCAGTAAAATAGGTATCTTGGAAAGAAAATCAGTAAAAGGTTTCACACTGGTGATGTCTGGTGTATCAAGAAACCAGTGTATTTTAATATTTATAATGAAGTATGGTTTTCATCAATATATAGACTAATGGACAGTAAATATTTGTACATGAGCAAACTAACAATTGTCAATGACAGCAAAAATACTCCAGGCTGCCCATGTAGAGTTTGAGAGAGAGATAGAATTAGGTTGCATCACTATACAATCTTGATTGTGAAAAACTAGGATACAGAAACTCACCGGAACCCCTCCCTCATATGATTCTGGACCACTTCTATTATCTTTCAGTGGGGGGTGAGTTTATGATGCTTCTGGTAGCTAATGGCAGTTAATTGATCGCTTTCTCACTTGTAAAACTAGATTTGCATCTTCCATAATTCAGTTATGAAAACCAAGGCATTCTTGCTTTCTCTGGCCATTGACACTATCTGATGCATTTGCTACTGTAATGATTTTTCATTCTGTCATTTTTATTTTTGTATTCCAGTTTGTGACTTTTAGATGAGAAACAGTATTCAAGCATGATGATTTAGCAAAAATAAAAGTATTAAGCTAAAAAACTGGACATGCAATAATAATAGATTGATCAGTAGGACAATCTAATTTAATCCATTGATTAAATGCTCAAAGATGACTAGCGAACATTATTTTTTTGCACAAACGAGTTTCATAAACAGGCCATATTGTTTCAAGAAATATATGGTATATTTCATTATGTCCCAATTTTTTTCAAAGGAGAAACACATTTTTTCATGCTTTAAGAAGTTGACAAATGTATGAGCAGTGGTGGGATTCAAAATTTTTTACTACTGGTTCTGTGGGTATGGCATGGCTTAGTGGGCGTGGCAGGGGAAGGATACTGTAAAATCTCCATTCCCTCCCCACTCCAGGGGAAGGTTACTGCAAAATCCCCGATCCCACTCCACTAACATGCTTTCCAGCTCCATTCTCCTGTGCAGGGAAACAAAAGAAGACCCAGCCGATCAACTGGGACTTAGAAGGCAGAGAATAGATGGGGGCGGGGCCAGTCGGATGGTATTTGCCGGTTCTCTGAACTACTCAAAATTTTGGCTACCGGTTCTCCAGAACTGGTCAGAACCTGCTGAATACTACCTCTGGTTATGAGGCAGTCTAACTGGTATGGTGGCATTTCAGAATATATTTCAATGGCTTTATTAACTACATTGCACAGTGTAATCCAGTGTCTCACACTTGGCAATTTTAAGATGTTTGGCAACTTCTAAGATAGGAACTGGGGAATTCTGGAATTTGAAGACTGCAGTTTGCTAAATGAGAAACTATTCTAAACTGCTTTTTTAGGCTCAGCTGTGAAGGAGAAGCATGTTGAAGTGGAGTAAAGGACAGTCAAAGTTGATGGCTAGTCATCTTGATTTAAATAAACTTACGCTTGGATTCAGAATCTCTGATTTACCTATGCTGCTCTGAATGAAGATCGTTGAACCTTCCTGTTAGTATAACTAATGTTTGGGTTTGTAATATATAAGCCAGGATTGAAAGTGTATGTCACTTTAAGGGTAGCCGGAATGTGATTGGCTGTGGCTATAGCAACCGGCCATAAGATGGAGCCAGAAACCTGATTCTCCCTCCCTGCTCTCTGGTCTATCTCTGTGTTGATTGCCTACTGCTTATGGTTCTCTGTGTTTTGACTTCGACTATTGGATGTAAGTTTGCTACTGTTTTGACAAACTACGAACTGTGCCTGCTGATTGGTAAGGACAAGGACATATTGATATTTGGAACAGCATTAAGATACTGACTGACTTGTTTCGTGTATGACTCAGACTGTTTTTGGACTCTGCTAAATCTTCACTGATAGTAAAACCAACGTTTCCTGTATTCAGTATACTACTCGTGTCAAGTGTCTTATTCATTGTCTCTCTACTCACGCTTTCCTGGCTGCACTCGTTTCTCCTCATGGAGATATATACTAACACTTTCTATCAGATTCTAAATCTTATTTTGCACTGTAAAGGCCTCAGGAACATTTCTATAAAAATCATAGTCTACTTACAACCACTATTGAGCCCACATCTGGGGGCGGAGGCAATTGTTAAGTGAGGTTTGCTCCATTTTACGACCTTTCTTGCCACAATTGTTAAGTGAAACACTACTGTTGTTAAATTAGTAAGACTAAGTGAATTTGGCTTTCCCATTGGTTTTGCTTGTCAGAAGCTCGCAAAAGGGGTTCACATGATCTGGGGACATAATCATCGTAAATATGAGTCAGTTGCCAAGCGTCTGAATTTTGTTAACTTGACGCTGCAATGGTCATCATGAGTGTGAAAAACAGTCATAAGTCACTTTTTTGGGGTGAGTTGTAACTTCGGTCACTAAATGAACTGCTTTCAGTGCCATTGTAACTTTGACCAGCCACTAAACAAACTCTTGTAACTGGAGGACTGTACTGAATACTTAGGAAATAACTAAGCTGTGATGTACAAAGCACCAGCAGGGTTCCCTGGACAGCCCCACCTTGGAAAAAAAGGAAACTAAAATAAGCTGCCTAGCAGCTCAGGTGAGCAAACGTTCTCTTTTGGGTCTCTTGCAGTGACCGTCCTTTTGCAAACAAACTCTAGTCTCGCAGCCCTAAACCAGGAGTAAGCGTGACATACCCATCCCTCACATTAATGTCTCAGGAAGCAGAGCACATCTCTCCGGATTGGTTGAATACAGGTAGTCCTCAACTTACAACAGTTCATGTAGTGACCCTTCCAAGTTAACAACGGCACTGACAAAAAGTGACCTATGATGTTGATTCACAGTTACAACCTTTGCAACATCCCCCCAGGATCACGTTGTAGGAAGTTAACACCCACCCCTCTCCTAGAAAATTGAAATAGCCTAGGAAATATTAAAAAGGCAGAATATTTCCTCTAAAAAGAGTAGAAACTCAGAAGCAGAAACTCACCTTAGAAGCAGAAACTCACCCCACCTTTGTTAATGGGTGGGCCATTAAGGCCTGGGTCAGAATACTTTACATAAGAAAGATCTCCCGGTAAAGCTATAACAATTACCAAAAGCCCTTTTAAAGGCATAAATCATCCAGCAAGGCTCAACCAAGCCTGGAACTCAGGACTGCTTACAGAGTTGCCCCTCATGGGAGTCTGGCAACCAATTAGAATACAAGCTCCAATTCAAATCCCAACAGAGGGTATAAAACCCAGGCACTCTCAGCACCTCAGTCCTTTTTTCTTGATCTCTTCCTTTTCACTCTGGAGCTCCAGGCCATGTGGTCCTGATATTAAACCTTCCAAACAGCCTCCATGTTTCCAGTGTGTTTCTCTCCACTTGGAACTGAACGCGGAAGGGTATTTCTTCCAACAACGTGATCAAAGTTCAGATGCTTGGCAATTGTTTCATACTTACGACCAGTTGCTATATCCCATGGCCACATGATCCCCTTTTGCGACTGGTCTGACAAGCAAACTCAATGGGGAAGCCCGGTTCACTGAACAACCAGGTTACTAACTCATCAACTGCAGTGATTCACTTGACCACCGTGGCAAGAAAGGTCACAAAAATGGGGCAAAACCTACTTCAGAAATGTCACAATGACAGAAGCTTTGGGCTCCATTGCGGTCGTAAGTCGAGGACAAACTGCAGCAGGCGTGCGCCTCTACACATTCCCTATCTCTACGGTTTCATGCTCCCCGGATCCTCCGATTTCCTTGACTCCCTTTGCTTGCGACACCGCCTGACCCGCGCCGTAAAGTAAAAGGTGTGGGGGCGGGGGCTCACGACTGGCGGGAAAGCCCGGTGCACGCGCGCTACTGAGAAGGATAAAGAGGCGGAGGAGCCGCATGCGCGCGAGCGGCTCCGGGTCTGTATCGCAGGGAAAAAAAATAACCACTACTAACAACAAGATGGGTTTGCTGGAGCTTTGCCAGGAGGCCTTCGGTGCGGGCGACCTGTACCAAGTGCTGGGCGTGAGGCCTGAGGCGTCGGCCAATGAGATCCGCCGGGGCTACCACAGGGTCTCCCTCCAGGTGCATCCGGACCGCGCTGAGCCGGCTGATAAGGAGCGCTCCACCCGGCATTTCCAGGTAGAGCCGAGCTCCGAGGGCGGTTTATTTTCTCACTGAGCTCCCTGGACCCCCCCACCCCACTTTGTCTGTTAACGCGGAGGGCGGATGGAGGGAAGTTCCTTTGGACCAGTACGAGGATGGGAGACCACCAGGAAATCCCAGGGCTAGACTGGGAAGTTAAACAAAACAAAACACATACACACACCTCCCTTGGAAGAAGCAGAGACAAGCTATCTCGAGGAAAGCCGCGGGGACGGCTTCGTTTGGTCGCCTGAAGTTGAACTCCGGGGAAAGCTCTATTATAGAGGTGGCAGCCTTGGTTTTAAACCTCAATGAAAGCAAACCTGGGACGGACCTAGTGGCTGGCGGGGAGACGGGATTGGGAAGCTTAGGGGACGGCAAAGGCACTTCTTCTCATTCTGTGCTGAGAACTTTTGAGGGGAAAAAGGCAGGTGTAAAGGACAAGAAAGCCCATGGCAACAGTACTACAACACCCATATTGTGAGGGTCACAAAGGCCATACTCTGAGACAAGAAAACTAGCAAGTGGAAACCTGCAATCCTAAACTGCATGTTAATGCAATCCTAAGGTGTATTAACAGAGGGATACAATCAAGATCAAGTGAGGTACTAATACCACTCAATAAAGCCTTAATAAGACCACACCTAGAATACTGCATCCTGTTTTGGTCACCACACTATAAAAAAGATGTTAAGAGAGTGCAGAGAAGAGCAACCAAGATTAGGGGACCGAAGACTAAGACATATAAGGAATGGTTGCAGGAACTGGGCGTGGCTAGTCTAGTGAAGAGAAGGACCAGGGGAGACATGATAGCGGTCTTCCCATATTTGAGGGGCTGCCACAGAGAGGAAGGAGTCAAGCTATTTTCCAAAGCGCCTAAAGGCCAGACAAGGAATAATGGATGGAAACTGAACTAGGAGAGATTTAACCTGGAAATAAGGAGAAACTTTCTGACAGTGAGAACAATCAACCAATGGAACAGCTTGTCCTCGGAAGTTGTGGGAGCACCATCACTTTCAAGAAGAGATTGGACTGCCATTTGTCAGAAATGGTGTAGGGTCTGCCGCTTGGGTGGGGGGTTGGACTAGATGACCTATAAGGTCCCTTCCAACTCTGATTATCTGTTATTATCTATTTCCAGTCATTGCACCTCGGGGGTAGCCAGAAAGAAGACAGCCACGACAAATATAAGAGAATATACATTTTGGAGGTGTAGCTGGTGTGGCAATTAGCCTTGTTGAGATTCTGGATGGGTTACTACAAACCAGGGGCTTTCAAACTTGACTGCTTTAAGACTTGTGGACTTCAACTCCCAGAATTCCTTCTCCAGTCATGTTGGCTCAGGAATTCTGGGAGTTGAAGTCCACAAGTCTTAAATTTGCCAAGTTTGAAGAGCCTTGCTATAAACCTTTAACTGACATTCTCTGACTAGTTTTTGGCTTGATGTAACTTCCCAAGGCTGGGGGACTGGGAGGGAAAAAAGGTGGAGGTGGGGAGTTAAGCCTTTGTGATAAGCCTGTGGCATAAAAGAGGTGGGCAGAAGCATCCCAGATAATGGTCAGATTTGTGGTAGATTATTCTCAGAGCCATAAAAACCTTCTAAGTTGAATTTGAAAAGGGAAGCATGTCCTCTGCAGTTTCTTACCTGCCAATTCCCCACAAGTTAATTGTAAAAACAAACATTTTGGTAACTTGGCTTGCGTCCTGTTTTGGACTTCTACCTGTAGTATTGGTACCTCGGGTTAAGAATCACTGTGCTGTAGTGATGTGCAAGGCTCTCTGCCTCTCAATCATAAATTAAATGTAGAAACATTTAGTTTCATCCCATTCTTAAGAAGTCTGTAAGGGGCATGCATAAGCGCACCAACGTGCCTACCGTCCCTGTCTTAATGTTCCCTTTTATTCGTATCTATTTCATGTATTAATAATCATGTTTATACTTATATATATAGAATAGCATAGAATTCTTTATTGGCCAAGTGTGATTGGACACACAAGGAATTTGTCTTGGTACAAATGCTCTCAGGGTACATAAAAGAAAAGATACATTTGTCAAGAGTAAGAATCATAAGGAACAACACTTAATAATAGTCATAGGGTACAATAAGCAATCAAATCATACTAGGAAACAGTCAATATAAATCGTAAGGATACAAGCAACAAAGTTACAGTCATACAGTCACAGGTGGGAGGGGATAGATGATAAGGAGTGATGAGAAGATTAATAGTAGTGCAGACTTTGTAAATAGTTGGACAATGTTGAGGGAATTATTTGTTTAGCAGAGTGATGGCATTCGGGAAAAAACTCCTTGTGTCTAGTTGTTCTGGTATGCAGTGCTCTATAGTGTCGTTTTGAGGGTAGGAGTTGAAACAGTTTATGTCCGGGATGTGAGGGGTCTGTAAATATTTTCACAGCCATCTTTTTGACTCATGCTGTATACAGGTACTCGATTGAAGGCAGGTTGGTAGTAATATCAAATGCATGCTTGACAAAATAAAAAATAAAATAAAAATTTATGCCTCCTGACACCCCTTTCCCCCATCCCATATAAGAAGAAGAAGAAGCATAAATTGACTTCAGGAGCTTTTCACAAGATTCTTAATAATGGCCTGACCTATCTAATTACAGGACAGGCAGTCCTCAACTTATACTACTTCCTTTAGTGACCATTCAAAGTTACTATAGCATTGAAAATGTGACTTACGATTGGTCTTTCACTGTTATCACCTTTGCAGTGTCCCTATGGTCATGTGATCAAAATTCAGATGATTGGCAACTGGTTCGGATTGATGACAGTTGCTGTATCCCAAGGTCATGTGATCAATCCCTTTTTGTGACCTTCGGACAAGCAAAGTCAGTGGAGAAGCCAGATTCACTTAACAACTTTGTTGTTCACTTATCAACTGCAGTGATTCACTTAAAACTGTGGCAAAAAATGTCATAAAACAGGGCAAAGCTCACTTAACAAATGTTTCACTTAACAGAAATTTTGGGCTCAGTTGTGGTTGTAAGTGGAGGACTAATTATATTACCATCCTGTGGTTTTGATGTTTGGCTCTGAATTTGTAGGCTGCTTAGAATTAAATGAAGCAGCATAAATGTGCTTGCAGTAAATATATTTATTTATTTATTTATTCGACTTGTTAAATTGTTATTTTTATAAAAAGCTTATACATCTAAAGAACATACCATATATTTTGAAGATTCAATTGTTTTGTTTTAAAAAGAGTTTAAAAGTTATTACTTTAAATTCTGCTTACTTAGAGTGCCCCAATTACAAATTGATAAGTCTTCAATAGTAGACTTACTATTAGAATTATGATAATTAACATTCTTTATCCTAAAATAGGCCCTTTGGAAGAGGCAAGAAGGAGCCATTTATTGAATTATTGAGGTTTGTTTGTATTCTCCTAGATCCTGGGCAAGGTTTATGCAGTACTAAGTGATGAGGAACAGCGGACGCTGTATGATCAACAAGGGATTGTGGATGAGGAATCAACTGTGTTGACCCAAGATTGTAACTGGGAAGAATACTGGAGGTTGCTGTTCAAAAAAGTGGGTTGTTGTTTTTTTACTGTATGCTAAGTATATAATTGAATTGCCAGAATTAAACTTTCTAGGATAACATTTTGCATATATTATTATTAAGTTTTGTATAATACATCATTTTATCATGGACTTTTATCATAGTTAAAGCTTTTTTTCATCACTTCATTGTTCCCAAACATGGGTAGCAAACAAATTTAATAAAGGCTTAGTGAAAGCTAGAATTAAAGAAAAGCAGTTCTAGAATTTTATATAAATGCAGATATTATTAATTTTTAAATTCATTTTTGCCAAAATACAAGTAGCTTTTATTTTTTTTACTCTGAACCCTAAAAATCCTGACGTTACTAATGAACATGGGCCTTGCATGTAAACTTCCCAGACTTATAACACTAGAATCTCCAAATACAACAGGAAAATATTCAGCTCAAAGCTCACAGGAGCTGCTACCAAGCAGTGATTACATTGCTGAACTAGGTAAATTGCTGATTTTACTTAAATTGAAACTGTCTTCTCTAGTTCTAGACTCCACATATACAGAATACCTTCTTATTTCATAAAGATTTGGTTCAGATGAGCTTGAATGATAGGAAAAGAAAATCCTTTTAAATAACAGCGAATGTAGAATGTATTTCTAACTTCAGCTTGTAAAAAAAGTGAATTTTTTTTAATCAACTAGATAACTGTAAAAAATATTAAAGATTTTGAAAAGAAGTACAAACATTCCACAGAAGAGCTGGAAGACGTTAAAGCCGCATATGAAGACTTTAAAGGTGATATGGACAAAATCATGGAGTCCGTGCTATGTGTTGATTATACAGATGAACCAAGAATAAGACAGATTATTCAACATGCTATTGATTCTGGAGAACTTCCATCTTACAAATCCTTTGTAAATGAGTCTAAGAGAAAGATAAATGCAAGAAAAAGGAAGGTATGTTTAACTGATGATAAGGTTTATTAATAAAGCTTGTAACACTCAATATAATTCTAAATATATTGGTGTATGTAGCATCCATCATGTATCTTTACATTATAGTCCTCATGTTTTTAAATCCAAGGTGGAATTTTTAAATGATCAATCCCCTTTTGTATTTCTTACATTCTAGTGTTTTTTTTTTAGAAAAGATTTTCTAAAGCTATGAACATAATAAATTTAAAGTTAGTAGTCAATGACATGTACAGAATACACACAAGTGTTTATTTGAAGATTATTAAAAGTTATTAAAGTTTTGGAATTATTCCTGGGGATTCATAAGTTCATGTATCATAAGTTCATATGTGGCTTTGGATGCTATGGGAATATTTCCTTAAATGCTAAATAAATTGCAGTTGGTGGTTTGGATTAGGAAAGAAATTGATAGTTCATTTCAGTATTGTTGCTGTTTCAGGCAGAAAAGGAAGCTAAAGAGGCAGAAGAATCCAGAGAACAAATGGGACTTGATGAAGGAGATGATGATCTGAAAGTATTAATTCAAGTAAGGTTATAGAATAAAGATCCTTGGGGGAAAAAACTTTTCCAAACTGATTAAAGAGTTCATAAAATGTCAAAATAAAATTTAGCATACAGTGACGCACATTGCGACAAAGACTTTTACTTCTTGATATATGGTAGGGGTTCTGAATTGAGCTGTAGTTTTCCTATGCAAAACACAAGCAATCTCCTGGGAATCTTGTTTCTGATCTTTGTAGCATATTTAATTAACTGGCATCTTGATAACAGTAGCTTATAGATTCTATAGTTTCTTCCTTTATAATTTTTAAACAGTTTTGATTCTTTCAGCAATCTTAATTTTAAATCTGTATATTTTAAATACTTTTAACGTGGATGCCATTGTATAGTTTCTGAATTATTTTGATAAAATGTACACTCTCATGTAATGACCCCAATCTGTTCAATTAACTTTGTCATTAAGCAAAATGGTTGCTAAGCAAATTGTGACTGAGAGATACTGTAAAGATTGCTGCTGTCACATTCAGATAAAGATCTCTAGTAGATTATGCCAGCGTTATTCTCGCTCATAGAGTATATTCTTAGGTGCAAAAATTTGGTGTAAGTGTGCACATTGCTAAGAAAATCATTTTTTTACTACTTTTTATTTCCATATTTGAAGATGGTCACTACCTGAGGTAGTTGTTAAATGAGGAGAAGCTGTAGTGTTTTTTTTATAATAGCTAATATTTGCTTTTTTTAACCAACTTGTTTTTATTCCATTTAACAGAGCAGAATGGATAGTAGAAAAAAGGAAATGGAAGATTTTGTGGCTCGGATGGAAGCAAAGTATGCAGACAAATCCAAAAAAGGAGGAAAGAAAGCAACCGCTAAAAAATGACTGGTTTTATAAATGATCTTCATTTACCCTTAATTTGCAGCACACTTTCAGCAATTAATTGATATAAAGAAATAAACGCAGCAGGATTTTAGATACAATTAGCAAATTTCTAGCAAAATAGATGTGAACATTTTGGAGGAACAGATTTTCTGCACAGATAAATTGATCAAAACCTTACTATACTATAGTTCTGTAAAATAATATTGTTCACCTGTTGAATGTAAAACCTTTAAAATAAAAAAAAATAGTTAACAGAAGTGTATCAGAAACACTATAAGAGTATAAGTCAAGCTTACAGGTGTTTGGAAACACTTAGCAATGACATTGTTAAGTCAACTTTTCATAGATACAATATGTAAACTATTATCAGGACAGTGCCTTGAGTCCAAATTGATGATCATTTATATGCATACATAAGGACTCTATATTTTAAACTACAAATAATCTACAAATAATTTTAACAGTGCTGCATGAACTGAAATCTTTACTGATGTTAATGCAGCGAGATTTGAGTTCTGGAAGAGAATGTTTCTTAAAAGCAATTAATATGCAATTGTATCAATGTTTGTGAGGGTTTGAATTCTCTGGATATGTGTGACCGAAAGAGGGGTGTGCACTGTCCTTCTGGCTTATGTATGATTACAGCTGGGGATCAGTCTTTAAATATCTTACTTCTCAAATTGTATTCTGGAAGAGATGCTGGCTGTGATAAAACCCATATCCAGCCAGATTGACAGGGTCAAACCCAGGTTGGCCAGGATGGGAAAAGTAATATTTTCCTTTCTAATCATATCTCTTCCAATATCTCTCATAAGCATAAAGCAAAAATATGCCTAGCCAATACAAACATGAGGCAAAACTGTTCCTTTAAGATCAGATAGTCGGCAGGTTGAGAGCAATATAGGAATGAGAGCTATGGTGAAAGCAAAAACAATGCACTGGAAGATTGCATAATTAACAGGTCAGCTACTGAAAATGCAATTCCAGTAAGTATTTTCCGACTATAAAAATTAATCTGATTTTAAACAGAATTATTTCTTATGGCTACCCAATCTAATAGACCGGCACCATGCCAGAAATTGGACCATGAAAACAAGTGAAGCTCCATTCACAGAATGCAGGCAGCCCATGAAACCACGCTCCCGGTCCATGGAAAAACCCTCTCCATAGAATCGGTCCCTGGTGCCCAAAAGGTTGTGGCTTGCTGGCTTACAATATCAGAATATATAACGGCAGCAAAAGTAACAGCTCAGGCTAAACAATGAACACAACACACTAACCCCAGTTCTGAGAACATTAGCTATGGAGTGGAAAACAAGGGTTCTGTGCATAGACCCATGTGACCTGGATTCCCAGGGCTGTAATCCATCCGAGCACATTGCTGATTTTCAGTGGCAAAGCTTCCTAACCATTGAGAGACAGCACAAAAGCAGACTTGATATATTCCAAAAGCATAGGCATTTCTTCCATTTCTTAAGAGAGTAAGTATCTGGATTCATGGTATTCCTCAAGTCATATGCATCATTTCCCCTATCCATATAGTTTTTAGCTGAATTCATACGTAGTAAAGGATTTATGGTTTCTTCATTGTATGACACCTAATTTTACCTTTTTCATAAAACTGCAGTTGAAAGAGTGGTTTGATATTATGCATAAACTCATTCTTACTGTCCCTGGAAAACCAGCTTCTATTTCTTGATAGAGCAACGTTGCTTTACTATGTCATTCAGGCAGTTTATTCTTCCTAAGCAACACACATATTTTTGTATGCCTGCTTTGTGGAAGGAAGGACACCAACATGCACAATTCAGAAAAAGGAAGCCAGTTTAGGGATCAAAATCAGGAAAATTGCAAATGAGAACTTGATAAAATCCAAAAGGTATTACTGCTAAGTAAAGTGGGTCTATGACCAATTTTTCTTGTTGAGGAACGTCCAAAAACGCCATAAAATAACGCCTAATTTTTGCCCATAGCATTTTCTAATAGAGGAGGAAATCATCTGGATATTTGCTATAGAACAATTAATAAAACTTACTGTGTTGTTATTGTTGAGTATAGTTGGGAAAATCAGGATTTCTTCAGAAGATCTTGAGTCAGCAGGCTAATCCTGCTGCTTGATTGTATGGGAAGCGCAACACCCACAAATGAAAATCCCCTGATGGTTCTAGTGACGTCATTATTAAAGGTATCCAAGTGGCAACTTCAAGAGCAGCAAGCATTCTTTAGCCACTTTCATATGAAACATTACATCAGAGAGATGGGAGTATATTTGAGGAGTTGTCTCTTCCCAATCACATCCACTCATCCAATCAAGGAAGGACATGTTGGGATCTCATCCACAAAGGAATGTCATCTGATGGGTCCCAAGAAGAGAGCCTTTTCTGCTGTGGCACCTGCCTTTGGAACATCACTGCTTCTAATGTCAGACTCGTTGGCCTTCTGGAAAAACCTGAACAAGTGGCTTTGCCGCCTGGCCTGGGGATCTGATGGCATGCGCACAGAGTCTTCAAAGTGACTGTGTTGCTAGGGAAATAAGAGTGTGCTCGCTTGTACATTATGGATTGTTTTTTTAAATAGTTTTAAAAGATCTTTGTTACAATTTTTGGTTATTGTGTTGTATTGTTTTGTGCTTTTTAACTGTAAGCTGCTCAGCATCACATATACGAGCAGCTTTATAAGTTTACCAAATAAATACTTTATTGAGTGACCCTGAGCTGGCAGTTCTCAGCCTACCTTTTACACAGGATTGCCTTGAAGTTAAAACTACATAGCATACTTACCCACCTTGAGCTCTTTGGTGGGGGACAAAAAAAAGAATGACAAATTTGAAAGTATTCTGGAAATTCATATTTCCGTTTCCAATTTCTACCACTTTTAAATCCAGGAAGTAGGCCCCAACCCTGATATTTAATTTCAACTCAAATACAGTCTAGAAAATGCTTTTATTTGCATACAAAATAGTCTCCATTTTACAACGTAATAAGACTCTTTCCCTATCTTGTTTCTTTTATGTCTCTCACATGGTATCAGGGAAAATGCAGAGTTACCTTTATTTTATACATAGCTTCATCAGTTAATGGCTGGCATTTACTAGTTCATCTTACTAGTTAGTCTTTGTTGAATTACATTGAAATTATGTTAGACATTAAACACAATATTCAGGTTGCTATGTTTTTATCTATTTCTAAAGTAATACCTCACGGGCTTGACTCCTACAAAATGTAGAAAGTATTCTGTCTTCCCAACGAGAAAACCCTAAACTGTTAAATCTGAGTACATGGTGCAAAAGTTTCTTAAAAGTTTTCATCAAAAAATTTCATTTACTTAAAAAGGATATTACGTATTGACTACAGTTGAAGAATACACAAAGCGGTGCTTTACAATCGTAGACAAAGTTAGCATGGTTAAAAAGTGATTAAACATGTATGGAATTAGGAAATAATGGTATCCTGAATTTAAACACATAAATGAATTCAAATACACTGTGTTTAATCCTCTGTTTAATCCTTTCAAATACCAACTTTTTCCAAATAGGTGAACTAGCAATGACAACCTTCAACTGTTTAAACATTTAGGGAAACTACTGGAGGTGCAGGCCAAGCAATAATCAAATTTAATATCATTATAAATAATATTGCTAAACATATTGCTATTAAGTGTCAGTAACTAGCAAGTCTTTGAATCTTAACCAGTACTGCTTTCTTCAGCCAGACATTTTCGTAACGGAACATACCAACAGCATGATAGCGGAGTTCCACAGAACACAAACTTAGTGCTCCATCAAAATAAGAAGGTAACAAGTTTCTGCTGGCACAAAATTCTCATACAACCATGTAGTCTTTGGCAGTTGTTATACAAAAATAAGACTTTTCTAAAGAAAAATGTTAAATTTCTTCTGTAAACGGATTTGATATTGCTGTCGTTGAATACTGCTTTTAAAAGCTTCCGTAGATTCTCCCTCGTCTTGGAGACGGATGGCTTACAATCCCTGTTTATTTCGTGATCCAGCTCGGCTGTGAGTTCCTACAGAACCATATAACTGAAGACCTACTAAGCAAGAATGAGATAAGGCTTGAAAGTAACAATTCAAGTCTACTTTTGTTTCCTGTAAAAAAAACATGATTGCCAGCAGGACATCGAGACAATAAACCTGTTGTACATTTTTCAAGCGGGCACCTGTATCAGCCTTTGGCGCATCTTGTGTGAACCAAGTTCGTCTACAAAACTACACAGCTGCGTTTTGTCAAGAATTGAAACCAGAACTAATTGCATTTGAATAAGAATCATTTCAGAAAGCGACTGAGCTAAGTCTACTTATGTTCTGTGTTTTTTTAATTCTTATGTGGCATAACAACCCAGCAGGATAGGTTACAATTTGTCTTTTTGAAATCGCTGTGATACAACCTACCCTCTTTTGTTAAACTGACTGAATAAACTGAACGGGAACAAACCCTGCCGCGTATCCTGAACGAGATTTAAAATGTTATTCCGGCTTACGAAATAAACGACAAAACACATTTCAAAAAAAGATGCCAAATATTTTTTTTTATGGCTTGCAACCAAACAGATGATGTACATTCTCAAATCGGTTCCTTTACTTCTTACCCAGAGGGGGATGATCAGTATCTTCCTCATCCTCATCAAGAAAATGACCAAGAGGCTGATGGTGGAAGGAATTAATATAGGAAGAGCTAGATATCCCTAAACTGGTTCCTATGACACCTACGTTGACAGGATCTGTAGAATAATAAAGATTCCAGTGTTGAAGTTGTTTTGTGTTACTCGCTCTACATATTCAGCAATCTTTTTTTTTTAAAAAAGTGTTCAATTATCAACGTACCTGTACCAGCAGATCCTTTATTATTTCGTGGCTGATTAGCATAATCAATAACAGTGCAAGAACGACGATATTGTGTTTCTGCCTGAAGGGTTCAAGTAAAATTATTGCATCAGGTCCTGGATCAAATCACACAAATCCAAAATATTCAGCAGAATTTTCATGGTTCCAACCCATCCTAAATGCACCCAAGTAATTTTCAGGTTACTCTCTGAAGGGAACACATACTGGTATTTCTTTCGGTACAGACAAATCTCTCTGCTTGATCTGGAACTTTTCCTGTTAAGGTGGCATGCAGAGATATACAGGTAGTCCTCAACTTACAACAGTTCATTTAATGACTGTTCAAAGTTACAACGGCACTTGAAAAAGTGACATGACAGTTTTTTTCACACTTATGACTGTTGTAGCATCCTAGTGGTCACATGATCAAAATTCAGAAGCTCAGCTACTGACTTACACTTATGACGGGAAGATGGATTCACTTAACAATTAAGTGGCTGACTTAAGACCTGGAGTGATTCGCTTAACAACTGCGGCAAGGAAAGTCATAGAATGTGGAGAAGCTCACTTAGCAACAGAAATTTTGGGCTCCATTGTGGTCACAAGTCGAGAACGGCCTGTACTTGCATTACATATTGCACCTATTCTCCCTTCAGGCTTCCAACAACCTATACACTTTGGCAATTTTCTGAGAGGTCTCCAAAAAGAAGGAATTCTATACAAATGCAATTTTGTTACATTTTACCCAAAATGCATGCGATGTATTAGGCCTGGAAAAACTCTCAGGTAATAAAAATCTCTCATGAACCGGTTGATGGCTGACATCATCTGCTACTGCACTTCGAGCCCGGTTAACATTTACCCGGGATTTCTGCAACACAAAGAGAAAAACACAAAGGTTTTATATCCAAAAGAGCTATTTGAAAAATTGGAAATAAGCATCAAATATATGCAAAAAGTTCTAACTCTCAGATGCTTGGAGAAAGAGACGGTGCATAGGAATATTTAGTGCAGCTTTCTTCCCAATTCCCTAAGCTTGGATTTAACCCCAAATATAGAATTTGGGATGTAGATGTTGTGATTCTTTTTGCCCAGGTTCAGTGATGCCTACAAAATTTAGTAGTGCTGTCTAAGAGATTATTGTAGTTCCACATAAAGGGAAAAGTTGGAAGTGTCTGTACACATAATACAAGAAATATAAGTGTCATGTATTACAACCAACAGCCTTACAGGACCGCTGAGTTGAACCCCACCTAATTCACAAATAAGAGCAATATTGTTCAGTTTCTAGATCAGGGATGTCAAACTCAAGTCCCGCATGCTGGATACGGCCTACACAGTGCTTAAATCTGGCCCACAGGGACATAGCAAAGGACCATCCCACAGTGCCTCAGGCAGCAAAAATGGGGCATGGGGGCCGAGTGCAGCCCCCGTGGCCCGTTTTTGGCCTGGACAGCCTCCTGCAACATTTTGGCAGCCAAAATGGGCTGCAGAGAGGGTGGGGGCACTAATGAAAACTTTTGAATTTAAAATTGAATTTAATTTAATTTAATTAAAATTGAATTTTAAAAATTGAATTTAAAATTCAAAAGTGATTTTTAAAATGTTATACATATATAATCACAGACAATTTACAGGGGCAATAGGAAACTTTAAAAAAAAGCAGTTGACTTACTGTTTGCTTTTGGGATACTACGTGTTCTGTTCCTTCTATGGTAGTAATAGGAGGCAGGAGATTATTTCTGCTTAATGGCATTGGAGAAGGTGATGACAGCTGTTCATTTGCAGCAGAGCTGGGGGAAACAAACCAGCAGTTCTCACAAACTGTCCAATTCCATTAGAAATGGTAAAGCTGACATGAACTTCTTTAAAGGACAAAATTGAGAACAGAAAGCCGTGCAAATTGAAGTGGTGTTTGCCTGATGTTGGCCTGGGAAATGTTGAGACTAAGCAAGTAGTGAACTTCACATTAGGTGCCTTTCAGTGGAGGTGAGAAACAGATCTTGCTATATTTATGAAATTGGCTTGCCACCCATCTCTTGTGCAACGACTCTCGGTATCATGATTTTACCAAGGTTTCTTTCTAGTATTACATTAAATCTTAATTCTAAGTGGTCATAACCAATTTTCCCCCTAACTTAAGAGCAACATTGTTTGTAACAATAATCTGCAACAGTGGCAACTTTTAAGAGGTGTGGAGTTTGAGACACATGGAAAGTTTAGAAACATGAAATACAAGTGAATAAATAAAATTAAGTTGGCAAAGTTGAGAAAACACTGATTTACAGGAAACTGAAAAACCCTCTATTTTGACTTTCATAACTAAGTAATGACGGGATGGTTTTACTTATTTGCTTTCCATCTTGCCCTTTGCTCAGAAGTTGATATGCACAGCACTTCCTCCTCCTAATTTTCTGCAAATTAACAATCCGGTGTGATAAATTATGCTGAAAAAAAGAGAGACTCAACTAAAATCCCCAAGTGAACCTCTGTGGGTCACCCAGGTACTCTTGCAATTCATTTCCAAATGCTTCCTTTTTATACCAGAATGTATCTGTTTCAACTATATACAAGAATGTTCAATGCACCAGGATGAATTCTAATTAGTCCTCCATCCTTATGTTGCCTGAAAGAAGTACCATAATCCAGATGCAAAAACCAGGCAAATTTTTAAAAAGGGAGATACGCTTTGCCTCTGAAATCTACAGCATCATAACATGGGGCTGAATATCTACGGAGAGTCTCAGTCATCCAGGTCATGGTCATCCCAAATAGGAGCTTTTTCAAGAGGCAACTGGACTTTCTGGTTTTTCTTTGAAGACATTTTGCTACTCATCCAAGAAGCTTCCTCAGCTTCTTGGTGGGGAATGGGTTTACACTCCTTGAAGACAGCTGGTCATTTGCATTCTTTTAGTGAGTTGTTGAGGCCACCTGGAGATTTGTGTCCTCAGGATCATCTCAGTAGTGCAAATGGGTGGGGAGCCTTCTTCTAATATTACATTAGAAGAACAATACAGTCCTTTCAAGAAGGCTCCCCCCCCATTTGCACTACTCAGGTGATCCTGGGGATACAGATAAACCTTCAGGTGGACTCAATAACCCTCTAAAAGGATGCAAATGACCAGCTGTCTGCAAGGAATATAAATCCTTCCATTTCCCACCATCCAGTCAGAGCTGAAGAAACTTCTTGGATGAGAAGCAAAAGAAAGACCAGCTGCCTCTTGAAAAAGCACCTTTGGGACATGGGGCTGAATGCCTGACATGGCAAGCATTCAACCAAGTGTTTTCAACTCTGACTGAAATTTGTTCCAAGCTTTTGTAACATTATCACCTTCTTTAGCTTTTGGCATTTATCTACCCAATGAGCAGATGGCATACGCTCCAGAAGTCATTCACCACTGTATCCAAATTGCAATGGGGTCATATATATATACAATACTTCTAGATCCGTACCGGATTACTAAAAGGGATGATTACTGTTCTGAGTCTGGAGAATGGAAGATAATGTGGTTGCTGCAACTAATCAAGGTTTAAGCAGCCAATCTATTTCTATAAGCTGCCCAGAGTCACTGTAAGTTGGGTAGCCATATAAATTTTCTTAATAAAGAAAGAAAGCTTTAGAACAAAACATGGAAGAGCAAAAGTATTATCAAGGGGGGGGGAGAATCAAGATAAAATCCAATCAGATTTTCTTAATGGTATTATAAAAATAATAGTAATTTAATTCTAATTGCACAATATTTGCAATCTGGAATACTTTGCAGGTAGGTTAGCTTACAATTTTACTTTTGTATTTGGTTTCTATGTAACTTTAGGAAGAGTATTTTGTGCAATTTAATCCTATTTCTTAATAACACCAATTTCCCATGATTACAGATGCCCCCCCACTCCTTTTACAAATATGCCCTACTACAGACATGGGTCAAGTTACATTCACTTTTCCCCCCTCATATTTTATTGTTCATCTACACCGTTTTCGATTTACACACGTTTTAGTTCCATATCTTTTTAAAATGATTTTTAACAGCTTTTAGTTATTGTTGGTGGTGTTTTGGCTATTTGGTTGTGTCATTTTTTTTGTCTGATAACTCCAAGTCATGTATGTGAGATAGGTGGCTCTATGAATTTACCAAATCGGTCAACAAATAATGGCAGAAGGAAGGAATTCAGCTCATCTTATAGGTCAACCTACAGTCGAGTTCCCCTGATGAGATCATCCAAGGGTCGTGGGGTTCCTGAGCGAGAAAGGCTGGCATTGATAGGATGCAGGGTACGTGGTGGGGGGTTACGCCTCCTCGCCGACTGTGCACAGTAGGACACAGAAGATGCACTGAGCTCAAGGGGACGGTTTGGCCGAGCTCTGGTTGACAAGATAGAACTGGATCCTGGTCTCATAAGCATTCTTTCATCGTAGTCTCTAAAACCAAGAGAGGGACAAAAGGCATAAGAAGGCGTTGAACTACCAATCACCTTTTACAGCATTTGGGTAAATTATCTAGATATAGGAAGAAAACAGTATTATCATTACAAATGAATGATCTTACTCCTCCATAAAGCAGGGGTCCCCAATCCCCAGGCCGTGGTCCACTACTGGGCCGTGACCTATTCGGAACTGGGCATGTGGGAGGCTGGCCAGAGTACATGTGCATGCAGCTCAACTTGTGTGCATGCCAGCCCACCACTCGTGCAACTTGAAGTGCGTGCATGCCAGTGGTGGGATTCAACATTTCTTACTACCGGTTGTGTATGCGTGGCTAGGTGGGTGTGGTCATGTGATTGGGTGGGCGTGGCTTATTTTTGCAGCACCACCCCACCCAATTTTTTGGGCCTTCCTGGCCTCTGGGGAGCCTCTGGGGGGGGGGGCGCTTTTGCTCCCAGAAGGCTCCCCTGGGGCTCAGGAAGGGAAAAAACAGAGCAGAGGAGGGACATGCAGCACCCCTCCACACTCCATTTTGGAGCCTTCCTGGCCTCAGAGGAGCCTCTAGGGGGGCGTTTTTGCTCCCAAGAAGCCCAGGAAGGCAAGAAATGGAGGGGGGCTGTCCCCTCTCCCTCCTTTTTTTGTCTTGCTGGGCCTCAGGGAAGCCTCCTGGGTGAAGCAGTAAGAAGCGAGGGGAATCCCAATTTGACAATGTAATAAATTGTGTGTTTTAAACTAAAAACAACTCACATCCTTACTGGTTTAATACAATCTAATATAAAAAGGCATTAAAGTTTTGTTGTTGCGAAGTCATGTCCAATCCCATGGACAACATTCCTCCAGGCCTTCCTGTCCTCTACCATCCTCCGGAGTCCATTTAAGCTCACACTGACTGCTTCAGTGACTCCATCCATCCACCTCATTCTCTGTCGTCCCCTTCTTCTTTTGCCCTCAACCATTCCCAGCATTAGGCTCTTCTCCAATGAATCTTTCCTTCTCATGAGGTGGCCAAAGTATTTGAGTTTCATCATCAGCATCTGGCCTTCTAAAGAGCAGTCAGGGTTGATCTCCTCTAGGACTGATCGGTTTGTTTGCCTTGCAATCCAAGGGACTTGCAGGAGTCTTCTCCAGCACCAGAGTTCAAAGGCCTCAATCCTTTGGCCCTCAGCCTTTCTTATGTTCCAATTTTTACAGCATTAAAGCTATACACATTTTAACTAGTTATCTGACTAATTATTTGCAGAAGTATTCTGTTTCCATAGGTTACAAGAAAAAAAATATTAAGCCAGCTTTACACAGAGCAAACAAATTTTGTAAATTCTTACAATATTTTGTCCATCAAGGGCAAGTTCCTCGGATGTAAGGGAATCCCATGAATTACCATCAAGCCATTCAAATTACGTTGGGGGCCAGCATTTGTACCTTGAGAAACATTTACCTGTAGATGAGAAGAAATTAAATTAGGTCATAATTAAACAACAACAAAAAGTTAATCCACAATAATTCATTCCCAATGGCCATTTCTACGAAAAAGAGTAAGAAAAGAGAATATTATTTTCTATAATTGTAAAGGAACTGTTCCCAATTATTATGCAATAAACCATGTAGAGAGAAAATGCTTTAATTTTGGACACAATTAAGTAAATGACTAATTAAATCAATGACTAATTTTAAGCTCAGTTTTTATGCCACCTTTGTAAGTAGATATTCATAATAACAACTGTTAAATTCTACTCTTTGTAAGTACTATTAACTCATTCCCAAGCAATGGGCATCTGATGAGCAACTGGGGCTGGCTGGATCTGCCTTTTATGCACCATACATATGATAAGTTATACAAGAGGATTATATAGAAAATGAAAGAGAGAAAAAGGAAAGAAACTGAATTAAACAGATGAAACACAAACTAAACCACTAATACAGCATTAATGCAGAATATGGACAGTGAGAATCAGAATATATTTTAAAAATTCAAAGAGATTAATTCAGTTAACTTTGAAGTAAAGAAATCACATTCCTTGCTAATCTCTGTTAAGCTGAGTAGAATCAACATTAACATCTTCTATGCTTAATTAAAACCTCATAAAGTATTTTCAAAGAAACTGAATGCTTATGGTTCCAACTCCAATCCCCTCAAAATATAAAAAAGAACATTTGCAGAAAAAAAGACATCTACAAGGTGTGATAATACTTGACAAAAAAAACATTTTGGAAGGATAGTTGGCCAAGTATTAAACTTACCAGATTTGAAGGGATAGAGGGCATTTTGGTTTGTGGCATCCGAGGTAATACCAAAGGCACAGGTTCAAACTGCATAAAAGGACTTCCAGAATCTGTCCTGTTTGCTTCTACAGAAATGACATTCTTCCCATCATCTACCAATATCCCAAATAAATGACAAGAGGCTTTATTTGACTGAGATCATTATAGGCAGATACTAAAAAAACCTACAGCCTAATTTCTCTCATAATTGCTTAAAGAGCTACAGCAATACTTGGTTAACACTTGAAAATACTTGATAATTGAACAAGTATCACTAGTTTAAACAAATCAAATGTAGCACAGTATTCTTGCCAAATTTGATTAGGAATCATTCATGCAGTAGCTATTTTTATCATGGTTTTTCCCCCCAAAGCCCACTATTATGAGAAGTTGCAAGCACACAACTGCTCAGGAAAGGAAATAAGATCTCATGAGTTGCAACATAGGTTGTTTCTTATATTTTAAGCATCTAATCCTGCCGTTTGCAGATAGGGGTGCGCACTAAATGGAATCTGTGTTTTCTTTCAACTCCCAAACAAATGCTACCCTGCCTTCTGAAACATCTTCAAAGGAAAATACACAGACAGTTCTAATCCAATAATAACAGTTTACAAGCACAGAATATAAACAAAATGAATTTGTCAAACATGGCCTAAAATATTGATACTAAGCATTATTAGAGATAGGAAAGCTCCAAACATAGCATCAAAAAGCCCAATACTATTTTAACACATGTTTGAACACTCAAATTCATAGAAATACATGATTTGCTATATCCAAACTATATTCAGGTCCATGTCATATTACAAAAGCACATAGTTACTAATGCTATATCTCAGGAACAGAAGAAAAACTGCATAATTATCTACTGGGTGTTAAATTGAGGACCCAAGATTGTTGGGGGCAATAAGCTGACTTTGTAAAAATGCCGCTTAGTAATAAGCAGGCATATACAATGGAATGAAGGCTATTGCTGAGCACATTGGGTTATGCTCCAAAAATTGTAAGCTGCCCTGAGTCTTCGGAGAAGGGCGGCATATAAATGTAATTTTTAAAAAAAATTGGAAGCAGTGCAAGTGAAGGAGATGATGATAGCGTGGACAAAAACCTTTGGCCTTGCAATAAAATTAGATAATTGGCAGAAACTTTGGGATAGAAATTATAAATTAACAATGTCAACAGCATATAAAGACGAGTTATATAAGATGTTTTATAGATGGCATTTTGTGCCGGCAAGACTGGTAAAGATGTTTAAAGATAAATTAGCTAAATTTTGGAAATGTCACCAGACACCCGGAACATATTACCACATGTGGTGGGCATGTACTGAAACTAAGAGATATTGTATTAAAATTATTTGGGGAGAGTTTTTAGAAGAGGCATCCGTTTTACCAGGGGTGTCCAAGCTTGGCAACTTGAAGATTCGTGGACTTCAACTCCCAGAATTCCCCAGCCAGCCAGGCTTCCTCAAGTTGCCCAGCTTGTGCAACCCCTGCATTATACAGACAGAATTGCAGCCTAAAGACAAACCTGAGGATGGACCTTCCCAATGCCTGCAGATCAGCTGCTCCATGTAGCCCAAGACTTCGCTCCACACATCATCAAATACGAAGGAAAGAACTGCATCTCTCATGCAGCACGACGGTGAGATTGGAGGAAACCCTAATTTCCGTCTAGCTGGTGAAAGTCCCATTTTCCATTCGTGCAATTCTTCTTCCCTTTGAAAAAAGTACGTAAACATTACAGCTGTTCAATACTTAAAACTGTTGACCAACAGCTTCTCACAGAGCTTCATCTTATCTACCGAATTGGGATTTGGAAACAGACATTGGAGAACAACAACTATTAGAGCTCTTCCCCACTTTATAGGAGGAACTGAACCATCTGACTGAACCCCTGCCTTTGTCAGCCTCTCCTGCTGTTAGGGCATCTCTGATGGGAGAAGAGCAAATCAAGCAATCACCAAAGGCATTCACAAAGAGCTTTGCTGCTAGGTAATATCTGCTGCCCCTTACCATCCAATCAAAACTAAAATAAATAATTAAATCTTACAGGCTTATACTGTTTATACTAAAAAGATACAGTATATCTTTTTATCATTATGAAGAAACATACAATTCTAGGTCATTATAAAGTCACTAAATATGTTGTTGTGAAATGTATTCAATACCTACACATCTCTGCGGTCAAATGCTAAGTACTCCTCCATTATTCCTTCAGAGATAATCACAGTATCTTCCAGTTCTTCAGTCTCAAACATCTTCAGCTCAGAGATTTTAGAAAAGTTATCTTCTTTACCAAGAGAAACAGAAAGGGGAACCTTTTTACCCCAGATAGTAAACCTGAACAACAAACAAGGCCTTTTAATGTCAATAATAAAGTTGGCTTCCTTCTCTTTAAGATTAAACATGCAGAGAATCTGTTCGTTTGTTTGCACTTAAAATTTTTACACCCTGCTTTGTTTGTAGAACAAGGCATTCAAGCAGCTTACAGGTGAAAAAATATTGTCTTTGCGTACACTGTCACAACTTTAGACTTGAGGCAATAGAAAAAAAGGAAGAAGAGCAGAAAATTCTATACAGTGTATCTACTTCAATGTGCGCACCACATAATCAGTTTTTAAAATAAACAAAAGATTGTAGTTCCGTAGAGTTTTTAAAACAAAAATCAAGGCACAGGTCATCCTCATTCAGCAACTGCCTTGGATAGTGACTATTCATTAATGACAGTAATAAACAATAATAAAGATCTCATTTTCCAATCAATAGCATGCATTTATGACAATAAAAGACTTCAGTGTGAAACTAATTAAGATCTGGTCAGTTTCAAGCAGCAGAGTCCAAGGGAGAGTTCTAATCAACTAATATTAAGGTAAAAGGGCTGAACTTGTTAACTTGAGGTTATCGCTTTTTTATGGAAGTTTTGTATTGCAGAGAAAAGCAGCTCAGGTACAGATAACTTGCTTAAGCAATCTTTCTGTCCTGTGAGAGGGAGCAAAATAGTGGAAAAAATGGGTCAGGCACAGGACACGGAAAACTAGTTGGCAGCAACTAGTAATCTTTGCAGTCTCCCTGTCATGTGGCTTGCTTAGTGACCATGTCACTGAGAGACCATTTCGCTGGCACCAACTGCAACCACGAAATGAGCACTACTTCTACACAAAAGCCTGAAGTATTAAGAATTTTGTATGACTAAATCTTGAATGGGATACAAAGAATGGAATCTGTTGATATTCTTCTCACGTATGGAAGATCTTACTTCTCCCTTTCTAACTGTACTGGAGAAGGGGAATCTTGAAAGTAGAAAAAATATATGCATAACCAATAAAAAAGAATATCTGTAGCTCCGGGTTGAAATGAGGGAGCCTCAGTGTTCTCTGAACTTGGCTGTTTTCTTACAGACGTTTTGTTATCCAAACTAGGTAACCTCATCAGTGCTAGTGTGGAGTGGGGTTTGCTCTCAGTTTATATTCTAGTGGCTTGCCCTGTCAGTGTTAGTGAGGGTTGTTTTAGAGGTTCTTTGGTTGGGCTGTTTACTGTTGGCTTGCTTGGCCAACTAAAGCCCTTCAAAACATCCTAAGCAAACCAAAGACCCACCAGTCACAGAAAAAAAAACAGGAGTCATTGACAACATATAGTGTAATGATTGCAACAGCCACTACATAGGACAAACAGGCAGAAGGCTGGCAGAATGTATCCTTGAACACCAACTAGCAGTCAGAAGACATGATGAAAACTTTTATTTCAATTGGGAAATTGTGACCATCCTAGACCAGGCAAAGTTCAAAAATGCTAGGGAATTTCTAGGAGCCCGGAATTCTGGCAAATTAGCCATCAATAGACACATAGACAGAAAGAATGTCTACATGCTATGCAAAAGAGAATAAACAAGTCAAAAAGAGGACAAAAAGACCAAAACACCTCTCCACCAAGAATCAGCACTCAGATCAGTTCAGATTAACTCCAAGATTAACAATAGACCAACAATCAAGTAAACAACACCCTTATCAAGAACCTGCCAAAGAAGCCAACAATAAACAGCTCAACCCAAGAATTTCTAAGACCTCTCTCACTAACACTGACAGGGCAAGCCACTAGAATATAAACTGAGAGTAAACCCCACTCTTTATGAGCATTAGTGATGCTACCTAGCTTAGGTAATGAAACATCTGCAAGAAAACCACCAAGCTCAGAAACCAAGGACTCCTCATATTCATAACCTTTTTTGAAAATATTAGACCTTTGGACATACAGATTCAATTCAATATCACCCTCAAAATACTTTCACCATCCTTAATCCAACTTTATACTCTCCCTTCCTCAAAGGTAGTTTTCTTAATTTATCCAAAAAGCATTTGTCCCTCACAGGCTACCCAAATTTCTGCTGAGATTGAAATAATTATTCTGAGTCAGAATAACTGGTGGTTACAATGCTGAACTGTTCATTAATTCATTGGGTTGTATACACTGTTTCTATATTATTGTGCATATGACATTTAATTATCCATTGGCATGGTAACAGCTACCAGTCTATCAATATTTGAGTTATTGAGTTAAAGAGCTGCAGTGGCGCAGTGGTTAGAGTGCAATACTGCAGGCTACTTCTGCTGACTGCCAGCTGACTGCAATTTGGCAATTCAAATCTCACCAGACTCAAGGTTGACTCAGCCTTCCTTCCTTCCGAGGTGGGTAAAAAGAGGACCCAGATTTTTGTGGGCAATGGGCTGACTCTGTAGAACTGCTTAGAGTGGGCCGTAAAGCACTGTAAAGCGGTATATGAGTCTAAGTGCTTTTGCTATTATTGTCCAGAGCTCAGATCTAAACAGAAAATTGAGCAGTTGCTTTTTCCCTCTGAGCAGCAACTTGTAAAGAGTTAACTGGACCTTTTTGTTGCGTATAGCTTCTAGTGAAATTATCTCCAATTTCAAAACTCCTAATATGGAAAGTAGGCACAAAGACCTTTCCTGATTTTGTAGAGCCACACCAATAATGTCAACGTTACTTAGGAATACAGCTTGTACACGGAAGAGATGCATTATTGATGCTACAGCTGTTTATTTAACTAAACAACAACAACCCTGGTTAGTACAGAAAATTTCTCTAGTAATGGACTGAACGGTTGAATATTCACCTCTTAAAACGAAAATAAGGTTGTAATTTTAAAAAGGTCACTCTCTGCTGCAGATGACAAGGGCTTAGTTGGTCAAAAACAATAACTGTAATCCTTGTGAAGAGTTAGTGATCGCAGGCACTTACTCACTAGGATCTTTCTCTTGCGTGGGGCTCATGCCTGATGAAGTTAAAGTGCTGCACGCTGAACTAATATACCATCCATAGCCTTCGTCAGTTGGTATCATTATTTGCTTCCCCACAATCCTGATGTCAAAGAGAAAATTATGAAGTATTAATTGCTTTGAATAAACTTGTTAAACATGATCTGCTCTAAAAAATATACACATATACGGGTGAAACTCAAAAAATTAGAGTATCGTGCAAAAGTTCATTTATTTCAGTAATGCAACTTAAAAGATGAAACTAATATATGATAGACTCATTACATGCAAAGCAAGATAGTTCAAGCCGTGATTTGTCATAACTGTGATGATTATGACTTACAGCTCATGAAAACCACAAATCCACAATCTCAGAAAATTGGAATATTGTGAAAAGGTGCAATATTCTAGGCTCCAAGTGTCCCACTCTAATCAGCTAATTAAGCCATAACACCTGCAAAGGGTTCCTGAGCCTTTAAATGGTCTCTCAGTCTGGTTCAGTAGGAATCACAATCATGGGAAAGACTGCTGACCTGACAATTGTGCAGAAAACCATCACTGACATCCTCCATAAGGAGGGAAAGCCTCAAAAGGTAATTGCAAAAGAAGTTGGATGTTCCCAAAGTGCTGTATCAAAGCACATTAATAGAAAGTTATGTAGAAGGGAAAAGTGTGGAAGAAAAAGGTGCACAAGCAGCAGGGATGACCACAGCCTGGAGAGGATTGTCAGGAAAAGCCCATTCAAAAGTGTTGGGGACTTTCACAAGGAGTGGACTGAGGCTGGAGTCAGTGCATCAAGAGCCACCACACACAGACGGATCCTGGACATGGGCTTCAAATGTTGTCAGAAGTGTCTTACCTGGGCTAAAGAAAAACAGACCTGGTCTGTTGCTCAGTGGTCCAAAGTCCTCTTTTCTGATGAGAGCAACTTTTGCATCTCATTTGGAAACCAAGGACCCAGAGTCTGGAGGAAGAATGGAGAGGCACACACTGCAAGATGCTTGAAGTCCAGTGTGAAGTTTCCACAGTCTGTGTTGATTTGGGGAGCCATGTCATCTGCTGGTGTTGGTCCACTGTGCTTCATTAAGTCCAGGGTCAACGCAGCCGTCTACCAGGAGATTTTGGAGCACTTCATGCTTCCTTCTGCAGACGAGCTTTATGGGGATGCTGACTTCATTTTCCAGCAGGACTTGGCACCTGCCCACACTGCCAAAAGCACCAAAACCTGGTTCAATGACCGTGGGATTACTGTGCTTGATTTGGTCAGCAAACTCGCCTGACCTGAACCCCACAGAGAATCTATGGGGCATTGCCAAGAGAAAGATGAGAGACATGAGACCGAACAATGCAGAAGAGCTGAAGGCCGCTATTGAAGCATCCTGGTCTTCCATAACACCTCAGCAGTGCCACAGGCTTCCATGCCACGCCACACTGAGGCATTGCTGCAAAAGGGGCCCAAACCAAGTACTGAGTACATATGCATGCTTATACTTTTCAGAGGTCTGATATTGTTCTATGTACAATCCTTGATTTATTGATTGCATGTAATATTCTAATTTTCTGAGATTGTGGATTTGTGGTTTTCATGAGCTGTAAGCCATAATCGTCACAATTATGACAAATCATGGCTTGAACTATCTTGCTTTGCATATAATGAGTCTATCTCATATATTAGTTTCACCTTTTAAGTTGCATTACTGAAATAAATGAACTTTTGCACGATATCCTAATTTTTCGAGTTTCACCTGTATTAGGCCAATCCTTGAATACTATTCAACTCTCTGGAATTTCTTACCGGATATTGGACATTAATACAATCGAGAGAGTTCAGAAATACTTTAAAAGAATAGTCTTGCATTCTTCTGCCCACAATAGAACACCCTATGCTACAATTCTTGAAATTCTTGATTTGGATAGTTTAGAACTGCAATGCTTGTGGCCAGACTTAGGGATGGAATACTAAATTGTACATAGTAACGCTTTACCTGTAAATGACTTTTTTTAGCTTTAATTGTAATGTCATCCATGTAAACAACCGCTCTAAACTTAATGTAAACTGCTCTAAACTCAATCATAAACAAATTCCATTTTTGTAACAGAGCTGTCAAAATCTGGAATATCTTATCTGCTTCAGTTGTCTCAGTCATTAACTTTCACAGTTTTAATTCTAAGTTAACCTCTGTGGTTAACCTCACTCCATATTTAAGAGGGCCCTAACAGGGCATGCATAAATGCCCTGGCATGACTATAGACCCTGTTGCATTTTTATTTTCTTATTTTCTTTCTTTGAATTTGTAATTTTTGTTTGACAAATAAAATAAATGAATAAATAAAAATAAGCACGCCCCAAAGACATCCAGCAAGTATGCAGGGGTTGAAGTAGACAAAAAAGCAGATTGCCTGCCATAATGGACAACACACACATAAACAGAGTAGCTCTTCAGTACTCTGAAGTACATAGTAGTAATTTATATTTGAGATACCTGAGGTGAGGAAACCTTGACATCCATTGTTCGCATTCCTCCTCTAGGCTAACATATAAACATGGTTTTTGTTCATAAAGGAGCTCATCAATGTGCCTGAATATTTGCTGAACTTGCCGGGTAGCAGCCTTATCAAATTCCTAGGGGAGGAAAAGGCAAAAAAATTAGTCGGGAAGACACATGACATTAATCATGTTCTCAGAAGGCTTTTTTTTCTTTACAATAGATAAAATTAATTTTTATAATACTATGCAAAAACACTGATCCAAGAAATGAAATTACTTTCTTAGAAAATCCCAAAGAAAGTCTCTCCAGGGACATATAAAATAAAATCAACTAAAATAGATGAGAAAATAAACCAACGCATCCTAGGCTTAATAGAATCTTCAGGTTTACCAAATTAGAAAAAAATATTTAGAAGGAAACCGGATGAAAAATAAAACAATTACTTTTGGAAATTATAATAATTATCAAGGTCATTAATTTCTGGTTTTGATTTTGTAAAACAGAAATATTTCAAAGTTTCTAGAGGCTCTCTTACAAACTCATTCGTGAGCTCATTCATCAAGATCAAAATGTGAAAGCATACATAGATTCTTATGAGAGTCTAAACTTATTCAACCAAATGTTATAATTCAGTGGTTCTTAACTTGTGGTCCACGGACCCCTGGGGGTGTGTGATATCATTACAGGAGGTCTGCAAAGGCTTGAAGAAATGTTGTGATTTAATGAACAAGGACACACATCCAATTTTGCAGCTACTAAGATTGTTGGACGAGCAAGCACAAAAACAGCCAGGAAAGTGATTGAAGCTTGGGAAACAGCCCCGTCAGTCAATAGGAATGGTGATTTAACACCAGCCTATCAAGTACTTAGAAGTCGAGGGATGGGCATGACCAAGCAAATGACAGCTATTGACTTAAAAGCCAGCCATCTACACAGCCTAATGAACATGCAAAAAGCCACATACAACAGGCACTGTAAATACCACACACAGAAGAGTAGACACTCTGTTAGAGAGAAGTTCCCTGATGGGCTCAAGCAAGAGCCCAAAAGCTCTGAAGACAAAATATTTGGCCCCAGGGACTGACCCAGATTGGATCCTGTAACATTATCCTAAGGCCACATATATCTACCTACATTCATTATGATTTAAAACGTGAGTTAAGTCATGGGGATCCATGGTCTGTGGCCACAAAAGGCCTTTAAAAGGGGGGTCTGTGGTAAAGAAAAGGTGGAAAACCACTGCTGTAATTTGAAGTTAAAGGACAATACTCACATCATAGCCCCAGGAAAAAACTGAACTGTCTTCAGTGGAGGTGCCTGTGAAGCTCTGACAAGCAGACCATGAGTTTGCATTGTCCGCTCGATAGTTTGACTCTTTTGTACTTTCAGACTCACTAAAGTGCATATTTTGGAGGGAAGAGAAAAAGGGTAAATCAATCTTGAGAGAAAATAATATGCATACTGATGACTTAATTTTTCAAATGAAATTGTGTATGTGTGTGTGTATGTATTTGTGTGTGTGTAAAATGTCAGATGCAAAGAGTCAGGATCACTGGTAAGGTTGCAACACAGATTCCACCCCCCCCCCTCAAGCCTATACACAAGAATCTGGCCAACTAAAGTTCAGCAGTTAAATTGGCGTCAGAAAAGGATCAATGGAATTTGGGAGGAGTGGACTTGGAGTGTGGAAATGCAACAACTCTAAGCTAATGACTTGCTTACTTTCACTCTCCCTCCCTGGTCTGCCTGCTCTTCTTCATTAGATACCCACACATATGTTTTATCTTTGTAAATGCCCAAAGTCACTGACAGTGACTTGGGCAGCCATATAAATTGAATGAAAAAATGTTCCTCATGCTTCTGCTATATAATGTGTCTATTTAAAACTTATTTTGCTTTGTACAAACACTCATTGTTCGTTTTCAGAATGGTTGTGCTCTATCACCATGACCAAATACAGTCACTGATTGTACAGTATGGCTTGTTCCTTTTGATCCTAGCATTATGTCCAAACACAACTATTTAATATAGCTTTTGAACAGAGGTTTAAAAAAGGAAAATAAAAAATGGATAAAAGAATGTTCTTTTCTAATTTTTTTATTTCCTAACCCTCCACCACAATTAATTATATATCCCAATACCTTGAAATATCTTCTTGACTTTCAGTGGATGGGTAACTGTCATCCAGTGAGTCCGGCAGGGGATGATGTTCTAAGGTATTCTTTGTAAGTCCTCGACTAAACATAAATAAAAATGTCATTTGCTTGGTGACACTGAATTTCTTCAAATCAGTAAACAGATAGCATTGAAATTATTAGAAAGTGTATAGTATTCTCATTAACTTCAACAGAAAATCCCTAGTTTATAAGCCACAAACCTTTTATCAATTCTCTCTCTTAAAAGCACCCTGATCCAACCACAGTTCACGAACCTGAAAAAGCTGAGGTTCACTCCAGCTCTGTAGACAAATCAACCAGCCTGTGCAATCCTGACAAGAGAAATTTACTGTAGCCTTACAAGGTCCCAATTTTCCTATTAACTTTTGGTATTTTTCCACATATAATTCATCCTTAGTATATTTGAACAAGAAATCCATGGATGTCCTAGCACTGTTATATAAATGTATATAATGCAGTGTTATTTCATGCCTCTCTTCCCTGAAATATATTAAAAACAAAGATCTGGTTGAGATCCAAGGTGGAAATTACAGATAGTCCTCACTTACAACCAATTGCTTAGTGATCCATTTAAAATTCCAACAGTACTGAAAAAAGGGACGTATGCTTCATTTTCACACTTATAATGTTTGCAGCATCATTATAGTCACATGATCAAAATTCAAATACTTGGAAACTGGCATGTATTTATGACAGTTGCAGCATAATGGAGTCAAGTGATCACTATCTGTAACCTTCCCAGCTGGCTTCCAACAAGCAGTCAATGGGGAACAACTGCATGATTCACTTAACATCTGTATAAAAAAGGTTGTAAAATGGGGCAAAACTATTAACAACTGCCTTGCTTAGCAACAGATATTTTGGGCTTCATTGTGGTTGTAAGTCAAGGACTACTTGTACTGTACTCGTTTTTGATTTAGGGTGTTATGAGAATCAAATCACTAATCATGGCTGTACAAAGCCAGAAATGACTAAACTTGTGAACTCTCTGCTTTTCTTTGCATATCATGCAAATGCAACCCAGTAAACAATGTGTTGTGCCTCAACAAGTTATAGTTTAGTGCCCTGGTTTTAATTCTTCCTGAAATAATAAAAGAAAAATCCAAAATTTTTATGCCACTGTGCGAAATCTGTAATGCCTCTGCATTTCCCCTCCTCATGAAAATCATAAAGCTTTTCTGTCTGTTTGATGTCCTGAGAAAGGTAAAACCCCCATGATGGCGAACCTAGGTGGCACACAGAGGTCTCTCTCCGGGGACACGAGCCATCGCCACAGTTCTGCTCCGCTCCACATGCACACCTCCCACCGGCCAGCTGGTCTTTGGGTCTCTGCCGTGCATGCGTGGGGGGCAGGGCACACGTGGGGGTCACTTGCACATGCCCAGGGGTTGCATGCATGCGCAGCAGCGGGGCACACATATGGGGGGGGTCACATGCACATGCAGGAGGCAGGGTGCATGCACGGGGCACGCGTGTGCGTTGCATTTTGGGGATGTGAGTGCAGTTTGGGCACTTGGTGCCAGAGGTTAGCCATCACTGTAATATTCAGGGACACGCAGACTGAAACACCTCAGAAGACAAGCTCAGGATCCAAACAGACCTTGACAGACTTGAGCAATGAGCCCTATCCAACAACCTGGAGAAAAGCAAGGTTTTACACCTGGGCAGGAAAAACCAAAGGTTCAAGTGCAGAGCTAGGCGAATCCTGGCTCAAAAACAGTAACTGTGAGAGGGACCTTGAAGCCTTAGTGGACGATCACTTAAACATGAGCCAGCAGTGTGCAACAGCAGCCGAAAAAGCTAATACAATCCTTGGTTGCATAAACAGAGGCCTAGAAGCAAAATCACATGAAGTATTAGTACCGCTTTATAAAGCCTTGGTAAGACCACACCTGGAATAATGCATCCAGTTTTGATCACCACATTACAAAACAGATGTTGAGACTTTGGAAACAGTGCAAAGAGCAACTAAAATGATTAAAGGCCTGGAGACTAAAACATATGAAGAATTTATAGAATTTGGGTATGTCCATTCTAGACTAGGGATGAGATGATAGCAGTATTCCAGTATTTGAGGGGCTGCCACGAAGAAGAAAGAGGGGGTCAACTTATTTTCCAAAGCACCAGAAGGCAAGACAAGAAACAATGGATGAAAAAACTAATCAAAGAGAGAAGCAAAATGGAATGAAGGAGAAACTTCCTAAGAGTTAACCAGTGGAATGGCTTTCCTTCAGAAGCTGTAGGTGCTTCAACACCTTCAGAGAGTTATTAGGACTGCAGAAAAAAACAATTACTACCAACCTGCCTTCAATTGAGGACCTGTATACTGCACAAGTCAAAAAGAGGGCTGTGAAAATATTTACAGACTCCTCACATCCAGGACATAAACTGTTTCAACTCCTTCCCTCAAAACGACGCTATAGAGCACTGCACACCAGAACAACTAGACACAAGGACAGTTTTTTCCCAAACGCCATCACTCTGCTAAACAAATAATTCCCTCAACATTGTCCAACTATTTACAAAGTCTGCACTACTATTAATCTTATCACTTATCACCCATCTCCTCCCACTTGTGACTGTATGACTGTAACTTTGTCGCTGGTTTCCTTACGATTTATATTGACTGTTTCCTAGTATGATTTGATTGCTTATTGTACCCTATGACTATTATTAAGTGTTGTTCTCTATGATTCTTACTCTTGACAAATGTATCTTTTCTTTTATGTACACTGAGAGCATTTGCACCAAGTCAAATTCCTTGTGTGTCCAATCACACTTGGCCAATAAAGAATTCTATTCTATTCTATTCTACCACTGGAGGTTTTTAAGAAAAGCCTGGACAGTCACCGCGACCTCAAATAGTATAGGTTCTCCTGCTTGAGCAGGGGGTTAGACTAGAAGACCTCCAAGGTCCCTTCCACTTCTATTCTGATTGATTGGAGCACTTCCCAACGAAGCCCAGAGCTCACTCCTCTCAGAGGCCCGAGTCTCCAGATTTGACTGACCTCCCTCCCGCCCAAGGATGCGCCCGCTTGTCTTTAGTTTAGAGAAATTTGCAGAAGACGCGGGTGTAGCGCTGCCTCGAACCGCTAGGGGGAGGCCTCCTCCGGGAGCGCTCGAACCAAAGAACGTGGGAACAACTTAGAGAAATTTAGAGGGAGAAGGCGGCGAAGAGAGCCTCGTCAGGCCGCCACAGGGCTCCCTGGAAGGCAAGATCGCTTGTCCGGAAGGGCTGGCAGCGCCTGGAAAGGCTCCGAGGGACCCGCGCCTCGGGTTTGGCCCAAGAGAATGTCACTCACATCCCCTGGACGTCGGGGGGCACCGGCTTCCGGGTGTATCGCGAGATCATCCTCCCGCCTCAGCGGTTCATCTCGGTCTTCGTCGGCGAAGCCGGCTGGCCGGCTCGGCCCCGGCCGCCATGGCGACGCCCCCTCCTTCTCCTCCCTCTCCGGCCGAGCGGAAGTCCCTTCTCTATGGTGGCGAGAAGGGGGGGACGCGCAGGCCGCGGCGCGCAGCGATGACGTAAGAGCAGCAGCTCCTGCTTAAGGCGGTGAAGTTGGCGGCCCTGTGGTGAGTCGTTTGCTCTGGAAGCAGAGCTGCTGCTTCTTGGGGGGGCGTCCATTTCCCCCCCGCTCTGTTTTATCGACAAAAGTATGGGAATATCCATATTTATCTAGAAAGAGGCGTGAATGTTTCATAAAAGTTTGCCTTTCTTCCTTTGCAAAGACTAAAAGCAACTTCAAAGCCAGTGGATTAATGTAGCTCTTAGTTGAACTGAAAATAGTGCCTGACTGGAAATCGGAAAGTCAGAATAGAGCTGGAAGGGATCTTGGGAGGTCTTCTAGTCTAACCCCCTGCTCAAGCAGGAGATCCTATTTCAGAGAAATGTTGCCCAATCTCTTCTTAAAAACCTCCAGTGATGGAGCATCCACAACTTCTGGAAGCAAGCAGTTCCATTGATTAATTGTTCTCACTGTCAGGAAATTTCTCTTTAGTTCCAGATTGTTTCTCCCTCTTATTAGTTTCCATCCATTGTTTGTCTCCTGGTGCTTTGGGGAAATAAGTTGACCCCCTCCTCTTTGTGGCAGCCCCTCAAATACTGTAATACTGCTACCATGTCCACCTTAGTCTTTCTTTTCTCTAGATTGGCCATACCTGATTCCTGCAACCTTTCCTTCCTATGTTTTTGTCTCCAGGCTCTTAAATCATCTTCGTTGCTCTTCTATGCACTTCTTCCAAAGTCTCAACATCTTTGTTTTGTAATGTGGTGACCAAAACTGGATGCAGTGTTCCAGCTGTGGTCTTACTAAGGATTTATAAAAAAAAAAGATAAAGGGGATTCTTTTGGATGATTCCTTCTAAGATATCAGTTGGGTAGCAAGTCATTCATTCATTAACTGGCATTTTAATATTGGGGCCCTCTGTTTGTAGAAATGGCTTTAAAATATTTCTCTTTTAAAAGGGGCCTGTGGGATGCAGAATGGAGAAGGAGTTAGGTTTTGTGGCTGTTGAGGACGCAGTCCATTACCAGTTATTCCTGATACATGAATCAGAAGACCCAGAACATCTTCAAGACATCCTACAGCAATATATTGAAAAAATACTAGCACATTTTGCCCCTATCCTGGTTTCCTACATCTGGCAAAATGAGTCATTTAATCTAAAGTACAAACCTGCTAAAGGTAAAACAATTATATCTAATGCTGTCTTTATGCACACTAAAAATTCTACTGTAACATTATCTTCCTCCTTCAGCACTTCACAGTGGATGTTTTGGAAAATGATGGGGAAAAGTGGTTTTCTCACTGTGCTAGTGGCAGTGTTCTTCACAGCTTATTTTCCCAAGAAACAACATGGTTATTATTGTGTGTTTCAAATTGAGATAGCTTGAAACAGTTTTAAGATTTAATAGTCATACAAAACTTTTTTTAAAAAAAAATAGGCTTATGTTAAGTTTTTATATTATATATTTATCTGTTGTTTAAAAAGGTAAAATTATCAAAAATTCTAAGCCAAAGGTGATTAAACTATGGATGGCAAACAGTTTACCAACCCCCATTTTTCTCTACCCACAACATCCCCAAATCACATGCCAAAATTGGGTGACGAAATGCCAACTTTCAGTAATACCACAGCAAAGCTGTCATTTTTGGTAGCATAAATGATTGGGAAGGACAGGAAAAAATGTAATTTTTCTCCAGTGACTTCAATGAAATATTCTCCTGACCCTTTGAAGGGCAGTCAAGGCAAAAGGATTGCCCATACCCATTCAGTTGTTTATCCTAATTATGAGAAAATTGTACTATTCCTTTATCTCTTAGACTTGCTGTTTCCTTGCTTTATCTTGATTATCTTCTTGCCAATCTCTAGTACTGAATACAGGATTTTTTAAAAAAATTGTTAATTATGTAAAATAAGTTCTAACAAATTGATATCCCAAAAGATTTAAATGCTTAAAGCAGACAAAGAGTAATACGAAGGAAAAAATGAAGCTGCTGTGTATGTGTGAAAATTTTGCAGTTATTCCAATAACAGTTATTTTGACATAATTACAATAAGATAATCCATTCTTTTACAGGTAGCCCTCGACTTAAAGCCACAATAGGGCCCAAAATTTCTGTTGCTAAGAGAGGCATTTGTTAAGTGAGTTTTGCCTCATTTTATGACCTTTCTTGCCACAGCTGTTAAGTGAATCGCTGCAATTGATAAATTAGAAATCCAGTTGTTAAGTGAATCTGGCTTCCCCATTGACTTTGCTTGTGAGAAAGTCGCAAAAGGTAATTATATGGCCCTGGGACACAGCAACGGTCATAAATATGAACTAGTTTCCAAGCATCTGAACTTTAATCATAGGCATACCGCAGCAGTCATAAGTGTAAACAATGTTGATCCCATATCATGGGGAGGCTGCAATGGTGCAAAAGATGGACATAAGCCACTCTTTTCAGTGCTGTTGTAATTTTGAATGGTCACTAAACAAATGGTTGTAAGCCAAGGACTACCTGAACTTAAAAGCTATCAGACTTCTCTGGAACTCTATTTACAGTGTTTGTTAAATAACAAAGAGAAAGTTATTTTTTTTAAAATAGCAAAATTTTTCTACCTTATATATAAGTTTGTCTCACAAATGGTTGCTAATAATTCTTATTGTTAGGGGGATCATTTTGTCTTGTTTTATTGATTGTAGCTTTTATTGGTCAACTTATTTAAATCAAATTTTTCTGTCTGTCATTTTGGTTTGTTTGTTTTTGTATGTATGGATTGAATGTTTTAGGTCAAGGCATATGCTATTTAAGTTTTGGTATTAAGTTTCATTGCTTTTAATCTTTTATGATCTATCCTGAGTTGCTGTAAATTATGATCTGTCCTGAGTTGTTGCAAATTGATAAATAAGATACTGATACTAGGATTGACTGCCAAATGTTTTTTGGAAATAATCTAATAATTTCTGTTCTTTCTAGGAAACCTACCTGCTCATATTGCTGGTCACACAAAGTTTGGAGATAACATTGAAGATGAATGGTTTATTGTTTACCTGATAAAGGAAATTACAAAGGAATTTCCAGAATTATTAGCTAGGTATTTTTATTTGCTGATTAAATAGACTTTGATTTTAGCTGTTCTTTGCAAAGCGTCTGCAAAGCATTCTTTGCAGATGCTTTACTGAAATAAAATTTGGGGAGGGTTTTTTCTGTGAATGAAGTCTGCATTACAGCATGGTATCCATATGCATTGAATTAAATTAGGACACACTAATTCCATATTATGAGTGAATACTCTTTATTTGAATAGAGTGGATGATAACGATGGTGAATTCCTTCTGATAGAAGCAGCCGACTACCTTCCAAAATGGTTGAATCCTGAAAACAGCATCCATCGGGTAAGAGACTTAAGAATGTCAAATACCTAAAAAGCTAAATTTTTAGGAATAATGTTGTAATAAAATTTAATTTATTACGTTTTTCTGTGAGATCTTGGAAGTCATAGACTTCCAGGATCCTTTCAGTCATAGACTTGATAATTTTGACACTTTCTTTCAGTAAAAATTTCAAGGGATTATATATAAACCCTTTATAATATGCAAATAAGTCAATATATATTCAGATATATATAACAACATATATACTGTTACAACTGTATATACAGTACCTGATATGCTGGTTCATACACATTTATTAATAGTAGTACTTTTTGTTACCATATTTGGAAGTAATATCATGCAACATTTTACTGAAATAAAAATAAATAAAATGTTGCAGATTACCCAGTTCTTCCCTTTATATTCTAACCTATAAGAAGAGTTGCCTCTACCAGGATTATATCTCTCTCTTTCGTTTTTTGTACCTCATTGCAATTTTGTGCCCTAGGTATCCTGAGAAGATCCAGACCTGTCTTCATCGAGCTGACTGTTACCTTCCAGCCGGCATTGCGGTAGTTCTGAGGCAACGTCCTGCGTTAGTGTCGGCAGCAGTCCAAGCCTTTTACCTTCGAGATCCCGTTGACTTAAAAGCCTGCCGCGTTTTCAAAACCTTCCCCCCTGAAACACGTCTGATGGCATCAGTAAGTGGAGATTAAGCTTCTGCGTTAGTCTTCACAATTCACCTTATCATATGTGGTTTACGAATGATTTGTTTGGCATTTTAATTTTGTCCTTTTTAGGTACAAGTCTAACCTAACTTGTCTAATCTCCAATCTCTTATATAATTCTACAAGAGATTGGAGATTAGGCAAACTAGGTTAGACTTGTACCGTAGAATTATAATTATACTATAATTAGTATATATAGTATAGTATAATTAGTATAATAAAATTATACTATAATTCTATAATCTCTTGCTTGCTCTCTCATTTAATTCTTCAAGTGATATAAGTAGTCCTCACTTGGCAACTACCTTGGACAGCAGCCATTCACACAGTCCTGATCTTTGTGACCAATGCCCTCATTCACAGCACTTGCAGGTCTGTAAAGCAAAGGAGAGTTGAAATAAAATCATGTTTCACTTAGCCACTGCTTACTTGATGTGGGCCGTGACGGTGGTTGCCAAACAAGGAGCAGCTATAGGTCAAAGCACATTCAAATAAGTTTTCAGAAAAGTGAATTTTTAATGAAATATTCTGATATTTTCAGGTTCCTTTTACAAAGTGTCTATATGCACAACTGGTTCAACAGACATTTGTACCAGACAAACGGAGTGGCTACTCGTTACCTCCTCGTTCACATCCTCAGTACAAAGCCTATGAATTAGGCATGAAATTAGTAAGTATCTACCTTGACCTTTGATATTTTTACAACAAAGTATTAATTTCAAGATATACACACACATTCACACCAACATAGTAGAGGCGCACAAGCAAACACACAGGCAATCAAAGACCAAAATCTATACACAAACTAAATTCATCAAAAAAAATACATATAATAGAACTAGATAAGACCAAGATGCTCATGGCAGTATTCTGCAATTGCATATGTCCTCTTTGGCCTTCAGTCAAAAATTAATAAATATATATAATGGGATTTATTCAGGTAGCCAGGTGCTTGTGGCCTCAAGACTGTAATTGTCATACCTGAGTATAAAGATAAAACTTACAACGTAAAACCATGTGTTTTATTAATTTCACTTCCCCTGCTTTGCATGGTTGCAATGCCCTGATGATCTGCCTAAGGGAGGGTATTAATATAACTTCGAGAGGGGTATTTAAAATGGGTAAGTTATTTTAAGTAATTTGTAGGAAAATCTCTTGAAGTTAGATATAAACATTTGGTTGTTTCAGAATAAGGTGTTTCGTTAGCTGATGTTAAATCAAAATCTTATTAAAATAATGCTCAATTTTTCCTATTATTTAGGCTCTTTAACCTGATAGAAACAAACACAACATTCTCTAATATTCTATATTAATTCTTCATTAAAAGAATATAATAAGAACTACAAATATTCCCCTAGATTAGGGCTGTCAAGCTCGCAACCTGCAGGCCAGATGCGTCATGCGCTGACCACGCCCATGCCTGATTTAGCAAAGGGGGAGAAAGTTGCAATAAGTCACATGATGATGCCGTGACAACACAGGTTTGACACCCCTGCCCTAGATTAGCAGGGCACCTCCTCTGGCAATCAATTGCATTTCGATCTAATTTTCCTTGTGTATTTTTATTCCAAATGTTCTATTAAGGTATTTTAAAGATTGTTCTCTGGCGGGTGGCAGCATCTAGCTGAGTTTAGTTAATCTTGACAAATAAGCCAGGTTGGACCTAGTTAATAGTTGGATGAGAGTCCACCAGCCAGTTTTAAGGCTGTAGATTGGATTCGGAATAAAAAAATAAAATAATCACAGAAAATGGCCACAGTAAACTACTACTTTATATTCTGTATAATCACTAAGCAAAGAATGTGGTGTTTCCACAGAGTGACCAGGTGTTAAAGTACAATACAAAGCAAATGTCTTTATTTTGAAAATGCATTGCAACAATTCTAACATTAAGAGGTGAATAATATACAACTGGTTTTTCCTCCCATATTGTTCACAGGCTCATGGCTTTGAAATTTTATGCTCAAAGTATAGTTCAGCTTCTCCTGATTCCAAGAAACAAATATTGAATGTTCCATTATGGGATAGCTTTCTTAGGGCTCTCCAGAAGAACAATTATTTTAAGGTGAGATATGTGTGTAAATTGCAAGAAAGCAAACCTGCCTTAGCTCTTCAGTGAAACTGTCTGTTGTTGATATAATGTTGCCACACTTTAAGCCATAACCTAAATTTATATTTTAAAAGGAGTAATGTCCACACAGTTAACATAATGATGAGATATAAATCAAATAAAGAAATATTTATTTATTGCATATTCATAAAAAATGACATCCTCATCTTTGATGTTCAAAATGCAATCTAAAACAGGATAGCTTGCGATTGTCCTAGTTGTTAGGATTCATTCTTCAGGTTATTTCTGGGCTTTAAAGGTGATTGTAGGGATTTAACAAGACTATGCAGCTTCATGAAATTAAGCCATTTGATTTGTGGAATGCTGTCTGTTTGCTTTCTGTTGACTGTAAATATGTCCAATTCCTTATATATGCATACTCTCACAAACAAAGTAGGAGAAATCCCAACTACAGACATGTTTGATTGGAAGGTATTTTGGAATATTTTTTGTTTACTTCCTAATAACACAGTTCGGCCCTTGTTTTATCATGAGTGTTTATTAACTACATTCAATCATGTCTTTGATAAGTTTATATCACTGTGATATGTAATTCTATTACCTTTTAAAAAAACAACAGTTGGGTTCTAAACATAACAAAGTAGTAATGATTAGGGTTGTGCAAAACCACTGAGAGAATTGATTTGACAAAGCTTATCGGCCGCTAACAAGGATGATTTGCAAGCAAAAAAAGAAATTTATTTTGATGGTGTGGAATGAATTGGATGGCTGTGAAGAATGTGACAGTTCTGATGGACTTTTCTGCTGCTTCTGGGGATTGATTACAGACAATACATGATGTGGGATGTTCACTATTAGAAGAATGCCAGGGATGAGGAGTGATGGACAGGTTCTATGACAGTGATAGGATAACCAGTCATAACTTTTATAACCCCAAATTTGTGGCTATCCAAATTCTATCATTGCTTTAGGTTTCATTCACATGCTTATCTCTCAGCCTGTTTAATGTGTCGGGGAGAAGCGTTAAATTTACTCTCTCTTGTGCTATGGAGATCTGATTTATGGGGTCCTTGTTGCTCTCTGAGCATGATGGTTTTCTTGTTGCACACATTTCATTATCAAACTATGCAATATTATTAGCACTGATATTACCTAGTTTGGTAATGCAACGTCTACAAACTATCACACTCAGCACAGTTCAACCCCGAGCTACAAATGTTCTCTTTTATACGTCTGATTTAATTGCAAACAGAAAAATATTTAGCTTCCTCAGATCTCTTAGCAGCAAACAACAACTTTTGTCTCAGTATAATATATTGTAATTGTAGGTTTTGTATATTCCTTTGTGGGTCTCTGACTACATTGACTATTTTTTCCCCAAAGGGTGAAGTAGAAGGTTCTGCTCAGTATCTTCATCAGTTGCAAATGGCAGAAAACTATTTTCTACAGACTGTAGCCAACTCAGAAAGGTGAGATAAAGTTGGTTATGTTTAATTTTCTTGGTTTGGTATTGCTAATCTCTGCATGATTAAATCTGGAAATATAAGAATGTATTACTGATGCTGTCTTAATACACTACTTTTCTAGATTGTACTTCTTACTTAAGTAATCTGATAAATGTTTCTCTGTCAAAGGAAGATGTGTGGTTTTCTAGAAAAACAGTGTAAATTCAGTAAGAAACCACTGACATTTTGAGTTTGAATCAGATGCAGAACACAGGTATCTTTGGAACTGTCTGAGAAAAAGCCATATGAAACTCAATTGAGTTTATTTGTTTCAAATATAATACTATATTTGAAAAGATATGAAATTTAAATGATTAAAGTGATCATGTATTAAAGCCATGTTACAATCTGTTACATTTATCTGTTATGATTTATAAATTCTGAAAATATTAGAAATGTGATTCAGAAAGAACGTTTTCATAGATAACACTCAAGTGGAACAATGTCCAATCCCAGTCAAAAGAAAACACAATATACAGAATACGGAATACCAGAGTTGGAAGAGACCTTGTACTGTAGGTCATCTAGTCAATCCCACTGCTCAAACAGCAGATCCTACACCATTTCTGACAGATGGCAGTCCAGCCTCTTGAAAGCTTCCAGTGCTGAAGCTCCCACAACTGAAGGCATGCTGTTCCATTGGTTGATTGTTCTCACTGTCAGAAAATTTCTCCTTATTTCTAGGTTGAATCTCTCCCTGTTCATTTGTATCCATTGTTCCTTGTCTGGCCTTCAGGTGCCTTGGAAAATAGCTTGACCCCCCCCCCCCTCCGTGACATATTTATATTTATACAGAGGCCATAAAATAATTCTACATCGTGATACAATTACAGTCATAGGAATAACAGTAGATTTATAGCTATAAAAATCCTAAGCCTGCTGTCTAACTTTATTAAATCAGGTTTACACAAAAGGGCCCTACCATCTATCTTTTCTAACTCCTGTTCTGAACATGCACTCACAACTATTTCCATTAGTCAGTCTTAGGTCTAGTGAATTCTGTCAATTATTGCTAAGCTATTCTTGAGCGACGTGGTAGCCTTGGCCTCACAATCAGAGGCAAATACTTCTCTCTCTGGGCGCAATGAGTAATTGCTTGTGAATTCTGCGTAGGTAGTGAGGAAAGGCATCAGGCCAGTAAATGCTCAGCTCCAGCTGCCCCGACCCCACCCCGAAGCAAAAAATTGCTGGGGTTATTAAGAGAAAAAAGTCCTGTTAACTCTTATTGTTGTTTTCAGTAACTAATTATAATGTTATAATCTAAATTACGGCATTATAAACTATAACAATATTTATAGCAAATTATGATCCTGGGCTTGAAAACGATGTTAAGTGAGAGGCAGGCAAACCACATTTTCCAAATAATATAGAATCACAACCAAATATTTAACCATTTGCTTTATGAAAAGCTTATTTATAGGTAGCCCTTGCCTTATAACCACAATGGAGCCCAGAATTTTGGTCACATGTCATTGCAGTCATTATGTTGAAGTACCACATGACTGGACTCAATTTTACAAGCATTTTTACAATAACCATAAAACAAGTCACTGTAGTTGTTAAGCAAATCAGATAGTTACTAAACAAACCATGTGTATGCAAAATCCAGTATATCCATTGGCCATTTTATACTGTAAAGTATAAATGCTTATAAATGTGAGCCAGGTGCCTGAAATGCAATCGTGTGACCTGAAGAGGGATGGCAGCAGTCTAACTTTTGAGTACAGGTCATAGGTAGCTTTTTTTTTTTTTTGAGTACAGATCATAAGTCCGTCGTAACTTTGAACGATCATTAAGTGAGAACTGCTTGTAAGGCACGAAGAGCAGTTCTTTTTACTAGTGAGTTTATGATCGGATCAGTTGTGGAAAAGTAATTCTAAACATTGCCAGTTCAACACGTTTAATTCTGTATTTCGGTGTTGCATTTCTTTTACTAGCTCAGTTGCTGTTAGTCCAGGAGAAGAAATTCTGGCGATATTAAAAAAAAATGCCTTTAATTTGGAGGATTTGAGAAAGAGCTCAGATGCTCTACCTCCAGAGGATGGTAAGTAGTGGGAGAGTTTTAAAAATAATGATCAGAATTATAGAAACCTCTAGATATGCTTTCATTTTATTCATTGATTTTTGTTTTTCTTGCTCTTTTGGCCATCCTAAAGGAATGAAAATGACATTTCATTAAATACTTTTAAGGCAGGGGTCCCCAACCCCCAGTCCGCAGCACGGTACTGGGCCGCAGCCCGTTGGGAACCGGGCCACGCAAGCAGCAGGCAAACGCACGGAGTTCCATTCATGCAAGCGAAACCATCCCCACTCCCCAAGCCTGCCTCTGCCAGTCCAGAGCCAAAAAGGTTGAGAACCACTGCCTTAAGAGCATTAAATACCTTTCTTCTTAGGATGCCATAGAAGAGTTTGAAGTGCTACAGCTGAGAATAATCAAATGCATGGAATGGTGATTTTTTTTAAAGTATCTAATTACAATCCCGGGACCATTCAATATTGTAATTGAGAGTTAGTTGTGACAACCAAAATTATGTTATAAAGCCCCCCCATCCAGCACCGTTGTAACTTTGAACAGTTCCTGAATGACTGGACATTAAGCGAGGATTCCCCGTAAGATTATTCCAAGATAAGCATTTGTGAGATTGTGGACTATATTTTACAACCTAAATATAATGTACTCCATCTAATTTATGAGAGAGAGAGAGAGAGAGAGAGAATGGAAATGGAAAAGTGCTCTGCTTTTCTTCAGTTACAGAGACGGAAAGTAAAAGGGAATTTCTGCAATATGGGCATATTTTAAATCACCTGGTTCCCTCCAGTCCCATTTTTCTTTGGCTCTCATTTTTCAGCAGACTTAGTCAGCTGTTACACATTGCAAGCCACTTCCTTATCTTGGGACAAGGAATATTGTCTTATAAAAGCCCAACCAAGCACAGTACCACAGAGAAAGAAAGACAACCCACCCAAGATGAAACCAGCATAGTTGCACAAAGAGCTCTCTGACAAACTGTGGGGCAAAAGGAACAAGTATAAAAACATGGAAAGAGGGGGACACAGCTAAAACAGAATACCAACAAGTAGCCAAATCTGCAAGGGTGGAGTCAGGAAAGTTAAAGTGGAATTATCACTTTCCATGATCTCACTGCTATCTCTCTGTTGATGCAGCATAGGACTGCTTTGGCTTTTTTGGCAGCTGCAGCACACTGCTGGCTCACATGATCTCCTGGGACATCTAGATCCCTTTCACGGTTACTACTGTTGTAGCACTGTTGTACTGCCTATTCTATACCTGTACATTTGATTTTTCCTGCCTAAATGCAGCATGCTGTAGCTGCCAAAATAGTCTTAGGCTGCCTCAATAGAGGGATAGCATGAAGACCACAAAAAGTGATAGTACCACTTAACAAAGAGAAGGATTAGGGATGACATGATGCTGTCTTCCAATATTTGAGATGCAGTCACAGAGAAGAAGGGGTTGACTTATTCACCAAAGTACCAGAGGGCAGGGCAAGAAGCATTGGGTGGGAACTTGTTAAGGAGAGATCCAAGATTTGGAACTAAGGAAAAAAATTCTGACAGAGAGGACAGTTAATCAGTGGAACAGCTTTTGTCTCCCAGAGTTGTGGCTACTCCATTGCTGGATGCTTTTTAGAAAAGATTTAACATCCATTTATCCAGAATGGGATAAGGCAGGTCTCCAAACTTGGTAACTTTAAGACTTGTGGACTTCAACTCCCAGAATTCTCTAGCTGAACTGATTTTTTATTTATTTATTTATTTGTTTGTTTGTTTGTTTGTTTGTTTGGCTTATATGCCGCCCTATCTCCTGAGGGACTCAGGGCGGCTTACAATTAAAACAGTCCCAATACAATTACATAAATGTTAAAGGACATTAAAAACCAAGGTCTCCTTTGTCAATTAGAATATTTTAAAATATATTTAACACCTTCCCTCAGTCCCCATCAGTCCCCATCAGTCCGGGTAGGCTAGTTGGAATAGCCAAGTTTTTAGGTCACGGCGGAAGGAGCGGAGGTCAGGAGCCGTCCAGAGCTCCAGGGGAAGTTGCCTAGTTGGAGGACCCCTGGTATAAGGGCTCCTACCTTGGGCAGGGGGTTGGATGAGAAGACCTGCAAGGTCTCTTTTCAACCCTATGGTTCTAGGTTTGGTTCTACCATCTGAACTCACAACATTATGATATTGTTATTAGTCTATCATCGTTGTTTATCAGTCTGTTATAACTTACAGCATAATAATAGACTGATAACACACTATCATTTTATGATTTTTATTAACACTAGGTAAAATAAACCAGAATAAGCTGTGTTTATCCTTGCCAGACCCAAATTCGATTATACTGTTAGGAGATTTATTTGAACCACTATATAATAGTTAAACTAGGAACTGAATGAAATCACTCCATAAGGAGGACAGGCAGTCTGCCAGATATAATCTTGACCCTTTAACCTGGAATAACATTTCATCAGACTGTTGGATTACATATAACACCATTTCTGTCTTGTCTTATAGTGCTAATATCCCAACTCAGTTTTAGTAGCATATGAGGACCTAGCAATAAGGGAGCCATTGAGTATTAGACAGATATGCAAACTCTGGAGAGTATTTTGATGATTCTGGATTTGGCATATAGCAACATGGCTCCATTCAAACTTAATCAGCTCTGTCACATTTTTTGCAAAAAAACAAAAAGCTTTTTTGGACATTTTCCTAATATATATGCAGCTGTTTGCAACTTTCGCATGTTTTCTTTTTTACAGTCAGCAGTATTAATTATGTGTTTATTGTCTGTAAGCCAGTCACAGTGTGCAGCTGCATAAATTTCTTTTATAAATTATATACATATATACATATATACATATACACATACACACATCACACACACATAAATTATCCTCATACTACATGCTATTCTTTTAGATGACAGTTGGCTGGAGATTTCTCCAGATGCTCTGGATCAGATTCTTAAGGAGACATCTGGCACAAATGGATCTAATTCTGCCTCAGAGGAAAAGCAGAACTATGACTTGACTGAGGTTGCTGAAAGCATGAAGGCTTTTATATCCAAAGTCTCAACATACGAAGGAGCAGAAATGCCACGGTAGGTTAGTTATATGACTGGAGCATGCTTCCATATAATGTAATCATTTCTCTATTGGTGAATCATTTTCAAATAACATAAGCCAAATTTGAGAAACAAACCCTAGGCATTTATATCAAATTTATCACATATGTCAAAACTAATTGTTACTTGGTAAGTAACTTTTAAGTATTTATTAAAATATTGGCTTAAATTGCGAGTGCAACTTTTGTTTAGTTTCCTGAAACTGAAATTCATTTGAACTTGGAGATTTTTGCCAGAAAATAGGTAGTAAAACCCATTCTATATAATGTGTAATAGTCAGAATAAAATAATTTGATATACAACTGCGCCCCCAACCTTCCCATTTTGGCAGCCCAGCACGGGGGAGTGGGTGTGCGCCAGGTGCCTATGTGCGCATGGCTCCATTGGTGCAGACAGCAGGCACGCCCTCCATTTGTGCGAATGGAGCTTTGTGAGCAGACGGCACTTATGCGTGGGCGGCGCTTGCACTCGTGCATGAAGCTCCCTGCGAGTGGAAGGCCCTTGAGCAGAGTGCTCTTGCTTGCAGAGCTTCACTTGTGTGAGCAAAGAGTGCTCCCACACAAGTGCTCTCCACTCGTGCGAGTGGAGCTTCCTGCCCAAGCACAAGCGGGTGGAGCTTCGCACGCATGCACTTGCCCATCGCTTGCACAGCCCAGTTTCGAACAGGCTGCGGCCTGGTAGTGGGCCAGAGGTTGTGGACCCCAGTATAGATCTATCCATCTTCCTGATTCAGGCAAATTGTATAATAGCAAAGAATACTGCATGTTTAGTTTAATTGAATAGTAATTAAATAATTTAACTGTTTTTGGTTTGCTCAATCCTATTGCCACAATCAATATTGATGATTAACCCTTATTGTTAATTGTAGTTTGTATTTAAACATATTTTAATATAATATTTATGCAATATTTATTTGTAAAAATCTTTATCACTGCATAGGAAAACATGCAGTTCCATGCTGATCATTTTGTTAGGGACCTATGTAGACATTCAAAAGAAGAGAGAGGGAATTTTCACCAAATCCCAGTGCATTCTGACTACCCTGTCTATTCCAGAAAAGAAAAGCGAAGGGGTGAAGAAGTAATTCTGTATACAGAAATTGCTGCTGATTCTAAGAAATCATTTCCAAAGTCTTCTGTATTATATCTTTACCTCAAATGCCACCAACATAAAATATAATTATGATTTCTTAACTTTCAGATCTTCCACTGAGGGCCCTGTCAGTTTTGATGTTGACTCATTCACAGAGGCTTTGGATAAAATCCTGGGTGAGTTGCCTGGATCAGGCAAGGGGATTGGCAGAATGAAATGGTTTGAGATTAACGTTTTCCTCTTATCTCTGTCCTGGAGTCACACATAGTTTTGGATACTTCACTTTCCCTCTCCCCAAGTATTACTTGCTTTTGGTCTTAATTCTGACATCATTTCTGTGTTGCTTCTAGGGGCAAATTCCGAGGAGCTGGACTCTGACGACTTAGAAGAAGAGGAAGAATTTGAATTCTTAGACAGTGACGAAGAGAGTGACTTAAAAGCTGATTCTCAAGGAGATACAGCATCTTGGAATGAAACCACCGAAAATCTCCAAACATACATGAATGAAATGGATCGTGAATTATCATCCACCGCTATTGGCAAAAGCTTTACCAATCAGAAGAAAGGGGTATGTTTAAACTTATACCATCTTACTGGTGACTTAAGAGGAAGGAATGGCTGTTGGGGTTATTGTTTTTCTTTCTATAAGTCAGCTATAATATGAAATCACACAGCATTTGTCTTTTTCAATCTAAATGACATCAAAGTCCAGTGTTAACAAAAATGTCTTATTTATTGTCTTATTTATCATAGGAGAGATCTGTTAAAGTATTTCCACATGAAGACCCTAACCCAGATTTGGAAGGCAATCAGAATAAAGAAGATCCTGATACAACACCTGTGGACATTGACTTGAACCTAGTAACTAACTTGTTGGAATCCTATAATGCTCAAGATGGATTAGCAGGACCTGTTTCTAACATTCTGCAGAGCATGGGAGTGTATTTGCCAGATAATACTGACCCAAAACCTCACTAGCAATTCATGGATGCAATAAATTGGTTTCCTCGTTTCAAGGATATATTGCTAAAGTAAAAGCATTTAAAAAACAAGCTTTTTAATGAAGTTCCCTAAAGATGCTTTTGCAAGCAGGTTTGAATAATTTGGAGTAATCCTTCTCAACTACTTAACCATCTTGTGGAATCTGTTTTCTGAAATAATAATAGTAAAGCGCTGGAAAAAAAGGACTCTTGCAAATATTTTTAAAATCCATTTTATATTCATTAAAATACTTGGAATTTTCTTGCAAACATCTTGATTTTTTCTTTAAAAAAAACAAAGAACTTTATCTACAATGTTTTATTTATTAAAATTATATAATAAATAACTTTTCAGCAATTGGAATACATTGAAATATTAAAATGAAGTGACATAGCAAAACAAGTATAAACATAAACAATTCAACATACAGAGAGGCAAATGCATGTTTTAAATGTCTGAAATACAATCCTCGGCATTCAGAAAGAAAAGGCATTAAATATTTTACAGATGCTTCCAAATTAGCAGGAGGAGAATATTCCGAATAGCACCATCAAGAAGAAACTGCCTTGTAGCTCTTAGTGATTGACACTAATTTGATTAATACTGATTTGACAGGTATGAGCAGGCAGGGCTATTGTTTATAAATAGACAGTCAAAATTGAACAAAGATTTTTGTTTTGTTTCAATGTTTAAGTACAGGTAAGTTATAGGCGACTGGCCATTACTGACTGCACAAAAGATGTGCTCTTTAATAAGCATTTTTGCTTCTCAGCTTCAGAGCTGAAACTGAATTCATCTGCCAGCGTTTAGGCTACGGCTTACATAAAGTTCAGGTCCACTCTACTAAAGTTTTCAAAGTAGATATTGATAAATTCTGCCATTTTAGAGATGCTCAGTTAAAAGTAAAAGGCTTGTCCTCTTAAGATTGTTTTTACATATATTCTGAATTGCGGTTGTCTAGCAGAGGAATCCCCAAACCCTTCAACAACTCCCAAACATGTTATTAATAGCAGACTAACAATGAAACAAAAAACAATACACCAATCAAAGAATGACCAAGGAGAAAACTACTCCCTCACCAACACTGACAAGGCAAGTTACTGTATATAAACAGAGCAAACCCCACACTCAATAGCACTGAAGATGTTACCTAACCAGGTAATGAAATGTCTGCAAGCAAACAAGCTCAGAGAGCACCAAGGATTCAGCAATTACCATATCTAGTGATCTCTGCATTGCATGTTATTAAAAAAGTTCCCTAGCTAGAAAGGATAAGTGATACTTCACAAGAATAAAACCCTTCTATTCCTTCTTGTATATTATAAATGATGTTAAATTCTTAATAAGAGGTAAAATGAATGTGGGGCCCTTGGTGCTCTCTGAGTTTGGTTGTTTTCTTGCAGACATTTCATTATATAAACTAGGTAACATCAAGTCCTAGTAAGGGATGGGGTTTGCTCTATATTCTAACGGCTTTATGTGGAATCTTAAAGAATAGTTTCAGAATCACCAATGAGCAGAATCAGTTTCAGCAGCTGAACTAAAAAATCAAGTTCAGGTATGAAAAGTAGTAAATGTAGAGATGAGATTCTCTTTACCAGTAGAGTAATATTTCCCAAAACTAATTATGTAATTTTAATTCTACCTTTAAAATTAGAAATTTAACTGAAAGAGGTATGTATATTTCATGAACTTCACCTTACATTTACATGGCAGAGAATGAGACAATGGATATTCTAATCAGATTTCCTATTGAAAAGGCTGCAGGAGAAGATGGATTATATGATGAGCTATATAAACATAGATTTTCATGCAAGCTTTAATTATATAAACTCGACATTAATCCATGCTGGATTGAATGTAAACATTGTGGCTTAAATGGCCTGTTAAAAAGGAGATTGTTCATTATTTTACTATGAGTTCTCTTCAGTTATCTTGGGATTTTAGTCATCTGGCATTTTGAAATGCCAAAAGGAATTACAAACTTGAGATGTGTAGTGGAAGATTTGATGTGTTACAGCAATATATTTCATCACCTACTTCTCAATGACATGCCATATCCAACACAATCAACTGGTGTTTGGTTAAAAACACCAGACATTTAAACAGTAACAAAGTCCTCTTTTTCGTCTCTCTAAAGCTGTTGACTAACATTTCAACATCAATAGCATCTATGAAAACGAGATCGAATTGACAAGAGATAGTAGAGCTCAAGTTTCTTTCTCAGGAAGTTCACTTTCCATTTTAGGATTTTCTTTCATACGCTGGATGAACCCAGGTGGTATGGATGGGTCTTGTTTAAATTACTGTTTCCCCATTTTAGTTTTGAATGTTTACAGTCTGTATTTGGAGAAGTTACTCTTCCCTCTGGGACTCAGTAAATCTATTTTCTTATGACCTAGAAAGTGATGCAGCCTTCATAATATATGTTAGCACAATATAAGGCTACAGGCCTTCCCTGCTATGCTCCAAAACCACCCATGCTTGGAACACATCTATAAAAGTTATGCAACAAAGAGTAAAATATAAAAGTTCCTTATATTTATTATCAAAATATTTGAGCAACGCTTTTTACCTTTCCCAGGATTGATCTAGTTCAGCCGTGGGCAAACTACGGCCCGCGGGCCGGATCCGGCCCATTCGGCTGTTCTATCTGGCTCGCGGAGCCGAAAGAGCGGAGGGTTCTCTTGCTCTCCCAGAAGGCTACGTGAAGTAATCTGACTTCTGGTGTGTCCCATGAAGGAAGCTTCCCTGAAGACTACAAAGCCTGATTGTGTGGCGCGCCGTCTACTTTCTGCAGAGCTCGGAAAAGCCACACCAAACGAGCCCCCTGGATTGGATTCAGCGAGATTTCACTTGCTGTAAACCCTTCAGATGGTCGGGACTGCCGCCACCTCTTCCCCGGTTTGGAAACGGGTGGTCTCGCTTCTCTTGATGCTGGTTGGTGGGAATTAGGCACCCCATGACGAGCTGTCCAGGAGGATGGGCGGGCGGAGCCCCTGCGGTCTCTGCTACCTTGCCCAGGAGATACAAAGGCGCCTTCCACTCCACCCGGTGGGGGGGGGGCAGGAGCTCCGTGGCCTGGCTTTAAGGGTCGCAGAACCAAAAAGAAAACGAACTCGGACGGCGCTTCTCTCTGCCTTGCCCTGCCTGCCCGCCTGCCGTCCAAACCAGGAGAACCCGGCCGGGGCGCCCCTCCGCCCTCCGCTTGTTGCCCTTCTCGCTCCGCCGCCGACTCCTGGCTCCCACTTGCCCTGTTGGCGCTGCGTCCAGTCCCTCCCTGCCCGCGCGCCCGGGATGTCCTTCCCGCAGCTGGGCTACCCGCAGTACCTGAGCGCCAGCCAGGCTGTCTATGGCGGCAGCGACTGCCCAGTGGTGCTGGCTGCCGCCGCAGTCACTGCCGCCTCAGGCCGTCCGGGAGGTGCTGAGCAGCGGCTCCACCGCCGCCGTCACCTCAGTCCTGGGCATGTATGCCGCCGCCGCCGGACCCTACAGCACGGTCAACTACAGCGCCTTCCTGCCCTACACCGCTGACTTGACCCTCTTCTCGCAGATGGTGAGTCTGGCCTCGAGCGGAGGGGAGGGCAGAGGGGGGGCGTGACCAGGACCCCGGGAAAGTTCGCTAGTGGCCCCTTTTCCATAGAGTGTATGTCTGTATTTTCTTTTTACAATTACTTTTGCAAACCTGCTTCGAAAAAAAATCAATGTCTTTGCAAAGGAATCTTTAGCTTTTCCACTCGGGTGGTTTTTAAACATTTTAAAATGTTCTATTTAAAAGACACATGTACAAACACACACACACAGGAGGAGAACTTTGACACTGATAGAAAGCAAAGGGGAATAAAAAATCTTGTTTCTCCTCAGGGTAAACTTTATTCCTAGAAACCAGAGCCTAGACTTGAACAGGTTCCCCCCGAAGCTTGAAAAACAGTCATAAAATAATGTGTGTTCGTGTGGACTTGCTTAAATGTGCAGTTGGTGGTAATAATGGGGCCTAATGAGGTTGTTGGAAGATAAAATGTTATATATTACCACCAACTGCACATTTAATCAAGTCCACACGAACACACATTATTTTATGACATGCACCATTGCACATTAGCATCAACGCAAACATGATGGAAACCTGTGTACCCTGCATTAACCCTAGCTGCGCTGCATTGCAGTACTGCATCACACTGCAACAGCAGCATGGCTAGTGTGAACTAATTCAGTGGGTTGAACAAAAAGATTGTATAGAAATGTGATGAACTAAAGATTTTATTACAAAATCGCTTAATTTCAGGGTTTCCGAAGTAAATGGACAAATGAAAAACTGAAAATCAAATGTTGATATCTAGTACTTGGATGAAACCCTTTCCTGGTAATGACAGCCTGAAGTCTTGTACTTATGGACATCACCAGATGCTGGGTTTTCTCCTTAGTAATGCTCTGCCAGGCTGTCACAGTAGGGGTATATATATAAATATCCTGCCATTTCCAGCTTTTAATAAGAAAAACTGTTGCAATGGGCATTTAAAAGTGGCACTTGGTTGTTTTTATAGAGTCCAGTGGATGCAATCTGACATTGATAATGGGCTCTTTCACACTATGTGCACTGCGGCTGTTTTTTGCCAGTAACGGAAGTGCTAGTGGTAACTACTGGTTACCCATGTTTTGCACTGCCCTAGCACCTCCCATTCAAGTGTGTCTGGAAGACACAGCAATGTGCAGCTATGTGTGTTACCATAAACAAAGGGCCTGTGTGAAAGATACACAGGTTTCCTATGGAGGAAAGGGGTGGTTCTCTATGGTCAGGGTGTGCCTCTGTCCCATGTCTGAACTTTTTCAGATGATTTTTTGTTATATATATATATATTTTAGAAGACCAAAAATGTTATAGTAGAGCAAATTTAATCACTTATTTTTATACTTTACTGTCTTATTTTAGTAAAGAATTTAATAAGAGAATGGTACTGTTGGTTTTAGCCCAATATTAAACATGAGTGGACCAAAGAAAAGGAAAGTGGACAGTAAATGCCGAGTGTTTAAGAGGGAGTGGACAACAAAATATTTTTTCACCAAAGTCCAATCAATGCTGGTATGTCTGATATTCCAGGAAACACTTGCAGTCTTCAAAGAGTACAACCTCAGCCGTCACTTTGCCACAAAGCATGGCAACTATGCTAGCAAGCAGTCACCTCAAGAACGGGAGGCTACTGCACAGAGGTTAATGGCTAAATTACAGGCTCAGCAAAATGTCTTTCACAGAAAAACTGCAATTCAAGAGACAACTATCAAAGCAAGTTTTATGCTATCATTCATATTAGCAAAAGCTAGCAAACCTCTCTCTGAAGGCGAGTTTTTGAAAGAATGTATGATAGAGACAGCAGGTCTCTTGTGTCCAAAGAGCAAAGGCAAGTTTGAAAAATTCAGCTTATTGCGCAGGACAGTGACTCGTCGAGTGGAACTGATTGATGAAGACTTGGTCAGCAAGTTAAATAGTAAGGTAGAGTTCTTTAAGTTTTATTCACTAGCATTGGATGAAAGTAATGACGTAAAGGACACTGCTCAGCTCTTAATTTTTATCCGAGGGATTAGTGACAATTTTGAAATTACGGAGGAGTTTTTAGCCATGGAGCCACTGAAAGGAAAAACACGGGGAGAGGACTTGTATGACCGGGTATCTACTGTCATCGAGAAAATGAAGCTACCATGGAGTAAACTTGCTAATGTCACGACAGATGGAACTCCAAATTTAACTGGAAAAAATCTTGGACTGCTAAAAAGAATTCAGGATAAAGTGAAAGATGAGAACCCTAACCAAGATGTTATTTTTCTTCACTGTATTATTCACCAGGAATCATTGTGCAAGTCTATATTACAACTTAATCATGTTGTTAATCCTGTCGTAAAGCTTCTTAATTTCATTCGAGCAAAGGGACTTCAGCACCGTCAGCTTATTAAGTTTCTGGTGGAAACTGATGCGGATCACCACGACTTACTTTACCACTCTCGTGTCGGCTGGTTGAGTTTGGGCAAAGTTTTCCAACAAGTGTGGGAGCTCAAAGAAGAGATTGGTGCATTTTTGAAATTAAAGGGGAAGTCTGACGAATTTACTGAGCTGAGTGACAAGAATTGGCTGTGTGACTTTGCATTTGCTGTAGATATATTTTCACATTTGAATGAGCTAAATGTGAAGCTACAGGGAAAAGATCAGTATGTACATGACATGTACACTAATGTGAAAGCCTTTAAATCGAAGCTGATTTTCTTTTCCAGACAAATTTCAGACAAAGTCTTCACTCATTTTGCCACACTAGCCACACAGAAGGAGACCATCCAAAACGTGAAGAAACAGAGCAAATCACTAGATGACCTGCATGCAGAATTCTATCGTCGGTTTTCTGATGTTGAAAAAATTGACCAGTTACTTCAACTGGTGGCCTGTCCTTTGTCACAAAACCCTGAAACAGCACCAGAAGAGGTGCAACTGGAACTCATCGATCTTCAGTCTGACTTTGTCCTACAGGAGAAATTCAGCTCTCTTGAACTAAGAGACTTTTATGCTTCACTTAATGAAGCCACTTTTCCAAACATCTGGAGGATGGCACAGAAGATACTGGTGCTGTTTGGGTCAACCTATGTTTGTGAGCAGACATTTAGCATCATGAACATCAACAAAGCCCCTCACAGATCCAGCTTAACTGACGAACACCTCAGATCTATCCTGAGAATAGCCACAACAAAACTAACTCCAGACTTTGATGCATTAGCTAAAAAAGGAGACCAACAACACTGTTCCCATTGAAGTTGATGTTTTAAAGACCAAAAACCTTTCAACCCAGTCTACATTGCCATCTACATCTACGCCGGGCATAATTTGGAAGTTGCACTAAAGAAAATGTTTAATTTACTGTTTACACATTTTGTTCTTTTCTATTTGTTTTAGTTTTAAATTATTTTATTATATTTAAGTTTAATTTGAAAGGCTTTTGTACCTTTCCTTTGTTAGGCAATTTTATTTTGCCTTTGCCATCTTCAATATAAGGTATGTTATTGTGCTATGATTCCTCCATTTTTTGAAGTTTCAAATTATAATAATTAGTGTTTACATTCTTCTTGTTAAAATGTTTGAAATGAATAAAACTATTGAAATAAAAAAAAAAGACCGTACCCTTTTATGTAATGATGTTTACTTTGAATTTATATTAGTTCACACAAACACTCCATCCATGCTTTTGTTCTGGCCCTCCGGTCCAGTTTAAGAACCCATTGTGGCCCTCGAGTCAAAAAGTTTGCCCACCCCTGATCTAGTTACTATACATTAACAAGGATCTATTAATGGTCAAGCCAATTATTTCATATAGGGAGAAGCCATTTATTTCATCATCAATCTCTGTGAAATGTTGAAATTGAAAGACTTAATTATTTAAATAATAAGGGGAACTTAAGAGGTTGGATTAACTAATCAAATAGAAGAAGACATTGAAAATAAAAAGTAGAGTGATTAGCAGGGAAAAGAGATCAACTAATAAAACACAAAGTGGATGGTGGTGTGGGCAGAAGTAAACAGACGTCTTAGAAATATGACAAGTGCTATAACAACAACCTTAAAAACAGCAAAGAAGACAACATCTCATCATTGATAGTTTCATCTCCACCTGGCCAAAAGATGACTGAGGGAATGTTGGGTGCGAAAAAACAAAGTGTAACATCTAACATACAAACAATGCGAACAATGCTTTTGGCAATTCAAGAAACCATGATGAGGATGCAGGAAAGTATGTCAAAAAACCATGTGGAAATGAAAGAGGACATTAATAAAGTGAACGCTAAAGTAGGTACGATACAACAAGCCATCAAGAAGAATGAACAAAAAATGCAGGTAGCTATTATATTTATTGTCTACTTATGTTTATACATTTAGATTATATTTCTTTTATATAATTATCTAGGTGGATAAATTTTATATTTGAATTATTTTCTTCTCTTTACATTTAAAAATATTAATAAGCTGTTGATAAGTGTGGATATTTATATAGTTGGATGCTTTACTTAAAAACATCAAATTTTGAATCTGCCAATTTGCTAATTGAGTATCTGTTGATTATCTTTCCTTTTTTTTTTCTATTGGGATATAATAACCTGAATGCTTTTTGGAAACCATTAAATAGTCAGATATATTTCAATATATATACCATAGACTTAGAGCTAGTGTAATTAAGTAATTATTAACTTATTTAACAGAATTATATTTATATTTACAGAAAGTTTAATTAATCTGTTGTAACTACTGAATAGAGTGGTGAACATCGAGACCTTATACAATAATATAATACCATAATTTTTTTAAATAAGTACCATATTACACTAACAATTAACTTTTAAGGAAAATAATTTCAAGTTGTTTAATGCCAAGTTGGGACAATGTTTATAATATCCTCAAAAACCAGAAAGAGATATTAGAAGAAATGACCACTATAAATAACACAATAATTAAGACAGGAAAGAAGACCACACCAACCCCAACATCCTCAGCAACAACAGCTTCACTGAAGACTCAAAGAACAATAGAAGGAATGCTGATGGCTGAGAAACAAAATACCGCTTCAAATATCAATATTCAAACCTCGTTACTGACACTGCAAGAATCGATGGCTAAACTCCAAGAAATAATGGTAAAGAATCACTCAGAAACAAGAGCTGGTATTAATGAGCTGAAGGAGGAAATGGGGATATTAAAAACGGAAATGAGATAGACATGTCAAAACTCGATGTAAAAGTAGGATCAATTCAACAAGCAATAGAAAGGAATGAAAAAACTATTAAGGAAGTAGAGAAAAGAATGGAACAAACAGAGAAGAAGCTAGAAACAGTGGACCGACAAATAAAAATAGTGAGTAAAGACATGGAGGACTCCTTAATCTATACTGAAATGGATAAAGCTGCATCGTACTTAAGATTCCAAAACATAGTGGAAACTAAAGTTGAGGACTTGGCACTAGTGATGGCAGAAATTTTGGCTGAAGCACTAGATAGAGATAAGGAGGAAATGTTAAAGGAAATGGATGACCTATACAGGGTTAGTACGAGTTACACAAGAAGAAACAAACTTCCAAAAGAGGTCCACATCCAATTTATGAGAAGGAAAGTTCGAGATATAATATGTAAGATATCCAGAGAAGAAGCAATAGTATATAAAGGAAAGCAGATCCAGATCCTCAAACAAATCCCGAGAAGAGTAAGGGAGCAGAGAATGAATTATACATTTTGGCTACACAGTTGAACAAATGAGATATTCTATTCTATTGGCTGATTCCAGAAGGGATGCTGGTTACTTGGGAAGAGAGGAAGAAAGACACTCTGGAAAAAGCACAAAAACTGTATGAGCAACTGGCGGGCTTGGAGGATCAAAGCAGCAAAGATTTAGATTCAAAATCTCAAGAAGAACAAAACCAACAAAAAAATAAAGACGAAGAACAAGAAGTAAAAAAAACTAATCAGCAACAACAGGAAAGAGAAGACCCTAAACCAATGAATAGAACACAAAGGGAAATAAGAGCAATCAGGAGACAAAATACTAGATACAATTAGAACTATGGAAAAAGAGGTGAAACTTTTATCTATTAACATAAATGGCTTAAACTCAACAACAAAAAGAAAAAGGATTTTGGCAAAGTTAACAAAACAAAATGCAGATATTATATGTTTACAGGAAACCACATACCAAAAATAGATGAAAAATATCTGGATTGTCCGAAATTGAGGACACTGTTTACGGCTGCTGCAGACCATGAAAAAAAGAAAGGAAAAGCTGTTTATATCAAAGAAAAGTTAAAGGCAAACTTAATATTTGCAGACCCCAAAGGAAGAATTCTGGCAATAGAAATACAAATAAACTTTAAAAAATTTTTTACTAGTGGTAATTTACGCCCCCAATGACAATCAAAAAGAATTTTGTAAAGCCCTATATCATTGGTTGGCAAACCGCGGCTCGCAAGCCACATGTGGCTCTTTGGCCCCTTGAGTGTGGCTATTCCACAAAATACCACATGCGGGCACGCGCGTACAGTACAATTGAAACTTCGTGTCCCATGCGCAAAAGTCGGTTTTCAGCCTGGTCGAGTCTATTTTGAAGAAGTGGCATTAGAAGAAGTGGGGGGTGTCGTTCAGTCGGGTGACGGGAGACACAGTGCAGGCGGGCTGCGGGATACGCAGCGCGGGGGAGGCGCACATGATTCATGCATGAGTTGAGTGAGCCAGTCAGTCAGCAGTCTCATTGTGCAGTGGTTAGTGCTAGTCGCATCCGCAAATCACGCACAGGTGACAAAAGTACCTACTCGAAGCATAAAGTTACCTGTATTTTTCTAACCAGCTGCAAATCCTACAGGTATTTTTATCATTAAGTATGATATCAAGTTTTATTCAACATACCTATAGTTTAACTAAGACTTAAAACTGTTCTGATATCTGTGGACATCTTCAAGCCCTTATCTTGCCTGGTTTGTGTTGTTTTTTACTCTTTATAATTTAAACGTCATTTCCTCCTTCTTGTAACTGCTCGTGTGGGAGTTTTTTGTCTCCAGTCAAGGATATTTGGAGCTTGGAAGCAAAGTGAAGGAATAAAAGGGGCTTCACCTGCTTCTTGTGACTGTGTTTATTTTGTATCCCACCCTGGCTCATCACAAATATGGAAACAAATTTGTAATGTAACAAAGACGAATACATGTGCAGGTGAACGGAGTGTGGGATTTGCTTTTGGAACGCAGAAGGAGACCTAAAATGCCGACGATACAGATGAAGAAGAAGGAGAAAGAACAAAGAAGCGGGAGGAGTTAGAAACAAGAGAAACCAGTGAAATGTAATGGTAAATAAGTTAAGAAGAAACAATAAGTTGAGCAGGAGATATTAATGATGAATTTAATAGATAATAGAATTTAATAGATAAAGAGGGGGAAATGAGAGGCAAATGTTGATAAATTAGTGAAATAATAAAGCAGAGATTAAGAAAGGGAGTGGGTCAACTGGGAGGAGTGGGAGAGAAAATTTGAGCCAAAAATAATAGTAAATGGTAAGCAAAGAAAAAATGATCTTATACAACAAGGAAAATTAGAGATAAGGGTTAGAAGTGGAAAAAATGAGAATCCACATGAAGAGGGATTCTTAGAGTAAATAAACAAAAGATCTTGAAAAATGGGATTAAAAATTTGATACAGCTATAATCCGTGGATTCCTAAAAGGAGCATCCAATATCAAACTTCCAGTGGTCCATAGGTTCCCCACTTGGGATCTCACCAATCTTCTACAAGCATTAACGCACGCTCCATTTGAGCCTCTTAGCTCCATTAGTTTGCGTATGTTATCTCTTAAGGTGGCTTTTCTAGTGGCCATAACTTCGGCCAGGAGAATTTCTAAGATGGCTGCTCTATCTGTTATGGAAGATCTTTGTATCTTCCACCCAGACAGGGTTGTTCTGAGATTAGATCCCACATTACTACCCAAAATCAATTCCTGGTTCCATAGGGCACAGGAGCTCATATTACCAAATTTTTGTCCCAATCCCATGCGTACAGGTGGGGCATACTCTGGATGTTCGTAGAATGTTAAAGATCTACATCCGCAGAACACAGGCCATCCGTAAGACAGAGGCACTTTTTGTATCCTTCCAACCGGGCACATTGGTTTCAAAGGTGACACCATGTCATGCCCCTGGTGGAGACTGATTCTGAAGGAGAGGAGGAACAGTCAACAGTGAGTGGAAGTGTGGCTCCAGAGGTAGTAGAGGAGGCTGGGGAAGGGCAGAGGCCAGCTGAGCAGTCAGAGGAGGACCCAGGCCCATCCCCTATCCATCCTAGGGCATGCAGTGAGGAGAGGATCAGGGAAAAACGTGGTCTACTGGGGAGGAGAGGGCCATGATCCTCTTCATGGGTTGCAGGTGTGAGATCTGCATAAGAATTTGGACCTGCGTGCTAACCAACGCTGGAGACAGAAGAGTGTTTTATTCCTGGATGAGGTTTATCTTGGTTGGCGTTCTTCCAATGGACTATACCTGGTTATCTTCTTGAAGTTTGTAATTAATTATCCTGGTCTGTCATGGAATTTTCTTCAGTGTGGTTTGTTTTTGGTTTTTTATTGCTTCGTTATCTGCTCTTCGAATTTGGACTGTATTTCTTTCATTTGGAATGTTATTTTGGAAAGAGTTTAATCTCCAACTGTGAACAATTGAACAGTGAAGCCAAGTTGAAGGCTTTAAAAAACATTTATGTTTTGGTTTTTGTTACATTTGTGATACACTCCGGGTCATCACACACCGTCTACAGTGGGCAGGTGGATACGTTCCTGCATATCCAGGGCCTATAAAAGCAGGACTATTCTGGTGCCTCAAGGGCTCACTGCCCACTCTACGAGAAGTGCATTGACAACAGCAGCATGGGCCACACAGGCACCTACTGAATAGATATGTCGAGCGGTTACGTGGTCGTCACCCTCACCATTCATCAAGCATTACTGCTTGGAAGCCTTCATGTCAGCTGATGTGGTGTTTGGCAGAAGGGTTCTGCAGAGCGTGCATAGACACCAATGTGAGCAGGACCAGACTTGAGGCCTCCTGGGGACAGTCCAGCTTTGGTATGTCTCACTCTCTCTTGCACAAGGCCAATGGTCAGGGCCAGAACAGGGCAGAAATATCAACTAGTTAGAGTTGAGAGCTGTCCATTTGGCTCTCAGAAGCTTCAAACATTTAGAACAAGGGACTCACATTATATAATGATTATAATGGACAATGTGGCCACCAAGGCCCACATAAACAGGCAAGGGGGGACAAGGTCCAGATCTCTGATTATGGAAGTGGAAAGCCTGGGCCGCTGGGCAGAAAAGAATCTCTTGTCCATTTGGGCAGAACACATTTCAGGAATAGACAATGTGCAACTGGACTGGCTCAGCAGAGCCAAGATAGATCATTCAGAGTGTAGTCTTCATCCCCTTTTATTTCAGGAGCCGACAAGGAGGTTCAGCCAACCAGTAGCGGACATGTTGGCTACTCCAAGCAATACCAGACTACCCAGGTTCTTAACCAGATTTGTGACCCCAGGAATAGAGAGGACCAATGTAGAGGTGGTATTCATCTGGTTCACAGCGGTTCTGGCGACCCTGGTTTTCCACAGAGCTCCGAGAAATGAAGCGACGGAGGCCTAGAGAGCTGTTGGAGATCCACTAGGTCTGAATCTGACCAATCGCAGTTAAGAACCTATATTAGGTCTTATCTTGCTGCGATAACAGCAGTGAAATGTGCCTACTTCTCTGCTCTCATTGCGTCCGCAGATAATCACCTGGCCGCCCTGTTCAGGGTCTCCCGTTCCCTCCTTAACCAGAGGGAGGGGGAGGACCCTCTTTAGGGACGTGCCGAGGAGTTTAGCCTACATCTGACGGACAAGATCGCTCAGATTCGGACAGGCTTGGACTCCAACTGGCTAGAGTCTGACGAGGGCATAACGTCGGGTCTGGCTATTACAATCTGGGATGAGTTTGACCCTGTGACCCCGGATGATGTAGACAGGGTCTGATGGGAATATGGCAACTGGTCTTAGAAATTTTATGTGGGAGGAGTTTGATTCTGTAACTCCAAATGAAGTGGACAGAGTCATGAGGAGGCTGAGTTCTGCCATGTGTTTGTTGGACCCGTGTCCCTCCTGACTGGTGTATGCCACCTGAGAGGTTACATGAGGCTGGCTCCAAGCAATTATAGATGCTTCTTTGAGTGAGGGTTTCTTCCCTGCCACCTTGAAAGAGGCGGTAGTGAGACCCCTCCTCAAAAAACCTACCTTGGACCCAGCTGATTTAAACAACTTCCGTCCAGTCTCCAACCTTTGCTTTGTGGCGAAGGTTGTTGAGAGCGTGGTAGCCTGACACTTCCACTGTTTCTGGATGAAACTGACTATCTAGACTCATATCAATCAGGTTTCAGGCCCGGGCACAGCACGGAGACGACATTGGTCGCACTGGTGGATCATCTCTGGAGAGCTCGGGACAGGGGTTATTCCTCTGTCCTGGTCCTGTTAGATCTCTCAGCGGCTTTTGATACCATTGACCATGGTATCTTGCTGCGACGGCTTGAGGGGCTGGTACTGGGGGGCACTGTTTTACCTTGGTTCTCCTCCTACCTCCCTGGACGTATGCAGGTAGTGTTAGCAGGAGGGCAGAGATCGGCCCCGAGGCCCCTCCTTTGTGGGGTACCTCTGAGGTCAGTTCTCTCACCCCTCTTGTTCAACATCTACATGAAGCCGCTGGGCGAGATCATCCGTGGTTTCGGGGTGAGGTATCATCAGTATGCTGATGATACCCAGCTCTATATCTCAACACCTAACCAACCCAGTGATGCCCTTGAAGTGATGTCCCGACGCCTGGAAGTGGTACAGGACTGGATGGGGAGGAACAGACTCCGGCTCAACCCGGCTAAGACCGAGTGGCTGTATGTACCGGCATCTCAAATAAGCCAGGATATTCCATCTCTAGTTATGGGGGAGAGGTGTTACCCCCCATAGATAAGGCTCGCAACTTGGGTGTCCTCCTGGATGCACAGCTCAGTTTAGAGGAGCAGGTGGGAGCCATGGCCAGGGGAGCATTTGCACAGGTTTGCCTAGTACACCAGTTGTGACCCTTCCTGGATCAAGATGCCCTGCACGGTCACTCATGCCCTCGTCATCATTCTCAATGCTCTCTACTACTGCACCCAGATTCAACTGTGAGGAATGCACAGCCAGCAGGTTGTGATGGGAGGTTCCCGATACTGCCATGTTCTCTCCTGCGTGTTACACCTCACTGCGTGAGCTGCACTGGTTACCAGCTGCCCTCCGGGTGAGATTCAAGGTGCTGGTGTTAACCTATAAAGGCCTTCATGGCATTAGACTGGGATATTTGCAGGAAACCCTGCTGCCGATAACAACTTCCCAATGACCCGTGCGCTGCCACCGGCTGGGCCTTCTCGGGGTGCTGTTGGCCAGTCAATGCCGGCTAGCGGTGCCCAGGGGTAGGGCCTTTTCTGTGGGGGCACCCACCCTTTGGAACAAGCTTCCCCTGGAGCTGTGGATGGCCCCTGACCTCCAATCCTTCTGCCGCGACCTAAAAATTTGGCTGTTCCAACTAGCCTATCTGGACTGATGGAAAAGGGGGGAGGGTCTTTAGTGGTTATCTATATACTTTAATTCGATCTATGAAATTGGCAACTTAATTAACTTTAATATTTATATTTATACTGTTTATTTTTTAGTATTTTAAGCCGCCCTGAGTCCTTCGGGAGATAGGGCGGCATATAAATCTCATAAATAATAATGCTCATTTCATCATCACCAATCTATTCTATAACAATATATCCTTACTTTACCTTACCTCTGTAATTCTATTATACTTATAAAGTATTATAAAATATTTCATAAATGAAAAAGCAAAGCTGAAACAAATATCAATAAATACAGCAGTGTAACAGAAAAAAATATTTAAATTTCTTTGTATTGACTTATTTCTAATTTTGTTAATTATATCAACGTTTATAATTATCAACCTTCTGTATTTAATTCATAATGATCATTCTCCGCCTAATTTCTACCTCTTACCTCTATCCATTTCTGCACATTGTAATTTTTTAATTTCACTTTCATCTATGGGGATCTCTTCGTTTTTCCACTATTGTGCAAACATAATTCTAGCCGCTGTTAACATGTGTAACATTAAATATGTATTGTACTCCCTTTATGTGGGTACCAACAAAAATATTTCTGGTTTTATAATTTAAATCTATATGTTACTTTACCATTTTTGCTAACCTGGACACTATATCCTCTTGAATAGCTACACTAGCAGTGCCCAATACTGAATTCATATATTCCAGTTTTTTAAACTGAGGAATAAATTTCAGAAAAAGAATTCAGTATTGCTCTGTGAATGTGCCTATCAATTCCATTTGTAATCTAACTTCTTAGATGATTTTGTACTATTATCTTTTTTTTGTACTATATATATATATCTGCATAAGGCTGTAAAAAGCTTCAGTATGTTTTTAAGCTGCATTCTGAACAGGTTAGGCGACCAAACATGGCTTCCCCTGGCTTCTCTCTCTCTGCTATAGAGAGAGCATTCCATCCTGGACCGTTGGTCCAGGTAAGTAGTCTTGGCTAGGAAAGATTTTTGTGCCACTACTGGGACAAAATAACAAACGCCCTTGGTTTGTTAATAGCATTTCCATTTTAAAAGTTTCTTTTTCAATTAATGAATTGTAATTATGAAAATATCAGCTATTCTTTTATATACACAGTGCAACGTCTTTTTTATAGACTGTCATTTTCAAATCCACTTTCAGTTCCATCTCATTCTTGTCTGGTGAAACTTCTTCCTCTTCCATAACATCTTTTAAACACTAACTAGCTATAGTGTCAGGGACTATTAAAAGTAACTGAATATTACTGATCTCCGTTCCTTGCCTGCTTTCTTCACTTGCCACTGCCTTCACCACTCAACTTACAACAACAATCGAGTCCAAACCACTGTTGATTTTTTTTGCAGCATATTGCCAAGATGAAAAGGCAAATGAGTTTGTCTGCTTTCTTCAGCAAGAAAACAAAAGGAGATCCCAAAGAGTCACAACCACAACCATTGGAGTCTGGGGAAAGCAGAGCCAGCACATCATCCATCGAAGAAAGTGGAGCCAGCACATCATCCATACCACAACCAGAGGAAAGAGCCAGTACATCATCCATCGAAGAAAGTGGAGCCAGCACATCATCCACACCACGACCAGAGGAAGGAGCTAGTACATCATCAGGTACTGGAAGAGCTGAATCAGACATTGAAGGGAACCTTCCTGACTCCTGGACACTGCAGCAGTACAATAATTTTAGGGAAAAATATGATGGACTGGACGTTTCCCATAAAAAATTAGGTTGAAAGCATTGCAGAAGGTTTGAAATTTCGACCAAAGAAAAAAGTGTCCACGGAGCTAAGGAGTGGAAGAATTACCAAACTGAACCATCAGGAAAGAGTAAAGAAATACAATAAGCTTCCCTCAGAAAGAAATTGAAGGAACATTTCTCATCTAAGGCTCACAACATCTGTACAGAGAAGTTGAAGCAATGTGAGCAGGATGTCATAAGCAAAGAATTGGAGAAAATGACTGAGAAATATCTGGGTAGTACATGTAGAGTGTTTATAACAGTGTATAGTCTGGCACAAACGTGCAGAACATTTTCATATATAGAAGATCTGATTGAGTTACAAAAAAGAAATGGTTTAGATTTGGGAACAGGGTTGCATTCACATAGAACTGCAGTTGCAATAGTAGATTTCATTGCAAAAGATATCAGGAAACATTTATTTACCAAAACTATTGAGAAAACTCGCAAAATCTGTTTGATAACTGACGAAGCCTCAACAATATCTTCTAAACCAGTTCTTATACTGTACTTAAAAGTTGAGGGTCCAGCTTTCCCACCAACAATTTTCCTTGAACTAGTAAAATTAGATAAACAAGATGCAGAGACAATATATTGTTCGGTTATAGAAAGTTTGAATAAAGTTGGGTTTAATAGAAACTATCTGGAGAAACATTTAATTGGATTTTGCTCTGATGGAGCCAGTGTTATGTTTGGGAGAAAATCTGGGGTAAGCACTAGGATAGCCAAAGAGTTTCCAAACATTATAATATGGCACTGTTTACATCATCATCTGCAACTTGTTTTAGATGATTCTATTAGGGAAATAAAGCCAATCAATCATTTTCAAATTTTTATTGATAATATTCTATTTTCCATCAATCGAATAAGAACCTAATTGAACTTAACAAAATTTCCAAACAACTTGAGTTTGAAATTATAAAAATTGGTAGAGTTTTTGGACCAAGATGGGCTGCCTGTAGTTTAAGATCAACCCTAGCTGTGTGGCGGGCTTATCCAGTGCTACATCAGTTTTTCTGTTCAAATAAAAAATACTCGCAGTATGGCTGCCCGTCTTGAAAACTCATGTTTTCTCACTGATTTGGCCTTGATGATTGATGAGCTAACTGAAATATCTCTCCTTTCTAATGCATTGCAAGCGAGAAACACGGACATTATAAAGGCTAAAAAACTTGTGCTAAGATCAATTAGATCATTTCAAATGCTTATAGAGGAAAAGGGTTCATATGAAAATAAGGTTGATGAATTAATTACTTCAGAAACCTTTAAAAATATAAATTTTATACAAAATCATTGATTTCTGGGACTTCCTCATGAAAAACTTATACAAAGCATTGTAACTAATTTGAAGAAAAGATCGATGGATTGCGAACATTTAAAAACAGGCTGCCAATTTAAAGACATTGATCAATTAAAATTTCTAAATTATTTGGAGCCAGATTATTGGAACACTGAAGAAGTGGTGGTTCCATGGAGAGCAGTTGAAGGACAATTGGTTGCATTTGGTCAAATTTTCAATTATGAAATCAATATTAATGATTATCGTGATTTCATAGAAAATGTACTAAAAGATTCTAAAAATTATACAATTCCTTGCAGCATTAAAAAGGCTAGAGATATTATTAAAACTACTGCAGTCAGTTCAGCAGAGATGGAAAGGGGCTTCTTGCAGATGAACATAATATGTTCAGAAGGCAGAAGTCGCCTTACAGTTTCCAATATTACAAACCTCCTGACCATCAGTCTAATTGGCTTACCTCTGCAAGAATGGGACCCTGTTTCTATAGTAAAGAAGTGGTAACAGGAACATCATCACACAACTGATGATGCTCGTGTTAAACACAAGAAAACTGTAACTCAGGATGATAATAGAAAACCAATTTGGCAGTACTTTAAATAAGTTTTATTGTTTTCAGTAAAGTTTTGTTATGTAATAGTTTTTGATTAATATTTTAAAATGTTGTAACAATATAGTTTTGTGTACCTTTTTATTATTTAAGCATTAAAGACATGACATAATAAACTACCTTTTGTTTTGCTATATCTTTTTTTAATACTTAGTCATTAGGGCAAAGAAGTGATGTTGAGTTGGCCTCGCCCAGCCCTCTGCAGCCCTCCCTGTAGCTGCCTGTGCCTCGCCTTGCCCTCTCCAGGGTTCCCCAGGCCTTGGAAACTGGCAAAAAGCACTTGCTAAGCAATTGGCCCCTAAGCAAGACATTAAGTGAGGACCACTTAAATTTGGGTTGCCAGCCACATGGCCATGCCCACCCATCACATGATGACGCAGCCACACCCACCTCAGTCACATGACCACATAGCCATGCCCAATCAGCAAGCCACACCCACCTCAGTCACATGACCACATAGCCACGCTCAATCAGCAAGCCACTCCCACCCCAGTCACATGACCAAGCCACACCCACAAATTAGGCTATGCCCACAGAACCGGTTAAGAAATTTGAATCCTGAGGACGACTGAGGAATCCTGCAAGTTCTCCCACTTAAAAAGATGAGAGAGGCCTGTAATTGTCATCATAGGTAGACCTCAACTATGAGAGAGAAAATGTGAAAAGAAATCCAGACAATCACATTGTCTGATTTGGAAATAATTTATTTGCAAATTATGGTGGAAAATAAGTATTTGGTCACCTACAAACAAGCAAGATTTCTGGCTCTCACAGACCTATAACTTCTTTAAGAGGCTCCTCTGTCCTCCACTCATTACCTGTATTAATGGCACCTGTTTGAACTTGTTATCAGTATAAAAGACACCTGTCCACAACCTCAAACAGTCACACTCCAAACTCCACTATGGTGAAGACCAAAGAGCTATCGAAGGACACCAGAAACAAAATTGTAGACCTGCACGAGGCTGGGAAGACTGAATCTGCAATAGGCAAGCAGCTTGGTGTGAAGAAATCAACTGTGGGAGCAATAATTAGAAAATGGAAGACATACAAGACCACTGATAATCTCCCTCGATCTGGGGCTCCACGCAAGATCTCACCCCGTGATGTCAAAGTGATCACAAGAATGGTGAGCAAAAATCCCAGAACCACACGGGGGGACCTAGTGAATGACCTGCAGAGAGCTGGGACCAACGTAACGAACGCTACCATCAGTAACACACTACGCCACCAGGGACTCAGATCCTGCAGTGCCAGACGTGTCCCCCTGCTTAAGCCAGTACATGTCCGGGCCCGTCTGAAGTTTGCTAGAGAGCATTTGGATGATCCAGAAGAGGATTGGGAGAGTGTCATATGGTCAGATGAAACCAAAGTAGAACTGTTTGGTAGAAACACAACTCGTCGTGTTTGGAGGAGAGAGAATGCTGAGTTGCAACCAAAGAACACCATATCTACTGTGAAGCATGGGGGTGGCAACATCATGCTTTGGGGATGTTTCTCTGCAAAGGGAACAGGACGACTGATCCGTGTACAGGAAAGAATGAATGGGGCCATGTATCGTGAGATTTTGAGTGCAAACCACCTTCCATCAGCAAGGGCATGAAGGAGTGGCTTTGTAAGAAGCATTTCAAGGTCCTCGAGTGGCCTAGCCAGTCTCCAGATCTCAACCTCATAGAAAACCTTTGGAGGGAGTTGAAAGTCTGTGTTGCCCAGCAACAGCCCCAAAACATCACTGCTCTAGAGATCTGCATGGAGGAATGGGCCAACATACCAGCAACAGTGTGTGGCAACCTTGTGAAGACTTACAGAAAACGTTTGACCTCTGTCATTGCCAACAAAGGATATATAACAAAGTATTGAGATGAACTTTTGATATTGACCAAATAGTTATTTTCCACCATAATTTGCAAATAAATTATTTCCAAATCAGACAATGTGATTGTCTGGATTTCTTTCCACATTTTGTCTCTCATAGTTGAGGTCTACCTATGATGACAATCACAGGCCTCTCTCATCTTTTTAAGTGGGAGAACTTGCACAGTTGGTGGCTGACTAAATACTTTTTTGCCCCACTGTACACAATGACCAAAATGGCTTCCTTCCACATAGACATCTTAGTAATAATATTAGGACAATTTTAGATACCATAGAATATTATGAAGATCACAGTGGAGAACAGGTAGCATTATTATTTCTGGATGCCAAAAAGGGCTTTGATAATGTAAAATGGAGTTTTGTTCAGCAACAAATTAAATATATGGACTTCGGGCAAAAAATTTTAAATGTAGTAGCTGCCATATATGATAAACAACAAGCTAAGATATTGATAAATATGCGTGTGAAGATGGCCGCCCGCGGTTAGAGCTCCATGAGGGGAGGCTTCAGATTAGTGCTCTGGAGGGACTAAGGGGTCCGTTCTTACCTCGCTGGACCTGGAGGCAGAGGGGAGAAGGTTCTTGGTGCACGGCTGAGGTTTTCTGGCCGGCGCCAGCAAACGGAACGCTGGGTTATAACAGCGTTTGGACCCAGCATCACGCCCACTTGAATTTGCGGGCAGCGGCCTCGCTTTGCAACGGTGGGGTTTTTTACCTCACCATTGGCGTCGGAGTCAGCACCCGGACCCAGCGCCAGCTGAGAGGACGGCAACGATGGCTGCTGGGCCCGGTGGGGGCTGGAGCAGTTGGAGTGTGATGAGGGCATCGATGGCGTCGATGGTGGTTGCGGAGCGACGCCCGAGGAATTGGTGGCGGCGATGGTGGAGACGGAAGGCTCGGAAGTGGAGACGGAAGGCTCGGAGGTTTGGAGGCCTGGAGGAGGGGCATGGGGGCCTGGAGGCCAGAGGCCTGGAGGCTGCTGGAGGCCTGGGGGCTGCTCGAAACCCACTGGGGGCCGACAACCTGGAAGCCTGGCAGCTGCTGCCGGTTCTCCTCTGTTGGGTGGCTTTGTGGCTGACCCTTGACTATCTGCTGCGCTTTCCCTCCCTGTTCCTGCCTTTGACACCTTGTCAACTTCGCCCCTTCACTTACCATCTGGGCCTTTTCCCTGTGCTGGTTCCGGGACTGGTGGTTATCAACAACTTTTGTGGTGTCTCGGCAGCCCCAAGGTTGATATCCCGTGGCATCCGGCGTGGTGAGAGCCGCTGGAGCGGACTTTGCCCGGACTTGGGGATTTGCCGGTTGATGAATGGATGGGGTTTCAGCCCCTTTTTTTTTCTTGTAATGTCCTCTCCTTTCTCAGTCCTGCTGCGGTCTGTTGATGTGGCCTGCTGGGATGCTCTCTGAGGATGAGAGGATGCTGGGGAGCATCTGGGGAGTGCACCTGCCCTGCTGTGGTGTGAGGGCGGCGGGGGTGGGGGCACTCCCCCTTGCAGGTTAGCCGGCTATACCAGCTGCCTTGACATCTGGGCCCAGCCACTGGAACTTTCATCGACGGTGAGAGTGCGGTGGTTGTTCCATGGAGGTATTTCCATCTCCTCCCCCCAGTTGTCATGAGAGGACAGCTGGGGTTTGGACAAATTCAATTGGCTGGAACATCCTACCTGGACTGGACTAAGAAGATCCACAACCTATAGAAAAAGAGACTTTCTACATAAGGTTGGTTATATCCAGAGAGAGGATAAGAGAGAAAGGACTTTAAATCTCTCATAAAGCTTTCTAGTTCCTTGAAGAACCATTCAGAAGGAACAGAAGAAGGAAGAATCTGTAAATAATTAATAATAATATATTTATTAATTGTTCTGCTTTTGTTACAAATAAATCTGTTTATTTTAATACAACTTGGGCTCTGTAATTATTGAATGACTTTGTGGAATAGATAAAGGTTCAACGATCCAGGACTAGCATAAATCAATCAAATAACTAACAAGATTGCATATAAATATTTTAAAAATCTATATAAGAAAGAGAGAGTAGATGAGGATCAGATAATGGAATATTTAAGAGAAAAAAGGACTATAGAAATTAGTGAAGAGATGAAAGAATTTTTGACGAAGGATATATCGATGATAGAATTAAAACAAGCAATTAGAACTCAGAAAAGCAATAAAATGCCAGGGCCAGACGGTTTCCCAGCAGAATTTTATAGAACATTGAAGAACAAGTGGGACTAGTCATGGTGGACCTATATAATGAGATATTACTATCTGCTAAAATGCCAGACACATGGAGAGAGTCATTAATTTCGCTAATTCCAAAGGGGGATTCAGATGCCAGAATGATACAAAACTATAGACCAATTTGTTTGCTGAATGTTGATTATAAAATATTTACTACAATTATTGCCACTAGGTTAAAGAAAATTATGAATGATCACATACATCCGGACCAAAATGGATTTCTTCCGAATAGACAAATCAGGAATAATTTAAGAATAATAATGGATAGTTTGGAGTACTATGAAGCCCACCCAGAGAAACAAGTAGCTCTTGTGTTCTTGGACGCTCAAAAAGCTTTTGACAATCTTAATTGGCAATTTATGATTCAACAAATTTATGATATCAATTTTGGCACTAAATTTGAGAATATTATTACAGCAATCTATTCAATACAGAAAGCAAATATTATAATAAATGGAGAGAACACCCAAACTTTAAATATAGAAAAAAGAGTACGACAAGGGTGTGTTATCCCCTCTGTTCTTTATACTATCATTAGAGGCATTATTAGAAAGAGTGAGGCAAAATCCTGAAATAAAAGGGCTGAAAACCAGAAATGAAGAATACAAACTGCAAGCATTTGCAGATGATATGGCCTTTATCATAGAAGATCCAATAGAAAATGGACCAATATTAATTAAAGAATTAGAAAGACATGGAGCGGTGGCAGGATTGAAAATTAACAGGCAGAAAACCAAAATTTAGTAAAAAACTTAACAGAGCTTCAAGCAATAGAATTAGAAAAGGTGTTTGGACTCCAAATAACAAAGAAAATTAAATATTTGGGAATATGGCTGATAGTGCACTGTAAGGCGATAAAAGAGAATACTTATGATAAGTTATTAAGACAAACAAAAAAAGATTTGGAATTATGGACGAAAATGCAACTATCTTTACTAGGTAGAATAGCAGCTATAAAAATGTCCATATTACCAAAAGAGAAAAGAGTTTTCACCACAATTATTGCTAGTAGATTAAAGAAAATAATGAATGAGTGTATACACCTGGACCAAATTGGATTTCTTCCTAATAGACATATCAGAAACAACTTAAGAATTATAATGGATAGTTTGGAGTATTATGAAGCCCACCTGGAAAAACAAGTAGCCTTTGGCTTCCTGGATTCCCAAAAGGCCTTTGATAATCTTAATTGGCAATTTATGATGCAACAAATTTATGATATTAATTTCGGCACTAAATTTGAGGACATCATTAATGCAATTTACTTGATACAGAATGCAAATATTACAATTAATGGAGAGATTACCCAAACTTTAAGGATAGAAAAAGGGGTAAGGCAGGGTTGTCCGTTATCCCCTCTGCTCTTCATATTAGCATTGGAGGTGCTATTAGAAAATGTCAGACAAAGTGTAGGAATAAAAGAATTGAAAGTTAGGAATGAGGTGTATAAACTGCAAGCATTTGCAGACGACATGGCTTTTGTTGTAGAGGACCCAATGGAAAGTGGACCAATACTCAATAAGGAACTAGAAAGTTATGGAATGGTAGCAGGATTAAAAATTAATAGGCAAAAAACTAAAATTTTAGTTAAAAATTTAAGAGACCAGCAAGTAATAGAATTAGAAAAGATTTGTGGACTTCAATCAACAAAGAAAATTAAATACTTAGGAATATGGCTGACAGCACATTGTAAGGCGATAAAAGAGAATAGTTATGATACGTTACTAGTGCAAACAAAAAAAAGAAATATGGAGGAATTTGAAATTATCTTTAATTGGTCGAATAGCAGCCATAAAAATGTCCATTCTACCGAAGTTTTTATATTTATTTCAAACCATCCCAGTGAAATTAGAAAAAACTTTTTTTGATACTTTGAATAAAATAATATTGAAATTTATTTGGTAGGGTAATAAAACTAGGATAAAATTGAAATCTTTACAGGATATGAAGAGCAGAGGACTCGGATTGCCAAAATGGGAATTATACTATAGCGCAGCAAATTTAGTCTGGTTGAAAGATTGGATGAAGCTAAAAAATAAAAGAATATTAGCCATCGAGGATCATGATCTTCAAAGAGGATGGCATGCTTTTTTATGGGACATAGGATATACTAAACAAAAATATTTCCATAGACACCTAATTAGAGATTCATTGATGTACAATTGGATTAAGGTTAAAAAGAAACATTATACGAAAATTCCAATTTGGCTATCCACGATGGAAGCAATGATCTATCCAAATAATTTAGATTTGAGTAAAATGTTAAAATATAGGGATTTATTAGATATATTTGGGGATTTGAAAACAATACACGAGCTACAGGAGCAAGGGCTATGAGTGGATTGGTGGGCTTACCTTCAAATACAATCACGATACAAAAAAGATATAAAGGAATTTGGAATACAATTAAAACCTCAATATTTGGATAAAATTTTATTAGGTTCAGATAAAAAAAATATTACTAAAATTTACAAATACTTATTAGAAGTAGAACCAGAGGAAGAAATCGTAAAAGGTTGTATGATTGTGTGGGGCTAAAATATAGGGCACAATATAAATTTAGCAGACTGGGAAACCATATGGAATAGAAATTATAAAATAACAAAATCGGCAACATATAAAGAGAATACACATAAAATCTTTTATAGATGGCATCTTCCCCCTTCAAGATTAGTGAAAACATATATGAAAATAAGCCCCATGTGTTGGAAATGTAAAAAGAAAGAGGGAACATATCACATGTGGTGGACCTGCCCAGAGGCTTGGAAATATTGGCATAAAATTCAAATTTGGTTGCACGAAATTACAAGTGAAAAAGTAGAGCTAGAACCAGAGCTCTTCCTGTTGGGAATCCTTAGAAAAAATATGCAAAAAGTATAAAATACTTATTAATACATATATTAACTGCTGCAAGAATTACATTTGCGCAATGCTGGAAACAGCCTGATATTCCGAGGGATCAAATGGTCATACAAAAAATTATGAGTTGTGCTGAAATGGATAAGTTATCACTAAGTTTGAAAGATAAAGAAGATTCAATATTTTACATGGTGTGGGAACGATGGTATAATTGGTTAGATAGGAGATGGAACAAAGAGAAGTAATTATTAAATAGAGGTTTAGATAGAATAAAATACATTTGAGTATAAGTTACTATTTGTTAGAAGATATATAGGATTGCTATGTAAATATCACCACAGGTAATCGTTAATGAATAATACTTTTTAATGTTTTAATGGTTTGTGTTTGTGTGTTTGACAGTTTGTTTTGGTTTTTAATGTAATAAAAGTTGGTAATATGGACATTTTTTTAAAGATAAACTTTATTAAGTTTATCTTTAAAAAAATGTCCATATTACCAAAATTCCTTTACTTATTTCAAACTATACCAGTTAAACTAGAGAAAGCCTTCTTTGAAGTCTTAATAAAGTGACAACAAAATTTATTTGGCAGGGTAAAAAACCCAGAATAAAAATGAAATCACTACAGGATATGAAGAGCAGAGGAGGATTTGGACTGCCAAAATGGGAATTGTATTATAGTGCAGCAACATTAGTTTGGCTAAAAGATTGGATTAATTTAAAGAATAAAAGAATATTAGCTATAGACAACCATGATCTTCAGAGAGAATGGCATACCTTTCTTTGGGATATAGGATCCACTAAACAAAAATACTTTCATAGACATCTGATCAGACTCGTTGATATATAACTGGATTAAGGTTAAAAAGAAACATTATATGAAAACTTCAATTTGGCTATCTACTATGGAAGCGATGATTCATCCAAATAATTTAGATCTGAATAAAATGCTGAAATATAAAGATTTATTGGATACAAGTGGAAATTTAAAAACAATACAAGAGCTACAAGGACAAGGGCTACGAGTAGACTGGTGGGCTTATCTCCAAATACAAAGTCGATATAAAAAAGATGTAAAGGAACATGGAATATACTTAAAACCTCAACATTTGGACAAAATTTTAGTAGGCCCAGACAAAAAAAATATTACTAAAATTTACAAGTATCTCTTAGAAATAGATTTAGAGGAGGAGGTAGTGAAAGGTTGTATGATTGCATGGGGCCAAAACATTGAGCATAATATAAATCTAGCTGATTGGGAGACTATATGGAATAGAAACCACAAATTAACAAAATCAGTAACATACAAAGAAAATGGATATAAAATGTTTTACAGGTGGCACTTACCCCGTTCGAAAATGTATTCTAAAATGAGTCCCATGTGTTGGAAGTGCAAAAAAAAAAGAGGGAACATATTCTCACATGTGGTGGTCTTGCCCAGAAGCTCGAAAATATTGGCTCAAAATTCACAACTGGCTTCAGGAAATTACAAATGAACAATTAGAACCAGAATTCTTCCTATTGGGAATTCTTTAAAAAAATGTAAAAAGCACAAAATATTTACTAATACATATATTAATTGCTGCCAGGATTGCTTTTGCTCAATGCTGGAAACAGCCACATATACCTGTAGATGAAATGGTCATACAAAAAATTATGACCTGTGCCGAAATGGACAAACTATCATTGAGTTTAAAAGACAAAGAAGACTCGATATTTTACAAAGTATAGGAACAATGGTATAGTTGGATCGATCGGAGACAAGGTAAAGATAGGTAATTATTAAGTAAATTATTAAAAATATATTTATGCACAAGCTAAGATCTGTTATTATTGCACATATGATTGCTATATAATTATCACAAGTAGTTGTCTTTGAGTGATATACTTTTAATGGTTTTTCAATGTTTTTATGTCTTATTTTTTTTGTCTGTTTTTTTTGTTACTATGTTTTATGTTTTTAATGTAATAAAATTTAATAGTTTATTTTTAAAAAGTGGCTATGTGAATTAGCTTTTCTGTGTGACATTACAAAGCATCTCACTGCATTACAGTGAGAGCAGGTGGGGGCCGTTGCCAGGGGGGCCTTTGCCCAGCTCCGCCTTGTTCGACAACTTCGCCCTTTTCTGGACCGGGACACCCTGCGCACGGTCACTCATGCCCTTGTTACCTCTAGGCTCGACTACTGCAACGCTCTCTATTTGGGACTGCCCTTGCATACCATCCGGAGATTGCAGCTGGTGCAGAATCGGCGGCGGGTGGTGATGGGAGTTACCGGTTCTCCCATGTGACCCCCTCCTGCGCGCCTGCATTGGTTACCGGTTGCGCTCCGGGTGAGATTCAAGGTTTTAGTGCTAACATACAAAGTCCTTCATGACATGGGTCCTCAATATTTAAGCGTCTTCTTCCAATGTCGAATAGCGACGCCCTGTGCGAGCTCATAGGCAAGGACTCCTCGGGGTCCCGTCGGCGGGCCAATGCCGTCTGGCGGTTCCCCGACGACGAGCCTTTTCTGTCGCGGCCCCTGACCTTTGGAATCAACTGCCTTTGGAGCTCCGCCTGGCCCCTGACCTCCGCACCTTTCGCCGCGAGTTGAAGACCTGGTTATTTGACCAACCCGGGCTGTGTCCCTTTGGGGAGGGTTGCTTTTAATCATTTTATAAATGTTTGGACTTATAATTAATTTAATTGTTTTTTAATGTATTTATTGTTTCTTGTTTTTAGTTGTAAGCCCCCGAGTCTTCGGAGATGGGGCGGCATATAAGTTCAAATAATAAATAAATTAATTAATTAATTAAACCTTCAGCTTCAGGGATCCATGTGATTACGGACATGTATGATGCAGTGAAAGCCTTTCAAGTAAAGTTGCGACTGTGGAAGACTCAGATGCAGCAAGGAAACTTGAGTTACTTTCCCTGTTGGCAAAAACTCATCAGCTAAGTCACCATCACTGATAAACTGAGCACACTTCAAATGGAGTTTACATGTCGCTTTGTTGATTTTGAAACACAGACATTGAATTTTGGACTGCTCAGCAATCCATTTGCAGCTGACGTGGAGAAAGCACCTGCAAACATGCAGATGGAGCTGATAGAACTCCAATGTAACAGCACACTTGACCTGAGAGGAAAGCAAAGAAAGAGGCCTGAGAGGAAAAGTGGAGAAAGTGGTCCAAGAAGAAAGTAGAAAAAAAGGCCTGAGAGGCCTCAGCCACAGACAACCAGCGAAGCTGGGGAGAGCAGGGAGCGAGCGGGCTAGCTACCATGAAGGGAGGTCAATCTCCTGAACACCAACAAGGCGAGCTACCAGAGGGCACAGTTCCCATCGGTTGCACACACACACGGGAGGAAGGGAAATTGATCATCCGGCCGCCCAGTGAAATCTGGAAAACAAGAGATGCTCCTCTGCAAAGTTAAACCTGCAAGAAATGCCATGGTGAGTGCAACAAGGGTAGGAAAAAAAGAAAAAAGGGAAAAAAATCCTTCTTCACCAACCACACCAGTGCCTACACAGCAAACACTCTACTGCCAAACCCCCACCCAAAAAGAAGATCATGTACCATGAAGTACTCCCTATGTGACACATATGCTCACCACAAGTGCTTGGGGTTAACAAAAGGCATAGCCCAGTTCCTACAGTCAGCTTCACTTAAAACCTCCCAGTTTGTGTTTCCACTGTTCCACACATCATGCAAGCCCAGACTGGACAAATGTATTGTTCTCCTCCATGCTGCAGCGAGAGCCCAGGATGGGTAGACTCCTTCTTATGATGTCATTAAGCTGGGTCTATTTTTGAGCATATAAAAGCCAGCTCCATGGGAGTAGCCGCAGCTTTGACTCAGCTTCAAGTCACAAGCTGTGTTTCTGAAAGCATTTTGTTTTCACCAATTTCCAAGCAGCGATCCTTACTTCAATCAGCTCCTGGGGATCCAGGCAGCTGCAACTTCAGGAGAGCGGGGCTCCGTTCTCCTGCAACGTTGGGATTTCTTTCCCAAGAGCTGCGAGGCAAGCAGGGAAGCATCTCAGTTACCTTCCCCATGGCCGCGGTTTGTCCGATCGTAAATCTGATCGGCAAACCGATAACAGAGCCAGACAGCTGATCGCACAGACAGTGGCTGCTTCATTTATTGGCTGATTTTATCGCTCGGGACTCCTAATAGTCTAAGGAGCGATTTTGTTCTTCAGAGCCTTCGAAGACATCTTTAGCTGCGCAGCGGCCATCTTCGCCTGCAATTTCTTCGCCACGAGGTGTGTGGCCATTTTAACTGGCCCGGCAGCCATTTTCAGCCAAAACAGGCCTCATTCTTCCCTCTCCACACCCTCAACTTTAGAGAGAGCTTAATTTCCAACGCTTGAACCTTTCATATGGATCAGGACAAGGCTCATGCAGAGCTTTCCCCCTCCGGAGAGCAAACTCTCCAACCCTCTAAAAGAAAAAGATCCAGACAGCTCAATCAATCAGCTCAGAGGGAAGTGGCTGTAAAAATCTGAGCTAAGGCTGTAGCCCCCAAGAAGACAACTCAGGCTGAGTTGAGGGCAGAGAAGTGAAGACATGCAGCTCTAGAGAGACAGTTTAATAAAACAATACAACAAATGAGAGGCCAACTGCAACAAGCTTCCCAGTTAACTCAACACCAAAGTTCCCAGGGAAGGCTGGGTTTGCTTGTGTGCATGTCCTTGTAATGGCTTCCTGTAATCAGTGAGCGCCATGGGGGAGTGGGTTTTTCATGCCACTTGGCCCACAGCTGACGTTGGACAACTGAGGACGGCGGCGGGATGGCAATGCTTGGTGGCGTCCAGCGGCGGTGATGGCGGTGGTGGAGGATGGTGGAGGTGGTGGATGGCAGCAGTCCAGGAAGGTGGAGGACCAGGCAGAGGGCACGAGGACGGTGGAAGGCCTGGTAAAGGGTCTGGCAGAGAGCCCTGCAGAAAGCCGGACAGACAGTTCAGCAGACGCGCCATTTGTTGTGCGTGGCTGGGCGTGGCTGGTGAGGCCCGGCTTGAGGAACTGGCTGCCATCGTGGTTTTGAGATCTGGCAGCTGAGTCGAGTCATGTCTGCTGGCTTGTTGGCCTGCTGCCTACTGCCTGCTTGCCTGCTGCCTGTTTGCCCTACTGGCGTCCAGTCTTGTAAGCCTGGAGGCTGAGTTGGTTTGGGGAATGGATAGTTGTGGAGCCCGTCCCGAAGATGGATGACAGCCTCTGTGTTGTGGGTGCCATGCCGCTTGCTGCTTGCCGCTTGCTGTGATAGCTGTGCTGGGATGTTGCTTAGCTGTGTCGTTTTTTAGAGAACTTGCTGACTATGCTGACCAGAAGCTGCTGGAAGACCGTTTAATTGGGGCTCCTTTTCCCTCCTGTTCCATCTGTTTAGGTTGGTGGGGTTGGCCACTGCAGTGAGAGGGCGATGGGGACTCTCGTTTTTCCAGCCTGCTGTGGTGAGAGGGCAGCAGTGACTGTTTTGCCAATCCAACCTGGCCCCGGCATTAGGAATTTCCACCATGGTGAGAGGGAGGTGGATGGACCTTTTCTTCTACTCTGGTCCCCCCTTGACTAGCCGGGAGAGGGAGGTTTGTCGGGGTAGGAAACTGTGTGATTCTGGGGTCTATGCCTGGGCATGATGGTTTTGTTATCCGGCTTTTATTTTCCATCCCACACTCCCATCTATGGACTATTTTGTGAATTTTTTATGATTGTACAGACTTACTCGATGGCGGAGTTACGGGCCCTAGGGAATGTCCTCCTGTCCCGGAAGTGGCCTGTGGGACTATCAAAAGCCTACCTTGATGGCATGGCGCAAGCAAGGGTTTTAATCGGAAAAGTGGTGGTAAAGGGCAATTATGGAATTTTTTTAATTAAATTTTTAAAGGGGTTAGGGAGAGGGGTGGGATGTAGGTTCAGGCGGGAACTTGGGGGGGTTCCACCGAATCAAACTCAATCTCTGTCCAGGTCGGAAGTGGGTTGCGATGGGGGTAGGGTGGGGGGCTCTGGGGCCCCAGGGGAAAAGGTGGGGATTGCAATCCCCACAGCAATTGGGAATGGCAGGAGATGGAGAAACGGAGGGTTGTATCGCAGTTTGGGAGTGCGCCCCCGCTATCTTTGAGCGGTGGTGCGCTCCGACCCTCATTTCCGCCCTCTCCCCCAGGATTACAGGAGGTCAGGTCCCTGGGCTCAGGTTGGTTTATGTGAATGCCAGGTCCGTGATGAATAAAGCTCCCCTCATCTGTGAATTGATTGAGGAGGAGGAGGACGCGGACCTGGCCTGCATTACGGAGACCTGGTTGGGGTCAGAGGGAGGAGTCCCTCTATGTGAGTTATGCCCTCCAGGTTTCCGGGTGCTACACCAACCTCAAGCCCAGGGTAGGGGCAGCAGGGTGGCAGTCGTTATTAGGGAGACCTTGTGTCCGAGGGAGGTCACTGTCCCACAGTTTGGTGGGTGTGAGTCTCTCCTCCTGAGGTTGGGCCCTGGCAGTCAGTTGGGTCTGTTGCTCACATACCTTTCTCCCAGCTTTGTGACAACAGCCCTGCCCAAGCTGCTTGATGTTCTCTCGGGAGTGGCGGTTGAGTTCCCCAGACTTTTGGATCTGGGGGATTTCAACCTACCCTCTCTGGGCGGGATGTCAACTATGGTTAGGGAGTTCATGGCTTCCATGACAGCTATGGACCTGACCCAAATAATTCAGGGCCAGACTCATGGAGAGGGGCACACACTTGACCTGGTTTTTATCTCCGGACAGTGGTGTAATGATCTTGGTGGGGGATCACCAACTATCCAACTCCTGTCATGGACCAATCATTACCTCCTTCGGCTGGTCTTCCAGCATGTCACCCCACGTCGCTGGGATACAGAACCAACCAGGTGGTTCCGCCCCAGGTGCCTGATGGACCCAGAGGGGTTTCAGATGGCACTTGGGTTGTTTCCTGCCTCCCTTACCCACAGCACGGTCAAGGCCCTGGTGGACGCCTGGCAATGGGCTGCCTAGAGGCTCTCGACCGTGTTGTCCCTTTGGGGCACCTGACCCGATGCAGATCTCGGTTAGCTCCTTGGTTTTCCGTGGAGCTCTGGGAGATGAAGCATCAGAAGAGGGGCCTAGAGAGCAGTTGGAGGGCCAATAAGTCCGAATCTGACCGATCCCAGTTAAGATCCTTTCTGAGGACTTATCTGGCGGCGATGGGCGGCGATGGGAGCAGCGAAGCACACTTACATCTCCGCTCTCATTGCATCCGCAGATAATTGCCCATATTCCTTGGTCCTAGTCCTATTAAATCTCTCAGCGGCTTTTGATACCATCAACTACGGTATCCTATTGCGACATCTCAGGGGGTTGGAGTGGGAGGCACTGTTTTACGGTGGTTCTCCTCCTACCACTCGGCTCACTTGCAATCAGTGTTGGTGGGAGGGCAGAGGTCGACCCCGAGGCCCCTTGCTTGTGGGGTGCCCCAGGGGTCGGTCCTCTCTCCCCTCCTGTTCAACATCTATATGAAGCTGCTGGGAGAGATCATCCATGGTTTTGGGGTGAGGTATCATCAATATGCTGATGATACCAAGCTTTTCATCTCCACCCCAAACCAACTCAGTGATGCCCTCACCGTGATGTCCCGTTGCCTGGAGGAGGTGCAGATCTGGATGGGAAGGAACAGGCTCAAGCTCAACCCGGCCAAGACCAAGTGGCTGTGCGTACTGGCATCTTGGATGATCCAGGATGTTCCATCATTAGGCATGGGGGGAGAGGTGTTGCCCCCCGTGGATAGGATGTGCAACTTGGGTGTACTCCTGGATGCACGGCTCTGTTTAGAGGACCAGGTGGGAGCCGTTACCAGGGAGGCATTTGCCCAGGTTCGCCAGTTGCACCCCTATCTGGACCGAGATGCCTTGCGTACGGTTACTCATGCTCTCGTTACCTCCTGAGTCGACTATTGCAATGCTCTCTATATGGGTCTGCCCTTGTGGACCATGCGGAGGCTTCAACTGGTGCAGGATGCGGACATGCAGGTTGTGATGGGAGTATCCCGATACTCCCATATTACACCCCTCCTGCGCGAACTGCATCCAGTTCGTCCTCCGGGTGAGATTCAAGGTGCTGGTAATCACCTATAAAGCCCTACATGGCTTGGGGATGGAGTACTTGCAGGAGCATCTCTTGCCAGCATCGACTGCCCATTGCCCTGTGGGCTCCCACAGGCAGGGCCTCCTTGGGGTGCCGTCGGCTAGACAGTGTTGGCTGGCGACCCCCAGGGGTAGGGCCTTCTCTGTGGGAGAACCCACCCTGTGGAACTGGTTGGCCCCTGACCTCCGTTCCTTCCATCGCGACCTGAAGACATGGGTTTTCCAACAGGCCGGCCTGGATTGAGGGGGGATGGGTTTTTTAAATACGTTCCTATGTCTAGTTTTTTATGGGTTTTAGATAATTGTTTGGCTTCTGGTTTAATAATAATTTTAATAATTTTTTAAATTTTGTATTATGTGTTTTGATGATGTAAGCCGCCCTGAGTCCTTTGGGAGATAGGGCAGCATATAACTCCAAACAATAAATGAATAAATAAATAAGTCCCCCCAGGGGAGGGGATGTTATGCATGGAGCCTTTGGACCTCCCGCATCCTGGTCTCCTGAGGCATTTGAGGAACAACTAGTTCCTCAGGATCTAAGCAAGTCTGGACCCTACTTCCAGCAGGTCTCTGGGTCCTATGCCCCTACTCTTCCATCTAGAGTTCAGGCCTCATCAAGTCCATAAGCCATCTTCACACCCAATGCAGATGGCCTTCAGCCTTCTCACCCTGCCTTTCCTAACAGGACCAGGGATATCAAAGATGTCATTTCCTTGGCCATTAGGCAGGGATTGGCTGAAGGATTGGCTGAAGGATTTCAACAGATTCTCTGGCCTCTGTTCAGGCTCTTCTCCCTTCTCAGTCCATGGGTCCCTTGCCTCAATGAGATTTCCACAGGCCCCAGGACCTCAGTGCTCATTCCTCACAGGCAGAATTGGAGAATTATGAAGGGGAAGAGGCTGTCTAACCTCTGACCACAGTTGCTCATCTCGTTCAGAGGGCGAAGAGGGCGAAATTTGTGATCGCAATCTTTCAGAGGAAAAAGACTCTCATCCAGATCAGCCCTCCTCTGCGTTGGTCTTTAAGCCAGCCCTCTTCAAACCTTTAGTTAGCAAGGCTCTAGTCACTGCCAAGCTGTCACCTGAGGAAGTGGCCCCTGAGCCACAAGGAGATTCCCTCTTCTCCAAGTCGATTGTACACACGGAGGTTTTGCCTTCCCCACTATTATTTCTTGACACAGTCAAGCAGCAGTGCACTTCCCCCTCAGCGGGCCCTCATCTCTCATCTCTGGACAAGCGGTTCTATAATGTCAACTCATCCCTAGACAACGCCCTTGCAGTGCCTGACGTAGACACTCCTGTGGTGGCTTCATTCTCCTCTCCTGGCACTCCCACCGAGCCAGAAGATGTCCTTAAGGCAGAAGATAAGCGCTCCAAACAGACCCTCAAGCACAACCACCAAGCTGCTGCGCAGGCTCTTCGGAATTCGACCGCGGTGTCATTTTTTACGAGGGCATCGCTAAGATGGCTGCACCAACTACAGGACCGACTGCCAGCCTCTGACCTGAGGTCTCATCAGGACCTTAACAAAATTATAGCAGCTGCGGAATTTACTGCGGATGCCACCTTCAATTCGTCTAAATTTGCATCAAGGGCCATGGCATCTTCAGTGGCTACGAGAAGGCTCTTGTGGCTCCGAAATTGACAGGTGGAGTCACACTGCAAATGGAAACTGGCTTCTGCTCCCTGCTCTGGGGACAAGCTCTTCGGCGAGGCTCTAGAACCGTATCTTATTGAGACCAGAGACAAATGGAAAATTCTTTCCTCATCAGGGAAAAGGGCTGACTATTGCCCAGCTCCTTATCGCCCACCCGCCTTCTGAGCGGAGAACACCTCCCGCTTCAATCAGCCACAGAGAGTGTATTCTCAATGCCAAGAACAATGCCCAGAAATATCTGGCAGGCCACAACCATCTCTTGGTAAACAGCCCTTTCATGCAGGTGGGGGTCGTTCCTTCCGTCACTCTAAGTAATCCCTCGTTCTCCCCACCTATTGGAGGTCAATTAGCCTTCTTCGCCTCCAAATGGGAGGAGTCAATGATGGACGCCTGATTACTCAACACTGTTAGGCCAGGGTTACAATTAGAATTTCTATCGTCAACCCCAGAAAATTTTTTGATTTGTCCCATTTCACGGGACACTACAAAGAAAGCCCTTATGACTTCGGCCATTCAACACCTAGTCGACATAAGGGCTATTCAACCATTCCCCACCCTACAACGGGGGACATGGTTTTTACTCTTGTCTTTTTTGTTGTTCCTAAAGCCTCATGGGGGTGGCGAGCCATGCCTGACCTAAAATTTCTTAATCAGTTTGTCAAATACAGGCGAATTAAAATGCAGACGCTGCATTCTATTTTAGAGAGCGTTTGGGAGAGTGACCTCCTCTCTTCCATTGATCTCACGGAGGCTTACCTCCATACAGGGTGGATAAAAATCAATGATTTTTTTTAAAAAAATAAAAAAATCAGATTTTTTTTATTTAAATCGGATTTTATTTAAATCAGATTTTTTTAAAATAAAATGCTTTTTGAGGAAAATATATTTCCATCCAAAGGTTATTCCAGCATGGAATAAAGATTAGTTTTTAATTATGTAGAATAAAACTGTATATGTTTAATTTTTTTAGTAAATAAATTTCATTAATTCATTCACAATGTCATGCTCTTCCAGAGGTTTTTGTAAGATTATTGGACAGTTTCTCTGTGTGGAAAAGGAATTTTCCATGAGGTGGCTGTGCTCTTTCTCCTGGCCCCCTCCTCAGATTAACAGAAAAGTTTGAATGAACCAATCACAGCACAGCTGTGATTGAAATCTTCCTGGGTTTTACCAAGCTCCACCTCTCCTGACTCTGGACTATATAAGGAGCCAACCCAGTTCCCTGTCCCAGTTCCTCCATTACTCAGGTTCCAGCTGCCTGGGATCGTGCAGCTGGAAGGATCCTGCCTCAAGCCACGAGGAGGATCTTTGGAACTCCAGTCACATAGGTGACTGCCACAAGAAGAAAAGGAAAGACTTCAAGGAGAAACAAATAGACATTGAAATACCTTTTAACTATCTTTATTGCTTTTGTACTTGTTTACAACAATAAATGACTTTGGATTGAATCCACTGGGCTCAGACTTTTCCTTGGTAGCTTCACAGTAGAGAAAGGTAACGAACCATCCACCTTTAACTTTATAAAAACCCCAACAACTGGTAGCAGAGGATGGTTTGTACCTTCTCTACGTAGTGAGTTACCTGGATGCCCAGTTTGAAACCAACGCGGGAGGACCAAGTGCTGACCAGAGCCAGAACCAGGCAGATGGCTCTCCAACGTCGATCCCAAGAAGCCAGAGCCAAAGCAACATCGGCTGAAGAGTCTCAGGCTTGGGGGGAGCAAGAAGCAGGTAGCACAATGGACCCTGCATTCTCTACCCCCCACAGACTCCCTCGTGGCTGCGAGTGGGCACCCACCAGCCTTGAACACCGAGGAGCCAGAGGACAGAAGCAAGACACTTCACACCTCATCGCTCAACCCGGAGGAGAAGGAAGAGATGAGATCGGCAATTCTCCAGATTTTCGGCTTGGAAACCGCAAGCGGAGAACCAGTCGTCGATCTCATCCACCTCCTACAAAGAATGGCTCCGGTGGCAACGGCCAGGGACAGGACGAGGACTCAGGAAGGCACCAAAGCGGTAAGAGCCACCCAGTCCTGCCCCGGGACCCCTTCTGCCACCAGCAGCACGCAGGCTGAAAGCCGTCAGCCTCCCCAACTGAATTTCCTGCGCGAAAAAATGGCGCCCGGTCAGCGGGAAATTCAAACTGACCGAGTTAAAATGGCGCCGCCCATCCCCACGCTGTTTCCCTATGGCCTGCCAGAGCAAGCAAGCCCTAACACTGAAGTCACCCACTTGGCAGCGGCTGGCGCTGCGGTGACTGGGGAATTGGGACCACCTATCTTCCCTATGGCTGACTACTGCCCGAGAAGCCCATCGGGGGAAGAAGCAGGGATCACCAACCTGGCAGTGCCTACCACTGCGGTGATCCAAAGCGGCCTGCCAACCTGGAGGTTGGCCCCACTGGCAGCAGCGGCGCCGCTGAGCCCAGCCGCGCCGAGCATGCCCCCAGTCCAGGCCGCAGGCCCTCGCCCAGGCGACCGACCCGGTCACGGCGGCCCGACAAGCACCAAGCCCGATCTCGCCCACCGACGCCGAGATCAAAAATGCCATCAGGACGCTAACAGCAGTCCTGGAAGCAAGACACCAGCCTCCCCCTAGCCTCCCGACGAAAGCGGCCCTCCCAGACGGCTCCCCGACGATCGCGGCCCCATACTCACCATTTCCGGCGATTCCAGCGATGTTCAAGGCTTTTCGGCCTTCCCAGGCCTTTACAGCAGCTCAACGGCCGGAGCCGGAGCTGCTGGGGCAGGCCCGAGGCCTACCTCCGGAGACAGGCCGGAGAGATCCTTCCCCGCAACGCTTCAGCGAAATGAGCTTCGCGCATGCTCAGATCGGATCTTCAACTCCTCCCACCGGGGAGGGGCGACTTCCAAATAAGGAAACCTTCGGTTTCGCACCGACTATACCACTCCCGTACTGTCAGTTCCCTAACATTCAGCACCCTGGACAGCGCCAAGCTTTTCAATGCAGGCAAATACCAGCCTTCTACCGCTTGATTTTAAAAAGCTGTCAGCTACAGGAAGGAACCTTTAGAGTGGTCCAAAGCGGTTCAAGTACTGTTCATGAAGGAGAACACTTTGCATCTGTTGGTGAATCCCCCTCCTAAGCCTTGGCAACTGGAAACTGACCTGCTACACCATAAGGTTTATTGTTTATTATTATTAAGTATAGATCCTGTGCTATATCCAAATATTCCTCATAACCTGACTGTATTTGAAATTTGGAAAAAATTATTTAACTTATTTTATTCCAGGAATTCCAATACCACAGCCAGGATCTCCAGGGAGTTCCACTCTGCCAAATTGAGGGCAGGGATGGACATGAGTGAGCATCTCTGTGAACTCAGTAAAATGAGAGAAGAATTAATATTAAGGGGGGAACAAGTGCCAGAGCACAGTTTAATTAGTATAATCATAAATTCATTGGACCCTAGCTGGAATAATTTTGTGTCCCAACTAGATAATTTCAGTTATGATGAGATGTCTCTGGAAGTGTTGTCAGGTAAACTGATTGCTGAGGACAATCTAAGAAAAGACAGAGCAAGCTTCCACAGGGAGAGAAGAGTCACCAGGAGGCCCAACAGCTCAGATGGTGTAAATGCTGTTGTGGCTCAAAGGGACACTACAAGAGAGACTGCCCACATAGCAATGGTATGGGGGGAAGGCAAAGAATGCCCTCTGGCAATAGGAGCAATAGGAGGTCACCCACACCTCATAGGGGGCCTCAACACAGCTCCTCAAATCAGAAAAAGGGAAGGGGGACCAGAAATGAGAACAGGTTTAAAAGGGACAGATTTAACCTGGAAGATAACTTCACCAACATGGTAGAAACCAATTACCCCAGGCTCACCAAAAGGCAACGTGAGCAGCTATGGCTATTAGATAGTGGGGCAAGCAAGCACATGGTGAAGGACAAGAGCTTGTTCACAGAGCTCCAGAGACATAATTGTTGTGTCAAGGTGGCCAATGGTATAAAACCAAGGTTGTGGGTATAGGTAATGTGTGTATCTCTGGGCTTGGGGAGATCAGTGGTATTTTCTATGTACCTGCCCTAGAACATAACCTTCTTAGTACCCTGAAACTCAGTGAGGACTCTGATATAGAGGTATTATTTACCAAAGGGAAGCCATAGTGACCAATAATGGTCACACTGTTGGGAAAGTGTTGAAAATAAATAACCTGCCATATTATTCTCCTGTCACAAGGACTGAAGGTTCAGGGGCCAGCAACACAATTGATACAGATGACTCAGATGATGAGTCTCAACCAGAACCAGGAGTCAAGACCAGGGGTTACAGAGGAAAGAAGGGGACAATGGCAGCTACACAGGTAACCAAGAAAAGACAAAGAGCGTCAGATTTAACTTGAAACACAGTAATGAGCAAACCAGGGGCCAACACTGTTTCCATTGGGAAACCACTCCATGATGAGTGCGCCATCTCATGCACCGTAGACTTGGCCACATTAGTTTCCCTATTGTACAGAAAATGCCAGAATATTCCAGGGGTTTAAACATCAAAGACTGTAATGTTTTTATGGACTGCTCCATCTGCAGGAGCAAAGTCAAAAATTAAACCAGCACCCAGAAAATCAGAAAGGCAATCTGAGTACAAATTCCAGCTGGTACATATGGACTTAGTGGGCCCCATGAAACCTTCACTTGGCAAGAACCAATATTTTCTAACAATCGTAGATGATTACAGCAGATATGGTTTTGTTTATCTGCTTAAAACCAAGGACCAGGCCTTTTCCAAATTTAAAGAGTTCCACAGTCTGATAGAGAATCAGCACAAGGTCAGGATACAAAGAATATTAACTGACAGGGGAACTGAATTCAACTCAACTCAGTTCTCTAACTGGTTGAAAGAAAAGGGCATAATCCACATGAAAACAGCCCCTTTTTCTGCCTTTCAGAACGGGGTGGCAGAACGGAGGAATGGTGTATTACAGGCCATGATGAGATGTGTCCTAGAGGACGCTAATCTCAAATTTGTTTACTGGGGAGAGGCTGTTCTCTATGCTAACTATACACTAAATAGGATATGGTCCAGCGTAGTACACAAAACTCCATATGAGATGGTGTACGGACATAAGCCAAGCTTAAAGCACCTCCACGTTTTTGGGGTGATGGCAGACGTACACGTACCTAAGGAACTCAGGAGAAAAGGGGAAAAGGTGTCAATCAAAAGGTTTGTTGGGTACGAATCAGGCTCTAAAGCACACAGGTTCATTGGCATCAACAACAGATTTGTAATTTCCAGGTCAGCTGCCTTTCACGAAAGCACAGATTGGAGCAGAGTTCACGCTAATGAAATTCTGACTCACACACCTTCTCAGGATCTGACCAGTCAAGAGACAGATGACTCAGAGGACAAGGGAGAGCAAGTGCCCTCCAAGCCCCTAAAGGGATCCTCAAGGAGAGAAAGGAGGTACCCTGGAAGGAGGGACACTCCAAACTTGAAAGATATGATGATAGTAATGAGGAGGATAACACATCAGACAGTTCTGATACTCAACAGGAATCAATCAGTAGGCCAGTCAGATCCACCAGGAATACAAAACCAAAAAGGTATGAGGATTTCATTACCTATGTAAATCAAGTATCAGTTACACCTCAAAGGTATGAGGACATATTAGCACTACCACAAAGGGAGCAAGACAATTGGTATAAGGCAATGGATTCAGAGATGGATAGCCTTAGGAAGTTAGAAGTGTTTACACCCTCCAAGCTACCCAAAGACAAAAAGGTGATAGGCACAAGATGGGTGTACAAAAGGAAAACACTTGAGGACGGTAAATTCATATACAAAGCAAGGTTAGTTGCACAGGGATTCTCACAACGGTTCCCTGATGACTATGTTGAAACTTTTTCACCAACTGTGCGCCAGAGATGCTAAAGCAGCACTTACCATAGCTGCCATACATGGGGAAAGTGTACATCAATTTGACATACAGACAGCATACCTACATGCCAAATTAGATAAAGAGTTATATGTTAGAGCTCCCAGGATTAGACCAAAAGGAAGGTGGAATTTGGTTACTGAACAAAAGCCTATATGGCTTGAAACAATCAGGAAGGAGATGGTACGAGTGTCTCACAAAATGTCTAAAACAGATGGATTTTTTGGCCTCATCAGCTGATGAGTGTGTGTTCATTAGAGAACAGAAGGGGATCAAGGAAACTGTTTTGATTTATGTAGATGACATACTATACATCTGCAAGTCAGAGAGTAAATACAAAATCTTCTCTGAGCAATTGGGCAAGGAGTTTACACTAAAACCCTTAGGCCGAATTGATAAATTTTTAGGGGTGCAATTCACAAAAACTGAGAAGGGGTTTGCACTTTCTCAGCAGGATAAGATAGTAGATCTGCTCGAAAGATGTAGCATGGCAGAGGCTAAACCTTGTGAGACCCCCATGCAGACAGATTTCCTCAAGAATATGTATAATGAAAGCCCAGAATTGAGCAGAAGACACTTTACAAGTCTGTGCTAGGTTCACTATTATACATTGCCAGCTGGACAAGGCCAGACATTAGTTTGACTGTGAATGTCTTGTCCAGGCACTCAGAGAACCCCACTCAGTTTCACTGGAGTGGAATCAAAAGGGTTCTAAGGTATCTAAAGGGCACTATTGATTATTCACTGTTATTGGAACCTTATACATCTGAGAAGCCAGACCTCTATTGCTACTCAGACGCAGATTGGGCAGGAGACAGTAAGTCCAGGAAGAGTACCTCAGGGTATATTGTATTCTTGAATGGTAGCCCTATTCATTGGTATTCGGGTAAACAAAAACTAATAGCCACCTCTACAGCAGAAGCGGAATATGTGTGCCTGTCTAAGACCTCAAACAATTTGATATGGTTTGATGAATTATTAAAGAACCTGTGGGAAGAACCTGTATACCCTATTACTATCCATGAGGACAACAGAGCTACCATTGACATATCAAAGGCTGAAGCTGTGGGACAAAGGTCACGCCACATTGACATTAAGTGTAAACATGTCAGGCAGTTATCAAAAATGGGGTTTATTGAAACTGTTTTCACTGAAACAAGGGAACAAGTCGCAGATGTTTTTACTAAACCTTTGCCCCGGGACCAGCACCAGTACTTGTTGGGAAAAATACCCATGGTTGTATAATATGTACCTGTTGCTGTATAATGTATGTATATGTAAAGAATGTGATGTTGTTGTATTAGATTTTGATATGTGCCATTAGAAAGGCACAGAGAAGGGGATTGTGGAAAAGGAATTTTCCATGAGGTGGCTGTGCTCTTTCTCCTGGCCCCCTCCTCAGATTAACAGAAAAGTTTGAATGAACCAATCACAGCACAGCTGTGATTGAAATCTTCCTGGGTTTTACCAAGCTCCACCTCTCCTGACTCTGGACTATATAAGGAGCCAACCCAGTTCCCTGTCCCAGTTCCTCCATTACTCAGGTTCCAGCTGCCTGGGATCGTGCAGCTGGAAGGATCCTGCCTCAAGCCACGAGGAGGATCTTTGGAACTCCAGTCACATAGGTGACTGCCACAAGAAGAAAAGGAAAGACTTCAAGGAGAAACAAATAGACATTAAAATACCTTTTAACTATCTTTATTGCTTTTGTACTTGTTTACAACAATAAATGACTTTGGATTGAATCCACTGGGCTCAGACTTTTCCTTGGTAGCTTCACAGTAGAGAAAGGTAACGAACCATCCACCTTTAACTTTATAAAAACCCCAACACTCTGCCTACAGATGTTGCAGGGAAACTGCTGGATAAAGTGTATGACAGAGGAATGGAGCAATGTGCAACAGCTCTGGAGGGTAGAATTGTTAACCTAAGTATTGATGGGTGGAGTAATGTCCACAATGATCCTATTGTATGTGCTTGTATAACAACAGAATGTGAACAGTGAAAAAACATGATTCTAGAAGGAATCAAACTGGCCATACCTCAAGGAAAAATCTAACAAAAGCCTTTGAAGTGACACAGGGAAAAGATGAGTCCCCTGGAGATTTTTGTGCACGCCTCCGGGAAAATTTGACTAAATATTCTGGGGTGGAGCCTGACACCCCAGCATTTGAGACATTATTAAAAGTACAATTTGTCACAAAAGCTTGGCCTGACATACAGAAGAAGATACAAAAGATGGATGGGTGAGCGGGACTTGGGATGGCGGACCTAATGAAATCAGCACAGCAAGTCTTCGTTAACCGGGATAGCGTAAAGACAAAACAAAAATCGCAAATTATGGTAGCCGCGGTGCAAACCGCTGTTAAGAATGAGGTTAAAAAGGAAAGAGAAGAGAGACCGACAGAACAAAGGGCAAGGGGGCGGTATCAGTATAGAGGACAAGGACCACGTGCACGCGGGCACTGGAGACAGGAAGGACAAAGACCCAGAGGTAGAACTTGCTTCCGATGCGGATGGGAAGGGCATTTTGCATGGGAATGTTCTGAATCACTTGAAGAACAAAGTTATGCGCTCTACGATTAGGGCTGTTCCGGCCCCCGACAAGGGACCTATGGGGAGCCATTGGTAAATATTAATGTGGGTCCCAATCGTCAGGAACGGCTGTTCCTGATTGACACGGGCGCCAGTCGCACCTCCGTTTGCGACCCGGTACCCGGAACAAAAACGGACCTTAAAAGTAGTAGGGGTTAGTGGAAAAACACAGGAGGTAGGAATCATCGAAGAAGTAATATTAGAATTGAATGGCATAACAACAAGAGCAGAAGTACTCTTCATCCCAGAGTCTGGAAAAAATCTACTGGGGAGAGATTTGATGGGGGTGTTTGGAATAGAATTGTGGGACAGACAACAGGACATACGAATGTGCGCACTAACAGCGAAGGATGAGGAAACTATAGACCCAGAAGTTTGGGCAGAAGGGAAAATTAGCCATATGACCATTCTGCCAATACAGATCAAAGTAAAACCAGGAATGACAAAATTATGGACTTCACAATATCCCCTCAGCATGAAGGGGAGGAAAGGGCTTAAGCCGGTGATCGATAGGTTACTGAAACAGAGGTTACTAGAACCTACAATGTCACCATTTAATTCCCCAATTCTAGCCGTACCGAAAAAGGATGGGACATATAGACTGGTACATGACCTGAGACGAATCAATGAGATAGTCATCCATAGGTTCCCAGTGGTCCCAGATCCCCATACAATATTGGGAAAAATTCCCCCAAAAGCTAAGTGGTTCACAGTAATTGACCTGAAAGACGCGTTTTGGGCATGTCCGCTACATGAAAGAAGCAGGGATTTGTTTGCTTTTGAGTGGGAGGATCCTGAGAGTGCAAGAAAGCAGCAGCTTAGATGGACAGTTCTCCCTCAAGGATACACAGAGAGTCCTCTACTATTTGGGCAGGCGTTGGAGGAGAAACTGATAACATTCAAGAGAAAGGAAGGCATGACCTTGATCCAGTTATGTGGATGATTTATTGCTTTACTGGATTTATTGCTTACTGGAGAAAAAGAAGGAGAAATGAGGGAAGCCTCTGTTGAACTATTGAATTGGTTAGCTAATGAGGGATTGAAAGTTTCAAAAGAAAAACTGCAATTTGTGGAGAAAAAAGTTAAATATCTGGGACATTATATCCAAGAGGGAGTTAGGTCTCTAGACCCAACAAGAATACAGGGGATAATGAGCCTGGCTCCTCCTAGAAACAAAACTGAAGTGAGGCGGGCATTGGGGCTTTTAGGGTACTGCTGGATCTGGATAGACCAATATATGGTGTTGGCCCAGTTTCTACATCAGAAATTACAGAGGAAGGGAGAACAAGTGGAATGGGGACAGGACGATGGTGAAAGGTGGAGAAAACTAAAAGAAGCCTTGTCTACAACCCCAGTTTTGGCTTTACCAAATCTAAAGCTGCCGTTCCATCTATTTGTAGCAGTCTCTGAGGGAGTAGCTGTTGGAAAGTAGCTCAGAAAAGGGGTGGAAGATATCAACCCGTAGCGTTTCTTAGTAAAACGTTGGAACCAGTTGTAAAAGGATGGCCAGTTTGTGTGCAGGCCGTAGCAGCTACAGCAATGTTGGTAGTTGAAAGCAAGAAACTGACTTTTGGTGGGGGCCTCATAGTGCATTCCCCTCATCAAATTACCTCAGTATTAAGTCAGATTGCCACCACTTGGATGACTGAGGGGCGAATAACAAAATATGAAACAATCCTGAGAACCAGTCCCGATGTAACTGTTGGAACAGATAGGAATTTGAATCCGGCAGAATTCCTAGCAGGACATCGAAAAGAATGGGAACCAGATGATCATGATTGTTTACTGCAAATAGAAACCATGACAAAGATTAGAGAGGATCTGGAAGAAACACCATTAGAGGAAGGAGAGAGATGGTTTGTAGATGGGTCTAGTAGAATAGAGAATGGAAAGCGGAAGTCAGGATTTGCGATAGTGACTGGGGAGGGCGAGGTAATTGAGAAAGGGTCACTCCCAGCCACCTGGTCAGCACAAAAGTGTGAACTGCTGGCACTGGCCAGGGCGCTTGAGTGGGCTGAAGGGTTGCAAGTAACCATATGGACTGATTCTAAATATGCTTGGGGAGTGGTGCACACCTTTGGGAAGATGTGGAAGGAGAGGGGATACATCAAGGCTGATGGGAAGCAAATAGAACAAGTGCAGCTAGTGGAACGAACTTTGGATGTATTACAACTTCCCCAGGAGATAGCAATTGTCCATATCAATGCTCATCAAAAAGGAAACACTCCAGAGGTTGTGGGAAATAGGTGGGCTGACAGATGGGCAAAGAAAGCAGCCGGGGAAGTGGAATTAACTATGGTATCAATTCCAGTGTTAGAAAAAGAAGAAAAAGAGACTGGGATCCAGGAGAGGAGGTGGGAAGAGAGCTTGAAAAGAGGGGCTGTACCAAAACCCAAGAGGGCTGGGTGACTGCAGAGGGAGTGCCCATCATATCCCCCACCACTATGAGAGGGGTGATGGAAAAACTCCATGAAGGGAGACACTGGGGGACCGAGGCTCTGGTCATGTCTGTGAAGCCTCATTTCTGGAGTCCGAAAATGTGGACGATAGCTCAGAGCATTTGTTGGAAATGTCTAGTATGTCTAAAAGTGAACAAAAAGGCAGCCCAGAAGAGAAAAAAGGGAGGACAGCCTCTGGCTAGCTGGCCGTTCCAGAGGGCCCAAATTGACTTCACGGAGTTACCTGAAAAAGGGGGGTGGAAATACCTGTTGGTAATAAAAGACCAGCTGACTGGATGGGTAGAAGCGTATCCTACAAGGAGAGCTACCGCCCCTACAGTGACAAAAATACTGCTGGAACAAATCATTCCGCGATATGGGATGATGGAAGCCATTGATTCAGATAGAGGGACACATTTTACTCAAAGAGTGCTACAGCAGGTGATGAATACAATTGAGATAAAATGGGAACTCCACACTCCATGGCACCCAGAATCCAGTGGGCGGGTTGAAAGGGCGAACGGCGAGATAAAAAAAAACATCTAACAAAATTACAATTAGAGAACGGTTTGCCCTGGACAAAGAATCTCCCGCTAGCCTTACTGCACATCAGAACATGCCCCAGAAAAGATATAGGGGTTTCACCTTTTGAAATGCTGATGGAGAGACCCTATCTGGCCGAACTGGGACATCCCATCCCAGAGTTTAAAGATCTATTTATCCGAAAGTATTTGCAGGCACTCTCTCAGTCTTTGCTTTCTCTTTACAAACAGGGATTGTTGGCACAGCGACCACCTCTAGCCGATAGCCAACATCCATACAAAGTCGGAGACTGGGTCCTGATTAAAACCTGGAAAACTGAGAAATTACAACCTAGCTGGGACGGTCCATACCAGGTATTGCTGAAAACCGCATCTGCAGTCCGCACTTGTGAGGCAGGTTGGACTCACTACAGTCGAGTGAAGCAAGCACCAGAACCCGAAAAACCTTGGAGGACCATCCCAGTGGACGGACATCCACTGAAAGTGACTTTTAAGCGATAATGGAACTGTGGACCCTTTACATGACTATCTTAGGACTGATAAGCCTCCGAGAAATCCAAGGGTGAAATTATGGCAAGTGTCAGCCTTGCATCAAGATAACTAAAGAGGGACTGATAGTAACTCGGACTCTAATCTATCATACCCAATTAAGGTGTAAAAGGAAGTTGCCCGAGGTTTGTACTGTAAATGGGACGACATACTCCATTTGCGGGGATGGGAACACGAAACAATGCTACGACCCACAAGGAGCTGCCCATAGGTACACCATAAAGATTCAGGTGGGGAAAAAGGTAATGATCAGCCATGACTTCTATGACATAAAAAGAAGTCAATCGGTTTTCCTGGATGCCTGTGAAGCCATGGATGAGGGAGACAACAAATGTGGCTCCCTGGAGTGGAGACGTACATACTCCCAAAATGAAAAATGCCTTTGCCCAAGCCAAGCCGATTGGCGTAATAGTTGCGGGAGGGGATGGTATTGTGGGGACTGGAAATGTATTCAAACAAGGACAAGGGGATACACAGTCCGTCCTGACACCATACCCAGAAAGCAAAACAGAAAATGGCTTTACTTAACCAGAGTAAAGACTAACAATACGTGTTATCAACACACCTGCAACAGGGTTAACATGACTTTCCCGGTACCAGAAAATTGGCTAGGGAAGGGAGTGTCCGACTATTTCTGGCAAAAGGGTTTTCAAGTTGAATATGGGTTTGGGATAGACGGCACCGGATCGGACCCTGGAATAGTCTTGAAAATACAAGTTCTAAAACATGACCTAGATCCATTATCCCACTCACTGTTTCATTCTTATTATGAGGAGGTCCGGAAAGTACAAGAGATTAGTTTACCACCAGTAGCCCACAATATGTTCCTGTCTCTTGCAGAAACTATAGCAAAAGAATTAATGGTAACTAATTGTTTTGTATGCGGAGGAACTAACATGGGGGAACAATGGCCCTGGGAGGCTCAAGAGGTAAATTATATGCATGTGCGAGCTAACCCACAAATTTTACATTCAGAAGGACCGGAGAGGAAGTGTGGGCCGTAACTACTAACTTGGTAGGTAACATCTGTTATCATAGAAACAAAACCTCAGGCAGAACGGTAAACGTGGGATCTCTGAGATGTTTTGGAACTTGGGATAACCAAACCTGGTGGTCGGGTGAAAATAACACAAAACCAGAGAAAGAATTAGAAAAAATAACCGAGATATTTTTCCTAACCAATCCCGAGGATAACACCCTTGAGTGGAAAGCCCCAGATGGACTGTATTGGATCTGTGGGAAAACATAGCAAACTGAGGAAGGGATAGTATGGTTCTTGTGTATTGGGAGCCATCAGGCCGAGTTTCTTTCTCTTACCGTTAAAGCAAAGGCAAGTGCTCGGTGTACCAGTGTATGAGGAGATAGGGAATATAAGGGACAAAAGACATACAAAGAACATCCTTAGAGGTATCTGGAAGGATGAGGATTGGCCCCCAGAACGAATTATACATTGCTACGAACTGGCCACTTGGGCGGAAGACGGGACTTATGGGTACAGGACCCCCATTTATTTGTTAAATCATCTGATCCGGTTACAAGCTGTGGTGGAAATTATAACAAATGAGACTCAAAAGGCTATGAAATACTTAGCCATGGAAAATGTAAAATCCCGAACTATATAATGCAAAATAGACTTGCTTTAGACTATTAGTTAAAGAAGGAGGAGTATGTGGCAAGTTTAACCTGACTAATTGTTGTATAGAGGTAGACAAAAGTGGGGAAGTAATAAAAGAAATTACCGATAGGATGGTAAAAATAGCACATGTACCAGTACAAACATGGAAGGGATTCAATCTGAGCAACATGCTTGGGTCTTGGTTCCCCAAATTACCTGGATTACAGGCTATAGTAGCTCTAATAGGTATCATTGCAGCAGGGTGTGTATTGTTGCCCTGTATATTACCAATATTTGTAAGGACCATTACTACCGTGTTTCCCCAAAAATAAGACACTGTCTTATATTTTTTTTGGCTCCCAAAAACACACTAGGTCTTATTTTTGGGGTAGGTCTTATATTAGGGCAGGTTTAGAAAATAGTGCTAGGTCTTACTTTTGGGGTAGGTCTTATTTTCGGGGAAACACGGTAGCACATTATCCCTAATAACAAAAAGACAGGCTGAACAGATGATGGCATTATATCAACCTATTCCAACAATTGAGGATGAAGTCGAGACAATTCTCAATGAGTTTGAGACAAGGTTGAAATTGAAAAAGGGGGGAGTTTGTGAAAAGTGAAACAATCATGCTTAGGAAAGTGTCTCAAAACTCAAGATAAGAGTGTTGGGTTGCACGTAGGCACTAAGATAAGACAAGACAAGTTGCACGTAGGCAATGAAGTGAAACAAGGGAGGAAGTTCGCATAACAAAGATAACAATGAACATCCTGTCTCTCCAACAATGTATGCTTTTACCTTATTAGGTAGGAAATGATGTATTAGATAGAGATTGGCTGAAAACTAGTTTAGATTGTAAGCCAAGCCCTCGTACGAGGGGGCGGCAGATTAAGGCTATAAAAACCTTGCAAAGACAAAGGAGGGGGTTCCTTCAACGCCTTGAGGAACCCGCTGTCACGACTGCAAAATAAACTTTGTTTCCTTGGATCAACGAACCGAGTCTTGAGCCTCGCTTGGCGAGTCTATCTCACAAGAAGAAGGGAAAGTCTTCCTTGCGCAAACAATTGATACGTCAGGAAATGCACACACAGCAGAATACTTACAAGAAGTGGCAGTAAAAGCTATAACAACATGTGAACAAAAATTCAAATGTCTAGTACGCAGTTTGGTCACAGACAATGCTGCAAATGTATCCAAGATGAGAAGAAATTTAGAAGAGCAGGAAGGGAATACAAAGCTAATAACATATGGTTGCAGTGCTCATTTGCTGCACCTCTTAGCCAAAGACTTAACTGTTCCAGAAATAAAGACTAATGTTGTTGAAATTGCTAAATACTTCCGTAACAATCATTCTCCTGCAGCAGCTCTGAAAAGGATGGGTGGAACCAAGCTAACGCTCCCACAAGATGTTAGATGGAACTCTGTGGTGGACTGTTTTGAGCAGTATATCAAGAACTGGCCTATTCTGATGACAGTTTGTGAACAAAATCGAAATAAAATAGATGGCACTGTCACGGCCACAATCCTCAACATTGGGCTTAAGAGAAATGTTGAACATATGCTGAGCATCCTGAAACCCATCTCTGAAGCTTTAAACAAAATACAGAAAAATAGCTGTTTTATTGCTGATGCTGTTGAAATTTGGAAGGAACTGAGTGAACACTTAAAAACAGAACTACACATGGACAGAATTAAATTACAAGCATTAAAAAAACGAATGGGACAAGTACTGTCTCCAGCTCATTTTTTGGCAAATATTGTCAATATCCAGTACCAGGGTCAAAACTTAAGTGCTGAGGAAGAGGAGTTAGCTAAGACATGGGTATCCAGCAATCATCCATCTGTAATGCCAACTATAATAAACTTCAAAGCTAAGGGGGAACCATTCAAGAAATATATGTTTGCTGAAGATATTTTAAAGAAAGTAACACCAGTGAACTGGTAGAAGTTACTTAAGCACTTGGATTTAGAGACTGTTCAAGTAATGATTTCACTTTTAACAGCAGCAGCTTCTTCTGCAGGCGCTAAAAGAATATTCTCTTCCTTTGGACTCATTCATTCTAAATTGAGAAATCGTTTGGGACCCGATAAAGCAGGAAAGCTTGTTTTTCTTTTCCAGATTATGAACAAAGAAGATGAAGATGACGAGTGAGCTACAGAGGACAGTATTTAAGTTTTTCATGTGTAGGCTGGGCTGACAGTCTAAGTTTCTTAAAATATATATTTTTTGTTTAGCCAAATTAGTTTACAAACATGGATGTTTGTTTAAGCAAATAACATATGCTGTAATGTTATTGCTTCAGTTGAATAAATCTATTTAAATTGTTATTATTAAGGTAATGATTATTTTTCTCCTTCCTAAGTACAGCAGAAAAGTTGTCCAAATATGAATGATTAACCTATTAAACTGGGGATAAAAAAACTAATATGAAAAGTTGTTATTCTAAAAATCTTCATCTACTTGCATATTAAAGTTATACCAGCAAGAATTAGTCTTTATGTAGAAAACTATGATTTAAATCAAGCCTTATTGACTAGTGATTTAAATCGTGATTTAAATCAGTTTGATTTAAATCAAATCCACCCTGATATTATAGAGAAACACAACTTAATTGATATATGGACAATATACAACCCAAAAGAAAAGCAGTTTACTTTTTATTCGACCCCTCATAAATCATGGTCAATAGACATGGCATGGATAAGCAAAACCCTTATGAAAGATATAGAACGAATAGAAACAGCACCAAACACGTGGGCAGATCATAACCTCATTACAGTAATATGGAAAGGGCAATCAAAACAAAGAGGAAGGTAGACGTTGAACCCACAGATTATGAAAGGTGAAGAATATATAATAAAAAGCCTTACTGACTAGTGATTGAAATCGTGATTGAAATTGTGATTTAAATCAGTTTGATTTAAATCAAATCCACCCTGCCTCCATATTCCCATTTGGCCACATCATCGCCAGTTTCTCCGTTTCTGTTACCAGAATGCTCACTACCAGTATCGAGCCCTTCCCTTCGGCCTCTCCTCAGCTCCAAGGGTCTTCACAAAGATCCTAGCAGCATTGGTGTCTCTGATGGTGCTAGAATTCCTACAATTCCTATTGATGTTGCTGCCATCCAAGTTCCTGTTCCAGATGGAGTACAGCAATTCTTAGGCCAAGAGCAGCAACCAATGGGCTCTAAAAGACAAATGCAAACTCCCCCTATTGGCAAAGGTGGACTTGCAAGTCAAGCACAGCTTACACAAAAAGTGCCAGCACCTGCTCCAGCACAACCATCAGCAAATCGAAATTCTGCTGGTCAAATCCAAATTGCACAACCTCAAACAGAGTATGACAGACGATTTTTTTTTTGGACTTTAGACAGTGGAGCAGCATTGCATGTTACCTACAGAAAGGAGCTGTTTACAGAGATGCACGAGCCTGAACCTGAACTACGTGAACTTTACCCATTTTCAAATCATCCTGTTCAAGTCATGGGAAAAGGAACTGTTTATATTGAAGAACTCGATGCATTTATTCCTGATGATTATTATGTACCATCAGTAAAAAGTAGTTTGCTTAGTCAGAGTCACTTGTCTAGAATATCTAAATTCCAGGTTTATCACCTTGAGAAAACAAGTTATATAGTTAAAGATGGAGATATTGTTGCTGAAACCATGTTAATTGGTGGTATTTATTATTTAAAGCCAAAGTCTAAACCGAAAGAACAGGCAAATATACCAGATCCAAAAGCCGAAAGAACAGGCAAATATACCAGATCCAAAAGAAGAGAGCACAGGCCCAGAGAGAGATATTCCAGAGAGAGATCCTGTTGCTACTCCAAAGGCTCCTGAAGTCAACAAAAAGAAAAATAACAAACAGGTTGCTCAGAGCGAGCCTGAGGTTCTTAATACAAATGTTAATGTTGAGAATTCACTAACAGGTAAACTTTTACATTACAGGTGTGTCCATAAGTGGCATAGAAGATTGGGGCATGCCAGTTTCCATGTTCTTAAGAAGATGCCTGAATTCGCAAGAGGTTTGGATCTAAAAGGGTGTAAGGTGTTCTTGGATTGTGCTGTCTGCAAAAAAAGCCAAATCCAAGGCAGCAGCCATTCGAAAACGCGCTACATGCCTGTCAACACGCGTTTTTGATTTGGTACACACTGACATAGTAGGTCCTTTTACACCAACAATTGGTGGTAAAAAATATTTCTTAAGAATTGTTGATAATTACTCTAGATATGGATATATATTTCCTATGAAAGAAAAATCTGAGACCTTTCAGATTTCTAAAGACTTTGCTGCTCTTGTCTATACCCAATTCAAAGTTTGCATCGCCAGAATTCAGAGTGATCACGGTGCTCAATTCATGTCTCAGTGTTTCCAGGACTGGATGCGTAAAAATGGCATCCTGCACCAGACTTCAGCTCCTTACACTCCAGCTGAGAATGGAGTGTCAGAATGCAGAAATGGGGTTCTACAAACCATGATGCGTTGTCTCCTTGAAGACGCTAACCTCAGTCTCCCACACTGGGGCAAAGCCATTAAATATGCAAATCATATTATCAACCGTACGTGGAGTAGTGTAATAAATCAGACGCATTATTTCATGTTGTATGGACACAAGCCTGATTTCTCACATCTCCATATTTTTGGTGCATACACTACGGTGAACATTCCCTTAGCTCAAAGAAAGAAAGAAGGTCCAGCTGCAAAAAGAGTGAGATTTATGGGTATTGATAATAATTCAAAATGGAGCAAATACATTGACTCTAATCATGTAATACTGATTTCTCAATCTGCCACTTTTGAGGAAGATGCTGACTGGTCAAGGATTCATTCCAATGATCCTGGAGTATATTTTCCTAGAGATGCTGCTGCTGATGCCACGCAGCCTGATGCCACAGCCCTTCTACTGCCACAGCACATCCGCTGCGTTGCCGCCTCCCTGCTTCCTTTCGTTTTCTGCCACTGCTTCTACCGGGAGCAAAACCACTTCCTTTTTGTTTCACTATCACAGCCGCCAGTCACGAAAGGAGGGGGGAGGAGGAGGAGAAGGGTCACCTGAAGGGATGCTTCTATTGCAGCTGGCAATCATTGTTCAGCCAGTTCCTTCGGGCAACGCTTCTTCTCCTCCCCCCTCCTCCCCCACTCATGACCGGCAGCTGTGTTGGGACCGGGAGGGTGGACACATGCGGGGAGATGCTCCTCAACAGCAGGTAAGAGAAGCAGTCCAGAGCCAACACAAGCTTCTCCGTTGTTCTTTCCAACTGGGAAAGCAAGAGCGCCTCTCTCCCAGCAAAGCGAGAAGCCTGAAAATCCCTCTCTGATCGAATGGGTTCCCAGGTGCAGAAAGAACTACAATTCAACTGAACTATTTCTCTTTCGATGAGAGGGAGACTTTCAGGCTTTTTTGAGAGGCACTCTCGCTCTCCCAGCTGGAAAGAACAATGGAGAAGCTTGTGCCAGCTCCAGTCTGGACTGCTTCTCTTACCAGCTATTGTTGGGAAAGTGCCGCCGCTGGCGCGGCCGCCACCACAGGGGCGTGTGGAGGTACTTTTTTCCTTTTTCCGCCACCCAATGCTAACTTGAGCTGCCTGATCATTCAGTTCGTCCCAGATGAGGTATGTGTGTGTAAGAGAAAGAGAGGGGGTGGCAAGAAAAGAAAGAGGGAGAGAAAGAGAGAGAAAGAAGGGAGGAAAGAGAGGGGGACAGAGAAAGAGAATGAGGGGAGAGGGAGAGAGAAAGTGGGGGGAGACAGAGAGAAAGAAGAGACAAGAAAGACAAGAAAGAAAAGGAAAAAAAGAAAAAGGAAGAGAGAAAGGAAGTGAAAGGAAGAAAGGGGATGGAAGGAAGAAACAGAAAGAAAAAGAGAGGGAGACAGGGAGGGGAGAGAAAGAGGGGGAGAAAGAGAAAGAGAGTGAAAGAGAGGTGAGAGAGAGAAAGAGAGAAGGAGGGAGAGAGAGGGGGAAAGAGAGGGAAACAGGAATCCCACCTCTGGGTGGCTGCCCACCCCCCGCCAGTGACAGAGAAGGAAGGAATAATGAGGTGATATAGAAAGTCAGCATACAGGCATCCGATCCTGGTTCCATTAGGAACCTTTTGTTTACAATATCTGTACATTTGGAATTTTCCCTTCTGTGCTACAAATTCATTTTTGCTAAGAGCATGGAATGTTTGTTACATTTCTGAAATGTTTTTTGTATTCATTCATGGAAGTTATTAACTTTGATTTGTCAGTCTTGGGTTGCCTGATTATTACCTTTAGGTGAATTCTTGAGATTAAACAGAGTCTAAGTAAATAATAAAGTTTCTCCATTCACACTTCCTAATGTCTGGTTTTTGAAGAAAGGATCATTTCTAAAGATGTTATTATTCTTGTAAAGTTTGTTTTGTTTGTGTAAGTTCCCTGCAACAATGCCACATACAGAGACACAAATGAAGAGAAAGAATATCTGGCTATGAGTGTCAGGGGATTAAAAGGAGCCTAAGGCTCCTGTTTTGCTTATGATCTTGGATTGGGGTTTGAAGGCTGTAAAGTCTCCAGTTTCTTTTACATCTACATAACTGCAACTGTTGTTCTTGATTCTGATCTGGTTCAATAGCTTATGATCCAATGTAAGAAGGATGTTGAGGAACAAAGTGTGAAAGGGTACAGAAGTATTCATCCAGATTTGAAGGTTGGGCTCCTGGGGAGAAGGAGCATCTTTGGGACTGAAACTCATGTACTGTAGATACAATAAGAAGCACCAGTTGGGTCTAGGAAGGGTCACCAATCTGAAACGTTAAAGGCTGCATGATTCTGCAGCCTTCAGGGTGGTTTCTTTCTTTCTTTCCTTCCTTCCTGCTATTGCCTTTCTTCTGGGCTGTTCTTATTCTATGATACTGTAGAATTGGGGTTGCTCTGAGCATCCTCTTGTTTCTAAGCTGCCTTGTTTGTTTCTGTTGATTGCATGTATTTTTTTAAGACCCTGCACAAAGATTAAAAAGCACAGTCCCTGCCTGCAGGCTTATTCTGAGAGGCACAGTACAATAGAACAGGGCCAAACTGGGAGAATCCCACCCCTGTGTGTGTGTGTGTGTGTGTTTCAGGTGGGCTTCCACCAGCTTTGAGGTCAGGGAAGGAGGCCACTAAGCAAGGAAGGGACAGAAAGAAAGAGGGAGAGAGGGAGGGGGAAAGTGAGGACCACTTAAATTTGGGTTGCCAGCCATGGCCATGCCACCAGTCACATGACCACAGCCACGAGATATGAGCAGCCAAAGCAAGCCACTCCCACCCAGTCACATGACCAGCAAGCCACACCCACAAATTAGGCCAAGAAAGAAAAATTTGAGAAAAGGATTTGAAGAAAGATAAAAGGAGAGAAGAAGGCAAACATTATGGTTAATGAGGAATACACCCAGACACTAATAATAGAGAAAGGAGTCAGACAGGGGTGCCCCTTATCACCTCTGCTCTTCATATTATCTTTGGAAATACTAAGATGAATTAAACAAAACCCTGAAATAAAAGGATTGAAAATCAAGAAAGAAGAATATAAACTACAAGCATTCGTGGACGCTATGTTTTTTTTCATTGGGGATCCAATAGAGAAAGGACAACAACTAATTAATGAGAATGATTTGGAACAGTGGCAGGACTTAAAATTAATAAAAAGAAAACAAAACTAATAACCAAAAACTTAACAGAAGTTCAGATATTAGAATTAGAAAGGGTGGTGGGACTACAAGTGACAAAAAAATAAATATTTAGGTATATGGCTGACGGCCCACTGTAAGACATTAATGGAGAACAATTATAACAAATTATTACAACAGGTAAAAAAGGACCTAGAATTATGGGCTAAGTTGCAACTTTCTCTACTGGGGAGGATTGCCACCATAAAAATGACTTTTTAACCAAAATTTATATATCTATTCCAGACAATACCAAATAGAATACAGAAAAATTACTTTGTAGATCTAAACAGGACTATTGCAAAATTTATCTGGCAGGGCTAAAAACCTAGAATAAATCTAAAATCACTACAGGATATGAAGATCAGATGTGGTTTGGGACTCCCGAACTGGGAATTATACCATAGTGCAGCATCTTTGGTCTGGCTGAAAGAATGGGTGAATCTAGCCAATAAAAGAATATTAATTTTAGGTCACGACCTGCAGAGGGGCTAGCATGCCTTTCTGTGGGATGCGGGGACTACTAAACAGAAATATTTCCACAGTGACTTAATCAGAGATTCTTTATTATGTAATTGGAATAAAATTAGGAAAAAACATTATACAAAGATCCCTACTTGGCTATCAACAATGGAAGTGATGATCTGAAAGGCAAGCTCTGTTAGCTGGTGTTAAAGCCTCTTACTCTGAACTTACTCAGGAGTCTACACCAATGCAATGATCAAATTTGCAGATGATATGACAGTGGTGGGGCTCATTAACGACTATCCCCCTTTCTGTTTTTCCATTCTCAGACCCTCTTCTCCCCTTTGGACCTGACTGTTCCCCATTGCAGTGGGAGGGCAATGGAGGGCACGAACCCCCCCCCTGTTGTGAGAGGACGGGGTTTTTTGTCTGTACCAGCATCCCACCATAAGCCGCTGGGTGGAGAGCAGCGGCCCATTTCAATCTTGGCCCTAGCACCGGTGAGAGAGCTGCTTGTTGGTGGGGTTGTTTGACTGTTTGGTTTGGTCTTGAATGCCTGGTCCTTTATGCATGTTTCCATCTATGCAATTTGTAACATCGAACCGACTGTTTTGCCCTCTTTCCCCCCTTGAAATGGGATATTCGATGCCAGCCTACTCATCGTTGGAGCTACGGGCCTTCCAGACTGTTCCCGTCTTTGGAGTGGCCCTTTGGGTTATCGAGAGCCTACCTCAATGACGGATCTTGGGATCCTGAGAGGTGGCATGGCACGACCAGAGAGCTAAATTTTAAATCTGGGGTAAAGGGGAAGCTTTTAAATTTTTTAATTCGTTGTTTTAAGGGGTTAGGGAAGGCAGTGGGTGATCGAATTGCTGGTCCACACAGTTCTTCCAGGCCGGCTTCTGGTCTCGGGGGGCTTGGTGGGGGCCTCGGGGTCTGACGGGGAGAGGCGGGGTTGACCATCGACAGGGTGATCGGTTATGGCAGGGGAGGGACAGGGGCCAAATTATGTGGCGGGGGCCCCGATGTTTACGTCTTGGTGGCGCTCCAACCCCAGGTCGCTTCCTCCCTGGGGTCTTGGGAGGCGTGGTCTCTGGGCTCAGACTGGTATATCTGAATGCCAGGTCCGTAGCCAATAAGTCATCCCTCCTCCGTGAGCTCATGGAGGAGGCTGTGGACCTGCCATGCATTACAGAGACCTGGTTGGGCCGGAGGGTGTCCCTCTGTGTTGATTTATGCCCCCAGCCTTCCGTGTGCTGTACGGTCTCGGGCCCAGGGAAGGGGAGGGGTAGCCATAATTGTTAGAGACCCTGTTTCCAAGGGAGGTCACTGTCCGCAGATGGGGGGTGTGAGGCCCTCCTCGTGAGATTGGGCCCTGGTGGTGGTTGGGTTTGCTGCTAGCGTACCTGTCCCCAGCTGCGTGGCGGCCCTGCCTGGGCTGCTCAACGTCCTCTCGGAGGTGGCGGTGGAGTTCCCTAGGCTCATAGTTCTGGGGACTTTAACCTGCCGCGCTGAGGGGCGTGGGTTTAGCTCAGGAGTTCATGGCATCCATGGCAGCCATGAACCTGACCCAGGTGATCCAGGACCCACTCACGAGGGGAACACACTTGACCTGGTTTTATCTCGGGGCAGTGGTGTAGTGATCTGGGGAGGGTTCTCCATCTACCCTCCCTTTATCGTGGACAGATCACTATCTCCTGCGGCTGGTCTTTCAATTGGCTGTCCCTCGCTGCTGGGATGAGGAGCCTATCGATGGTTCCGCCCCAGGCGCCTAATGGACCGGAAAGGTTTCAGATGGCTGGGGTTCTTGCCTGCCTCCCTCGACCACAGCTCGGCCGAGAGGCGCTGATGGCCGCCTGGCAACAGGCGTCGGGGCCTTCGACCGGGTTGTCCCCTTGCGGCCTCTTCCCGCCGTGAGCCCATGGGCCCCTGGTTCTCGAGCTCCGGGGGATGAAGCAGCCTGGAGAGCAGATGGAGGGCCAGCCACTCCAAATTCGACCGTGTCCAGTTAGAGCCTATATCAGGACCTATCTGGAAGCGATCAGGGTGGCGAGGCATGCTTACTTCTCGCTCTGATTGCGTCGCCAATGATCCCTGCTGCCCTGTTTGGGTGACCCGCTCCCTCCTTCAATTGAGGGGGATGACCCTTTGCAGGGCAGAGCAGAATTTAGTTTACATCTGGCGGATAAGGTCGCTTCAGAATTCGTGCTGGCTTGGACTCTGACTGGCAGTGGTCTGATGATGGGGTGGCGATGAGTCTGGTGGATCCTATCTGGGTTGAGTTTGACCTGGTCTCCCTCAATGAGGTGGACAGGATCATCGGAGGCTGTCTTCCACCACGTGTTTACTGGACCCGTGTCCTTCCTGGTTGGTATATGCCTCCAGGGAGGTTACGTCTGGCTCCAGGCAGTTGTGCCTTCCTTGAGTGAGGGAGTCTTTCCTGCCTTGAAAGAGGCGGTGGTGAGCCCCCCTCAAAGCCTACCTGGACCCGGCCGTTTTGAACAACTATCGTCCTGTCTCCAACCTTGGCTTTTAGCGAATTGTTGAGCGTGGTGGTTCAGCAGCTTCCCTTGTTCCTGGAGGAAGCTGATTATTTAGACCCGTATCAGTCGGGCTTCAGGGCCGGACACAGCACGGAGACAGAATTGGTCGCACTGATGGATGGAGGGCTCGGGACAGGGGTTTTTCCTCTGTCCTAGTCCTGTTAGATCTCTCAGTGGCTTTCGATACCATCGACCATGGTATCCTTCTGCAGTGGCTTAGGGGATTGGGGGTGGGGGGCACCATTTTGCAATGGTTCTCCTCCTTCCTCTCAGGCTGCTCACAGCCAGTGTTGGCAGGGGGGCAGAGGTCGGCCCCGAGGCCCCTCACTTGTGGGGTGCCTCAGGGGTCTGTCCTCTCACCTCTCCTGTTTAATACCTATATGAAACCGCTGGGTGAGATCACCCGAGGTTTTGGGGTGAGGTATCATCAGTATGCTGATGATACCCAGCTTTATCTCACCCCAGACCAGATCAGTGATGCTCTCTCTGTGATGTCCCGGTGCCTGGAGGCGGTATGGGTCTGGATGGGCAGTAACAGGCTCCAGCTCAACCCCACCAAGACTGAGTGGCTGTTCTTACCGGCATCTCGGTCTTTATTGGATGTACCATCTTTGGTCATGGGGGGAGGTGTTGCCCCGTGGATAGGGCGAGAAACCTGGGTGTCCTCCTGGATTCACAGCTCGGTTTGGAGGAGCATGTGGGAGCTGTGGCCAGGGGCTTTGCCCAGGTTTGGCTGGTTCGCCAGCTTAGCCTATTTGGACCGAGATGCCCTTGAGCGGTTACTCATGCTCGTCACCTCTAGAATCGACTACTGCAATGCTCTTTACATGGGGCTCCCCTTGCAGACGATCTGGAGGCTACAGCTGGTGCAGAATGCAGCCGCGCGGGCTGTGATGGGGTATCCCGATACTTCCATGTTACACCCCTCCTGCGCGGCTTGCATTGGTTGCCAGTCACCTCCCGGGTCGCCTTCAAGGTATTAGTAACAACCTATAAAGCCCTCAATGGCTTGGGTCCAGGGTACTTGCGGGAACGCCTCCTGCCGGCATCATTTTCGGATCGCCCTGTTCGCTCTCATGCCGTCGGTCAGGCATTGTCGGCTGGCGGCTCCCAGGGCTAGGGCCTTCTCTGTGGGAGCGCCTGCCCTTTGGAATCAACTCCCCGTGGATCTCCGTTTGGCCCCTGACCTCCGCTCCTTCCGCCGGGACCTGAAGACTTGGTTGTTTCAACAGGCCGGCCTGGAATGACCCGGGGGGGCGGGGTGTGGGTTTTAATTTTGATTTATTAATTAATAAGAACAATGAGTCTGCTTATAGAAAGGAAGTAAAGGGCTGACACTGTGGTGTAAAGAAAATAATCTTACACTTACGCTTAACACCAAAAAAACTAAAGAATTTATAATTGACTTCAGGAGGAAGAGAGATGTATATTTACCTCTGTACATAAATGGTAAGAAAGTGGAGAGGTTTTGGTAGTTTTAAATTTCTGGGCACTTATATTTTGGAGGACCTCTCATGGACTATGAATGCTAACATGCTTGTGAAGAAGGCACAGAAGAGGCTGTACTTCCTGAGAATACTCAGGAAGATAAATCTATCTCAGCATCTACCACAGCACCATTTAGAGCAGGAGTGGGCAACTACGGCCCCTTTATGGCCTGTGGACTTCAATTCCCAGAATTTCTGAGCCAGCCATGCTGACTCAGGAATTCTGGGAGTTGAAGTCCACAGGTAATAAAGAGGCCATAATTGCCCACCCCTGATTTAGAGTGTCCTGACATATGGCATTCTTGCATGGTATGGGAGCAGCTCTGTAGCGAACAAAAAAGCTCTACAGAGAATCATTAAAACTGCTCAGAATATCATCAGGCTCCAGTTACCAGCCCTGGACAACATCTTCGAATCTCGCTGTTTGAGGAAGTCGCATTACATTCTCAGAGACTCTTCCCATCCTGCTTACAATCTTTTTGAACTGTTGCCCTCAGACAGAACAATTAAAACTCGGGCCACACATTTTTATCCCAGAGCTATAATTGCACTTAACAATGAGCTTAAGGACCGCCATCAGTGAGCTGTTGAACAGTATTACTTGGTCTATTTGTGTGTTTTTAGGGGGTGGGGAATTTTGGTGGGTAGGGGTGTGTTTGGGGATTGTCAGGTGTGTGTGCATGCTGGGTCTGGACTCTGGGTGTTATGTGAATTTTGTTGTATGTGTATACTGTGTATATACCGTATTTTCCAGCGTATAAGCTGCTACACCCTCTGACCCCCAAACTAAGCAAATTGACACACGCCATGAACACATAGCCAGACCTCAAACTCGGAGCCAAACCAAAGCCCGAACATTACATCACAGCCATCCGCTTAGGATATCACATCACGGAACTCAGGAGGTTACAACACAGCCAACTACCCAGAAGATTACAGCGTAAGACCCAGGATGTCACAACAATAGAACTCAAAAGGTCATCACACAGCCCATTACCCAGAACATTTCAACACAAAAGGCTGAGAGACACACAGCCAGTACCTCAGCCACACAGGGCCTTACGAAAAAGGCAACCAATCTGCAAACATCAACTCCATTAACCAATCAAGAAGTAACAAAACAGCCAACCAACCCACTTACAACAGAGGCAGCACACCACACCTCCCCACTAGTATTTATAGAGAGACGGCAGCTCCGATCACATTTTGCTCGCACAAGCACGAAGCCGAAAGCAGCAGCCTGAAGATTGCGAGTGGGACCTCGTCAAAACATTGCCAAGATACTCTCAATCTTACACAGGAAAAGGCCTGAACATGCCAAGACCTGCATACCTGTACAAGTGATAATCTACAAATATAAATGATATATATATATATATATCATTTATATTTGTAGATTATATATACATACATACATATATATATGTTGTGGCTCCGCCTCGTGAGCCTGTGCTGACAGAGGAAGAGGACCTGGATGATGATGAAGGAGGAGAGGAGGAACGAGCAAGGCCTCCCTCACCAGGGCCTTCCTCCCCAGGATCTCCCTCCTTGGCAAGGTCTCCCCCCCCAGGACCTTCCTCCTCCCTGGCAAGGCCTCCCTCCCCAGGACCTTCCTCCTCCCTGGCAAGGCCTCCCTCCCCAGGACCTTCCTCTCTGGCAATGCCTCAGGTTTCCTCGGAAAGCCAAGAGGAACTGCCTGAGAGGCGTGTAGCAGTAAAGCCACGACAAGAGAAAGAGGAGGAAGGTTCCTGGCTTGATCCCAGGCAGCGTCGGAGGGAGAAACGTCAGCAGCAGCGTGAGGGTGGGAGGGCCAGAGATTGAGCTGGACCACACCCCACCAGGTATAAAAGTGGGTGTGCCTACGCTGCAGACTCTGTTCGTGACAAAGTGTCATCTGCATCGAAGCTTCCGTCTGTGTGTGATTTTGGACTCTGAAAGAAAGCAATTCTCTGGGATTACTACATTGCGTCTTGGATTTGGCATTGATAACTTGGGTGACTGCCAACGCTCTTGTCGGAGAGATAACGGGGATTTTGGCAAGAGGCCAGCGTGACTCCTCTGCGTGAGCTAACGCTCCTTGCCTTCAAGGGAAGGGAAGGTAATGAAACAGGCCAGTGTGTCTTTTCTGTGTTGGCTAACGTACCTTAGCTTCTGGGGAAGTGAAGGTGGGACAGAACATTTTTGTCACGAACCCCAAAAGACTCTAACCATCTTTAACTCAAGATGGATCAACAGCAGCAGTTACATCAGTTACAAGCTGAGAATCAGGGCTTGCAACAACAGGTGCTGCAATTAGCAGCTCAATTTGCTGCATTGAATGCTCCTGCAGCCTCTCCTCCCCTTCCTCGTCGGAAATGCCCGGTAGCTGTGCCAGATAAGTTTTCTGGGCAGCCAGAAATGTTTCCGGCTTTCATGGGACAGTGCCAGTTGTTTATGCTTATGAGGCCTGAGGATTTTCCTGATGACCGGACTTGGGTGGGGTTTGTGATAAGCCTCCTTTCTGGCTCTGCAGCCCGGTGGGCCACGCCTTTGTTGGTTCAGAACAGCCCACTGTTAACAGACTGCCAGGGTTTTGGCAACACATCGCCTCATGTATGAGGACCCCATCCGCACAGATGGCAGCCAGGCGCATAAAGGACCTTCGCCAAGGAAGTGCCCCTGCAGGACTATATTGCTGAATTTGGCTGCTCTGCATGGACTCCAACTGGAATGATGCAGAGCTGCTGGGCGCCTTCCAGGATGGCCTGTCGGAGGAACTGCAGGGCGAGCTGGTTCAGGTGGAGGCCCCTCCGACTCTCGGCGCCCTGTGGTGCAGTGTCTGCGCATTGGCGCCGTCTCCAGCGGCGAAAGACCCGTCGCCCTGCCCAGGAGTCACCCTCGTCTGGACCTCCACGCCCTGTGCGGCAGTGCCCGGGTCGCCCGAGTTCGTGACAGCGGCTGCGGAGCCCATGGAGTTGGGGCGGCTGGAACCTGCTTGGCGGCCCAGGAGGCGCTGCGGCGGCAGGGGTTTGTGTCTGTATTGTGGGGAGCGGACATTTCATTGCTTCCTGTCCCGAAAGCAACGTGGGGCCCAAGCCCGTGCCTGAATCTCGGCAGGACCAAGCCGGAAGCAGGCGGGCCGACCTGGGGAAACCCTAGGCGGGCAGGTACTACTCCTCCGCCTGACTGCGGCGGCTGTGGACTCTGGGCCCCTCGGCATCTGATATTGGACTCTCAGGTGTTCTTGCCAACCAGTCGAGGGGATCCAGGCATCGCTGGTGGACTCAGGGGCCACGGCGAACTTCATGGACCAGGCCTTTGTGGCACGTTTTAAGGTGCCTTTGGATCCAGTGGACCCTCCGTTGGTGGGGGGTTGATGGGCAGGAACTTACCGCGGGGCCCATTAAGTTCGCCACCCAGCCATTGCTAACCATTGGGGAACACGAGGAAGCAATCGCTTCTATGTCACCGATCTTCATTTCCCTTTGGTCCTGGGTATGGCCTGGCTTCGGACTCACGATCCTCAGGTGGCATGGTGCAGAACGCTGTGTTTTCCGAGTCTGCAGTGCGTCGACCACATCCGCGCGCCTGTGCCGGCCAGGATGTCTCGCCCGGTCGTCTCCCTACCTCCTGAACTGCGGGACTTCGCAGATGTGTTCAGTGAGAGGCGGACCGCTTACCCCGCATCGGCCCTATGATTGCCCGTGGACCTTCTGCCCAATGCGTCGCTGCCCGTGGGGCGCCTGTATTCCATGTCCGAGCCGAGTTGGCGCCCTGTGGGACTTTCTGGACAAGAACTTGGCCGGGGTTCATCCGCCCTTGTCGTCCCCTCTTGCAGCACCAGTTCTCTTCGTCAAGAAGAAGGCGGGGACTTGCGCTTGTGTTGCGATTACCGCCGGCTCAATGCCATCACGCGGTGCGAATGCTACCCCTGCCTCTCATTCGGAGCTGATGGCGCCTGCGAGAGCCACCATCTTCCGGCTTCGACCTGCGAGGGGCCTACAACTTGGTGCGGATACGGGAGGGGCGAGTGGAAGGCGGCGTTTGGCACCGATCACGGCCATTTGACGCGGTGATGCCGTTGGGTTCCAACGCTCGCGGTCTTCCAGCATTTTATGAATGGCGTGTTCCAGGACATGTTGGACAAGTTCGTGGTGGTCTACCTGGACATCTTGATTTACTCGGTCAGGAAAAGCCACCTTCAGCAGGTCCGTCTGGTGCTGCAGCCCGGCAGCACCAGCTTTATCGCGAAGCTGGAAAAATGCCTCTTTTCCAGACTTCCATTGAGTTCCTGGGGCACATCATCACTCCGAGGGCATTGCCATGGACCCTCGGAAGGTGGAGGCTTGTGCAGTTGGGAACCCCCTCGGCGTGAAAGGCGTCCAGCGCCTGCTGGGGTTCGCCAACTATTACGGACCTTTATCCGGGCTTTGCCACCTTAACCTTCCGTTAACCCAGCTCCCCGAAGAAGGTTCCGTTCCAGTGGGGTCCTCCGCGCAACAGGCGTTTGAGGCCCTCAAAGAAAGCCGTCACCGAACCCGTCTTGCGGCACCCGACCCGCACCGTCCTTTTGTAGTGGAGGCGGGCCGTCCAGCGTGGCCCTTGGGGTGGTGCTGTTGCAGCCCGGTGGCTGGCGGCACTCTTTCCCCTGTGGGTATTATTCGGAAGCTTAATCCTTCCGGCGCAACTACACCATCTGGGAGAAAGAGCTGCTGGCTATCAAGGCTGCCTTTGAGGCTTGGCGGCATCATCTGGAGGGGCCCGGCACCAGATAGAGGTCGCCGCGGACCATCGAATCTGGAGCATCTGGCGGCGGCCAGGAAGTTGAACCAGCGGCAGATCCGGTGGTCGTTGTTTTGCCGGTTCAACTTTCATGTGACCTACATTCCCAGCGGTCTGTCGGGGCGGATGCCCTATCCCATAAGCCAGTACCTGTGCCCCAAAGACTTCGCCTCCTCTGCGGCGGTGCTGCCAGCAGAAGCCTTGGCTGCAGCCCAGAACGGTCGACTTCGGGCTCGGTGCGAGAGGCGGCGCCTGGGCGCCTGGTCACAGCAGAGGAAGGCAGAGGTCGGCCCGATTCCCCATGGACTTTGGAGGAGGGCTTGCTCAAGCATCGGGGGCGGCTGTGCGTGCCGCAGGGGCACGGGCCTTCTCTTGAAGCAGTGTCACAACCCGGCAGCCGGCCATTTTGGCTACTTCAAGACCCTCCACCTCGTGACTCGGACTTTTGGTGGCCCCAGTGCGCCGGCGTCTCGCAGCTTCGTGGCCTCCTGTGTGCCGTGCCGGCAGCGAAAAGGCGCGGCCGCCTCCTGGTCTCCTCCACCCTCTACCCACTCCAGACAGACCATGGGGGCGATCTCTATGGACTTCTTGACACACTTGCCGTCGTCCTACGGCTTTGACCATGCTGGTGGTGGTGGACATGCTGACCAAAATGGCCCACTTCATCCCGTGTCGTGCCCTGCCAGCGGCCCGCGACTGCCGTCTGTTCGTCAAGCATGTTTTCGCCTCCATGGCCTGCGGACAGGGTGGTTTCCGATCGCGGCGTGCAATTCCGGCTCAATTTTGGAAGAGCCTGATGACTGCGTTGCAAGTGCAGGTGTGTTTGTCCTCCTCGCACCATCCTGAGACTGATGGGGGCGGAGAAGGTCATTGGCATCCTGGGGCAGTATTTCGCTGCTTTGTCAATCAGCGGCAGACCGACTGGGCCGACCCGGCTCTGGCGGAGTTCATTTAACAACTCCCAGCACACCTCCACCCAGGCGACTCCGTTCTCGCCAATGTGGGCTACCATCCGCGGTTCTTCCCTCTGACACCCTCGGATTCCCCTGTTCCTGAGGCTCAAGACTTCCTCTCCGAGCTGTATGCCGTTCAGCAGTTGGCGGCAACACCTGATACAGGCCAAGGAGGACTACAAGCGATGCGCCGACCGCTCCGAGGCGGCGCCCCGCTGGCAGTGGGAGACCGGTGTGGTTATCCACAAAGCACCTCCCGGCTGACCGTCCGGTAAAGAAACTGGACCACCGGTTCGTCGGTACCCCATTAAGCGGTCATCAACCCTGTGGCCTATCGTCTGACCCTACCGCGCCATGAAGATACACCGGTTTTCCACCATTCCCTTCTGGTTCCTGAAGCCCCTCGTGTTACCTCCGGCGTCCCACCGATCCTGTTTCACCGCCTGCACCGCTGGGGCTGGCCGAGAGGACAGCAGGGTGGTCAGTATTCGTGACTCACGGTGGTTGAAGGGCGGTTCCAGTATTTGGTAGAGCGGATGCGGGACGGGGCGGAGGACTTGACCTGGGTGGGCGCTTCCAGCTCCGCCCGACCCTCACGCGGCTGTTCCATGGCTTCCCCTCTCGGCCGCATCCTGCCCGTCAGACTCGGGGAAGGGCCCTGGGTGGGGATAGTGTTGTGGCTCCGCCTCGTGAGCCTGTGCTGACAGAGGAAGAGGACCTGGATGATGATGAAGGAGGAGAGGAGGAGCAAGGCCTCCCTCACCAGGGCCTTCCTCCCAGGATCTCCCTCCTTGGCAAGGTCTCCCTCCCCAGGACCTTCCTCCTCCTTGGCAAGGCCTCCCTCCCCAGGACCTTCCTCTCTGGCAATGCCTCAGGTTTCCTCGGAAAGCCAAGAGGAACTGCCTGAGAGGCGTGTAGCAGTAAAGCCACGACAAGAGAAAGAGGAGGAAGGTTCCTGGCTTGATCCCAGGCAACGTCGGAGGGAGAAACGTCAGCAGCAGCGTGAGGGGGCGTGGGAGGGCCAGAGATTGAGCTGGACCACACCCCACCAGGTATAAAAGTGGGTGTGCCTACGCTGCAGACTCTGTTCGTGACAAAGTGTCATCTGCATCGGAAGCTTCCGTCTGTGTGCTTGATTTTGGACTCGAAAAGCAATTCTCTGGGATTACTACATTGCGTCTTGGATTTGGCATTGAGAACTTGGGTGACTGCCAACGCTCTTGTCGGAGAGATAACGGGGATTTTGGCGAGAGGCCAGCGTGACTCCTCTGCGTGAGCTAACGCTCCTTGCCTTCAAGGGAAGGGAAGGTAACGAAACAGGCCAGTGTGTCTTTTCTGTGTTGGCTAACGTACCTTAGCTTCTGGGGAAGTGAAGGTGGGACAGAACATATATACATATATATACATATACATACATACATACATACATACATACATACACCGTATTTTCCGGCGTATAAGACGACTTTTTAACCCCCAAAAATCCGTGCCAAAGTTAGGGTCGTCTTATACGCCGGGTACTTACCTGCAGCTTGCTTCCCCTTGCTTCGTATGTCTGGCGTATATGGTGGGGATGCCGCGGCCAAGTCCCCGCTCTGTGCGGGGAGTATGAAGCAGGGAGGAGCAAGCTGCACACATCTTCCTGTACCTCGAGGAGAATGTGAGCATGGCTTGGCTCTCCACCAGAACCCGCCCATTCGACTCGGAGGGCTGCGCGTCTTCGGGTTGAGTGTGGAGCACGCCTTAAAGGGGCAGTGTAGGCTGGCACTGGCTGTCTGCCAGCATTTAATAAAGCGCCTGGCTGGCTGTGCCCTGCCTGCAAATAGACTCATGCCCGAGTCTGCTGCCAGGGGGTGACTGAGGCCACCCTGGGAAATAGTGTGGCTGCTCGTTCGTGCTGAACTTCTGCTGAGATTTCAGTAGTTGGGAGCGTGTGGTGTTTATTATCCCTGGATGGATTGTATAATAAAATATACGGTATTTTATTTGAAGGCTCAAGAGAGGACATTTTATATAGAAAGGGAAACTGTAGCTGTTAAACAAAAGCTTGCTTCTCCCTGCTTCATATGGCAACTATATGAAGCAGGGAGGAGCAAGCTGCAGGCATCCGGCAATGAGCCACTGTAAAAAAAAAAGACAGAGCCACTGTACACGCCTCTTACCTCCTCCTTTATCCCTCCTCCAATTACTGTACTGTTCCTTCTGCCTCTCAGATCTCGCTATTGAGCATGTGCGAGATCTGAGAGGCAGACCACTCTAACCAATCAAAGCAGTTGTATACAACAACCAGCCAGTTACCTGTAAGGCACATCACTTGCTGTGATTGGCTGGTTGTTGTATACTGGGTACCAGATACAGTAAAACACCAGTATCTGTATCTGTATCTGTACCTGTTCATACAGTAAAGCACCAGTACATACAGTACCATATATACAACTGTCCAACCGTCAAAACCCCATCATGGCTGCACCAGCAAGAAGAAAGAAATATGAAACCAGTTTTAAACTCAAAGTTGTAAACTTTTCCATGGATCATAATAACTGCGCTGCTGCAAAACAATATGGAGTAACAGAAAAGATGGTTCGTGACTGGAAAACAAATGAAAAAGCATTAAAGAGTATGCCGAGGGGTAAGTGTGCATTAAGAAGAGGCACAGTAAAGATGACAGCAATGGGAAATCAGAAGTTCCAGAAGAACCCATGGACATTAGAATTACAAGAAGCGCTAAATATAGGATTCAATAAAAATGCAAATCTATCCGATCTTATATCTTGGAATATAAATGGATTAAACTCACCGGTAAAAAGGAAAAAAGTTTTTAAGCACCTACAAATTCAAAAAGCAGACATTATAGCACTACAAGAAGTCCATATCACTCAAAAACAGAAACATCTATTAGAGAATAAAAAATTAGGCAATATGTTTGCGCTTTAGACCAAAAGAAAAAAGAGGAGTAGTACTTTATATAAAAGATAGGATCCCTGCTTCATTAATATACTCAGGCAAAGATGGTAGGATACTTATGGTAGAAGTTGAACTGGGACAAATTAAATGTTTATTAGCGGTAATTTATGCACCAAATGGTCCCCAAGAATTCTTTTTCAAAATTATATGATAAACTTAAAGAATTGCAATATCAACAGTTATTTATCATAGGAGACTTTAATGCAGTCGTAAATAAATTATTAGACTATAAAGGAAATAACACTAATCTAGAAAAGAAAAAAAACTACCAAAAATATTTTTGATCTCATGAAAGAATTTAATATTAGTGATGTCTGGAGAGAGAACACGAAGAAAAACAGTTTACTTATTACTCTAACCGCCACATGTCCTGGTCAAGACTTGACATGATCTGGGCGACTAAAAAATTAAACTCAGGAATTCTAGATATAACAATGGAACCAACTACACTAGCAGACCATAATATGATCAGGCTTAGATGGGAAGGACAACAACCACAATCAAATAATTGGACGCTCCAGAGGTCGATTCTAAAAGATGAAATTTTTAATAAAATATTGACAAAAGAATTAGAATTTTTCTTTCAAGAAAATAACCCCAAGACACCTCTCTTCAAAACAATTGGGATACTGCCAAAGCAGTGATGAGAGGAGTGTCTATTAAATACATGGCCAGAAAAATAGAGAAAAAGACAAAAGAAAATAAAATTACAGCAGGAATATAATGAATGGCATGAAAGACTGCAAGCTACCCCACAAGATGAACAAGTCAAACTTCAATTGGATAAGATTAAACATAAAATAAATCTAACTGAGAAGGAAGAACTAGCTCAGAAACTAAAGAGGACAAAGCAATACCAATTTGAAAATGCAAATAAACCAGGACGTTGGTTAGCCTCTAAACTTAAAAAACAGAATGAAAAAAGATGGATCACTAAATTAAGAAACGAACAAGGGGATATATGTTATAAAGAGGAGGATAAAAGGCAGATTATTCAAAAATATTACAAAGATCTAAACACAGAGACAAGTCATGTTACAGAAGACCAAATTTTAAAATACTTAAAAAATGCAGATTTCACACAAATCTCAGAAGAAGATGAAAAAGCGCTAAACCACTTTATAACCCTTCAAGAAGTCTATGAGGCTATCAACAAACAAAAATAGATAAAGTCCCAGGCCCAGATGGCTTACCAGCAGAGATTTATAAAGCACAACAAGAAATTTTAGGAAAGGAAATGGTAAAAATTTTTAATGAAGTTCTAGATAAAGCGAATTGTCCTCAATCATGGCAAGAAGCTAAAATATCCATTATTCCCAAATCAGGCTCCGATCTAACAGAACCAGGGAACTACCGGCCAATTTCTCTCCTTAATGTAGATTATAAAATCTTTATGACGATCTTGGCAGAGAGATTAAAAAATACTTAATAAACTTATATCCCCTGACCAAAATGGCTTTCTCCCTCAGAGACATCTAAGAAATAACATCAGAGTAACACTGGACATATTAGAGTATTATGAAGATCGGAGTGCAGAACAAGCTGCATTGCTATTCTTAGATGCCCAAAAGGCATTTGATAATGTGAAATGGGACTTTATTCTACAGCAAAGTAAATATTTGAAGTTAGGACCTAAATTCTTTAATGTAATTAAGGCTATTTATCAAAAACAATATGCTACAATTTTAATTAACGGGGGACTTACAGAAAAATCTCAAATACAAAAAGGAACGAGACAAGGCTGTCCATTGTCACCACTGTTGTTCATTATGACATTAGAGGCTTTAATTAGGACAATTAAAAAGATAATGATGTAAAGGACTAAAAGTTAAAAGGGAAGAATTTAAATTACAGGCATTCAGATGACCTTCTTTTATTTTAGAAGAACCTCAATCTTCAGGACCTAAACTTTTACAAAAATTGGATGAATTTGGTTTAGTAGCAGGATTAAAAATAAATAAAAAGAAAACAAAAATGATTACTAAAAATATGACAAATAAACAGAAAGAATTACTGACCTTAACAATGGGCATTGAAATTGTTGAAAAAATTAAATATTTAGGAATCATTATATCCCTCAGATATAGCACACTGAAGAAAGACAACTATGACCCACTTATTAAACAAATAAGGGAAGATCTAATAAGATGGAACAATTTAAAATTATCCTTTATGGGCAGGATAGCCACGATTAAAATGAGTATTTTACCAAAAATTCTATTTCTCTTTCAAAACGCTCCCATAAAATTAAAAAAATCCTTCTTTGATGAATTAAATAGATTAATATCAAATTTTATTTGGCAAAAAAAAAGACCAAGGATAAAACTAAAATTACTACAAGATGCAACTGAAAGAGGGGATTTGGCCTACCAGATTGGGAGCTGTATTATAGTGCTGCAATTATGACTTGGATAAAAGACTGGATAAACCACACAAATACAAGGATATTAACATTAGAAGGTTATAATCTCCAGACAGGATGGCACTTTTTTCTTAGACAAGATAGCTTAAAGGGACACAGCTACTTTTGAAACACAAAGTAAGACAGACACTCCTACACACCTGGTTCAAAATTAAGAAACAAATGTATATTCAAATACCAATCTGGATATCAACACTAGAAGCTTTGATGCATCCACATCTGCTAAGATATGATAAAATTATTACTTATGAAGAACTGTTAGACGAAAAAGGAGATTTGCAAACTAGACAGCGGTTGAATGAACAGGGAATAGAATTGGAATGGTGGGCCTATCTACAACTCCAAGCTAAACATGCAGAAGACAAAAGGAATTGGGTATTAGTAAAACCAGGACGGAATTAGATGAAATCTTGTTAGGACCAGATGTAAAAATGATTAAAAAACATACCAAGTATTATTACAAACTAAATTTGAAGAAGAAACTGTCAAAGAAACAATGATACGCTGGATGAGAGATTTTGGTCATAACATAGTTTTGAACGATTGGCAAACTATTTGGACTAGAAACAAAAAAATAACCCTTGCAATTCCATTTAAAGAAAATTTGTATAAATTATTCTATAGATGGCATATAACACCAACAAGACTATCTAAAATGAATAATAAATTTTCCTCTCTTTGTTGGAAGTGTAATAAGGAAAGAGGTACATATTATCACATATGGTGGAGTTGTGGAAAGGCCCAGGAATATTGGAAAGAAATACATAAATGCTTACGAGAAATTTGTGATGTAGAGATTAATTTCAAACCAGAATTTTTTACTGGGAATCACCAATAAGACCTATCCGAAGGAAATCCTTTACCTAATGATTCATATTATCACAGCGGCAAGGATGGCCTTTGCACAAAATTGGAAAAATACTGAAACTCCAACAGAAGCGGAATTCTGAAGAAAATTATTGAGTGCGCAGAAATGGACAAATTGACAATGGAAATTAAAAATAAGGAAGAAACGGACTATTACAAAACTTGGAACAACTTCTATGGATGGTTAGATAAGAAAAAGACTTAACAGACTTTCTGAATTGGACTTAACAAATGATGGACAATGAATGATACGAGCCTAGCCGTACTTGGTTCGATTGTAACATATGTTTTGTGTTTGATTATGTTTTGTTTATGTCAGTGTTTGTTTGTTTGGTTGTGTTTAATTACTAAACAAAATTAATAAAAAAAAATTTTTTAAAAAAAGAAGAGGCACCCCACATTGGCCAGAAATCGAAAAACAAGTAGCCGACATGGTGAATGAGCATTGCCAAAATGGTTATGTAGTGACATGAAATCAAATACGTTCGTTTGCACTTCAGTGGGCCACATCTAACCCAGATCACAGCAACAGATTTAAGGCCACTGTATCCTGGTGTACTAGATTCATGGGAAGGCATAATATGGTACTGAGGCAAAAGATGAAAATTGCCCAAAAATTACCTGCAGATCTTCATAGCAAAGTAAATAGTTTCCATTGATACATAATATGACAGCGCACTAAACATAACTATGCGTTAAGTAGTATTGGAAATATGGATGAAACTCCAATGAATTTTGATATGGTTGGAAATTGTCCATCAAAAAGGTGAAAAAACAATTTTAATTAAAATAACAGGACATGAGAAGTCCAGTTTTACAGTGGTACTAGGATGCACAGCTGATGGTGCCAGCTGAGACCAATGATTATTTTTAAAAGAAAAACAATGCCGAAACTCAAGTTCCCTGTTGGTTGTTTTGTACACGTAAATGAAAAAGGCTGGATGGATGAAGAAGGGATAAAGCTATGGCTTGAAAATGTATGGAGCAGGCGACCAGGTGGACTTATTCAAAAACGTAGTCTACTGGTGTGGGATATGTTCAGGGCTCATTTAACTCCCAGCACCAAGGAAAGGCTTGCAAGACTAAAGACAGATGCAGCAGTTATTCCTGCAGGATTGACATCATTGGTACAGCCACTGGATGTGTGCCTAAACAAGCCATTTAAAGACCGCATTCGAGAACAGTGGAATGAATGGATGGTTAGCGGCAAAAAGTCATTCACAAAAGGAGGAAACATGCGTGCTCCACAGTTGGATGTTTTGTGCAAGTTTGTCATAAAAGCCTGGAATGATATTGATGCAGAAACAGTAATCAAGTCTTTCAAGAAGTGTGGAATATCAAATTCACTACTTGTGGCAAGATGAAAAGGAAGATGAAGCTGAGACCACACCATCTGATACGGAATTCGATCCATACGATGACTGCCTTACAAATGTATCACAAGATGTCATTGATGTACTTATGATATCAGATGATGAACAGGAGGATTTTGAAGGCTTTTAAAGGGAAACTGTCATGCTAGCAAAACCTGTAAAAATACCGTAGCTTGCAGTTATGATGGGCGTTGCTAACTCGCCAGGGACTTGCTGGGCACTTGTTCTCTCTCTATTGTTTTTTTTTTCCTTCTATTATCATCAGTTCCAGTGGGTTGACAGCTTAGAAAACAAACAGCATGGCAGCTCCCATGGGTTTATTGTCTTATCCTTCCATTCAGCTTTAGAGTGAATTAGGAAAAGTTTAATGTACTGGTTTACGTTTACATGTTTGATGACGAACAGGCTTATGTTTATAAGTGACAGTTTTTCTGCTAAATACCTGCATGTCATAAGCATTTGAATTAAAATTACCATATTGAAATCAAATCTGATGTTTTTTAATTTTTATTTGGTGTGCGTTGGAAGAGAGGTAGTCTTAATACGGCAAGTATATTCCAAACTCTATATTTTAACTGGAAAAGTTGGGGGTCGTCTTATATGCCCAGTCGTCTTATACGCCGGAAAATACGGTACATACAAGGGCAATAAAGTAGTATTATTATTCCTCATACAAAAATTGTATGCTAACTCCACCTTGAAAGTGAGGTGTAATCCTCAAGACATTTTAACAGGCCCAGTAAGGGTACAAAAAGGGGTACGACAGGGTTGTATTCTACCCCTTTCCTTTTTATTTATTTTTATATCAACCCCTTGGTCGATCTTTGCAGAATCCTGATCTACATCCTCCTACTTTAGCACAATGTAAAATCCTGATAATCCTATATGCTGACAATGCTGCTATTATTTCACTAACTCCCACTGGACTGAAAAAAGCAATTAGTGCAACACTAGGATACTGCAGACAGAATAAGTTAGTCCTTATTTTGACAAATCTAAAATCTTAGTTTTTGCTATAAGACCTATTCAATACTCCTGGAGACTAGAAGGACATAATTTAGAACAGGTTAGGACATTTAAATACCTTGGAATGGTTTTTCACTTGCAAGGTACATGGAAGGCACACCTGGATTATATATTGCAATCAGCCCATACTACCTCAAATGCCATTAAACATTTCTTCTACACAGGCGGAGGTCAATTAGTACTTGCTACCTTAAAACTTTTCAAGGTCAAAACATTGGCAGAAATTCTATATGGGGAACAAACAGTAATCTTTGCAAAGAAAGACCCTCTAAAATTCATACAAACAAAATTCCTGCAAGCCATTTTATTATTATTATTATTATTATTATTTATTTAGACTTGTATGCCGCCCTACTCCCGAAGGACTCAGGGCGGCGAACATACAAAAAGAAATACAAATAAGACAGGTAAAAACAAGTCCAAATTACTAAACAAAAATACAATAAAATTGCAAATAAGCAAAGATTAATTAAAACTACCCTCCCCACGGTCAGTCCAGGCCGGCCTGCTGAAACAGCCAAGTCTTCAGGTCTCGGCGAAAGGAGCGGAGATCAGGGGCCAAACGCAGATCCGCAGGAAGCTTTCCACAGGGCGGGCGCTCCCACAGAAAAGGCCCTAGCTCTGGGAACCGCCAGCCGACAATGCCTGACCGACGGTATTCCCAGAAGGCCCCTCCTATGGGAGCGCACGGGGCGATTGGACTGTGATGCAGGCAGGAGGCGTTCCCGCAAGTACCCTGCACCCAAGCCATTAAGGGCTTTATAAGTTGTTACTAACACCTTGAAGGAAACCCGGAAGGCAACCGGCAACCAATGCAGGTCGCGCAGGAGGGGTGTAACATGGGAGTATCGGGATACCCCCATCACAGCCCGCGGCCGCATTCTGCACCAGCTGCAACCTCCGAGTAATCCGCAAGGGAAGCCCCATGTAGAGAGCATTGCAGTAGTCGATTCTGGACGTGACGAGCGCATGAGTGACCGTTCGAAGGGCATCTCGGTCCAGGTAAGGGCGAAGCTGGCGAACCAGCCGAACCTGGGCAAAAGCCCCCCTGGCCACAGCCCCCACCTGCTCCTCCAAACTGAGCTGTGCATCCAGGAGGACGCCCAGATTCCTCGCCCTATCCACGGGGGGTAACACCTCCTCCCCCATGACCAAAGATGGCACATCCACTGAACACCGAGATGCCGGTAGGAACAGCCACTCAGTCTTGGCTGGGTTGAGTCTGAGCCTGTTACTCCCCATCCAGGCCTGCACCGCCTCCAGGCACCGGGACATCACCGAGAGAGCATCACTGATCTGGTCTGGGGTGGAGATATACAACTGGGTATCATCAGCATATTGATGATACCTCACCCCAAAACCACGGATGATCTCACCCAGCGGTTTCATGTAGATATTAAACAGGAGAGGTGAGAGAACCGACCCCTGAGGCACCCCACAGCTAAGGGGCCTCGGGGAAGACCTCTGCTCTCCCGTCAACACCGACTGCGAACGGTCCGAAAGGTAAGAGGAGAACCACCGTAACACGGTGCCCCCCACTCCCAACCCCCGGAGCCGCCGCAGAAGGATACCATGGTCGATGGTATCGAAAGCCGCTGAGAGATCTAAAAGGACCAGGACAGAGGAAAAACCCCTGTCCCGAGCCCTCAAGAGATCATCCACCAATGCGACCAATGCTGTCTCGGTGCTGTGTCCAGGCCTGAAACCCGATTGGTACAGGTCAAGGTAATCAGTTTCCTCCAGGAACAGCGGAGCTGCTGAACCACCACGCTCTCAACAACCTTCGCTAAAAAGCGAAGGTTGGAAACTGGACGATAGTTATTCAAAATGGTTGGGTCCAGAGCAGGCTTCTTAAGGAGGGGTCTCACCACCGCCTCTTTAAGGGCGGCAGGGAAAACCCTTCACTCAAGGAAGCGTTGATAACTGCCTGGAGCCAACCACGTGTAACCTCCCTGGAGGCATAAACCAGCCAGGAAGGACACGGGTCCAATAAACACGTGGTGGAGGACAGCCTCCGCATGATCCTGTCCACTTCATCCAGGGAGACAGAGTCAAACTCAACCCAAACAGGATCCACAAGACTCATCGTCACACCATCATCAACATCCTGCCAGTCAGAGTCCAAGCCGGCCCGAATCTGAGCGACCTTATCCGCCAGATGTAAACTAAAATCCTCTGCTCTGCCCGCAGGGGGTCCCTCCCTCCCTCAATTGCAAGAGGGAGCGAGTGACCCAAACAGGGCCGCAGGGCGATCATCGGCAGACGCAATCAGAGCGGAGAAGTAAGCACATCTCGCTGCTCTAATCGCTTCCAGGTAAGTCCTAATATAGGCTCTTAACTGGAGACGGTCAGACTCAGAGCGACTAGTCCTCCACCTGCTCTCTAGGCGTCTCCTCTGCCGTTTCATTCCCGAAGCTCCTCTGAGAACCAAGGAGCTAAACGAGGTCTCCGGCAAGGGAGAGGCCGCAAGGGGACAACCCGGTCGAGCGCTGCGAGGCCGCCTCTTGCCAGGCGGCCACCAAAGTCTCGGCCGGGCTGTGGGCAAGGGAGGTGGGCAAAACCCCAGGGCCGTCTGGAACCTCTCCGGGTCCATTAGGCCTGGGGCGGAACCATCGTGTCGGCTCCTCATCCCAGCAGCGGGAGCAGCAGACTGGAAGACCAGCCTCAGGAGATAATGATCTGTCCATGATAGGGGTAGAATAACAGGAGATCCACCCCCAGATCACTACACCACTGCCCGAGATAAAAACCAGGTCGAGTGCATTCCCCCTTATGGGTGGGCCCCTGAATCACCTGGGTCAGGTCCATGGCTGTCATGGATGCCAAGAACTCCCGAGCCAATCCAGACGCCACCCCCAGGGAGGGTAAGTTGAAGTCCCCCAGAACAATAAGTCTGGGGAACTCCACCACCACTCCCGAGAGGGCAGCAGCTCGGGAAGGGCGTTGCAACAGCTGGGCTGGGGACAGACGTCAACAACAGGCCCAACTGACCACCCGGGCCCAACCTCAGAAGGAGGGACTCGCAACCGCCAATCTGCGGGACAGAGGCCTCCCTTGGAAACAGAGTCTCCCTGATAACAATCGCTACTCCTCCACCCCTACCCTGGGCTCGTGGCCGGTGCAACACCCGAAAACCTGGGGGACAAAGATCACAAAGAGGGACACCACCCTCAGGTCCCAACCAGGTCTCCGTGATACACGCCAGATCCGCAGCCTCCTCCTCAATGAGTTCACGGAGGAGGGGAGCCTTATTAGCTACGGACCTGGCGTTCACATACACCAGCCTAAGCCCAGGGCCCACACCTCCCAAGAACCCAGGGGAGCGGGCAGAGACCTGAGGGTCGGAGCGAACCACCGCTCGTAAATAGCGGGGGCGCGCTCCCGACACATAATATGGCCCTCTGTCTCGTACACCCCTGCCATAACCAATCGCCCTAGGGATTGTCAATCCCACCCTGCTTAGTGCGGACCCCGCGGCCCCCTCACCCCGCCCCTCCGTCTTGAGACCACCCACCGGCCCGGACGAACCAGACTCTACCAAAGAAGGCAAAGTCCCCTCCCTCCTCCCTAACCCATTAAAACAACGAATTAAAAATTTTAAAAGTCGTCCCTTTCCCAATTTAAAATTTGACCCCTTGGCTGCGCCATGCCACCTCTCGGGATCCCAGGATCCGTCATTGAGGTAAGCTGTTGATAACCCCACCGGCCAATTCAAGGACAAGGGAGCAGTCCTGAAGGCCCGTAACTCTGCGAGCGAGTAAATCAACATAAATAGATCATAAAAATTCATAAAGGGTAGAATAAAAATGTCACGGCAAAAGGTGATAGATGTTGCACTGATGTCAAGAGTGCCTAGGTGGAGAGTAAACAGTCTGGATATCAGTCCAAACGTCCCACATCACAACAGGTCTCTCACACCTGTTCGGCCAGAGTCACAATAGGCAGCACACGCTCTCACCGCGGTGGTCGGGGTAAGATTGGCTGATGGCACGATGGTTCAACCCCTCTATTCTCTCACAATAGAGGGGATAGTCCTCCCATTGTCCTCTCACCACAATGGGACCCAGGCTGAAGCATCCTGAGAAATAAAAGGTTGAGAAGGATGGAAATAGATGGAAAAACATGGTGGCTACACCCAGAAGAACTCCAAATGCCCATTTAAGGATTGAAACAGGTATGCCTCAAATTCAGGTAAGAGCCTGAAAGCTGATGATTATCTATTGGCTAAAAATGCATTTCTTTCCAGAGGGGCTGACCCCATTAGGGCTGACAATAACTTCCCCTCTCCTTGGAAACAGGAAATAGTCGACAAGCTGGGCTCTTATGGGCTCTCCCTGGTATTCTTAATATCCCTAGGCTTTGACAAGCAAGTAATTATTAATAAAATAAAAGACATGATGTTCCACTTAGAACTAAATAGGTTGTGTCTCCATAGTAGGAACAGAATTAAACAGGGTGTGTGGGAACCAGAAAGATATTTAAAGGACCTGATCTTCCAGAAACATAGAATAGCATACTTCAGAGCCAGATTTAACATCCTCCCCTCAGCACTCCTCCAGGGCAGGAATAACAGACATTATCACAAAGACTTGGCTTCATCCATTTGTACCCGGAACATCAGTGGAGCTAACTAACTTCCACACACAGAGAGAAACGGCAACTCCAGTAAAAGAAACTTCCAGCACCCACGAGAAATCCAGGCTTGGAGCAGTTTAAAGCAGCGGCTTGAAAACGCATGGCTGTTAAGCTCCAAAAACTGCTTCTAGCCTGGATTCATTGCTTGCAGCAGCAGCAACAGTTTGGAGCTTGTTAAGAAGGACCGTTCCTCCACCTCAGGCATGCGTTTTCCATACCCTGCAGGCTGCAGGCTGCAGGCATGAGATTGTGAGGGCACGCTTTTTCTTTTGCTCAGATCATCAGGTGAAAGAGCCAGTGCGTGACCTCCCCATAGCTCCCCCCCATAGGAAGGAGCCGCATCCTAAGCTCCGAGGGGCCTAGCAGAGAGAAAATGAAAATGGATAAAATAAGTGTAATGAATATAACAATGCATGAGAATATTTAAAGAAAAATGGAGTAATACTATGATATGAAATTGGATATGAAAGCTGAATATGTAATCAGTCATGTTTGCATTAAAATGGAAAAACCTGGAACCACATTATTCACCTAAAGAGATGTTCTTTAAAATACAAAAATGAAACATTTATTGTAAAAAAATGGCCACAGAAACATAGGAATCGTATATGGAATGATTTGACTGTTTCCTTGAGGCTAACGATTTCATAGACATCACAAGCAGTCGTAAAAGAGCTCTATTTCTTAATTTCTGCGAAACTGAAATGTTTACACCGCCAGAGCGTGCCAACCCCCTCTGGTCAATCCTCTTTTAGATTTAATTAGCATTAAGGTATTGCCTGTAACATTTACTTTATATATAATTTTTATCTTTCAAAGCAGATTGGGGTGTGTGTGAGAGAACGCAAATCGGTGGTTTGTATTTGCCTACAGACAATCTCAACATATATAATTTGAAATCTGTTCGTTTCAAATAAAGTAAAAAATGCAAATTAATATTGCTGGAAGTAGCAGCAAAAGGTCATTCCATGAGTTAAATGCATCAGAAATCAATTTACAATATATAAGATAAAGGTATATGGTACATTCAGAGAAATGCAATGCTAATGGATTTTAGAGTGGTTCTCTTGGCCAAATCTTGGGGGTTTTAGTTAGTCTTAATTGGTGCAGTTCTCAGTCTGGTTTGTGTGGTCTTCTGAAAGGAAATCCTATTTGTTTTATTCTTTTTTTAATGGCCTATTTTAAGGATCCTGAAGCTGCTATTGTACTGAAGTTAGGCAAGTTGCAAGGAAGTTTGTGCTCTTTTTCCCTTGGGGTGTGTATATCTTATTAAATAAATAGATGCCTTGGGTTCAGCAAGTACAGCTTAGGAAGAACAAAGGCAAAATGGACTGCTAAATTGACCACATCCATCCAGTCATATACCTAGCCATGCCTACTTAGCCACACCCACCCAGTCACATGTCCACCTAGCCATGCCAGCCCAGTCACATGACCAACAAGCCATGCCACCAAGCCACGCCCACAGAACTGGTTGTTAAAAAATTTGAATCCCACCCCTGCTGAGAATGTGGAAGATGTATTGTGCAGCATACTACGGACAACAGACTTTGCATTACAGCTGGATGAAACAACTTTGCCGGGCAATGAATCTTTGCTTCTTGCTTATGTGCACTTCATTAAAGACAAAACTTTGACTCAACAGTTGTTATTTGCGAGGCAACTAAAAACAGATACTAAAGGAGAGTCAATATTTCAGGTTGTTGAGCAGTTTTTCAAAGACAAGGAAATTCCACTTACCAACATACTTGCTTGCGCAACTGATGGAGCACCATCAATGACTGGTCGCTACCGTGGGTATGTTGCTTACTTGAAAAAAGCAGTGCCAAATGTCTTTACCATTCACTGTGTCAGCCAACATCTGGTTGCAAAAAACCTCAGTGATTGCTTGCACAAGTCATTACACACTGTCATTACTGCAGTGAACAAAATTAAAGTACATGCTCTCAATGATCGACTATTCCAAGAGCTCTGTGTTGAGAATGAAGATTTTGATCGATTGCTGCTTCATACAGAAGTTGGCCATCAAGAGGAAACTGTGTGAGATGCTTTTACAATCTTTTTGACACTGTTGTGGAGTTTTTTTTAAGACAAGAATGCTTTGCTTAGTGATGAACTCAAAGAGATCAGGCATGACACTGCTTATTTATCAGAACTGTATGCAAAGTTCAGTGAAGTGAATTTGCAGTTGCAAGGAAATGAGGTCAATCTTATTAAGGCCAAATCTGTCATCTCTACATTTATTTCAAAGTTAACTCTATTCAAGCACAATATAGGTCATCACAAGCTATACCAATTTCCAAGCTTGTCTGAGCTAGAAGAGAAAGGTGGGATACAAGATGATGATCTACAAGTTTTTTGTGACCATTTGGACATGCTGCATAAAGATATCTCTGAGCGACATCAGGATCTTCTTTTGATGGAAATTCCAGATTGGGTGATAAATCCATTTTCAGATACTGAGGAAGATGGGGTAGTGGAGGAACAACTCAAAATAACATTGAGCTGAAGCCAAATTTTAAGAAATCGTACCAAGAGTTTTGGTTACAGAAGGAAATTTCTCATCGCTATCCTGCACTATGGACAGCGGTTAAGAAGCTCCTTCTTGTATTTCCAACATCATATTTGATAGAACGTGGTTTCAGTGTGGTCATCCAACTTCTCTCCATGCAAAGAAATCGACTCCAGATTACTGAACATGGTGATTTAAGACTCCTGCTAACTGACTTAAAACCAGAAAGTGGTATCACTTCATCAAGCCCATTGTGGGAGAAATTCCCACATGGCTGCTGTGCTCATTTCACTGGCCACAGATTCAAAAGTTAAAAGGACCAATCACAGCACACCTGCAGTTCAAATTTTGTGGGCTTTCCTAGCCCTTCCTCACCTAGCTCCAAGTGTGTATAAAAGCAGCTGCCTCGTGGGCAGCTAGCCAGTTTTTTCAGTTAAACAGCAGCGAATCAGCAGTTCAGTTGAAGGCATTTTACCTCTCCTTCCGGGAAAGGGATTCTGAAACTCCAATCGCACAGGCGATTGTAAAACCAAGGACTAAAAGACTCTTAAAGAAATAGAAACTATTTGGTATGTTTTGAAATCACTTCTTTCTTTCTTTTACTTTTGCTAAATAAACAAGTTTAGTTTAAACTTTGTGGGCTCAATTCATTTCAATAGTTCATAACAGGATAAGATCACGATCCATTGGGTGCACCACTTCTCACACCCATCCATATTAAGAACTTACTGAACAGTCAAGTAGTTACTAAATTTTACTGAGTTTACTAAGACAGTAGTTACTAAGGTTCTTGATAAATGACTATCAGACTTTGAAAACCTGGTATCACTGGATCATGTTCATCAATCTTGTTGAATTAACATTAACTAAAATGATTTTTAAATTGCATTTTGAATAAATGTACAATTGTTACAGTTTTGAATTTTACTTTTACTATCTTCCTTACTGGGTCGTGCAAGCCACTATTCCGAATGCTATTTATAGGGGGGTGGGGGGCACTGAGGATGAGTTTGTACCACCAAAGGGGCGGTGGACTGAAAAAGTTTGGGAATCACTGATATAGATACATCCTGTGAAGGCATGGCCAGCCCAGCAGAGCTGCCTCAATCCATAATAAATGTGGACAATAAGGAATGAGCCGGACCGATTACAAGATCATGGGCAAGAACCTGGTTAATATATCAAATGTTCCTGCAAGGCAGAGGTCCATTAGTGTGAGGGAGAGGGCCAGAGAGAAATCTGCCAAAGTAATAGCTGATGGTTCAACACCATTTCCTGGGGAAAAGCAGCCTAAGCAGGGTGCAAAAGGGGAGGAAGCAATAGGAGTTAAGCCTCCATCGATTAACATGTCTGAAGTAAAAACAATAGAGCTAATCACAGGTGGGGGGCAGGTCAAAGGGCCTATTACGCACGCAATGACTAAATTGATCAATAATGCATATATATATATATATATATATATATATATATATATATATATACGAGTGAAGCTCTTATCGGCTGCAGAGGGCTTTCCAGCAGGCATCTGAAGGCAAAATGGAGGCTGGGGCAATGCGTGCGAGTGGCGGCAAGTGGCCATAGAAGTGGGCCAACAGCTGGGTCCTGCTGGGTTGTCGGTGCCACCACCACGAGTTGAGTCAATAATTAGAACCCTCCAAAAAGAAGCCTAGTGTTACGTCCCCATGGCATGCCTGGCGCCGCGACACCAGTGTTCATCCGAACACCAGGAAGTGCCTGGACATGAAACCGATAAGGGGGCAACCTGACGATTCCCAAGGCATCGAACACTGAGCTGTCACAAGAAGCTGAGACGGACGTGGACATTTCGGTATGGGGGGATGTTAATTATGGGGGAAAATCTCATGAACGGAGTGTGAAATATTGCGCAGTAACTAGGATAGCGAATAACAGCTGGATATTGCCCTGTAGCCTCCATCCGGTGGATAACCTAATTAAGTTATTATCTTGTGTATAAATACAGCTCTGGCTGCAATGAGCGCCAGAGCTGACTTCAATTTTACATAGGTATTCGTTGTTGCTCGAGTCCGGAGCAGTGTGTGGTTAAGAATAAAGATACACTTTGTGAACAGCTTCGGTTGCTTCATTTTTCCAGAACCCAATTGAACAGCTGAGAGTGAGAGAAAGTCAGCTCTACCCACAAAAGTCTTTTCAGACTCCTCTTCACCTCTTTTCCTTCAAACGCCTCCACCTTTGTGGGGTGTTGCTGTTTGGAGATGTGATGGCTGAAGGCACAGACATGGACTCGTTGCCTTTCGATGCAGGAATGGAGGAGGTAAACATGTCTCCGGGGGACAAGGGGGTGCGTGAATGTGATGAGTTTCAAAACATGGATGCGCCACCTACTGGTGACTCCGGGGACATTCCCAAGGATGTACAGAGGATTACACGACCCAAGCAACGTAAAGACATGGAGGGGGAGGCATGGAAAATTGTTCAGCCCAAGACACGGGAGGAATGGAGGAGTTGGAGCCCCAGGAGGAGTGGGGGGGATGAAGTGTTTGTGGAAAGCCTCCTGCATTTGCACCTCTCAATGCTGCCATGTTTGAAAAATGGAGAGAGAAAAGGATATTGGAGGATGATGTCTGGAGTACATCCACCTCCAGCTTGGGGGCTAGTACTATAGAACTGTTGTGAATGAAATATGGAGACCTAAGTATACATGATCCTAGTCCAAGGAGTAAGTGGGATGGGTCAGGAGCTCATACTGATGACACATCATATTTCAGTTCTGTCCCTAAGGAAGACAACGTGCTGGTAGACGGAGTGGAAGTGATGTTACTCCTGGGTTTGATTCTTCATTAGCTGATGCAGTAACACTATCAGAACCCATGACAGCCGACACAAAGCATATATCATCCAGTTTGACTCGGGGAGAATCACCATCTCACCGTATGAGGTTTCCTGGGGTCAGCAAGGAATGTCTGGGCAATGGCCACAACATATGATGTGGGGACCACCACCTTTGCAGACTGCATTCGATGGTAACCCAGACCATATTGCATTGTTCCTCAGGCAGGTAGTCAATCACCTGGAACTGTATGCTTCTTGTTATCCGTCCCAATGGTCCATAGTGGTAGCTATCACAGGAGTACTGACCAGGGATGATGCGGATTGGGTGGCGGAATTACACAGTGACCGGGCTAGAGAGTTGGTGGATGTCAGTCTATTCCTCGACTCTCTTCGCAATCACTTTGAGGACAGGTCTCGCATACACGAGACTGAGGAAGCCATTGTGTCTTTAAAGCAAGATGGGTGGCCTGCAACTGAGTATGTATTAGAATTCCAGCGGTTAGCAGGTAAATTAAGATCTTGGCCTGAGCGGTTGCTGATCTGGGAATTTCGCGCAGGACTGGATCATAGTCTATGACAGGCTTGCCTGTATAGAGGTGTGCCTCAACGATTGTCGGAGTGGTACAGAACTATAGTGGACTTAGATATTGGACTGAAAGAGTTCAGACCCAAGCCTGACTCATTCCAAAAAGGACCTAAAACAAATTTTGCTGTGATGGGTGGTCGGACCAGGCCAGGTGACAGTCCCCAGGGTAGTAGGGGTCGACCACCTATCCGGTGTCTCCGATGCAATGCAATATGGCATTGGGCTCTGGAATGTCCCGCAATTGCAAATGAGTACACGAAGCGAACTGCAAAAGCACCTGTTGGAGCAGTCACGAAGGTCAGATTTAGGAAGCGGGAGTGTTGGTACCGAACGATCACAAGGACTTACACTGAAAATGCAGGGGAAAGCATCACCATCAAAACAGCATCCATTACATGAGCGGAGCCAACCCAGGGTTGTACCAGGATTATATGATAGTGGAGAGGACAGTCACGATGATTCTATGGTGAGTGCGCCACTGCGAGCTTTTATAATACCAGTGGTATTAGAAGTTATGGAGTCGGGACTAAGAGGTCAATGGGGCACTGATAGATATGGGTTGTACTCAGTGCCTTATTAGTCAACGAGTAGTGGATAAGTTAAACTTACGGGTGGAGCAGCTGCCTACACCAATGAAGTTTGAACAGGTGGATAGGTCCTTACTTGGTAGGACCCCAGCACTAACAATGACTGCCCCTATTAAGCTTGAGATTGGGGCTCATTGGGAATATTTACGGTTTACTGTTGTTCCACATATGCGAGAGACCCTAATTTTAGGATTAGCATGGTTGGATAAATGGGAGCCCACTATATGGTGGAAAGGTGGTTGGACCAGAACCCCCTCATCCAGGTCCAGAAAATGACACACAGAATGCATGGAAAGAGTCAGCAACTACCATAGTTGAACAACAACAAACCCTCCCATACCCAACTGCATATGAGGATTTAGCACAGGTGTTCAGTGAAGAGGAATATGAAGTTCTGCCCCCACACTGCAGAACTGAATTAATCCCTGGAGTGAAATTGCCTAACCCCATATGTATGCCATGACTCCAAAGGAGATGGAGGAGATGAAGAATTATTTAGGTAAAAATCTAGCCCGTGGCTTTATGCAACCTGGCAGATCACACATCGCCGCCCTGGTGCTATTCCGGGAAAAGAAGGATGGAAGTGTGCGTTTGTGTGTGGATTTTAGAGGACTTAATGCTGTGTGTGTGGAGAATTTATATCCCTTCCCATTGATTAGCGAATTGTTGGCCATATTGGCTACCGGAAAAATCTTCACAAAGTTGGATCTGCGTGAAGCCTATTACCGAGTACATATTAAACAAGGCGACGAATAGAAACCTACCTTCAATTGTCCCCTGGGTAGTTTCCAGTTCAAAGTAATGCCTTTTGGGTTGCAGGGTGCTCCTGCCATGTTTATGCAGCTAATCAATGAGGTGCTGCATGAACATTTATATCGGGGGTGCTTGTGTATTTAAACGATATCCTAATTTATACGCAGACCTTGGAAGAACATGTACAGCTGGTACAGACTGTCCTAAGAAAGTTATTAGATGCCAAGTTATAGGTAAAGTTGTCAAAATGTGAATTTCACTGTAACAAGCTAGATTATCTTCAAATGACAGCTTGGAAATGGATCCCAGCAAAGTAACAGCTGTCATGGGTTGGGAGGTCCCACGAACCCGTAAAAAGGTGCAGAGTTTCCTTGACTTTGCAAATTTTTGTCGACAGTTCGTACCACAATTCTCGAGCATAGCATTGCCGTTAACGGAACTGCTAAAAACAAAGAATCAATCAACAATCAATCAGTCGCCCTGAGCCTCCGGAGAAGGGCGGGATATAAGTATGAATAAAAATAAAAAATAAATAAACAAACAAAACCAACACCCAGTCAGAAAATTGAATGGACCGCAACATGTCAACAAGCTTTTGACAATTTGAAGACATTATTTTCTCAGGCACCAATTCTCAATCATCCTGAGCCTCTGAAACAATATATCTTGCAAGTAGATGCCAGTAATGTGGCTGTGGGCGCTGTCCTTCTACAGTGAAATGAACAAGAAAGATTGCAACCTTGTGCTTATACTTCCCGTAAATTCACATCAACAGAAAAAGGATGGGTGATCTAGGAGAAGGAAGCATTTCCAGTGAAATGGGCGTTACAGACTTTGAGACATTTGTTGGAGGGCACGAAAGAAATTTTCAAGGTCTGGATGGATCGTAAGAATTTAGAGGCATTGCAGAAGCCGTGGCATTTATCCCCCAAACAAGTGAGATGGGCTATGTATTTTAAGTGGTTTAATTTCCAGCTGCGTCATGTACCGGGGGGGGGGGCGAAATTTCATGGCAGATTGTTGTGGCTCCGCCTCGTGAGCCTGTGCTGACAGAGGAAGAGGACCTGGATGATGATGAAGAAGGAGAGGAGGAACGAGCAAGGCCTCCCTCACCAGGGCCTTCCTCCCCAGGATCTCCCTCCTTGGCAAGGTCTCCCTCCCCAGGACCTTCCTCTCTGGCAATGCCTCAGGTTTCCTCGGAAAGCCAAGAGGAACTGCCTGAGAGACGTGTAGCAGTAAAGCCACGACAAGAGAAAGAGGAGGAAGGTTCCTGGCGATCCCAGGCAACGGGAGGGAGAAACGAGCAGCATAATAGCCACCATCTCCTATAAAGATGACTTAGCGTGGAAGGGGGACAAGCTTTACGTACCAGAGACATGTAGGCAACACATATTGGAAAAGTGTCATGACGAAAAACAGGTCAACATTTTGAGTTTCTGAAGACCCTGTATTTAGCCCAACGACAATTTTGGTGGCCACAAATGAGGTCCAACATAAAACAGTATGTCAAGAGGTGTCATGTTTGCGCCATTTCAAAACCCAGAGTGGGTATGCCACTAGGGCTATTACAGACAGTATCAGAACCACAACGTCCATGGAAAGATACTGCCATGGATTTTATCGTAGAGCTCCCAAACAGCAATGGACATATGGTTATATGCACTATTATTGACTTATTTTCAAAACAGGCACATTTCATACCTTGTAAAGGATTGCCGATGGCTAAAACCCTAGCTAATATGTTTATCTGCCATGTGTATCAGTTGCATGAGACCCTTCGACGAGTAATCTCTGATAGAGGGTTACAGTTCATTGCACAATTTTGGAGACCATTCCTCCAGTTGTTAGAGTCATCCCAGGGATTGAGTTCAGCCTACCATCCAAGCACAAATGGCGCAGCGGAGAAAGCAAATGCAATGATAGAAAGATGCCTCCAATCATATGTATCTTATCAACAACCCGAATGGGCGGAGTTATTGCCAACTGCAGAAGTTGCGTATAATAATGCGAAACACAGCAGTACCGGTTACAGTCTGTTCTTTGTTGCATACAGCCTAGAATTCAACCCATTACCAGATTTTCAGTGTCATTCTAATGATTCTATCAGTGTCAAGGATTGGGCAAAAAGGGTACAGATTGCTTGAACTATACCTGGACCGACTGTTTCATCTGGTGTCATGCCCCGGTTGGAGACTGACTCCGAGGAAGAGGAGGAACAGCCAACGGGGAGTGAGAGTGTGGCTCCAGAGGGGTGGAGGAGGCTGGGAAAGAGCAGAGTCCAGCTGAGCAATCTGAGGAAGATCCAGGCCCATCTTCTATCCATCCTAGGGCACACAGGGAGGAGACGATCAGGGCAAAGCGTGCTCTACTTGGGAGGAGGGGGCCATGATCCTCATCAGGGCTTGCAGCTGGGAGCTCTGTATTTAAGTCCAAACATGCGCAGCCTGGCTGCTGGAGTCAAGGTTAACGTTTGCTGCTTAAAGAAGGTTTATCTTGTTTGGCGTTCTTTCAATAGTTTGTTCCTGTTTATTCTCCTGAAGCGGGCACTTATCTATCCTGGACTGTCGAGGGACTACATTGATGTGGTTTGGTTTTTGTTTCTTCTTTGTTACCAGCATTTTAAAATGCGAACTGTGTTTTTTGCTTTTTGAAATATTCTTTTGACTCCCCCACTGGGACTAATTAAACAGTTATTATTATTATTATTTATTAAATTTATATCCAGCCTCACTTCCCCCAACGGGGAACTCGAGGCGGCGTACAACAAAATAAAAACAATTCCTATACAATGTAAAAACAAAAACTCATTAATATCAATTCAGACATACACGGGGTAAGAAACAAGGTCTCAATGCCATGCCCTCTGACAAAGCCAGATCTTAACGGCTTTGTGGAAGGCAAGTAGATTAGGGATGGTTCTAATCTCCGCGGGGAGCATATTCCAAAGGGACAGGGCCGCTACAGAGAAGGCCCTAGCCCGTGGACCCGCCAGCCGACACTGCCTGGCCTGGCCGACGGTATCTGGAGCAAGCCCTCCCTGTGAGATCTAACCGGGCGCTGGGAGGCATAAGGTAGCAGTAGGCGGTCTCGCAGGTATCCTGCTCCTAAACCATGAAGGGCTTTAAAAGTTGTCACTAGCACCTTGAATTGCACCCGGAAGACCACCGGTAACCAATGCAGCTCGCGGAGGATGGATGTTATATGGGCACGCCTAGGTGCACCCATAATCACTCGCGCGGCCGCATTTTGCACCAGCTGAAGTCTCCGAGTGCTCTTCAAGGGCAGCCCCATGTAGAGCGCATTAATGTTAAGGCATTAAAGGACTTGGAGTTATATTTTGGAGTTTATTTTATTTCTGAGCTACTCTGGGTCATCACATCTGGACACTTTCCATCATATTTATTACCTTTCTCCCCATCTTTTGAGATCTTGAACTATGCGGACCTACTCAGCTGCGGAGCTGCAGGCCCTAAGGGATTACCCTCTGTCCTGGGTGTGGCCTGCCGCATTACCTGAGGCTACCTTGATGACGGATCTTGGGATCCCGAGGTGGCATCGTGCAGATAGGGGTAGGGGTCCTGGGTTGGGTGGTAAGAGGGTTGTCAAGGCCTCTTTGTTAAATGTTTTAGTTAAATTTTTAAGGGGGTTAGGGAGGGGGGGTGGGATGTCACGTCCGATTGGAGCCTGGGGGGGCTCTACCAGAATATTCCCAGTCCAGGTCAGGAATGGGTCACAGCGGGGGGGATGGGGTTGGGGCTGTCCAGGGCTCTTGGGGAGAGGGTGGGGTGTGTGATCCCCACGGTGATTGGGATTGGTGGAATTATGCCCGCTGGGTTTCCGTGTGCTGCACCAACCTCGGGCCCAGGGTAGGGGCAGCAGGGTGGCTGTTGTGATTAGGGAGGCACTTTATCCAAGGGAGGCCACTATCCCGTAGATAGGCAGGTGTGAGTCTCTCCTCTTGAGGTGGGGCCCTGGGGGTCAGTTGGGCCTGTTGCTCGCGTACCTTTCTCCCATCTGCGTGACAATGGCCCTGCCTGATCTACTCGACGTCCTGTCTGGGGTGGCGGTTGCGTTCTCCAAGCTTATTGTGTTGGGGGATTTCAACTTGCCTTCTCTGGGGGGGAGTGTCAAGCATGGTTCATGGCTTCCATGACGGCCTTGGACCTCACTCAAATAATACAGGGTGTAACCCACGAGGGGGGACACATGCTCAACCTTGTTTTTATCTCTGGGCAGTGGTGTAATGATGTGGGTGGGGGATCTCCAACTATTCAACCCGTCATGGACCGATCATTATCTCCTACAGCTGGCCTTCCAATATGCCACCCCTCATCGCTGGGAGGCGGAACTGACGAGATGGTTCCGCCCCAGTCACCTAATGGACCCAGAGAGGTTCCAGACGGCGCTTGGGTTGATTCCTGCCTCCTTTGCCCACAGCCCGGTTGAGACCCTGGTGGACGCCTGGCAGAAGGCTGCCTCCAGGGCGCTTGACCGAGTTGTTCCTTTGTGGCCTCTGACCCGATACAGATCCCGGCCGGCTCCCTGGTTTTCTGCAGAGCTCCGGGAAATGAAGCGTTGGAGAGGCCTAGAGAGCTGTTGGAGGTCTAGCAGGTCCGAATCTGACTGATTGCAGTTAAGAACCTACACTAGGTCTTACCTTGTGCGATGGGAGCGGCGAAGTATGCATACTTCTCTGCTCTCATTGCATCCGCAGATAATCGCCCGGTCGCTCTGTTCAGGGTCACCCGTTCCCTCCTTGATTGGGGGGAGGGAGGACCCTCTGCAGGGACATGCCAAGAAGTTTAGTCGGCATCTGACGGACAAGATTGCTCAGATCCGGGCCGGCTTGGACTCCGACTGGTCACAGTCTGATGGGAGTAAGACGACGGGTCTTATGGATTCCATCTGGGAGGAGTTTGATCCTGTGACTCCAGATGAGGTGGACAGGATCATGGGGAAGCTAAGTGCTGCCACATGTTTATTGGACCCATGTCTCCCCTGGCTGCTTTACGCTGCCCGGGAGTTTATACGAGGCTGGCTCCAGGCAGTAGTTAATGTTTCTCTGAGTGAGGGATCTTTTCCCTCCGCCTTGAAGGAGGCGGTGGTGAGGCCCCCCTCAAGAAGCCTGCCTTGGACCCAGCTATTTTGAACAACTTCCGTCCTGTCTCCAACCTTCACTTTGTCTCCATAGAGACAAAGAGAGAAAATGGATAATAATTTGAAGATACTATCAGTAAATATAAATGGACTTAACTCCCCAGTAAAATGGAATCAAATTCTGGGCGCGGATGACAACGGCGCCATTGACCAAGATGGTGAGGATGGGGGCGGCAGATCGGCGAATGGCCTCACTGGGCCTAGAGGTGAAGGTGGTGTTCGCCCGAGGTTGCAGCCGGTTTTGGTCCGCTTGTACCATCAATTTTACCAGCTATCCCACCACCTGGTGTGTGAGCAGTCCTTCCTGGCATTTTTGGGAATGGGGCGGAGGCTTTGTCCGCCCTCCCTTCCCCACCCCCTTATTCTTTCTGCCTTGTCTTCTTTGGCCTGTTACATCTTTGCCTGGCCACTGACTATTAACTGTGCCTCCCCTTCCCCCTCTTCACCTGATGGATGCTGGCCTGGGGTTTCTGGTATTCCCTGCCGATTTGCTGTGGTGAGAGGGCAGCATGGTGGGGATGCCTTTTCCCCGTTAATATGGCCTGGCTTGTGTCATCTGTCCTGATCGACTTTCCAGAGACTCCTGCGGTGAGAGTGCGATGGCTGCAGGCCCAAGCAAGGGATTGTACCATCGACCCACAGGACCTTGGCGAGAGGGCAGTCCTGATATATGTCTTTGGTCCTCCCGGTAGCCGGTTAATTGGACTCCATTGGGTGCTGCTATTACCATTTTTAACATCTTTAACACCTGTAATGGCCGGACTTTTCTTCCAACCATGAACTAATCTCCCAGATACTCCATCACTACAAGAACTGGACCTATTCTTCGACAGAGCTGCAGGCCTTAAGGGGCGAGCCCTCTCTCCTGGGTTTGGCCCTTTGGACTCTCGATGGTCTAACTCGAGAGGGGGTTATGGAACCCTGAGAGATGGCAGCAGCTGGGAAGGGCTTGGGGTCTTGGGAGGGCAATAAGAGGCTAGTGGGGCTTTGTTGATTCGGTTTTAGACCATTTCTTAAGGGGTTAGGGAGGGGTGGGTAAGGAGGGGAGGGACTCAGCGCCCAGATCGGGTCGGTGGGGGGGGGGGGGTGCCGGGGGGTGCCGGTGGGGCCTCGGAGGACAGGGTGGGAGCGACGATTTCCAGGGTGGTTGGGTTCGGCAGATGACGATGAGGCACGGGGCCAGATCAAGTTAAGGGAACACGCCCCCGATGTCTTTATGCAGTGGCGTGCTCCAACCCCGATGCCTCTTCCCAATGTCCTGGGGACCCAGGATCTAGGGCCCCTGGACCCCGGCTGTTGTACTTTAATGCCAGGTCCGTGGCTAATAAGGCAACCCTCCTCCATGAGGTAATCGAGGAGGCCGCGGATCTGGCCTGTATCACTGAGACCTGGGTGGGCCCAGAGGGGGGAGTCCCTCTAGTTGATCTATGCCCCCCAGGTTTTCGGGTGTTGCACCGGCCACGGGCCCAGGGAAGGGTTGGAGGGGTTGCTGTTGTTATTCGAGAAGCCCTGATTCCAAGGGAGGTCTCTGTTCCGGAGATAGGCGGGTGTGAGGCCCTCCTTTTGAGATGCAGGTCTAAGAGTCGGATGGGCTTGCTGCTCACATACATTTCCCCCAGCTGTGTGGCAGCTGCCCTGCCTGGGCTGCTTGACGCCATCTCGGGTTTGGTGGTGGAGTTCCCAGGACTTATTGTCCTGGGTGACTTCAACTTGCCTTCTCTTGGGGTGGCATCGGCCTTGGCCCAGGAATTCATGGCCTCCATGGCAGCCATGGATCTGACTCAAGTGATTGATGGCCCGACTCACGAGAGGGGCAACATGCTTGACCTGATTTTTGTCTCGGAGCAGTGGCGTAATGATCTGGGGAGTGGTGATCTTATTATCCACCCCGTTCCATGGTCAGATCATTATCTCCTACGGCTGGCTTTTCGACAAGCTGCCTCACACTGCTGGGATGAGGAGCCTTAGGTGGTTCCGCCCAGGCCCTGATGGACCGGAAGGTTCCAGGCAGAGCTGGGTTTTTTCCTACATCCCTGGTCCACAGTTCTGCGAGACCCTGGCGGCCGCAGCAGGCTGACGGCCGGGGGCTCTTGACAGAGTTCTCCCCATGCGTCCCCTTACCCGTTGCAGATCCCATGTGGCTCCCTGGTATACCGGGGAGCTCTGGGAGATGAAGCGACGGAGAAGGGGTCTAGAGAGCAGGTGGAGGTCGACCCGCTCCGAATCTGACCGAGCCCAGTGGAGGGCCTATATCAGGACCTATCTGGTAGCTGTGAGAGCGGTGAGAAGGGTTTATTTCTCTGCTCTCATAGCATACGCAGGAAACCGCCCAGCCGCCCTGTTTGGGGTCGCCCGCTCCCTCCTCCATCCGGGGGCTGCAGCGGATCCCCTGCAGGGTCGAGCTGAGGAATTTGGCCAGTTCCTGCAGGATAAGATCGCTCGGATTTGGGGGGGGGGCTGAACTCCAATTTGCCGTGGTCTGATGCTGAGGGTGCAAGTGGTCTAGCTAATGTAATCTGGACTGAGTTCGATCCTGTTTCTGAGGATGAAGTGGACAGCATTATGCGACGACTGAGTTCCACCACATGTTTGTTGGACCCATGCCCTTCCTGGTTGGTCTATGCCTCCAGGGATGTGACATGCAGCTGGCTCCGGGCAGTGGTCAATGCTTCTCTGGGGGAGGGTACCTTTCCCGCTGCCTTGAAGGAGGCGGTGGTGGGGCCTCTCCTTAAGAAGCCTGCCCTGAACCCAGCCGACTGAACAACTTTCATCCGGTCTCCAACCTTCGCTTCCTAGCGAAGGTTGTTGAGAGTGTGGTGGCTCAGCAATTTCCGCTTCCTGATGAAACGGACTACCTGGATCCGCATCAATCGGGCTTTCGACCCGGTATAGCACGGAGACAGCATTGGTCACACTGATGGATGATCTCCTGAGGGCTCGACAGGGGTTTTTCCTCTGTCCTGGTCCTGTTAGATCTCTCAGCAGCTTTCGATACCATCGACCATGTTATCTTATGCGGCGCTCGGGGTTGGAGTTGGAGGCTGTGTTGCAGTGGTTGCCATCCTTCCTCTCGGGGGTTAGAGTTGAGGCCACTCCTTCCTCTCGAATCAGTGTTGGCAGTGGGGCAGAGGTCGACTCCAAGGGCTCTCACTTGTGGGGTCCCTCAGGGGTCTGTCCTCTCGCCCCTTCTGTTCAACATTTATATGAAACCGCTGGGTGAGATCATCCGCGGCTTTGGGGTGAAGTATCATCAGTATGCTGATGATATGCAGTTATACATCTCCACCCCAGGCCACATCAGTGATGCCCCCTCTGTGATGTCCCGTTGTTTGGATGCGGATGATTATTTTTCTCCTTCCTAAGTACAGCAGAAAAGTTGTCCAAATATGAATGATTAACCTATTAAACTGGGGATAAAAAAACTAATATGAAAAGTTGTTATTCTAAAAATCTTCATCTACTTGCATATTAAAGTTATACCAGCAAGAATTAGTCTTTATGTAGAAAACTATGATTTAAATCAAGCCTTACTGACTAGTGATTTAAATCATGATTTAAATCAGTTTGATTTAAATCAAATCCACCCTGATATGATAGAGGAACACAACTTAATTGATATATGGACAATATACAACCCAAAAGAAAAGCAGTTTACTTTTTATTCGACCCCTCATAAATCATGGTCAATAGACACGGCATGGATAAGCAAAACCCTTATGAAAGATATAGAACGAATAGAAACAGCACCAAACACGTGGGCAGATCATAACCTCATTACAGTAATATGGAAAGGGCAATCAAAACAAAAGAGGAAGGTAGACGTTGAACCCACAGATTATGAAAGGTGAAGAATATATAATAAAAAGCCTTACTGACTAGTGATTGAAATCGTGATTGAAATTGTGATTTAAATCAGTTTGATTTAAATCAAATCCACCCTGCCTCCATATTCCCATTTGGCCACATTATCGCCAGTTTCTCCGTTTCTGTTACCAGAATGCTCACTACCAGTATCGAGCCCTTCCCTTCAGCCTCTCCTCAGCTCCAAGGGTCTTCACAAAGATCCTAGCAGCATTGGTGTCTCTGATGGTGCTAGAATTCCTACAATTCCTATTGATATTGCTGCCATCCAAGTTCCTGTTCCAGATGGAGTACAGCAATTCTTAGGCCAAGAGCAGCAACCAATGGGCTCTAAAAGACAAATGCAAACGCCCCCTATTGGCAAAGGTGGACTTGCAAGTCAAGCACAGCTTGCACAACAAGTGCCAGTGCCTGCTCCAGCACAACCATCAGCAAATCAAAATTCTGCTGGTCAAATCCAAATTGCACAACCTGCACAACCAGCAGCTCAAATGCATGTCCCTCAACAAGTATCTACTAGGGAACATCCGGTTTGAGCCTTTTCGGAGACGGATGCAAAATCCGCGATCGTGCGCAGTTTCAGTCCGTGCTCGTTGCTGGAGACCCCGAGCCACTTGGCTCAGGGGTTAAAACCACCCCGTAGAGGTGGTGAAGACGGGGGAGCTGACGGCAGGATTGAGGAGAGCCGCATCTCTCCTCCCCAGCCGATCTTTCCCTTTCCCAAAGGCAGCGCAGCAGTGGTCAGAAATGGCCACCTCAAAGAAGATCTCAAGCGGACAAGTTTGTGCAGGAGGAAGTGATTAAGAGAAAGTGTGGTGATCCAGGCTGACATTGAAACATCTACTAAGGTACCTGGCTTTGAACAGTGGGAAACAGTAACAATTTTTTTTTAAAAAAGAAGGAAAGCGGCGGGCGAAAGTGAAAAGCCAGTTTGTCGCTTTTTTTTCTCTTCTTTGATGTTAATAGTTCTGAATGACAAAGAATATTGAGACGGCTTGGATGGATATAAATACACTTGGACATTAATAGGCTTTTTATATAGCTGAAAATAATCTGCCAAGTTTTAAAGACCTTTTGAGAGACTCTAATATTTTTTTTTCTATAAAAGAAGAGAAAGGAAGCAATAGAGGAAGAGAGGAAAAAGTGAAAGGAGGGTGTGTCTGGAGACTGAGGATACTACCCAGACTTAAAAGAACTGAGAGTGGATTGGTAACAGGGAAAGATATACTTTAAAATACATTCTACTTGGAACTTTGTTGCAAGCCTAAGCCCCTGAAAAGGGAAAGTGCTTTAAAGAAATAAGAAACAACTTTGGATACTTGGAGGACTTTCGTTTTTATGGACAGAGGATACTAAGCTGATTAAAGCTAACTGGGAACTGTTTTGAAGAAAAAGGGGGGGGGGAAACCCTTTTAAAATGTTAATACCCATGGAAGAATCAAGAATGTTATTTAAACAACTTAAAGAAGAGCTACAATTGATAAAAATGGAGGTTTTGAAATATATGCAACAACAGGAAATATCGGTGGAACAAGAAGGGCAGAACAAAGAAGAGGAAGCCATTTTAAAGAATCAAACAATTGTTAAAAAGCAAAAGGGGAAAAAAGGGAAAAGAGGGAAGAGAGTTAAGATTTTAAGATTTGAAGCAACAATTTTAAAAAAGTATAATTACAATGCTACAAGGAAAAACCAAGAGACAGGATTCCAGAAGGGAGAATTAATTAGAAAAGTGAATAGCGAGATAAGGGAGGAAAAGGGGGGGCAGGAAAAAAAGGGGGAAGCTGTAAATGGAAACAAGATATACAGAAACAAGAGAAGTATACCAGGTTTAGAGAATTTATTCATTTTTTTGGACATCGAGATAATGGTTAAATAAATCAACTTAATTAAAGAAATCTGCAAGGGTACATGAGATGCAGGGTTACATTAGAAATAGATAGAAGCTAGAAGTTTTAGAGGATTGATATGATGTGTACTTCCCTTCCTTTTTTAAGGCCATTATGATGAAAATATTTTATGGGAATGAATAAATAAGATAGATATGGTAATTAACGTTTGAATTGAATTGGAATGGGAATAATAAGCTTATTTACAATGGTTATATACATTTATAACATCTTTACTTTATACTGTTAAAAAGCGTAATAAATAAAAATGAATGTACCAAGCAGAAATGGATCGGTAATAGAGATTTTATTAAAATTGAGGTGTAATAGAAACAATAATGCTAAAGGAGGAATATAAATGTTAAACAATGATGGGTAAAAGAAAGATGGGGTATTATCCTCTGAAGTAATAATTACAGGGTAAAATATGTCTTATAAGAAGATTGTAAACATTATAAATAAAAGTGTACTAAAAACTGAATGGAAAATATTGCAGGAGAATAAAGGAAAATAGTATAAATTGTTATGATAATTGGGATAGAACACATGAAGTGTGTAAAAATCGAAATTATATCTGTATGGAAAAGGGAAGGTTTGGACACACACTGTTCTCAAAAAAAAGATTGTTTATGTTTTTGTTTGTTTGTAATAATGTAATAGTGGTTTGCTTATACTGTATATTCAGGGGCCGGGAATGGTTGTGATATGAAAAAGCGAAATGTAGTAAGGAAAATTAATTTACAAATACGGAATATTTTGTATTCAATGATATTGGAGAAGATGAGACACAATCTACCGGCACACTGTATACTGTGTTTGTATTCTTGTCAAAATAATAAAAAAAAATATTGTTTAAAAAAAAAACCAAGTATCTACTATTATGCCACTGACTGGTGGTTCAAAATTAAAGCGGTCAGGCCAGAATTACAAGGCATGGGTTAGTGAAGTTGGACTTTTGCTCCGTAGAGAAGGTACCCATTGCATGGTGTTTAATCCTCCTGACAAGCCATGGACTCCTGACATATGGGACTTAAATACTAAAGCATGTACAACATTATTGATGTCCATGGACACTGAATTGCAGATTACTTTTTCACACGATGCAACTGCCCAACAAATTTGGGCCCAATTAGAGGCATGTTATCGGCCTACTTCAATAGAATCCACATGTTTGCTCTTATCCGAGTTCCATGGTTCGAGATTGAAACCCAGTGAACATATTGGAGAACATTTAACTAAAATGAAAGGAATAAGAGAAGAACTGGGTGAAAGAGGCTATCCTATTGATGATTTTCAAATGATCAGCATTATTGTTAACTCATTGAATTATGAATGGAAAGATGCTATTACAAAGATTAATCAAGTGTCTATTGCTCAACGTACAGGATTAACAATTAACAATTAATAAGGACAAAACTAAAATGGTAACAAAAAATTTAGCAGAGAAACAAAAAAAGAAGTTAGAAGAGGTAATTGGCTTACAAATTGTAAAAAGAATCAAATATCTAGGAATTTGGCTTACAGCACGATGTTCAACAATAAAAGAGAATAATTATGTAAAGCTGGTAAGAGAAATAAAAGATTTAGAAAAATGGGGAATCTACAATTATTGCTAGGAAGAATTGCAACTATTAAGATGAACATCCTGCCAAGAATATTATTCCTCTTTCAAAATATTCCAATTAAATTAGATAAAATCATTTTTTAACAAATTGAACAAGATTATTATGAAATTTATTTGGTCAGAGAAAAAACCTAGAATAAAATTAAGGTACCTATAAGCAATGCAGAGGTGGATTTGGCCTCCCTGCCTGGGAGTTATATTATAAAGCGGCAACTTTAACACGGATCAAGGAATGGGCCAATTTGAGAAACAAAAGAATCTTAGTTCTAGAAGGGCATGATTTGGAAGCAGGGTGGCATGCGTTCATGTGGAACCCAGGAAACAAAAAGGATACACACTTTAATAGACATATAATTAGAGGTTCACTATTAAAGGTATGGAAAGAAGTCAAATATAAACATTACACAAAGATTCCAGGATGGGTTTCCGTCATGGAGGCACTGATCCACCCGAATGCATCAGAAATCGGTAGGAAAATTACATATTATGATGTATTAAACCCCCAAGGAAAATTAAAGACGAATCAAGAAATTAGAGAACAAGGGATGAAATTAGAGTGGTGGCCATACTTACAAATTAAGGCAAGATATAAAAAAGATATGGAAGAATTCGGAATGGAGATAAAACAGAATCAATTAGATAAAATATTGGGAAGGAACAGAGGAAAAACTGATTTCAAAATTTTATAATTACCTGTTAGAATATGAAATGGCGGAAGAAATAGTTAAAGGCCCAATGATTGCATGGGCAAGGAATGTAGGACACAATATTAATTTGGAAGACTGGGAAAAAATTTGGAACCAAAATTACAAAATAACAAAATCGGCGGTCTATAAAGAAAATCAATACAAAATGTGCTACCAGTGGTATCTGTCACCTTCAAGGTTATCTAACATCTCTCCAAACATGAACCCGATTTGTTGGAAATGTAAGCAAACGAGGGGTACCTTCTTTCACACTTGGTGGCTCTGCCCAAAAAGTAAAAATACTGGGAAAATATTAGATTGTGGATAAAGGAAATCACAAGCATCCAGTTAGAATTAAAACCTGAAATCTTTCTGTTGGGAATATTAAAAGGGAATTATGTAAATGAAACTAAATACTTAATTCTCCATATAATCACAGCGGCAAGAATTATTCTGAATTATTCAGATTTCAACCTATCCTCTCTGGGTGGGACATCGACTATGGTTCAGTTGTTCATGGCTTCCATGACAGCTATGGACCTGACCCAAATAATTCAGGGCCAGACTCATGGAGAGGGGCACACACTTGACCTGGTTTTTATCTCCGGACAGTGGTGTAATGATCTGGGTGGGGGATCACCAACTATCCAACTCCTGTCATGGACCAATCATTACCTCCTTCGGCTGGTCTTCCAGCATGTCACCCCACGTCGCTGGGATACGGAACTTTTCTATTTCACACGGCGGGAAGAATGATATTTCAAAGCACTTGGAGATACAGAAACATAAAATATATTTAAATACTGCTGCATCTTCCTCCAAAATACAGGATTTTTTTTGGAAAACAACTTATGGAGACAAAGAGAAGAAATTAGCATTAGCAGAAGGACTTATGTCTTTTCATGCTATTAATCACAATCATTCCTTCAGATCTATGGACTGTACATCACAAGTTGTCAAAAAGTTATTCAACAAAAAATTTGCCTGTGCTAGAACAAAATCTGAGGCAATTGTGTGTAATGTGTTTTCCCCATATGCATTTTCAGAATTAAACAAAAATCTAGAAAAAATTAATTTCATATCCATATATTCTGATGCATCTAATCATAAGGATATAAAGTTATTTCCAACCATTATTAGATTTTTTGATTTGGAAACTGGAATAAAAATTAGAATTTTAGATTTTGTTTCTTTGCCCGGCAAAACTTCTGAAATAAGTTTCAGTTCCATTATTAATATTTTGGAAAAAAACAATGTAAAACATAAAATGATTGCATATTGTGCAGACAACATGAACGCAAATTTTGGAGGAAAAGCGAGAAGAGGTACAAATAATATTTTTTATAAATTAAACAAAAACCTTAATCAAAACATTATTGGTGTTGGTTGTGCAGCGCACATAATACTTAACGCCATTCAAACAGCTGCTGACTTGTTGCCCGTAGATGTGGAAAATATTGTTATTAAAATATATTCTTATTTCTATATATACACTGTGCGCGCTGAAATGCTTAAAGAATTTTGTGGAACTGCGGAAGTCAAATATCAGAAAATACTTGGATACAGTAAAACACGCTGGTTAGCTCTTTTGCCAGCTGTTGAAAGAATTTTGAAAATATACGATCCTTTGAAATCCTACTTTCTATCACAGGATAAAAGTCCTAGAATTTTAGAAGAGTTTTTTGAAAAAGAATCTTCAAAAATTTGGCTAGAGTTTGTACACAATCAAGCAGCTTTTTCAAAATGCTATAAAACTTATTGAATGTGACAAAATTTCGGTAATCGAAGTAGCAAATGAAGTTAATAATTTAAAATTTCAGTGTCAAGAGCGGTTAGAAAATAATTTTCTTCCGTTAACTATCCATAATAGTATAAGCCAGCTAGAAGAACAAGGTGCAATAAATCGTGCAGATATCATGAATCACGTTAAAAAGTTCTATAGTAACTGCACAGATTATTTAGAAGAGTGGATGGTATATTACAATGATATTGAACATTTTCATTGGGTTACATTAAAACAAGAATTTAATTGGAATGATATGCAAAAATCATTTGATCATATTACTCAAAATTTCCCATATAGTAATATTTCTGAAAATGATCTTTCTAATGAGGTATCATTATTAAAAAAAAATATTGATAAGGAAAAGGTTAAATCTTGGGCATCAGCAAAAATCACAATAGAGAACAAATGGTTAGAAATATTTCATCATTTTGAAACAAACCATGTTCCATACAATAATGCACTAAAAATTGTGGAATACGCGCTGTCCTTACAGGAACTAATGCTACGACTGAACGCATTTTTTCTACAGTAAATGAAGTATGGACATCAGAAAAATCACAATTAAGTGTTGAGACTTTGAAAGCCATTTTATGTGTGAAATATAATTTAACAAATTCTTGTGAAAAATTTCATGACCTTTTAAACAACAACAGCAATCTACTAAAAAAATTCACTCAAATGAGAAATATGTCAAAGAATAAAATAATACTATACATAATTTTTTTAATGTATTATATTTGTAAATTTTACTTATGTTGAAATTTAAAAAAATATATTACAATACTATTTTTGCGTTCTATGAAAATTTTTGTTGCTCCATATATGTGGAAGAATTTCCACTTTGCTGTGCACTTTCCACTGTTTGTATTTGAAAAGTTGAAAGGACCAATGGTAACGCAGCTACATCTCCAATGTACTGGTTTTCATAGCCACACCCCTTCTTAATACCAGACTATAAAAGGGACTACCCAACTGCCATTTACCTCAGTCCCAATACAGCTGCATAGGCAGACTGTCCCAACTGATTCCAGAGAGAGACAATACCAACTCATCTGAAGAAGGAAACAGTCCCAAGCTGCAAGGAAAAACAATTCCTAGGCAAGACACTATTGTAAGACTTTTCTATTTCACCTTTCTGAGGAAAGGATCATTGGGACTCCAACTGCACAGGCAGTTGTTAAACATAAAGGACTTTGAGGACATTCTAAGAAAGAGAGGACATTGGTATGATTTTCTGAATATTTATTTGTCTTATCTGCTTGCTGTTACAATAAATAAGTTTTGGATTGGAATCCTTTGGGCATAATTCTTTTTGAATAACTTGATTATAGACAAAAGTTTATGTTCCATCAACTTAATTAATCACAGGATTAGTTAATTTCTAACAAATTGGTAGCAGAGGACGGTTGAATAAACCCTGTCTATATCTTAAATTATTCAAAATGCCCAGCTTCAAAACAACTAGAAAAAGCAGAATGGTGACTAGAGCCACAGCCAGGCTAATGGCATCACGACACTGATCAGAAGAGCCCGGGACGGCTTCGGCCGAAGCGTCCCAGGCACCAGCCGAGCATCAAACAAGTGGCGCGGCAAGCCTTCTGACAGCTGTCATGTCCTCAGACCCACTCGCGGCTACGAGTGAGCGTTTCGCAACTTCTGAAAGCCGATCAGCTACCTCCAACCCAGCGGTGGATGAAGAAGCCGAGACAAGGACGCCCCTTCCTATCTCACCTATGAACCTAGCTGAAAGGGAGGAAATGAGATCTGCTTTTCTCCAAGCATTCGGCTTACAATCGGTAAGCGGTGATCTGGCCACCGACCTCAGCAATCTAATCAAGAAGATTGCATCGGAAGAAGCAGTCAGGGACAGGACTGGGGCCCAAGAAGGCATCAGACCGGTAAGGGTTACCAGTCCTGCCCTGCAACCCCTTTGGGCAATGAAAGCACGCGCGGGGGAAACCAAGAGCCATTACTCTCAAGTTTCCCGCCACAAAATATGGTGGCTAACGGGAGGCAAATTCAAACTGCCTGTTCAAAAATGGCGCCTACTGCCTCCCTGCCTACTTCAGAGAACCCGCTGTGCCAAGCAGGCACCAACCTTGGGGCTACTCATCTGGCAGCGCCTACCTCTGCAGCAGCCCAACACGGCCAGCCACTGCAGGGACTGGCTTCACTGGTGACAGCGGCACCGCTGGACCCAACCATGCCGTAAATGTCACCAGCCCAAGCCGCTTGGACCCACGCCCAGGCGACCAGTCCGGTCGCAGCAGTCCAACAACTCCCAGCCAGCTCACCTACTGAGCTGGAGATCGACAAGGCCATCAAAACCCTTGCCGCAGCATTTGGGACCGGTCTACTGCTTCCTCCCGGCTCCCGGTCAACCACAGCCCTCCCAGACGGTCCCCAGTCTACCACTGTCTACCTGGACGGCTCCCGGTCTACTACATTCTACCCGGACGGTCCCTGGTCTACTGTGGCCTTTCTGGACAGTTCCCGGTCTATCGCACCCTACCCGGACACCTCCCGGTCTGCTCTAGCCTACCCGAACACCTCCCAGTCTACAGCGGCCTACTTCGACGCCACCCGGACGACTGCGGCCCTCCCCAAAGTCCTTCGAACAGCTGCGGCCTGCTACTCACCTTTCCAGATGACGACTCCCTCCGCAATGTCTTCAGCCTTCCAGGGCCTTCCCAGGAGCTCGACGGCCAAAGCCTGAGCTTCAGGGGTCGGCCTGAGGCCTGTCAGCGGAGCCCCATCGAAGGGCTCCTTCTCCTTCGATGTCCCGCATCGAATGAGTTCTGCACATGCTCAGTCAGAAACCCTGGAGGCAGGCCAGAGGCCTACCTCCGGAGCTCGACTGACAAGCTCCTTCCTCGACGAGTTCCAACGCCAAATGACTCTTACGCATGCGCAGCACAGCACTCCAACCCCTCCCATCTGGGAGGAGCAACTGTCAGCTTACTGGCCAATGAGAAATAAGCCTGCTATTTCCATTCCCCTGCCGTATTGTGAATACAAGGGAGCTAAGCACTAAAGACAGCTACAAAGCTGCATTTTACCGGGAAATCCAAACCTCCTACCAGCTAGCTTTAAGAAACTGTGTATTTCTGGTAGGAACCTTTACGAATGGGCTAGGGAGGTGCAAGTATTGTTTATGAAGGAAAATGGCTTAAATTTATTATTAGATCCCCCTCCCAAGCCCTGGTCTCTTGAAATAGATTTGTTACATCACAGGATTTTTTTGTCTGTTATTGTTATCTATTGATCCTGCATTATATCCTAGCATCCCTCATGAACTTACAGTATATGAATTATGGGAAAATTATTTAATATGTTTAATTCCAAAAATTCTAATACAACTGCCAGAATTTCTAAAGAATTCCATTCTTCAAAATTAAGGGCAGGAATGGACATAAGTGAACACCTTTGTGAATTAAGAAAAATGAGGGAGGAATTAAATTTGAGGGGGGAGCCCGTCTCAGAACGGAGTCTTATAAGCATAATAATTAATTCACTGGATGCTAGCTGGGATAATTTTATTTCCCAGCTAGATAACTCCAATGGTGTTTCACTAGAAGTTCTGTCAGGTAACTTAATAGCAGAGTATAATTTAAGGAAGGACAGGGCGGCCTTCCACAAAGAAAGAGGGACCACTAGGAGACCTGATAGTGCTAATAAAGTAAATGTTATTGGAGAATGCTTTAACTGTGGGTCAAAAGGACATTACAGGAGAGACTGTCCAAGGTACACAGGTCCAAGGACAGGTCAAAGGGCACCCTCTAATAACAGATATAAAAGGAGGTCACCTACACCTCAAGGGAGGCCCCAATGGAACCCTACCAACACGAGAAGGGGCAAAGGGGGCAAGAAAAATGACAAGAGAGGTAATTACAATTTGGTAGACAATTTTGCTAGCATAACTGAAACCTCCTATCCAAGGCTCACTAAGGAACAATGTGAGCAGTTGTGGCTACTCGACAGTGGTGCCAGCAGGCATATGGTAAGCAACAAACAGTTATTCACTAATCTCAAGGATCATAACTGTAATGTAACAGTAGCCAATGGGCTCAGAACCAAGGCCATAGGTATTGGTATAGTGTACATACCCAGGCTTGGAGAAGTGAATGATGTATTACATGTTCCTAAGTTGGAACACAACCTTCTTAGCATTCTTAAATTGAGTGAATGTTGTAATATAGAGGTGCTTTTCTCTAAGGGAGGTGCTATGGTGACCAGGGATGGCCACATGGTGGGAGAGGTTCTGAAAATTAATAACTTGCCATATTACTCCCCCATTGTAAGGGCTGAAGAGTCTGGGGCCAGCTACCAAGCCAATACTGGTAACCCACACAACGACTCTCAGTCAAAGCCTGAGGTCAACCCTGAAGAATGCAAATCAAAGAAGGGGTGTAACTGTGATTATATAAATAAACCAAAAGGCACCAAGTCTGTAAAATTTAATTTAGAGTACTGTGATGAGCAAACAAGGGATACCAATGTTGTATCAACTGGTAAGCCCCTGCACGACGAATGTGTCCACCTTATGCACCAGAGGATGGGTCATTTGAGCTTTCCTATAGTGCAGAAAATGCGTGAGCGCTCTAGGGGGTTGTATATAAAAGATTGTCACGTGTTTATGGACTGGTCTGTTTGCAGAAGTGCAAAATCCAGGGTGAAGCCAGCGCCCAGAAAATCTCAGAGGCAACCCAAGCACATTTTTGAGCTGGTGCATATGGACCTGGTGGGTCCTTTGAAACCCTCCCTCGGTAAGAATCTCTACTTTCTTACAGTTGTCAATGATCATAGCAGATATGGATTTGTATACCTCCTCAAATCCAAAGATCAGGCTTTCTCTAAATTTAAGGAGTTCTATAAGTTAGTAGAAACGCAACACAAAGTCAAGATACAAAAGATCTTGACTGACAGAAGAACTGAATTCAATTCTGCTAAGTTCTCTGTCTGGTTAAAAGAGAGGGGGTTAGTCCATCTTAGGACAGCTCCTTATTCTGCATTTCAGAATGGTGTGGCGGAGAGGAGGAACGGAGTCCTCCAACCCATGATGAGATGCGCTCTTGAGGATGCTGGGTTAAATTTCTCTTATTGGGCGGAGGCCATCGTGTACTCAAACTGCACTCTCAACAGGGTACGGTCCAGTGTAGTTCAGAAGACCCCATATGAGGTGGTATATGGCTGTAGGCCAAATTTAAAGCATCTCGGTGTGTTTGGAGTGATGGCGGATGTACACATCCCCAAAGAATTAAGAAAGAAGGAGGATAGAAGGTCAATCAAGCTCAGATTTGTTGGCTATGAGCCAGGCTCTAAAGCCTACAAATTCATAGATACAAACAACAGAATTGTCATTTCTAGATCGGCCGTTTTCTATGAAAGCACCAACTGGAGTAGAATACATGCAAATGAGATTCTGACTCCCAAACCTGCCCAAAATTTGACCAGCCAAAAAGAAAATGTGTTGGAAAGCCCATTTAGTGATGGTGACACATCTGGCTCAGAGGATAGTGGAGAATGAGTACCCTCCAAGCCCCTAAAGGGGATCCTCAAAAAGAAAGCAGGAGTAGCCTGGAAGAAGGGGCACTCCAAACTAAAAATTATTGACAATGATAGTGATGAAGGCAATAAATTAGACAATTCAGATACTGAAGAGGAGCCAGTTAATAGGCCAATTTGGTCTACCAAAAATAAAATGCCCAAGAAATATGAAGACTTCATCACTTATGTAAACCTGACATCGACCACACCTCAAAAATATGAGGATGTATTAAAGCTGCCCCCAAATGAACAGAACAATTGGCGTACTGCGATGAATTCAGAAATGGACAGCCTCAAGAAACTAGAGGTGTTCACACCCACTAAATTGCCAAAGGATAAAAGGGTAATTGGCACTAGATGGGTCTATAAGAAGAAGCCACTCGATGATGGGAACTTCTTATATAAGGCGAGACTGGTGGCACAGGGCTTCTCGCAGAGATACCCTGATGATTTTGATGACACCTTCTCACCCAAAGTATGTCCAGAGCGTCAAAACTGCGCTCACTGTGGCAGCCATACATGGAGAGAGTGTACTCCAGTTTAATGTGCAGACGGCCTATTTGCATGCCAAATTGGATAAAGAAATATATGTCAGAGCACCTCCGGGCGTAGATCATAGAGAGAATGAGATTTGGCTCCTAAATAAAAGTCTCTATAGTCTGAAGCAATCTGGAAGAAGGTGGTATGAATGCCTTACCAAGTGTCTAAAGCAAATAGGTTTCACCGCCTCACCAGCTGATGAATGTGTTTTCATCAGGGAGCACAAAGGTGTTAAAGAGACAGTTTTAGTCTATGTAGATGATATATTATATATCAGTAAATCAGAGGAAAGAAGTAAATTCTTCTCTGAGCAATTAAATCAAAAGTTTGCCCTGAAGCCTCTAGGCCGAATTGATAAATTCCTGGGGGTTCAGTTTACTAAAATTGAGAAAGGATTCGAGCTTTCTCAGTGGGACAAAATTATAGACTTAATTGGCAAATGTAACATGGCAGAGGCCAAGCCCTGTGACACTCCCATGCAAACAGACTTTACCAGAAATATGTATGGTAAAAGTGATGATTTTGAGCAAAAAATGCTCTATAAATCTGTATTGGGCTCTCTATTGTACATAGCTGGCTGGACAAGACCAGATATTAGTCTGGCTGTAAGTATTTTGTCCAGGCATTCTGAGAACCCCACTCACACTGGGATGGGATTAAAAGAGTTCTCAGATAACTCGAGGGCACTGCAAATTACTCGTTCCTATTGGAACCCTATGTTTCTGAAGTACCCGATTTATGCACCTATTCAGATGCTGACTGTGCAGGTGATATTAAATCTAGAAAAAGTACTTCTGGTTACATTATATTCTTAAAAAACAGCCCCATCCACTGGTACTCAGGCAAACAGAAACTCATTGCAACTTCTACTGCAGAAGCTGAGTATACTTGTTTATCAAAGGTTTCAAACAACCTCATCTGGTTTGATGAGTTATTAAAAAGTCTATGGAAGGAACCTGAGTACCCCATTGTAATCCATGAAGACAACAGGGCTGCGATAGACATATCTAAAGCTGAAGCCGCTGGACAGAGGTCACGGCATATAGATATTAAATATAAACATGTGAGACAATTGTCTGAAGCGGGTTTCATTAAAACCATCTTCACAGAAACAAAGGATCAGATTGCAGATATATTTACCAAGCCCTTACCAAGAGAACAACATATCTATTAAATAAGATACCTCTGATCATGTAATGTGTACCTATGATTGTTCTCACTGTTGTATATAATGTATATTGTATATATTGTGTAGAGCCCAATGTATATTAGTGTAAAGGCACAGAGAAGGGGATTGTGGAAGAATTTCCACTTTGCTGTGCGCTTTCCACTGTTTGTATTTGAAAAGTTGAGAGGACCAAAGGTAACGCAGCTAGATCGCCAATGTACTGGTTTTTATAGCCACGCCCCTTATTTATACTAGGCTATAAAAAGGACTGCCCAACTGCTATTTACCTCAGTCCCAATACAGCTGCATAGGCAGACTGCCCCAACTGATTCCAGAGAGAAACAATACGAACTCATCTGAAGAAGGAAACAGTCCCAAGCTGCAAGGAAAAACAGTTCCTAGGCAAGACACTATTGTAAGACTTTTCTATTTCACCTTTCTGAGGAAAGGATCATTGGGACTCCAACTGCACAGGCAGTTGTTAAACATAAAGGACTTTGAGGACATTCTAAGAAAGAGAGGACATTGGTATGATTTTCTGAATATTTATTTGTCTTATCTGCTTGCTGTTACAATAAATAAGTTTTGGATTGGAATCCTTTGGGCATAATTCTTTTTGAATAACTTGATTATAGACAAAAGTTTATGTTCCATCAACTTAATTAATCACAGGATTAGTTAATTTCTAACAAATTGGTAGCAGAGGACGGTTGAATAAACCCTGTCTATATCTTAAATTATTCAAAATGCCCAGCTTCAAAACAACTAGAAAAAGCAGAATGGTGACTAGAGCCACAGCCAGGCTAATGGCATCACGACACTGATCAGAAGAGCCCGGGACGGCTTCGGCCGAAGCGTCCCAGGCACCAGCCGAGCATCAAACAAGTGGCGCGGCAAGCCTTCTGACAGCTGTCATGTCCTCAGACCCACTCGCGGCTACGAGTGAGCGTTTCGCAACTTCTGAAAGCCGATCAGCTACCTCCAACCCAGCGGTGGATGAAGAAGCCGAGACAAGGACGCCCCTTCCTATCTCACCTATGAACCTAGCTGAAAGGGAGGAAATGAGATCTGCTTTTCTCCAAGCATTCGGCTTACAATCGGTAAGCGGTGATCTGGCCACCGACCTCAGCAATCTAATCAAGAAGATTGCATCGGAAGAAGCAGTCAGGGACAGGACTGGGGCCCAAGAAGGCATCAGACCGGTAAGGGTTACCAGTCCTGCCCTGCAACCCCTTTGGGCAATGAAAGCACGCGCGGGGGAAACCAAGAGCCATTACTCTCAAGTTTCCCGCCACAAAATATGGTGGCTAACGGGAGGCAAATTCAAACTGCCTGTTCAAAAATGGCGCCTACTGCCTCCCTGCCTACTTCAGAGAACCCGCTGTGCCAAGCAGGCACCAACCTTGGGGCTACTCATCTGGCAGCGCCTACCTCTGCAGCAGCCCAACACGGCCAGCCACTGCAGGGACTGGCTTCACTGGTGACAGCGGCACCGCTGGACCCAACCATGCCGTAAATGTCACCAGCCCAAGCCGCTTGGACCCACGCCCAGGCGACCAGTCCGGTCGCAGCAGTCCAACAACTCCCAGCCAGCTCACCTACTGAGCTGGAGATCGACAAGGCCATCAAAACCCTTGCCGCAGCATTTGGGACCGGTCTACTGCTTCCTCCCGGCTCCCGGTCAACCACAGCCCTCCCAGACGGTCCCCAGTCTACCACTGTCTACCTGGACGGCTCCCGGTCTACTACATTCTACCCGGACGGTCCCTGGTCTACTGTGGCCTTTCTGGACAGTTCCCGGTCTATCGCACCCTACCCGGACACCTCCCGGTCTGCTCTAGCCTACCCGAACACCTCCCAGTCTACAGCGGCCTACTTCGACGCCACCCGGACGACTGCGGCCCTCCCCAAAGTCCTTCGAACAGCTGCGGCCTGCTACTCACCTTTCCAGATGACGACTCCCTCCGCAATGTCTTCAGCCTTCCAGGGCCTTCCCAGGAGCTCGACGGCCAAAGCCTGAGCTTCAGGGGTCGGCCTGAGGCCTGTCAGCGGAGCCCCATCGAAGGGCTCCTTCTCCTTCGATGTCCCGCATCGAATGAGTTCTGCACATGCTCAGTCAGAAACCCTGGAGGCAGGCCAGAGGCCTACCTCCGGAGCTCGACTGACAAGCTCCTTCCTCGACGAGTTCCAACGCCAAATGACTCTTACGCATGCGCAGCACAGCACTCCAACCCCTCCCATCTGGGAGGAGCAACTGTCAGCTTACTGGCCAATGAGAAATAAGCCTGCTATTTCCATTCCCCTGCCGTATTGTGAATACAAGGGAGCTAAGCACTAAAGACAGCTACAAAGCTGCATTTTACCGGGAAATCCAAACCTCCTACCAGCTAGCTTTAAGAAACTGTGTATTTCTGGTAGGAACCTTTACGAATGGGCTAGGGAGGTGCAAGTATTGTTTATGAAGGAAAATGGCTTAAATTTATTATTAGATCCCCCTCCCAAGCCCTGGTCTCTTGAAATAGATTTGTTACATCACAGGATTTTTTTGTCTGTTATTGTTATCTATTGATCCTGCATTATATCCTAGCATCCCTCATGAACTTACAGTATATGAATTATGGGAAAATTATTTAATATGTTTAATTCCAAAAATTCTAATACAACTGCCAGAATTTCTAAAGAATTCCATTCTTCAAAATTAAGGGCAGGAATGGACATAAGTGAACACCTTTGTGAATTAAGAAAAATGAGGGAGGAATTAAATTTGAGGGGGGAGCCCGTCTCAGAACGGAGTCTTATAAGCATAATAATTAATTCACTGGATGCTAGCTGGGATAATTTTATTTCCCAGCTAGATAACTCCAATGGTGTTTCACTAGAAGTTCTGTCAGGTAACTTAATAGCAGAGTATAATTTAAGGAAGGACAGGGCGGCCTTCCACAAAGAAAGAGGGACCACTAGGAGACCTGATAGTGCTAATAAAGTAAATGTTATTGGAGAATGCTTTAACTGTGGGTCAAAAGGACATTACAGGAGAGACTGTCCAAGGTACACAGGTCCAAGGACAGGTCAAAGGGCACCCTCTAATAACAGATATAAAAGGAGGTCACCTACACCTCAAGGGAGGCCCCAATGGAACCCTACCAACACGAGAAGGGGCAAAGGGGGCAAGAAAAATGACAAGAGAGGTAATTACAATTTGGTAGACAATTTTGCTAGCATAACTGAAACCTCCTATCCAAGGCTCACTAAGGAACAATGTGAGCAGTTGTGGCTACTCGACAGTGGTGCCAGCAGGCATATGGTAAGCAACAAACAGTTATTCACTAATCTCAAGGATCATAACTGTAATGTAACAGTAGCCAATGGGCTCAGAACCAAGGCCATAGGTATTGGTATAGTGTACATACCCAGGCTTGGAGAAGTGAATGATGTATTACATGTTCCTAAGTTGGAACACAACCTTCTTAGCATTCTTAAATTGAGTGAATGTTGTAATATAGAGGTGCTTTTCTCTAAGGGAGGTGCTATGGTGACCAGGGATGGCCACATGGTGGGAGAGGTTCTGAAAATTAATAACTTGCCATATTACTCCCCCATTGTAAGGGCTGAAGAGTCTGGGGCCAGCTACCAAGCCAATACTGGTAACCCACACAACGACTCTCAGTCAAAGCCTGAGGTCAACCCTGAAGAATGCAAATCAAAGAAGGGGTGTAACTGTGATTATATAAATAAACCAAAAGGCACCAAGTCTGTAAAATTTAATTTAGAGTACTGTGATGAGCAAACAAGGGATACCAATGTTGTATCAACTGGTAAGCCCCTGCACGACGAATGTGTCCACCTTATGCACCAGAGGATGGGTCATTTGAGCTTTCCTATAGTGCAGAAAATGCGTGAGCGCTCTAGGGGGTTGTATATAAAAGATTGTCACGTGTTTATGGACTGGTCTGTTTGCAGAAGTGCAAAATCCAGGGTGAAGCCAGCGCCCAGAAAATCTCAGAGGCAACCCAAGCACATTTTTGAGCTGGTGCATATGGACCTGGTGGGTCCTTTGAAACCCTCCCTCGGTAAGAATCTCTACTTTCTTACAGTTGTCAATGATCATAGCAGATATGGATTTGTATACCTCCTCAAATCCAAAGATCAGGCTTTCTCTAAATTTAAGGAGTTCTATAAGTTAGTAGAAACGCAACACAAAGTCAAGATACAAAAGATCTTGACTGACAGAAGAACTGAATTCAATTCTGCTAAGTTCTCTGTCTGGTTAAAAGAGAGGGGGTTAGTCCATCTTAGGACAGCTCCTTATTCTGCATTTCAGAATGGTGTGGCGGAGAGGAGGAACGGAGTCCTCCAACCCATGATGAGATGCGCTCTTGAGGATGCTGGGTTAAATTTCTCTTATTGGGCGGAGGCCATCGTGTACTCAAACTGCACTCTCAACAGGGTACGGTCCAGTGTAGTTCAGAAGACCCCATATGAGGTGGTATATGGCTGTAGGCCAAATTTAAAGCATCTCGGTGTGTTTGGAGTGATGGCGGATGTACACATCCCCAAAGAATTAAGAAAGAAGGAGGATAGAAGGTCAATCAAGCTCAGATTTGTTGGCTATGAGCCAGGCTCTAAAGCCTACAAATTCATAGATACAAACAACAGAATTGTCATTTCTAGATCGGCCGTTTTCTATGAAAGCACCAACTGGAGTAGAATACATGCAAATGAGATTCTGACTCCCAAACCTGCCCAAAATTTGACCAGCCAAAAAGAAAATGTGTTGGAAAGCCCATTTAGTGATGGTGACACATCTGGCTCAGAGGATAGTGGAGAATGAGTACCCTCCAAGCCCCTAAAGGGGATCCTCAAAAAGAAAGCAGGAGTAGCCTGGAAGAAGGGGCACTCCAAACTAAAAATTATTGACAATGATAGTGATGAAGGCAATAAATTAGACAATTCAGATACTGAAGAGGAGCCAGTTAATAGGCCAATTTGGTCTACCAAAAATAAAATGCCCAAGAAATATGAAGACTTCATCACTTATGTAAACCTGACATCGACCACACCTCAAAAATATGAGGATGTATTAAAGCTGCCCCCAAATGAACAGAACAATTGGCGTACTGCGATGAATTCAGAAATGGACAGCCTCAAGAAACTAGAGGTGTTCACACCCACTAAATTGCCAAAGGATAAAAGGGTAATTGGCACTAGATGGGTCTATAAGAAGAAGCCACTCGATGATGGGAACTTCTTATATAAGGCGAGACTGGTGGCACAGGGCTTCTCGCAGAGATACCCTGATGATTTTGATGACACCTTCTCACCCAAAGTATGTCCAGAGCGTCAAAACTGCGCTCACTGTGGCAGCCATACATGGAGAGAGTGTACTCCAGTTTAATGTGCAGACGGCCTATTTGCATGCCAAATTGGATAAAGAAATATATGTCAGAGCACCTCCGGGGGTAGATCATAGAGAGAATGAGATTTGGCTCCTAAATAAAAGTCTCTATAGTCTGAAGCAATCTGGAAGAAGGTGGTATGAATGCCTTACCAAGTGTCTAAAGCAAATAGGTTTCACCGCCTCACCAGCTGATGAATGTGTTTTCATCAGGGAGCACAAAGGTGTTAAAGAGACAGTTTTAGTCTATGTAGATGATATATTATATATCAGTAAATCAGAGGAAAGAAGTAAATTCTTCTCTGAGCAATTAAATCAAAAGTTTGCCCTGAAGCCTCTAGGCCGAATTGATAAATTCCTGGGGGTTCAGTTTACTAAAATTGAGAAAGGATTCGAGCTTTCTCAGTGGGACAAAATTATAGACTTAATTGGCAAATGTAACATGGCAGAGGCCAAGCCCTGTGACACTCCCATGCAAACAGACTTTACCAGAAATATGTATGGTAAAAGTGATGATTTTGAGCAAAAAATGCTCTATAAATCTGTATTGGGCTCTCTATTGTACATAGCTGGCTGGACAAGACCAGATATTAGTCTGGCTGTAAGTATTTTGTCCAGGCATTCTGAGAACCCCACTCACACTGGGATGGGATTAAAAGAGTTCTCAGATAACTCGAGGGCACTGCAAATTACTCGTTCCTATTGGAACCCTATGTTTCTGAAGTACCCGATTTATGCACCTATTCAGATGCTGACTGTGCAGGTGATATTAAATCTAGAAAAAGTACTTCTGGTTACATTATATTCTTAAAAAACAGCCCCATCCACTGGTACTCAGGCAAACAGAAACTCATTGCAACTTCTACTGCAGAAGCTGAGTATACTTGTTTATCAAAGGTTTCAAACAACCTCATCTGGTTTGATGAGTTATTAAAAAGTCTATGGAAGGAACCTGAGTACCCCATTGTAATCCATGAAGACAACAGGGCTGCGATAGACATATCTAAAGCTGAAGCCGCTGGACAGAGGTCACGGCATATAGATATTAAATATAAACATGTGAGACAATTGTCTGAAGCGGGTTTCATTAAAACCATCTTCACAGAAACAAAGGATCAGATTGCAGATATATTTACCAAGCCCTTACCAAGAGAACAACATATCTATTAAATAAGATACCTCTGATCATGTAATGTGTACCTATGATTGTTCTCACTGTTGTATATAATGTATATTGTATATATTGTGTAGAGCCCAATGTATATTAGTGTAAAGGCACAGAGAAGGGGATTGTGGAAGAATTTCCAGTTTGCTGTGCGCTTTCCACTGTTTGTATTTGAAAAGTTGAAAGGACCAATGGTAACGCAGCTACATCTCCAATGTACTGGTTTTTATAGCCACACCCCTTCTTAATACCAGACTATAAAAGGGACTACCCAACTGCCATTTACCTCAGTCCCAATACAGCTGCATAGGCAGACTGTCCCAATTGATTCCAGAGAGAGACAATACCAACTCATCTGAAGAAGGAAACAGTCCCAAGCTGCAAGGAAAAACAATTCCTAGGCAAGACACTATTGTAAGACTTTTCTATTTCACCTTTCTGAGGAAAGGATCATTGGGACTCCAACTGCACAGGCAGTTGTTAAACATAAAGGACTTTGAGGACATTCTAAGAAAGAGAGGACATTGGTATGATTTTCTGAATATTTATTTGTCTTATCTGCTTGCTGTTACAATAAATAAGTTTTGGATTGGAATCCTTTGGGCATAATTCTTTTTGAATAACTTGATTATAGACAAAAGTTTATGTTCCATCAACTTAATTAATCACAGGATTAGTTAATTTCTAACAAATTGGTAGCAGAGGACGGTTGAATAAACCCTGTCTATATCTTAAATTATTCAAAATGCCCAGCTTCAAAACAACTAGAAAAAGCAGAATGGTGACTAGAGCCACAGCCAGGCTAATGGCATCACGACACTGATCAGAAGAGCCCGGGACGGCTTCGGCCGAAGCGTCCCAGGCACCAGCCGAGCATCAAACAAGTGGCGCGGCAAGCCTTCTGACAGCTGTCATGTCCTCAGACCCACTCGCGGCTACGAGTGAGCGTTTCGCAACTTCTGAAAGCCGATCAGCTACCTCCAACCCAGCGGTGGATGAAGAAGCCGAGACAAGGACGCCCCTTCCTATCTCACCTATGAACCTAGCTGAAAGGGAGGAAATGAGATCTGCTTTTCTCCAAGCATTCGGCTTACAATCGGTAAGCGGTGATCTGGCCACCGACCTCAGCAATCTAATCAAGAAGATTGCATCGGAAGAAGCAGTCAGGGACAGGACTGGGGCCCAAGAAGGCATCAGACCGGTAAGGGTTACCAGTCCTGCCCTGCAACCCCTTTGGGCAATGAAAGCACGCGCGGGGGAAACCAAGAGCCATTACTCTCAAGTTTCCCGCCACAAAATATGGTGGCTAACGGGAGGCAAATTCAAACTGCCTGTTCAAAAATGGCGCCTACTGCCTCCCTGCCTACTTCAGAGAACCCGCTGTGCCAAGCAGGCACCAACCTTGGGGCTACTCATCTGGCAGCGCCTACCTCTGCAGCAGCCCAACACGGCCAGCCACTGCAGGGACTGGCTTCACTGGTGACAGCGGCACCGCTGGACCCAACCATGCCGTAAATGTCACCAGCCCAAGCCGCTTGGACCCACGCCCAGGCGACCAGTCCGGTCGCAGCAGTCCAACAACTCCCAGCCAGCTCACCTACTGAGCTGGAGATCGACAAGGCCATCAAAACCCTTGCCGCAGCATTTGGGACCGGTCTACTGCTTCCTCCCGGCTCCCGGTCAACCACAGCCCTCCCAGACGGTCCCCAGTCTACCACTGTCTACCTGGACGGCTCCCGGTCTACTACATTCTACCCGGACGGTCCCTGGTCTACTGTGGCCTTTCTGGACAGTTCCCGGTCTATCGCACCCTACCCGGACACCTCCCGGTCTGCTCTAGCCTACCCGAACACCTCCCAGTCTACAGCGGCCTACTTCGACGCCACCCGGACGACTGCGGCCCTCCCCAAAGTCCTTCGAACAGCTGCGGCCTGCTACTCACCTTTCCAGATGACGACTCCCTCCGCAATGTCTTCAGCCTTCCAGGGCCTTCCCAGGAGCTCGACGGCCAAAGCCTGAGCTTCAGGGGTCGGCCTGAGGCCTGTCAGCGGAGCCCCATCGAAGGGCTCCTTCTCCTTCGATGTCCCGCATCGAATGAGTTCTGCACATGCTCAGTCAGAAACCCTGGAGGCAGGCCAGAGGCCTACCTCCGGAGCTCGACTGACAAGCTCCTTCCTCGACGAGTTCCAACGCCAAATGACTCTTACGCATGCGCAGCACAGCACTCCAACCCCTCCCATCTGGGAGGAGCAACTGTCAGCTTACTGGCCAATGAGAAATAAGCCTGCTATTTCCATTCCCCTGCCGTATTGTGAATACAAGGGAGCTAAGCACTAAAGACAGCTACAAAGCTGCATTTTACCGGGAAATCCAAACCTCCTACCAGCTAGCTTTAAGAAACTGTGTATTTCTGGTAGGAACCTTTACGAATGGGCTAGGGAGGTGCAAGTATTGTTTATGAAGGAAAATGGCTTAAATTTATTATTAGATCCCCCTCCCAAGCCCTGGTCTCTTGAAATAGATTTGTTACATCACAGGATTTTTTTGTCTGTTATTGTTATCTATTGATCCTGCATTATATCCTAGCATCCCTCATGAACTTACAGTATATGAATTATGGGAAAATTATTTAATATGTTTAATTCCAAAAATTCTAATACAACTGCCAGAATTTCTAAAGAATTCCATTCTTCAAAATTAAGGGCAGGAATGGACATAAGTGAACACCTTTGTGAATTAAGAAAAATGAGGGAGGAATTAAATTTAAGGGGGGAGCCCGTCTCAAAACGGAGTCTTATAAGCATAATAATTAATTCACTGGATGCTAGCTGGGACAATTTTATTTCCCAGCTAGATAACTCCAATGGTGTTTCACTAGAAGTTCTGACAGGTAACTTAATAGCAGAGTATAATTTAAGGAAGGACAGGGCGGCCTTCCACAAAGAAAGAGGGACCACTAGGAGACCTGATAGCCCTAATAAAGTAAATGCTATTGGAGAATGCTTTAACTGTGGATCAAAAGGGCATTATAGGAGGGACTGTCCAAGGTACACAGGTCCAAGGACAGGTCAAAGGGCACCCTCTAATAACAGATATAAAAGAAGGACACCCACTTCTCAAGGGAGGCCCCAATGGAACCCTACCAACATGAGAAGGGGCAAAGGGGGCAAGAAAAGTGATAAGAGGGATAATTACAATTTGGTAAACAATTTTGCTAGCATAACTGAAACCTCCTACCCAAGGCTCACTAAGGAACAACGTGAGCAGTTATGGCTACTCGGCAGTGGTGCCAGCAGGCATATGGTAAGCAACAAACAGTTATTCACTAATCTCAAGGATCACAACTGTAATGTAACAGTAGCCAATGGGCTCAGAACCAAGGCCATAGGTATTGGAATGGTGTACATACGTGGGCTTGGAGAAGTGAATGATGTATTATATGTTCCTAAGTTGGAATGCAACCTTCTTAGCATTCTTAAATTGAGTGAATGTTGTAATATAGAGGTGCTTTTCTCTAAAGGAGGTGCTATGGTGACCAGGGACAGCCACATGGTGGGAGAGGTTCTCAAGATTAATAATCTGCCATACTACTCCCCCATTGTAAGGGCTGAGGAGTCTGGGGCCAGGTACCAAGCCAATACTGGTGACCCAAGCAACGACTCTCAGTCAAAGCCTGAGGTCAACCCTGAAGAATGCAAATCAAAGAAGGGGTGTAACTGTGATTATATAAATAAACCAAAAGGCACCAAGTCTGTAAAATTTAATTTAGAGTACTGTGATGAGCAAACAAGGGATACCAATGTTGTATCAACTGGTAAGCCCCTGCACGACGAATGTGTCCACCTTATGCACCAGAGGATGGGTCATTTGAGCTTTCCTATAGTGCAGAAAATGCGTGAGCGCTCTAGGGGGTTGTATATAAAAGATTGTCACGTGTTTATGGACTGGTCTGTTTGCAGAAGTGCAAAATCCAGGGTGAAGCCAGCGCCCAGAAAATCTCAGAGGCAACCCAAGCACATTTTTGAGCTGGTGCATATGGACCTGGTGGGTCCTTTGAAACCCTCCCTCGGTAAGAATCTCTACTTTCTTACAGTTGTCAATGATCATAGCAGATATGGATTTGTATACCTCCTCAAATCCAAAGATCAGGCTTTCTCTAAATTTAAGGAGTTCTATAAGTTAGTAGAAACGCAACACAAAGTCAAGATACAAAAGATCTTGACTGACAGAAGAACTGAATTCAATTCTGCTAAGTTCTCTGTCTGGTTAAAAGAGAGGGGGTTAGTCCATCTTAGGACAGCTCCTTATTCTGCATTTCAGAATGGTGTGGCGGAGAGGAGGAACGGAGTCCTCCAACCCATGATGAGATGCGCTCTTGAGGATGCTGGGTTAAATTTCTCTTATTGGGCGGAGGCCATCGTGTACTCAAACTGCACTCTCAACAGGGTACGGTCCAGTGTAGTTCAGAAGACCCCATATGAGGTGGTATATGGCTGTAGGCCAAATTTAAAGCATCTCGGTGTGTTTGGAGTGATGGCGGATGTACACATCCCCAAAGAATTAAGAAAGAAGGAGGATAGAAGGTCAATCAAGCTCAGATTTGTTGGCTATGAGCCAGGCTCTAAAGCCTACAAATTCATAGATACAAACAACAGAATTGTCATTTCTAGATCGGCCGTTTTCTATGAAAGCACCAACTGGAGTAGAATACATGCAAATGAGATTCTGACTCCCAAACCTGCCCAAAATTTGACCAGCCAAAAAGAAAATGTGTTGGAAAGCCCATTTAGTGATGGTGACACATCTGGCTCAGAGGATAGTGGAGAATGAGTACCCTCCAAGCCCCTAAAGGGGATCCTCAAAAAGAAAGCAGGAGTAGCCTGGAAGAAGGGGCACTCCAAACTAAAAATTATTGACAATGATAGTGATGAAGGCAATAAATTAGACAATTCAGATACTGAAGAGGAGCCAGTTAATAGGCCAATTTGGTCTACCAAAAATAAAATGCCCAAGAAATATGAAGACTTCATCACTTATGTAAACCTGACATCGACCACACCTCAAAAATATGAGGATGTATTAAAGCTGCCCCCAAATGAACAGAACAATTGGCGTACTGCGATGAATTCAGAAATGGACAGCCTCAAGAAACTAGAGGTGTTCACACCCACTAAATTGCCAAAGGATAAAAGGGTAATTGGCACTAGATGGGTCTATAAGAAGAAGCCACTCGATGATGGGAACTTCTTATATAAGGCGAGACTGGTGGCACAGGGCTTCTCGCAGAGATACCCTGATGATTTTGATGACACCTTCTCACCCAAAGTATGTCCAGAGCGTCAAAACTGCGCTCACTGTGGCAGCCATACATGGAGAGAGTGTACTCCAGTTTAATGTGCAGACGGCCTATTTGCATGCCAAATTGGATAAAGAAATATATGTCAGAGCACCTCCGGGCGTAGATCATAGAGAGAATGAGATTTGGCTCCTAAATAAAAGTCTCTATAGTCTGAAGCAATCTGGAAGAAGGTGGTATGAATGCCTTACCAAGTGTCTAAAGCAAATAGGTTTCACCGCCTCACCAGCTGATGAATGTGTTTTCATCAGGGAGCACAAAGGTGTTAAAGAGACAGTTTTAGTCTATGTAGATGATATATTATATATCAGTAAATCAGAGGAAAGAAGTAAATTCTTCTCTGAGCAATTAAATCAAAAGTTTGCCCTGAAGCCTCTAGGCCGAATTGATAAATTCCTGGGGGTTCAGTTTACTAAAATTGAGAAAGGATTCGAGCTTTCTCAGTGGGACAAAATTATAGACTTAATTGGCAAATGTAACATGGCAGAGGCCAAGCCCTGTGACACTCCCATGCAAACAGACTTTACCAGAAATATGTATGGTAAAAGTGATGATTTTGAGCAAAAAATGCTCTATAAATCTGTATTGGGCTCTCTATTGTACATAGCTGGCTGGACAAGACCAGATATTAGTCTGGCTGTAAGTATTTTGTCCAGGCATTCTGAGAACCCCACTCACACTGGGATGGGATTAAAAGAGTTCTCAGATAACTCGAGGGCACTGCAAATTACTCGTTCCTATTGGAACCCTATGTTTCTGAAGTACCCGATTTATGCACCTATTCAGATGCTGACTGTGCAGGTGATATTAAATCTAGAAAAAGTACTTCTGGTTACATTATATTCTTAAAAAACAGCCCCATCCACTGGTACTCAGGCAAACAGAAACTCATTGCAACTTCTACTGCAGAAGCTGAGTATACTTGTTTATCAAAGGTTTCAAACAACCTCATCTGGTTTGATGAGTTATTAAAAAGTCTATGGAAGGAACCTGAGTACCCCATTGTAATCCATGAAGACAACAGGGCTGCGATAGACATATCTAAAGCTGAAGCCGCTGGACAGAGGTCACGGCATATAGATATTAAATATAAACATGTGAGACAATTGTCTGAAGCGGGTTTCATTAAAACCATCTTCACAGAAACAAAGGATCAGATTGCAGATATATTTACCAAGCCCTTACCAAGAGAACAACATATCTATTAAATAAGATACCTCTGATCATGTAATGTGTACCTATGATTGTTCTCACTGTTGTATATAATGTATATTGTATATATTGTGTAGAGCCCAATGTATATTAGTGTAAAGGCACAGAGAAGGGGATTGTGGAAGAATTTCCAGTTTGCTGTGCGCTTTCCACTGTTTGTATTTGAAAAGTTGAAAGGACCAATGGTAACGCAGCTACATCTCCAATGTACTGGTTTTTATAGCCACACCCCTTCTTAATACCAGACTATAAAAGGGACTACCCAACTGCCATTTACCTCAGTCCCAATACAGCTGCATAGGCAGACTGTCCCAATTGATTCCAGAGAGAGACAATACCAACTCATCTGAAGAAGGAAACAGTCCCAAGCTGCAAGGAAAAACAATTCCTAGGCAAGAGACTATTGTAAGACTTTTCTATTTCATCTTTTTGAGGAAAGGATCATTGGGACTCCAACTGCACAGGTAGTTGTTAAACATAAAGGACTTTGAGGACATTCTAAGAAAGAGAGGACATTGGTATGATTTTCTGAATATTTATTTGTCTTATCTGCTTGCTGTTACAATAAATAAGTTTTGGATTGGAATACTTTCAGCACTATTCTTTTTGAATAACTTGATTATAGACGAAGGTTTACATTCCATAAACTTAATCACAGGATTAGTTAATTTCTAACAATATAGACCAAATTTTTAATCAAGAACACCCCACCGGTCAATGGTGTCCCGCTTTACCAATGTTAAAATCTGGTCACCTTAGATAAATGGTATAATTGGATTAAAGAGAAAAAACCAGGAATTTAAAAGATATATATTGAATGAATATTTGAGGAATGGAGTAGTTAAGTTAAAAATGTTTACTAAATAAGAAATGACACCATCTTAGCTGATAAAAAGTAGATGTTTTATATGTTTTATATGTTTATATAGTATTGGTATATATTGATTTTGTCGACAACTTCAAGTATTGACATATTGTATATACTTTTTTTAAAATTGTTAATAAAGTTTTTTCTAAAAAAAATTGATTACTAAATAGAAAAGGCTTCTATAAACACCATAATGGCTTAAAGTAGCCTTCATCCAGCAGTCATACTGAATAACAGAAGAGAATAACAGAGTTGGAAGAGACCTTATAGGTCATCTAGTCGAAACCCCCAAACCACCCTGGCTCAGTGGTGTTTGGTGATTAAAACACATAAGGGAATATTGCTCCCACCACCTTGAATCCATAAGTAGGTCCATAGGTGGAAGTAGTAGACATTTTGTTCAGGTACCAATGTTTAGTACTGTAAGGAGCCCCAGGCCGCTCCTGAATGAAGGAGTGTAATGTCTGCCAGTTTGAATTGAGGTAACGGAATGTGAGGCAACTGGCAGTTGGAACAGAGTTCAGGTGGGGAGAGGGAGTAGAATGTCTAACTTTTTGGCATCAGAGCATGTTAATATAAGGCAACTGGGAGTTGGAACAGAGTTCTTTTCAGGTCGGGAGGGGGAGTAAAATGCCTTAGCATCACAGCGTGTTAATTACTGTATAAGAAGTACTAATGATCTGATGGTCATTTCAAAAAATTCTTTCTTAGCAATCACCTAGAAACCAAGAGGAACATACGTGCCAAATTTCAAGTTTGTAGGCTTTACGGTTTTGGAGATTTTGTGATAAGTGAGTGGTACTTGGCTTTTATTTATATAGATAGAAGATATGCAGAGCACATCATGAACAAGGCGGAGCTAGAGGAATCACAAGTTGGAATTAAGATGGCCGGGAGAAATATCAACAACCTCAGATATGCAGATGATACCACTCTAATGGCAGAAAGTGAAGAGGAACTAAAGAGCCTCTTGATGTGGTTAAGGAGGAGAGTGCAAAAGTTGGCTTGAAACTCAACATTAAGAAAACTAAGTGTAATGTCTGCAGAGTTCAATCTGATTGGTTGTAAAAAGGGCAGGAAATCTGAATACCGCCATTGGCTACAAGCTGCGGCAGCCGGCTATATAAGCTGCCGAGACCAAGCCATTCTGGCATAGTTCTGAGCTGTAGTCACACTATTAAAATGAGCTGAAGCACTTCGCGTCCTGTCTTCTTCCGAACATAACACTGGTGACGAAGGTGGGATCGTAACGGATAAGAAGACAGCACAGAAGAAAAAGACAAGATGACTGGGCTGAACACGCCACCAGCCCAGTTCCATCCAAAGAACGAAGACTGGGAGTCTTATGCAGATAGATTCCAAATGTTCTTAGAAGGAAATGATCTAGCTTCAATTGCTGAACAACAGAAAAGAGCGCTTTTCCTAACACACTGCGGCCCCGCAGTGTTCAAGATGGCAAAGGCTCTGGCTGCACCAGCAGACGTGAAAGCGATGGCATGGGCAGACTTGGAAAGGCTATTGAGGGCACACTACACACCCCAAGTATCATGCCTGATCTGCAGACACGAATTCTACCGCCGCAATCAACAAGAAGAAGAAAGCATCAGTGACTTTGTGGCCAGCTTGCGAAACCTTGGTAGTGCCTGTGAATTCATCATGCTAGAAGAAGCCATGCATGATCGTTTTGTATTGGGGCTTAAGGACCAGACGTTACAAATTAAGCTACTCATGAAACCAAACATTACGCTAAAAGAAGCCATCAACGAGGCTATAGCAGCAGAAGCCACGAAAACCTCAGCAGCCACAATGAGGAAGATGAACAGAATAACCAACCATCCAGAAGATGAAAAAACCGCAACAACGCATTTTGACGAACTAGAGTCAGAATCAGAGTACAGAGGAGAAGAAGAAGAGATAAACAGACTCAGAATGGAGCAAAAATGGAACGCCCAGGGCCGGAAGAAGCGAGATTTCCGTTGCACAGGATGTGGAGGAAACCACCCCCACAGAATGCAGGTTCCTGGAAGCCATCTGCCTCCGTTGCGAGAAGAAAGGGCACATCGCAAGAGTCTGCAAATCATCCAGAACTCCTCCAAACAGAAGGAAGTTCAACCCAAATAATAAGGACAAAGAAGTAAAAACCGGCAGCACAAGCGGGAAAAATGAAACACATCAAACAGTAACAATTGGTCATTCTTCTTCATTGAACAACAGGAAGGTGCATGTCAAGGTCTATATCAAGGGAAGACCATGCCAGATGGAGGTAGGGGCCGCAGTGTGTTAGGAAAACCACTCTTTTCCATTGTTCAGAAATTGACTCAGGATCATATCTATCCATGGTGTCATGGGACACTATACAGAGACTCATTCCAGAGATCCAGAAGAATCAATTCAATAAGAAGCACTAACCCTCAAAGATTACCAAGGAAACAAGATTCCAGTAATCGGAACAAGAAAATTCAACATGAAATTCAAGAATCACACTAAACTTCTACCATTGACCATCGTTGATAAAGACCGCCCAAGTCTTCTAGGATTGGAATGGTTCCACCCCCTGGGCATCGAAGTAACCGGAATCAACCATGTCAGTGACTCAGAATGGGAAGAAGCGTTGAGGAAAGAATTCCAAGAGGTCTTCAGCGACGGATTAGGCAAGTACTCGGGGACCCCTATTTCTTTCAATTTAGACCCCAACGCATTTTAAAAGCCAGGGCCAGACGAGTGCCGTTTGCACTCAAAGCTAAAATTGATGAACAGTTAGACAAACTCATAGCTCAAGGGGTACTAGAGCCCACAGACCACTCCAGATGGGAAACACCCATAGTTACCCCGGTCAAACCTGATGGCTCTGTAACAATTTGTGGGGACTATAAGGGGACATTGAACCATGCACTGCAACAAAGCGCATATCCGGTTCCCGTGGTACATCATTTGTTACACTCCCTAGGTGGGGGTACTGTTTTTGCTAAATTAGACCTCGCCCAAGCATACCAGCAGTTAACAGTAGACGATACAACTGCAGAGGCACAAACTATTGTGACCCATCAGGGTGCCTTTAAATGCAAAAGGTTGCAATTCGGAGTAAGTGTGGCACCAGGCATATTCCAAAGCCTTATGGAAAGAATGTTACAAGGTTTAAATGGGGTGGTACCATACTTTGATGTCGTGTTAATCTCTGCTAAAAATGACACTCAGCTACGTGAGAGACTCAGAGAAGTATTAATCAGATTCAAAAAAGCAGGACTAAAAGTCAAAAAAGAGAAATGTACACTAAGAACCGACAGAGTTCTTAGGTTACATGATTGACAGAAACGGTATTCACCCCACAGAAACAAAAATTCAGGCAATCAAGGAAGCCCCCAGACCTAAATGCAAAGCTGACCTTCAAGCATTCCTGGGACTTATTAATTTCTACCATATGTTTTTGCCGCAGAAAGCAACAATTGCGGAACCCCTACATAGACTATTCGATAAAAAAGCTGCATGGGTCTGGGGCAAAAGAGAAGAAGCTGCTTTTAACAGTATTAAGCGACAAATCACGTCTGATTGTGTATTAATAGAGTTTAGTGAAAACCTACCCATGGTATTAACTTGTGATGCTTCCCCTTTGGAGTGGGGGGGGGTATTGAGCCGCCAGCTACCAAGTGGCAGAGAAGCTCCCATTGCGTTCTATTCAAGGACATTGACAAAGGCAGAGAGAAACTATAGTCAGCTGGACAAGGAAGCGCTGGCAATAGTAGCAGTTGTCAAGAAATTCCACGAATACGTTTATGGAAGAAAATTCACCATAGTCACCGATCACAAGCCTCTCCTCGGAATAGTGGACGGCGATAAACCAACTCCTATCATCCTTTCACCCCGAATGATGAGATGGACCGAATTCCTCACCACATACTCGTACAGACTCATTCACCGTCCGGGAAAGGACATAGGGCAGGCAGACGCATTGAGCCGCTGCCCATTACCTATGAACACTGTAGATCCAGCACCTGAGACTTACACCTTTTTCTTAGAAACAGTTGCTCAACTACCTGTGGATGCTGCGGAAATTGCAAGAGAAACCACTAAAGACAGTTTATTGGCACCTGTTGTCGATTGGATAAAGAAGGGTTGGCCACAACAAGGACTAATGGACATCTGAAAACCATTTAAGTCCAGACAAACCGAACTATCTGTGCTAAAGGGTTGTATTCTATGGGGAAATCGAGTCGTTATTCCTGAAAAGTTACAGAAAAAAGTATTGACTATGTTGCATGAGGGGCACCCGGGGATTGTCAGAATGAAGGGATTGGCTAGGAGCTATGTATGGTGGCCGGGGATTGACAAAATGGTTGAAAACTGGGTTGCTGGCTGTACGAATTGTGAGGAACTGAGACCCACACCGCCTATCGCCCCCAAACAGGAGTGGGAATGTCCTAGGGGGCCTTGGTCCAGAATTCATATTGATTTTGCTGGGCCAACTAAAGGGCACACCTTTCTGATTGTAGTAGATGCATATTCCAGATGGCTCGAGGTTCTTCCCATGTCATCCACCACTGCAGAAGCTGTTATCAAACATCTAAGGAAACTTTTTGTAACTCACGGGTTGCCCGATGTGGTTGTTTCCGACAATGGTCCCCAATTTACTGCCACCCTTTTGGAATCATACTTAGCACAACACGGCATAAGGCACGCCCTTACGGCCCCTGGGCACCCCTCCACTAACGGCCGGGCTGAACGTATGGTTAGGTTTACTAAAGAGAAACTTCAACAATTAGGTCCAGGGGATATTACTGAGAAAGTGGACAAACTGCTCAGTATCCAACACATTACCCCCAACCCTTCCACTAATTTAAGCCCCGCAGAGCTCTTAATGGGCAGAAAACTCAGGTCAACCCTCGACCGCCTTCACCCCACTTACGCTCCCGAGAAACCTATTGATTCTAGTAGCAAAACTCGCATTTTTCAAATAGGGGATCGGGTTTATGCTAACAACCTTGTGAGTGAAGCTTTATGGATTCCTGCGGAGATTACCCATGTCACAGGACCCAGGTCTTACAGGGTACAAACGAAGGACGGGGTCACTTGGAAAAGACACATAGACCAATTAAAGCCCAGAAAGTCCCTAGAAACTTGACCTGACACGTTTCAGGACTCATTACGCACAACCCAAACCATGGGGGAAGGAGGAGACCTGTTGAATAATGAACAAGTAATAGTCAACCCCCTCTTAAATGGGATAAGACGACAAGAGCCATCCCAAGCCCTAACACAATCACAACAAATGCTAACTCCAGTAGAGGACAGCACAAATTCACCTATTCAAGGGAATGACAATGGGCTGGGAGTGGATTGGGAGCAGAGACCAGGTTGGAGTAACAGAGCCGGATCACCCGGCCAAAGGATTCCTAATATGGGGATTCCAAAAACTAACATTCCTTCAAAACAAATAGAAGTTCCTAGAACACCTGAACCACGCAGGTCCAAACGTAACCGTAAAAGCCCCACCTATTTACAAGAGTACATTAGATAGATGGGGTTTGAGTATGGGCTGGACCAGGTGGGGAGGGGTGTAATGTCTGCAGAGTTCAATCTGATTGGTTGTAAAAAGGGCGGGAAATCTGAATACCGCCATTGGCTACAAGCCGCGGCAGCCGGCTATATAAACTGCCGAGACCAAGCCATTCTGGCGTAGTTCTGAGCTGTAGTCACACTATTAAAATGAGCTGAAGCACTTCGTGTCCTGTCTTCTTCCGAACATAACACTAAGATCATGTGTATGGCACAAACGTATGGCCATGATCAAAGAACATTACTGTAACTCAGGCTGCCTGCACCACTATGAGATCGACACAACATACTTCATGCAGATTACATACGAGAAAAGATCTACATTGAACAGCTTAGTGCATATATCGCAGACAAGCTACTTCTAAATCAAGATCAGAAAAAAGCATATCAAATGATCATGGATCAGTTAGCAAAACAAGGTAGTATCATTTTCTTGATGCTTCAGGGGCACAGGAAAAACATTTTAACTAACGTCTCACCGAAATCATGGCTCAGGGAGTATTTGCTCTTGCCATCGCCTCTTCAGGAATTGCGGTGCTGTTAATGGAAGGGAGGACAGCCCATTCCACACTTAAGTTGCCACTTGACATTGCCAGGCAGGAAAATCCTACCTGCAATATACCCAAGGTAAGTGGTTGGGTGCAGGTGCTCAAGACATGTAAATTAATCGTATGGGTTGAATGCACCATGTTTCATAAGAAAGCTCTCAAGGCCTTTGATGTCACTGAGAGATCCGAGAGAAAACAGCAACCTGATGGGAGGAGCTCTTTTACTCCTCTGTGGAGACTTTTGTCAAACTCTGCCCATCTTCCCAAAGTCAACACCAGCTGTCGAGGTCCACACGTTTAAAACATTCATTTTTGTGGAGACATGTGCAAAATATAACTTTAACCCAAAATTTGAGAGTACATCTGGGGAATGACAGTGCTCCAATTTTCTCAAACTACTGCAGATCGGGAAAGGAACATTAGCAGTTGAATCTTCTGGCAAGATAAAATTATGATCTGATTTTTGTAACCTGCTTTCGTCTGCCACAGATCTCATACATGCAGTCTTATCCGGCTGTTGTCCAAAATTATCAATTTCAACTGGTTGCGAGACAGGGCTATTCTGGTTGCTAAAAAGGAAGATGTCCAGAAAATAAATAATCAAATATTTGCCATGTTACCAGATGTAGTTACTAAATACAAGTCTATTGATACCATCGTAGATGCTGATGAGGTCGATTTCCCACCAGAGTTCCTAAACTCACTTGATCCGCCAGGATTGCCACATCATCTTTTACTTAAAGTGGGATTGTCAAGCCCCAAAAGGCCTGACATACATGGGGTGGTGGAGAAAGAACGGAAATTATCTCAACGAAGGGAGCAACGGCGCAGCAACGCCCTGGCTGGTGACAAGAGCACTCAGCTGGGGCAGCGTCGGCCTCGATCGTGATTGCAAGCGAAAGGCCGAAGACAGCATTCTCCAGTCATCCACTGACAGTTCTCCGAAGCCCAGCTGATTGGCACCAGATAGGGCATGCAGAACTCAGGGGCAGAAACACAGGCACTGAATCGTAGACTGCTAATAAGACACCAAATGCTGATGTGGGTTGCTAGGTGGTGGGAAGGGGTGTGATCTTGCCTATAAATGAAGTGCTGGGAGGTGGTTGCTCCCAGTGCTGACTTTTCAAATGTCAGTTACTCATTTGTGCAATGCCTCAGGATTGAATAAAAAATACCAACTGTTTCCAGAGTTTATTCGCTTCTGAATTCTCTAGGCCTGGGGACTTGGACACTTCAGAGAGATCTCCAATTATTTTACCTTGACCCGCCAAAACTTTGCAATGGCACAAGGCTGTGTGTAAAGAAGATGCTGGGCAATGTAATTGAAGCGACTATCTTAACAGGAAAGGGAGAGGGTGAAACAAGTTTTTATCCCACGGATACCACTCATTCCGACAGGTATCCCTTTTACCTTGAAGAGACCGCAATTTCCAGTAAGACTTCTCTATCGCAATAAACAAGTCACAGGGTCAGTATATTAAGTACTACAGACTGGATTTGAGATCTACATGTTTCTTCCATGGACAACTTTATGCTGCTTGCTCAAGGGTGGGTTCACCCATTAATTTATTTATTCTTGCTCCTGGAGGTGAAACTAAAATGGTTTATCATCAAGTTTTGTCTTAAATTAATATTAGTGAATTTGTGAAACATTTTACTTTATAATTTGTATACTCTACTTTTACTTTTAAAACCCTGTAAATAAAATTACTTTGACACTATAGATATAATTCATTCCTTTTCCTGTCTAATACAGGATACATACCCAGGAAATGCTGGGTTATCAGCTAGTTTATTAAATTTGTATGCCACTTGACTCCAGCAACTCAAGAAAATCTGTTTTATCTAAGGTTCTCAATAGCTTCAGATTATATGTATATAAAGTGTGTGTGCATACATACAGTATAAGTTCTTCTGTGTCTAGATTGGGAAACTAATCCTGTGCATGGTATTCTTACTGATTGTGTTCAAAAGTTTAAATTGATTCAGAAAAATCAATACAATTTAATGAACATGTTTGTGTCCACTTTATAGAAAAAGCAAAAAAAAATTCATAGAAAATATCAGAATTAGTCCAAAACAATTAGAATCCAAAAATCATGGCAAGAATTAAATTTGTCAAAAACCAGGCAAAATAACCAAGGAGTTGTAAAACCTATACACAGAAAAGTAAGAAAAAGATTGCATTGCTCGCCAACTTTGAAGGCCAGCTCCAAACCTAGCTACCTTCCTACTGACTTTCTGGGAAAAAAAACATCATTTAATGCTGGCTAGGTAAGCTCTAATTTCCTCCAGAGTAACTGGTAACACAATACACAATTAAGAAAAGTGTTGTGCGCATGCCCAAGATGGAGGACGGGCGGTGAGAGGGCTCCCGGGGGGTGAATGTTTAATCTGGCGAAGGGTGCCATTGGAGTCTGCCTGGCTGCCCTTCTTCCTGCCTGGATTGTGTGGGAGAGTCCGGGCTTGAAGTTGGGCTGTTTGGGCTGCCTGTGAGTCGACTGGGTGGTCGCCGAGCTGATGCTTAGGTTTGTGCTCGGCGACCGTCCCAGCCGGGAAATGGCGGCTGCCGGTGGTTCCGGACTGAGATTTCGGCGGTCCGGCGGCTTTCGGCGGCTTTTAGCGGCTGCATGGACATGTTTGCAGCGCTGATTGGAGTGACGAGTTGGACGGCGAAGTGGAACTTGGTCTCTTTATTGGTGGCAGCTGGAGCGGTGGGGGCAGCGATGTCTGCTGCCTTGATGGAGGCTCCGGCTGTGGTTTTTATCAATAGAGAAGGCTACGATGACGGCGTTGGTGGAGGCAGCGACCGCTCGGAGGATTCTGACTGTGGGGGTGAGCATTGTGGCCTTGGCGGCCAGGCAGTTTGCAAAACTGCAGAGGCTGCATCGGCCAGAACTATGGCACTAGTGGCGGCGATTTTGAAGGCTGCCACTGTGGACCCCTGGGCCAGCCATCGAGCCCTCAAACTGTTTGGGGGGTGTTTGTGGTGGCCCAGGCCCCTGAACTGTGCTGCTGTTATTCCCTTGCTGGTGGCTGGTTTGAACTCAACCAGGAACGCTGGTTTCATCAGGCGTGGGCCGGATCGGGTGGACTGCTACTGGCCTAGCGGGGGATGGACTGGACGCTCCCCTGCGGTTGGCTGTTTGTGGCCCTGGGTCCTGGTCATGGGGTGGAGCCCGGTATTTGGGACTCCTCTGGATTTTCCTGTTCATCATATCAGACTGTTCTATTCTGTTCCACTACTACCGTTTCTATCGCCAGTTCGGCCGCCTGGACCACCTTTCCCCCGCAGAATTTTGTGGGGTTGTCATCATCTCTATCCAATGGCCACGGTCCTTAGTTATCTGGACCTTTCCTTCCAGGACTTTGATTTGGACGGGTCCCATCGTTGTGTGAGGACGATGGGAGGACTATCCCTCTACTGTGAGAGAGTAGAGGGGTTTAACATCGGATCCCTCAGTTCCAGGACTATTTTGACCCCCACGGTGAGAGAGTGGTGGGTCATTTATTGTCATCTTCAGCCTCTAAGTGGATGTGAGAGACCATTTATGAGACTGAATTTCTGGATACTGTTGCCTGTACTCTTTTTCTCCATCCGGACATTTAACATCTATCACCCGGTCATGTGTGGCCAGACTTTACTCTACCCCCCTTATGAAGTTTGTCATCTATTATTATGGGACCCTACTTGCTGCCGGAATTGTGGGCGCTCAGGACTGCGCCCTTGCCCTTGAGTTGGCCCAATGGGCTATCGACAGCTTACCTTAATGACGGATCTTGGGATCCCGAGAGGTGGCATGCTGTGACCAAGGGGTTAAATTCTAAATTGGGAGCTAAGGGTCGAATTTTAAAATTTTTAATTCGATGTCTTAAAGGGATAGGGAGGGGGGTGATGGTGGAGGGGTCCCCTTATGACCCGGGTGCGCGGGAGTGGGTGGGGGTTGGGGACCGGCGGGGCTCCAGGCCCTGAGGTCGGGGCTGCGATTCCCAGGGTGGTCGGAATTGGAAGAGGACGTCGAGGCATAGGGCCATATCAGGTGAGGGGAGCGCACCCGACACTTAAGGCCGGTCGCTCGCTCCGACCCTATGGCCTCCTCCCTAGGGGGCAGCGGGACTAGGACCCCTGGGCTTAGGTTGGTGTATTTTAATGCCAGGTCCGTGGCAAATAAGTCCTCCCTCCTCCGGGAGATCATTGAGGAGGAGGCTGCGGATCTGGCTTGTATCACTGAAACCTGGTTGGGCCCAGAGGGGGGTGTCCCTCTGGTTGATTTGTGCCCACCAGGTTTTCGGGTTTTACACCGGCCACGGGCCCAGGGTAGGGGTGGTGGGGTGGCCGTGGTTATTCGGGAGGCCATGTTTCCAAGGGAGGTCTCTGTTGCAGAGATAGGCAGGAGTGAGACCCTCCTCTTGAGGTGGGGGCCTAATGGTCGGGTGGGCTTGCTGCTGGCATACCTTTCCCCCAGCTGTGTGGCAGCGGCCCTACCTGGGCTTCTCGATCTCCTCTCCGGGTGGCGGTGGAGTTCCCTGACCTTATGGTCTTGGGGACTTCAACTTGCCTTCCCTGGGGGGTGGGTTTGGCCCAGGAATTCATGGCTTCTATGGAGGCCATGGGCCTGACCCAGTTAATACAAGGCCCTACTCATGAGGGGGGAAATACTCTTGACCTAGTTTTTGTCTCTGAACAGTGGCGGAGTGACAGAGGGCAAGTCACATCTACGGTCTTGCCCGTTCCATGGTCTGATCACTATCTCCTACGGCTGGTCTTCCAACAGGCTGGCCCCCACTGCTGGGATGAGGAGCCACTTAGATGGTTCCGCCCCAGACGCCTGATGGACCCGGAGAGGTTCCAGGCAGAACTGGGGTTTTTTCCTACTTCCCTTGCTCACAGCTCTGCCGAGGATCTGGCAATGGCCTGGCAACGGGCTGCGTCGGAGGCCCTCGACAGGGTTGTCCCCATGCGTCCCCTTACACGCCGTGGATCCCGGTTTGCCCCTTGGTATACTGAGGAGCTCCGGGAGATGAAACGCCATCGAAGGGGTTTAGAGAGCAGGTGGAGGTCTACCGTCCCAGTCCGACCGGGCCCAGCTAAGAGCCTATATTAGGACTTACCTGGTAGCTATGGAGAGGCAAGAAGGTCTTATCTCTCCACTCTCATAGCATCCGCAGATAATCGCCCGGCTGCCCTGTTTTGGGTTACCCGTTCCCTCCTTCGTTTAGAGGGGGGACCCGTTCGGGTAGAGAGGAGTTTGTTCAATATCTGTCGGATAAAATCGCTCATATTCGGGACAGGTTACCCTCTGATTTGCAGTGGTTCGAGGAAAGGGGTGCTGGGAGTCTGGCCATTGTTACCTGGGATGAGTTTGATCCTGTTTCCGAGGATGAAGTGGACAGGATTATGCGGCGAATGAGTTCCACCACGTTTGTTGGACCCGTGTCCCTCCTGGCTGACATATGCCTCCAGGGAGGCCACCTGCGGTTGGCTCCGGGCAGTTGTCAACGCTTCTTTAAGGGAGGGTGTCTTTCCCGCTGCCTTGAAGGAGGCGGTGGTGAGGCCCCTTCTGAAGAAGCCTGCCCTGGACCCGACCGTGTTAGACAACTTTCGTCCGGTCTCCAACCTTCACTTTTTGGCGAAGGTTGTTGAGAGTGTGGTGGCTCAGCAGGTTCCGCTTTTCCTGGATGAAGCGGACTACCTAGATCCGTATCAATCGGGCTTCCGACCCGGTTACAGCACGGAGACGGCATTGGTCGCGCTGATGGATGATCTCTGGAGGGCCCGGGACAGGGGTTTTTCCTCTGTCCTGGTCCTATTAGACCTCTCTTTGGCTTTCGATACCATCGACCATGGTATCCTTTTGCGTCGCCTCGGGGGGTTGGGAGTGGGAGGCACCGTTCTTCGGTGGTTCTCCTCCTACCTCTCGGGCGTGCAATCGGTGTTGGCAGGGGGGGTTAGGTCATCCCCAAGGGTGCTCTCTTGTGGGGTCCCTCAGGGGTCGGTCCTCTCCCCCCTCTTATTCAACATCTACATGAAGCCGTTGGGTGAGATCATCCGTGGTTTTGGGGTGAAGTTTCATCAGTACGCTGATGATACTCAGTTGTACATCTCCACCCCAAACCAGATCAGCGATGCCCTCTCCTGATGACCCGGTGTTTGGATGCGGCGGATCTGGATGAGCGGAACATGCTTCGACTCAACCCGGCCAAGACTGAGTGGCTGTGCATACCGGCGTCTCGGCCGGTCAAGATTGTCCATCTTTGGCCATAGGGGAGAGGTGTTGCTCCCTGTGGATAGGCGCGGAATCTGGGGTCCTCCTGGATGTACGGCTCGGTTGGAGGAGCAGGTCGGGGCCGTCGCCAGGGGGGCCTTTGTCCAGCTCCGCCTTGTTTGACAACTTCGCCCTTTTCTGGACCGAGATGCCCTGCGCACAGTCACTCATGCCCTTGTCACCTCTAGACTCGACTACTGCAACGCTCTCTATTTAGGACTCCCCTTGCACACCATCCGGAGATTGCAGCTGGTGCAGAATGCGGCGGCGCGGGTGGTTCTCCCATATTACCCCCCTCCTGCGCGGCTTGCATTGGCTGCCGGTTGCGCTCCGGGTGAGGTTCAAGGTTTTAGTGTTAACATATAAAGTCATTTATGACATGGGTCCTCAATATTTAAGGGAGCGTCTTCTTCCAATATCGAATGCCGGCCGCCCTGTGCGAGCTCATAGGCAAGGACTCCTCGGGATTCCGTCGGCGGGTCAGTGCCGATTGGTAATTCCCCGACGACGAGCCTTTTCTGTTGCGGCCCCTAACCTCTGGAACCAACTGCTTTTGGAGCTCCGCCTGGCCCCTGACCTCCGCACCTTTCGCCGTGAGCTAAAAACTTGGTTGTTTGATCAACCTGGCTGTGACCCCCGGGTTGGGATAGTTTTAATGGTTTTAGTTTATTATATTTGGACTTGTAATTTTAATTTAATAGTTTCTTAAGTATTTATTGTTTCATATTTTAACTGTGAGCCGCTCCAAGTCTTTGGAGATGGGGCGGCATACAAGTGCAAATAATAAATAAATAAATAAATGTTATGGGCTTCCGATGGTGACGTCATGACATTGAGGGGAGAAGAATGGGCTTCGTCCCTTTATCCTAATTCTTCATATTGGGAGGACCCTGAAGGTTCCTGAAGAGATTCGTGGCAGAGTGGGGAAACCCAAAAAGCAGTGTGGCGGAGGGCAACCACCCCTGCGACAAAGGGCTACTCTTCTAGTCCAGCGTACAAACATCTGCCATCCTTTAATGGCGGATCTGAAATCACGACAATCCAGTTGAAAGAAGGAAGCAATAATTTGGAACAACAGACTGTGGCAGTGATCGGAATTTAATAGTGTGGAGATTGAGAGACACAAAAAGTGACAACTTGTAAAGAAGGTTCGTAAATCATAAAGGGCGAAAGAGGTAATCTCAGTGAGAAAGCAGTTTGGAGCCCGGAAAAGTGGCGGGGAGCTGGCAGTGGTGTGAGCAGTGGCTGGGAATGAAGGGCTTGCCCAAGAGGACTGTTTGAGACGGAACAAACAAAGAGATGAGAGTGAATTTAGAACTTAAAGATATTTAGACTCAGAAGCAGCAGCTGAGTTTTTTTGTGGAGCTGATTACTGTTTGTAGATCACTTCCATTTGACAGTGCTAAGGACAGAGAAGAATAGAAGAGGAAGCGGCTGAGCAATAGACGATTGGAGTCCATTGAAAAGAGGACCGTGTGCTACACAACAAACTTTATTGAGAACTTAAATCCAACTAAGGAAAGGAGCATTAAAGAGTGAAAGTACTCAATGAAATGATTGATGATCTATGCCTAGTGAAATAAGTTTATATTAGTTATATTTATATACTATTATTCTCAAATCAACATCTTTGTATAAGCAGTAACTGGGGAATAGAATAGTGGGGGTATTTAGTTATTTTATATTGTATTACATTCTATTGTATTATATTGCAGCTATAATATAAATATAGATATATAAAATCTATATATTTATATCTTCTGTGTGTTAGAAAAAGGGTGAACCCCTTTAATGAATTGATTATAAATTTGAAAGACTACATAGATTAAATGGTTGTTTGATTATATATTAGATATATTATATATTAAGAGGCGTAGCCAGTAAAACATATATAAAGGTTTAAATTAGCATATTACAGTATATATTTTTACAAATTTTATATATTTTATAAAAAGCTATATTTTATTATTCTTTATAACAACTTAATAGAGTATATATTTGATATTGTATAATATAGTAGTACATAAGTCATAGCAGTTATATATTATTGGTAAATCATGTTATTAGAGGTATATAATTTAAACTTATTTAATTAGAACATAAAAGATAACTTCATAGTGAGTAATACTGACAATTAATTAACTTTACTATAAAACAATTACAAGGAAAATTTTAGAACTGGGATTAAGTTAATAGAAACTTGGAGTTAAATCTAGAGAATTATACATAAAACATACAGACAACAATAATTGAAATACTGAATGCTAATTTGGAACAATATATGTAACATTTTGGAAAAACAGAATAAAATACAGAAAGACATGATGACCATTACTACAACAACGTTGAAGGCAGGGAAAACAATACCAAACCCAACAATGATGACAGCGACTGCCTCTCCATTGACATAAAAAACATTTGAAGGAATGCTTACGACTGAGAAACAAAGTTCAGTGCCAAATACACCAAACATACAACAACACTCTTAACAATACAAGAATCAATGATTAAGCTCAAGGAAACGATGATGAAACATCACAGTGAAATGAAAGCAGAGATAAGTGAAGTGAAAGAAGAAATGGGGAAACTGAAAAGTGAAATGAAAAAGGACATACCTAAATTAGATGAAAAAGTAGGTTCAATCCAGCAAGCCTTGGAGAGGGACGAAAAAACAATAAAAGCAGTCAAAATACAAACAGAACAAGCAGAGAAGAAATTGGAGCTGGCTGACCAAAGGATGAAGGTAATAAATAAAGAAGTAGAAGATCCCCTCATTCACCTAGAGATGGATCGTGCAGCCTCCTACCTCAGGTCCAGACCGTGGTAGAAGTGAAGATCTAGAGATAATAATGGCAGAAATAATAGCTGAAACTCTACAGAGACAGGGACAAAATTTTGAAAGAAATGGATGATGTATACAGTGAGTACGAATTATGCCAGAAGACACAGATTCCCAAAGGAAGTACACATTGGGTTCACGCGGAAAAAAGTTCGAGATTTCCTATACAAGATAATGAGAGATGAACCAATGAAGTACAAAGGAAAGGCGATCCAGACGCTGAAACAGATCCCGAGGAGAGTAAGAGAGCAGAGGAGGGATTATCAATTTCTAGCTACGCAGCTCACTAAACGGAATATCCTCTTCAGCTGGCTAGTCCCAAAAGGAATGCTAGTGTCATGGGAAGAGAAGAAATTTAAGATCGACACTCTAGATAAGGTGCAGGAGTTTTATGATCAACTAGTAGGACCAGAATAGCAGAGCAGTAAAGAATTTGAGTCAAACAGTCAAGATCAACAACAAGAAGAAAATAAAGGAGATCTAGAGGAAGAAAGAAAGGAGAAAGAACAACAAGCAGAAGAGGACTTGAGATCGATAACAAGAAGCCAAAGAGACACAAGAGCTAATACGACAAAAACTAAGAGGATGGGAGAAGAAATTAAACTACTATCGATAAACGTTAACCGATTAAATTTGGCGACCAAGAGAAAAAGAAGACTGGCAAAAATAACCAAACAAAAGGTAGCTGTAGTATGTTTGCGAGAAATGCACATCAAAAAAGCAGATGAAAAATACTTAGAATACCCCAAATTAGGGAAATTATATACAGCTCTAACAGATGATGGGGGAGGAATAGCCATGTATGTTAGGTAAGAAATAAAAAGTTGATTTATGCAGACCCCAAAGGAAGAATATTAATCCATATTAAGGAAATATGGATACCCCAAAAATCAGTACTATTAGTGGTAATATATGCCCCCAATGAAAATCAAAGATTTCTATAAAAAATTACATGAGAAAATTGTAGAAACAGGGCAAAGAAATATTTGCATTGTAGGGGACTACAATGCAATAGTAGATTGTAAAAAGGATTATAGTAGCGATAAGAAAAATAGAAAAAGGAACTACTACCAAAAACATGTTTCAAAATGGTAACAGAATTAAATTTAATAGACATATGGAGACAATTGAATTTAGATTAAAAAAAAGTTTACCTTCTACTCTAATCCACATCAATCATGGTCTTGGATTAAAATGGCCTGGATGAATGGGGAAGTAGGGAAAGAAGTAGAGAAGACTGAAATATTACCAAATACCTGGGCGGACCATAATCCACTTAGAATAATTTGGAGAGGCTGACAAAGAACAAAAAGAAATCCACAAATAATAACAGACAAGGAATTTACCCAAAAATTTATGAAAGAGCTAGAACTATTTTTCAAAGAGAATACCAGACAACATACATCAACACAAAATCTTTGGGACACCTTGAAGGTATACTCATGTGGAATTATAATATGGAAACAACAGACCATACTACAAGAAGAAATTAAAAATCTAGAAATCCAATTACAGAAAACACCACAGAATACTAAAATTAAAGGGGAATTGACATTAACTAAACATAAACTTAATATACTAGAACAAGAAGAAATGGTGAAGAATCTAAAAGTAGTTAAACAAAATTTCTTTTAGCAAGCAAATAAACTGGGAAGATGGTTGTCATATAGATTAAAAAGACAGAGAGAGAAAAGGATAATACACCAACTTCAGAATGAGAATGGAGAATTCCAACACACAATGGAAGAAAAAAAAATTGCACACCAATATTTTGAGGGCCTGTACAAAAATAAAGAAATAGAGAAAGAAAATGTAACAGACTATTTGGAAGGGGAAGGGAGTCCATCAATAACAGAAGAAATGAGAGAAAACCTATTCAAAGAAATAACGATGATAGAATTGAAACAAGCAATTAAAAAGCAGAAAAATTATAAAGCACCTGGCCCAGACGGGCTCCCAGGGGAAATATATAAGATGATGGGGGAACAGCTAGAACCGCTAATGTTAGAATTGTACAATGAGATATTGACAGAAGCCAAAATGCCAGATTCATGGAGGGAAGCATACATTTCTCTAATATCAAAGGAGGGCACCGATAGCAGACAAATTCAAGATTATAGACTGATATCATTGCTGAGCGCCGATTATAAAATATTTACTACTATAATAGCAGATAGATTGAAAAGATTATTAAATGAATATATTCATCCAGATCAAAACGGTTTTCTTCCATCAAGACAAATCAGAAATAATACAAGGATAGTGTTGGATATTTTGGAATATTATGAGGTGCATCCAGAGAAACAAGTGGCACTTGGTTTTTTGGATGTGCAGAAGGCATTTGACAATTTGAATTGGCAATTTATAATGCTACAAATTAAAAATATGAATCTAGGAGATAAATTTGAGAATAAAGACGATATATTCCACACAAAAGGCGAATATCTTATTAAATGGTGAAACTACAGAGACCTTCAAAATAATGAAAGGAGTAAGGCAGGGTTGTCCACTGTTGCCTCTGCTTCTCATCTTGTCGTTAGAAAGCCTATTAATACGAATTAGACAAAATAGGGAGATAAAACCTGTAGAGTTAAAAAGGAGGAGATTAAACTTCAGGCTTTTGCTGACGATCTAGAATTTTTTATTGAAAATCCCAGAGACAGGAAGCATGTTAATTAGAGAGCTGGAAAAATACGGGGAAGTATCAGGCCTTAAAACTAAAATGTTAACTAAGAATTTGACAGAACAGCAGAAAGAAGAATTAGAAAGAGCAATGGGACTTCAAACAACAAAGAAAATCAAGTATTTGGGTATATGGTTAACTGCAAAATGTACAACAATAAAAGACAATAACTATATGAAACTCCTACAACAAACAAAGGCAGATTTGGAACTATGGGGGAAGTTACAACTATCATTGTTAGGGAGAATTGTGGCAATTAAAATGACTATCCTACCTAAATTTTTGTATCTATTCCAAACAATTCCCATAAAATTAGAGAAAATTTTTTTTATAGAGATGAACAAAATTGTGGCAAAATTCATATTGTTAGGGAAAAAATCAGAATAAAAATAAAAATGCTACAGGATAGTAGAAGCAGAGGCGGCTTTGGACTCCCAGATTGGGAGCTTTATTACAAGGCAGCAACCCTAACCTGGACCAAAGAATGGGTTAATTTAAGTAACAAAAGGATGTTAAGTGTGGAGGGCCATGATTTACAAAAGGGGTTGCATGCCTTTCTATGGGAAAAGGAAACCAAGAAACAATCCTACTTCCATAGGCATTTGATTAGGGATTCCTTGATACAAAATTGGATCAAAATTAGAAAGACACACTATATGAAAATTCAGATATGGCTATCCACAATGGAAGCCATGATACATCCCAATAATTTGGATTTATGTAAAATGGTGAAATACAAAGATGCTTTAGATGAACAGGGGAAACTAAAATTGAATCAGAAACTTAAACAAGGGGGAATATCTTTAGACTGATGGCCATATCTCCAACTACAAAATAGACATAAAAATATAGAAGAATATAGAATCAATACAGAACTAAAATATTTAGATAAAATTCTTACAGGCCCCAATGAGAAAAATATTGCAAACATTTATAAATACTTATTAGAAGTCGACTTAGAAGAAATTGTTAAAGGCTGCATGATGGTCTGGGCCAAAAATACAGGATACAACATAAATTTAGCAGTATGGGAAAATATTTGGAACAGGAATTATAAATTAACAAGATCATCGGCATACAAAGGAAATATATACAAAATGTTTTATCGATGGCACCTACCTCCAAGGAGATTGCGAAAATATATCCCAACATGAACCCAGCATGTTGGAAGTAAGTGTAAAAAAGAGACAAGGTACTTTCTATCATATGTGGTGGTCCTGTCCAGAAGCTCAAAAACACTGGACCAAAATAAGGTGATGGTTACAAGAAATTGTCAAAGAACAAATAGAATTTGAACCCGAGTTATTTATGCTAGGGATATTGAAAAAGAAACATGATAAAAAGATTAAGTATATGGTATTGCGCATATTAACGGTGGCTAGAATATCTTATGCACAATGTTGGAAACACAGTAACACCCGTCCTGACGAATTGATAATTCAAAAAATCTTGGACTGTGCCGAAATGGACAAATTGACTCTAGAACTAAAAGACAAAGAAGGGTCGGAGTATTACAAAATTTGGGAGATGTTATATAATTGACTGGAAAATAGACAAATAGAAAAAAAATGAAAGGTAAAATAAATGACAGATAAATGTACATAATCGCATAACAATGTATATAAATGTAAAATACACAAGATAGATATGCACAATACGAATGTTTCAGTACTGTTATGTTATGATTAATTTTTCCTTTTAAAAAATGTAAAGGAATCAATAAAGTTTAAAAAAAAAGAAACGTTATGTGAAATAGGTGCTTTGTAAACTTATCTGTGGCAAGTCTTCCCAGCCACTGCTTTGCAAAAGCATTCCCAACAATAAATATGCATCAGAATCCAAATATAGGGTTCCAACTTTAAGTGACAACTTTAAGTCTCTCAGCTGAAAGATGCATGGACTTTAACTGCCTGAATACTCCAGCCAGCCATCAAGGAGTTTCCACAGAAGATTGTGGAGAACAACAGAGCTAAAAATCTGTGGGAGTTCCGGATTCAGAAGGACAGGCAGGCATTAGATAATCAACCAAACACTGTAGTAGTAGACAAATTAATAGACAGAGACCAGAAGAGTTCCAGAGGCCAGGCAAGCGAGGCGACCACCCAGCCATGCCCACCAAGCCATGCCCAAAGAACCGGTAGTAAAAAAATTTTGCATCCCACCACTGATTTCAACAATGATCTTTTTGTAGAAAAAAGCAAGTACAAAAATATGATGTTGAAATTATAAAATATATATTGGCAGAATCAGCAAAAGCTCCTAGACAAAAATCTGGATTTTGGCTTTAGGTCACTCACTTAAGAAAAAAAAGCAAAAATTAAATGACCAACTCACATCTTTCAATCATTACAATTACAACTGGCTTATTGATAGTATTTCCACTTTCATGTTTTACTTGCAAAAGAGCCTCTTCCCTGCTGGCATGTGTATCACATATAATATTTGATTAAAGCAAATTATGGGCATATGAATCCTATCCTGAAAATATCCACAAATGGAGAAACCAGCTTTTGAGTAATGCTATATTTATACTAACACTTTTCACTTTCTCCCCATTCCCCTCTTTTTCTTCTAATTCTTTTATTGATCCAAAACTTGTAGAATGAAAGATCCAAAGATTATATTATAAAGAAATAAAAAACACTAAATGAGCAGTGTTGAATGTTGAAGTTCTCACTCAGGGCCGCCTCTACAGCGGGAGCCGAAGCGAGCGCTGATTAGCTGAGCCGTTTGACAGCTCCCTATAAAAGGAGCTGTCAAACGGAGTCAGCTGGCTCTCTCTCAGCTGTTCCGCGGGCTGTCAGCCAGCCGCGGCTTGTGTTTCTAAAGGAAATAAAGCGTTCCCGTTTAAAGAGCTGCTCCGCCTCCGCCTCTTCCTTCTCGGCACGCCAATTATAAAACTGGCGACGAGGATGGGATTCTGACAGCCGAAGCAGAGCTCCGCATCAAAGAAGAAGAGGACAGATCAGCCGAAAATCACCATTCAAAAGAGCTGACCGGACGAGCTGCGAGATGACAGCACCTCCGAACTTCCCGCCTTTCCGGCCATCGGCAGAGACATGGACTTCATATATCAACAGGTTCGAATGCATCATGGACGCTGTGAACCTGTCAGACATTCCCTCTAACAGGAAAAAGGCTTATTTCCTGAGTTTCTGCGGAGCCACCGTTTTTGACACAGCTACTGCAATGCTAGCACCCAAGACTGTCAAGGCTGTATCCTGGGAAGAGCTACAAGAAGTCCTGGGCAACCATTATGCCCCAAAGCCATCACGTATCGCCCGCCGCCAGGCTTTCCGTCAAAGAACCCAAGCGGAAAACGAATCTGTCAGTGAGTATGTGGCAGCTCTCCGTTCAGCTGCCCTTCACTGTGGTTTCCGTGATCAGCTGGATGACATGCTGCTTGACCAACTCGTCTGCGGGGTAAGAGACCTACGTCTACAAAGGCGACTACTGGCTAAAGCAGACCTCACCTTAAAACAAGGTATAGAAGAAGCTCAAGCAGCTGAACTGTCAAGCGTATCAGCAGCTGCCATACAGAAAGCAATCAACCTCCCAGGAAGTAAACCTAGCACTGCTATCAACTATGAAGACGCTGCCTATGAGGATGAATACTTGGAGGAAGAGGAAGAAGTCAATCGCCTCAGAACCCCTCGTCCATTCCAGAAGAAAAGACCACCTCTTCAGCAAATGATCTGTCTCAGTTGTGGAGGAAATCATTTAAGAACCACCTGTCGTTTCAGAAACGCAGTTTGCCTCAATTGCCAAAGGAAGGGTCATCTGGCAAGAATCTGCCAATTGCCTAGGAGCACAAACCAGCCTAGGCAAACATTAAACCTAGCAAAAAACCTTAAAACCAAGGAAGAATGCTATACTATTAGTGAGGCATTCCAAAGAGCTGAGTCACTACCCCACTCTTTCAATATTAACAAAATTAATGTTAATCTCCTCCTAGAAGGCAATCCCTGCCAGATGGAAGTGGACACAGGATCATCCCTCTCACTCATCTCGTGGAAGACCCTGAACAACTTGCTGCCTTCCTTCAAAAGAAACAACTGCAACCCTGCAACCTGACCCTGAAGGACTACCAAGGACAACCCATTCCTGTCCTCGGAACAGGCAAGTTCCACATTAAATTTAACAATTTTCAGGGCCACCTTCCTCTAGTCATAGTGCAAGGCAGCCTGCCCAGTTTACTGGGTCTGGACTGGTTCCATTCTCTGGGTCTCCATATATCCGGAATTAACGCAGTTACTCCTCTCACTGTACAGAGCCTTCTTAATGACTTTGCTGAAGTTTTTGATGGGAAGTTAGGGTGTTACACAGGCACCTCTATCTCCCTCAACTTAGATCCAAACATAGCTCCAATACGCCTCAAGCCACGCAGAGTACCCCTGGCCTTACGTCCCAAAGTGGATGCCCAGTTTGACAAATTAATTTCTCAAGGGGTTTTGGAACCTGTTGATTTTTCCAAATGGGAAACCCCCATTGTTACACCCCTTAAACGTGATGGCTCTCTGAGGATCTGCTCGGACTATAAGTCCACGATCAACAAGGGGCTCCAGCCTAATGCATACCCTGTCCCCATAATACAGCATCTACTTCACTCCTTAGGGAAAAGTTCAATCTTCACCAAGCTGGACATGACTCAGGCCTACCAGCAATTCCCTGTTGATAACGCAACTGCTGAAGCCCAAACTATAATTACACACAGGGGCACTTTCAAATGCAAACGTTTACAATTTGGTGTCAGCGTGGCCCCTGGTATTTTCCAATCTATTATGGAACGTTTGCTTTACAATATCAAAGGTGTCGTTCCTTACTTCGATGACATCCTTATTGCTGCTGACAGCCCTCAGCAGCACTTAACAAGACTTCGCCACGTTCTGAAGTGTTTTCAAAAAGCTGGGCTGAAACTCAACAGAGACAAATGCATTTTTGCTGCCCCTCACGTTGATTTTTTGGGTTACCACATAGACTCCAAAGGAATCCACCCTATAGAGTCCAAAATCCGTGCAATTCAAGATGCCCCGGTGCCGCATAACAAAACTGAGTTACAAGCCTTTTTGGGACTTTTGAACTTTATAGCTCTTTTCTCCCTCACAAAGCCACTATTGCTGAACCTTTGCACAGACTGTTGGACTCCAAAGCCACTTGGAAGTGGGGCCCTCGGGAACAGGCCTCTTTCAAGGCTGTCAAATCCTTGCTCACCTCCTCTAATGTCCTCATGCAATTCAGTGAATCTCTCCCTCTTGTTTTGGTTTGTGATGCTTCTCCTTATGGGATTGGGGCAGTACTGGGTCACAGGTTGCCAAATGGCCAAGAGGCTCCAATCGCTTATTTTTCCAGGACTCTTTCGAAATCTGAGCGCAACTACAGCCAGATTGATAAAGAGGCTTTGGCAGCAGTGGCCTCTGTTAAAAAATTTCACGAGTATCTCTATGGGCACCATTTTGAACTAGTCACTGATCACCAACCCTTACTTGGTATCCTGGCAGGTGACAAGCCTAGCCCTCAAATACTTTCCCCCAGGATGACTCGCTGGTCTCTCTTTTTAGCTGCTTACTCCTACAAACTTTCTTACAGGCCGGGTAAAGATGTTGCCCACGCTGATGCTTTAAGCATGTTGGCACAGCATACCACCCCAAGCACCACTACCAATCTTTCCCCAGCTGAACTCCTTATGGGGAGGAAGCTACGCATAACTCTAGACCGCCTGCACCCCATGTATACCCCCAGGGCACCCCTAGACTCTTCCAGCAAAACAAGGGTTTTTTGTCCTGGAGATTCAGTCTATGCCCGAAATTATGCAGGGGCTCCCTTATGGCTCCCTGGGTGGGTAGAGCAGCAGACAGGCCCTAAATCTTACAGAATAAGGCTAGGGGATGGGAGACTATGGCGCAGGCATGTGGACCAGCTAAGAAGTCGTTGGAGTACTCCTACAGGTCCTGCCCAGTTGGAACCAGAAACAGCAGACAGGGGGGAAGACGAAATTACTGACTTACAAAAAGCAACTCCCGAACAGCGGTCTCTCGCGGAAGACTCACCTGGCTCAGCCACAACTGAAGCACCCTCTCCAGCCTCCAGCCAACTACCGCAGCCCACGAGAGAAAAGAAGTCAGCACCGTCCCAGGAAAAAGCCACCGAGCCGAGTGCTGCTCCTGTCTTGCCAAGACGATCGGCCCGGAATAAGCGACGACCTGCCTATCTCGACGACTACGCCTGCGCAGTCTAGGGGGAAGGAGTGTTGAATGTTGAAGTTCTCACTCAGGGCCGCCTCTACAGCGGGAGCCGAAGCGAGCGCTGATTGGCTAAGCCGTTTGACAGCTCCCTATAAAAGGAGCTGTCAAACGGAGTCAGCTGGCTCTCTCTCAGCTGTTCCGCGGGCTGTCAGCCAGCCGCGGCTTGTGTTTCTAAAGGAAATAAAGCGTTCCCGTTTAAAGAGCTGCTCCGCCTCCGCCTCTTCCTTCTCGGCGCGCCAATTATAAAAAGCAGGAAATAGGAAAGAAGTAGAACTGGCATATGTACATTTTCCCCGGTTTAGCAGCATAATTTAGAACTGGGGGATATCAGAATTCCATAACCTCCCTCGATCTGCCTCATACATTTTGTTTTTTACAGTATAATCATGCTGTTACGGACTAACAGGAAAACAAAAACCCTCGGGGTATCAGGGAAAAATAAATCATTTTGAGAACAAAGTTCCCTCTGCAATATCAAACAGGAAACTAGCACTGTTAAGGTAAAGATCACAGAAGAAGCATTCTTCCTGTTCAAAAGGATAATCTGGTATTTTATCAACCACAATTTCTCAAAGAGTGGACAACCTTTGAAAGCATGTGGATGTAACTGACTTTTTAGTAAATATGTTGTTTTGCAAAATTGAAAGCACCACAATTTTGCAAAACAACTACCAAGGAGCCATGGTGCAGTGGTAAGAATGCAGTATTGCAGTCAAACACTGCCCAATGCCTGGAGTTTGATCCTGATTTGCTCAAGGTTGATTCAGTCTTCCATCCTTCCGAGGTCAGTAAAATGAAGACCTAGATTGTTGGAGACAATAGGCTAACTCTGTAAACTGCCCAGAGAATGCTGTAAAGAAGTATGGGACGAAATATAAATCTAAGCAGTATTGCTATTTGAACCCCAAATATCAATACCGCCAACTGAGATTTCTGCTTCAACAGTTCACGTATTTCATAGAAAACAAAATAGTGAGACCAAGAAAAACAGTAAAGCGTTCAGTCCTCAGAATACAGATACTTCTCAATTTATTATCATAATTGACCCCCAAATTATAATTGTAGCCCATGCTGGTGTTACCTGGGTCATCATATGACCATGTCCAATTGTGCTACCTTTTTTTTGAGAAGTCATTAAGTAAACCATCACAGCCATTAAATGAACACTGTTGCCGTTAAGCAAATCCATCATTTGCAATGGATTTTTTTTTTTGCTGGAAACTGGAAGTAAACCCCAATTTCTGGCAAAACGTATCACAAATCATGGTCATGTGACTTCAGAATGCTGTAAATGGGCCATAAATTCTAGCCAGTTGCCAAGTGCCCAAAATGCGATCACGTGGCTGCAGGGAGGAGGGTAGCAGTTGGAACTTTGAATCTGAGTACCACATAAGTGACCCTAAGGTGGTCCATTGGAACTTCAAACAGTTGCTAAGCAACCAATAGTAAGTAGAGAACTATTCGTATAACAGAGCGCTAGGATCTACACTCCAAAACACATAAGCTCCAGTAAACTCCAAATTCTCACAGGGAATTGGGGAACATTTATATTTAGCAAACCATTGCATTATTTTTAGAGATAGGAGGCATCTGTTTAAAAAGATAGAAGAGGAGTCAAACAGATAGTCAACTGTGTAGAAGTAATACTAACTACAATGACTATGTGGACCTGATGAGTCCTAATAAGGACAAAATTGGTCATAGCTAGACTCCTGGTGGTCAAGAATTTTAACTTTACTCCCAACCTCAATTGGTCAAGATGCCTCCAGGAACAACCAAGCAAGTCAAGGCCCAAGTTTTCCCACAAATGAGAAAAGAAATCCTAAGAAATCCCAGGAATACACTCGATTCTTATTAATTTTCCAAAGGAACAGAGGTGTAGTCTGGTTTTGCTGCATATTATTACTATATGGGGATATCAACCTCTCATTCCAAAACCATTCAGTGATTTCTATAGCAATGAATTTTCAAGACAATATGCCAAAAAGTCTAATATGCTTTACCAGTACCTTCTCCACAAAATATGGGAGACCACTGCAAAAAAGGCATCAGATATAAAGTTACCATCATCCCCCTGCACATTTTTTAAAACTAAGGAGAAGTTTTCTGTTTCACCCATTCCTGGATCAACCGTCGAGCTATAGCTTGTTTAGGTGGCACCCAAAATGAGGTACCGTCGTCCATTTCTTTAGAAGGCCTTGATTCCCGTTCAAGTGCTTTCACCACTTCTTCATGGCTGAACCACTTGGCAGATTCAAGCTCTTGAGTATTGATTGTACACTGCAAATAAAATAATCGAAAATAAAAGCAAAATTGAAAAAAAAAGTTGTCTTCTATTGAAGGTGTATTAGGGCACTAGCCATGGCTACAACTAAAACTGAGTAGGAACACAACACTGCCTTCAGTTCAAATGTCATCTTCATCAGTTTCAGCAGAAGGCAAGACTTTATTATCCCAAGCTCCTTTCCCCACATGCAATGGAAGAACAGCCTATAACCTGCTTTAAAGAAATACTACAGAGGCTACAGTGTAGGGTATGTACATTAAGTGTTCTCTTCAAGGAAAAAGCTCATGATATAAGCCAACAGCTATCTATGACTATTACAATCATATACTCACTAGGCAGCATAGATAGAAAAGTTGGGTTGGGAAAGGTCTTGATCCAGAATTGTTTTTCAACGGTTTCATAAAACATCAACTAAAGTGAATAATGATTATTTATCAGTTTTTTCGGAACTCAGTGGCCTCAAAATGCATAGAATTATAACATTCAGAAGTTCCAAAAAGTTACTGGAATAGTAAGTCCAATGTACTGTATCTGAAAGGAATCAGGTTAGGGAGAGCCAAGTTCAAGAAAGGTTACGTTAGGTTCTCATTTATAAACTAGCATCAAATAAGATCAAAGTAGGATTCCACCAGCGTTCTTACTTTGCTCTGTAGCGGATGCACTAATGCATGGCAAGCTATCATGAGGATGCTGTTCGGGAATGGCCAGTGCTGAGATGCAGAGTACCAGAGAGATTTCACTTCTAGGCCTACTTCTTCAGCAACCTCTCGTTGGACTGTCTCTTCTAGACTCTCACCTGGGAGCAGAAAACATAATGAAGGACATTGTCATAGCCAATACCTTCGTATTTTTCTTTAGCGTTGATAGCATAAGTATAAAATCTCTTACTGACATATGAAAGTTGAGTATCAGGATTTTTTAAAAAATGGAATATGATCTACTGAAAGTAGTTGACGTACCCTTCTTTTAACCAAATATTCTCCATATGCCAAGAATCATCAAAATTTCATGAAAGCATGATCATGATGATGCTTAATGAATTAAGTCTGCCACCACATTAGCACAACTCCCTTATAAATATCGAAGTGGCCATTACTTTGCTTTATTTCAGGCAATGTATTTCATTTCATTTTCTTTTTTTTAATGCCACTTAAGCTAGCTTTTGCATGTCAGCAGAAAGGCCAACTAGAAAAATACTTAATGAACGGGTTACATGTAAGTCAAACAGAGTCATTTTATAATAACTACACAATATTAAAAATAACTGTTTAAAATATCGTACAAATGTTTTAAATAAATAAATTTCTAGAAATGTATCTAATAACACTGCCAATCACATGGCAATTAAAAGCCGGTATTTTTTTTTACAAAAATACTTGCTACATTAATTTTTATAATATAAAACCTGTCAATTATTGTCCTTTTTGTTGTTCTAACAGCAAAAGCTACATATAAAGATGCTTGATTTGAGTCATAAAAGTAGATTTCCTCAATTTATCAAATACATAACTCGAATTCTATATTCATAAACTTACAACAGGTTAGGTAAAGATCTGGCAAGTACTATGACACAGCACACTAAGTTGATCAGGATTAGGTAATGGTTAGATTTTTACTTTAGCAAATTCACTGTATTTGGTTTAAGTTTATGAATCAATATGTTAGAGCAAATTCAAAAAACAAATTAACTCAGCAACCAAGTTAAACATGTTGAATAAATGCAGGTTGTATCAAACATTTCAGAATTTAGATAACAATAATTTTAAATTCATAAAGACATCACTCCATTGGCTGATTATATTTTGGAGAATAATTCTGGTGTTTTGAAGCATCAAAAAAGCTGGGTACATAGAACATGCTAACCAGAAATCATGGTTTGCAAACCATAAATAATGAAAAAAGCATACTAGGCCATACTAGAATCCTGACACCAAATAAGCCACATCATGCCCACTTTCTAGGCTAAATAATTATTAAAAACCAATGGCTAAAATAAAACATATCTCCCCAATCAAATGTCCTGAAGATATATTGAGACTGATACAATCCATATACTGTATTGGGATTGAACTCCCAGAATTCCTAGCCAATTTGGTCTCAACCTGTGTTACAACTCCAAGTGGCAGGCCTATCAAATATGAACGGCATCAGATTGAAGAGGGCTAATCTAACACAAATATTTCTGATTTACTTAAGTTCTAAATTTATCAAGATACTTGACGTATTGACTTAATTTCCTCCTTTTCTTAAAATTCATTTCAGAACGAATACAACACATCCATTAACTTCTTTGCCCAAGTCTGAAAATATAGCAATTACATGCAACATAATGAGCTAGTTAGTTAAGGCTCATATATCATCTATCTCTGCTTTGAGTGAATTACCATTCTGAAGCTACACTTAGAGGCTATCATTAAAATACATACTGTGGACATGCTATCTTACCCATGTCACAGAAGCCAGCCAAAGCACTGTACATCCCTTTAGGAAATGATGCCTGCCGTACAAGAAGGCATCTACTCCCATCAGACACCAATGTAATAACCACCGGAGACATCTAAAAAGGCACAAACGCATCAGGAGAATGATTACATTAGCCAGCTATCACATGAAGTTGCAATTCAGAGCAAAATAACACAAGTGTGGAATATGGAACCAGCAAGAGTGATTTCTAGAACAGTATTCACTTACATTTACCTTAGAACAAAATTAACAGGAACACATAATCCTTAAACCTTAAAGCTATTGCTAGCTAAAGCAAAAGAAAAAAGACAAGAGTGACGATCAGAGTAGATGAGATACCTGTGCAGTGGTTAAGCTGCAGACCCAGAAACCAGGAGACTGTGAGTTCTAGTCCTGCCTTAGGCATGAAAGCCAGCTGGGTGACTTTGGGCCAGACATTCTCTCTCAGCCCAACGCACCTCACAGGGTTATTGTGAAAATATCAGGAGTATTATCTGCCTTGAGTTATGATTAATTAATATCTCATTATGTTTTACCAAATCCATCCACAGGGACACAAGTTCTGATCAGAGAATACAGGTTAGTCCTTGAAGTTCAAAGTTACAATGGACCACCCAAAAAGGTACTTATGCTTCCATTTCAGAGTTATAATGGCTGCACATACATCCCTCTTATGGTTACGTGGTTGCATTTTGGGCACTTGGCAACCAGCTCACTTTTACAACTGTTTGCAGTGTCCCTTAGTCACATGACCATGATTTTTGACTTTTTTTTTTTTACCAGTTTCTGGCGTTTCCAGTTTCCCGCAAAAAGCACCCAAAACAGCCCCAGCATTTGCTTAATACCTGCACCAAAAAAAAATGTTGCAAAGTCGGGTCTGGCCACATGGCAACTCGCTTAATGACTGCAACAACTTACAAGTGTGATTTCAAGCTCAATTATGGTCATAAGTTGAGGAATATCTGTACCTCACAATGCAAGAATTAAATCAATCTATGAGGTGAGATTGATTCCATCCCGCATGGAAATACATACAGGGACATGCACAGAGTGCCCTTCTTCATCTCAACAGCAGAAATGTTCAAACCTTATATATGTGTCTTCTGTCAGCACCAACCCTGCTGGCATTCAGGAAAACCAACAAGGCCTGACTATTCTATAAAGCTTTGTGGACTGGCAAGGGGCTGGCAAGGTTGTTTGATTCCTCAATGTGTCAGTGGTTAGGAAAGTGGGCTTTCGGTTTCCTTTTGTCTTCTTTTAACTCTATTGTTTTACTTTGTCTTACTGTAGGCAGCTTAGAACCTTGCTGGAACTAAAAGGCCTATAAATTGCAGAAATAAATATATCAATAAAATATGTTTTTCCAGTTAGGAAAAAAAGCACATTCAATAAGGGACTGAATCCCCTAGAGATAGGCAGCTGAAGTGTCTTTCTGTCAAAAACTTTTCTCTAATAAGAAAAGAGTTTAGTTCTACCTAGCCAAATACCTCATATTTTTAATACACATTGAGAACAATACCTTGAGTTCGTTGCTTCAAATTTCACAGCATGAGCCTATCTGCCTAAAGAACATTACTAAATTCTTTCTGTATTTATCTTCAGGATGGACTTCCTTCTGCAGGTTTTCTTTCATGGAGATGACAAGTAGAAGCTGAGGAATTCAAACTATTTTGTTTCAAAATGTTATTTGGGGACCTCCACACAAGGGCTTTGCGAATTTGGAACCAATTTGGATCTAATCTGGATCTTAAAGAGAGCACATTGCTAGCTAGCTTTGAAAGCTAAATGTTGGGAGGTTTACTGTAATTTACTTGAAATAAAAACACATTTAATGTTCTATTTGTAAACCTGCTGCTCTGTAGAACTTGTAGACAGAGAATTTTCCAACTATTGGGAATCTTTGCTTCAGTTCACCAGCAGTTTCCTGGTTTCAAGGTAACCCTCTTGCTGATACACTTTTTAGCATCCTGATCATCTAAAACATATATTCATTCTCCTTCAGTCCAAAGACCATAGTATTGTATAAACTGGTTTTCAGCTATTGGGAAAGACACAAGGTTGCAGAAATCACAACATGCTGTTCTTCCAACATCACAGCCAACAGGGATAATTAAACATACTGGCAAGAAAGGTAGCTTGGCAACTTGGCAGCTCCCCCTCTTATCAACCGTTTGTGTGCATGGACTTTTGTTTTGTTTTTCTGCTTATAGCAATAGCACTTAGACTTATATACCACTTTATAGTGCTTTACAGCACTACAATTATAATTATAATAACAAGCCAACTCACAGAATATGAAAGCTATAAATGGTGGGGAAAGATAGCTAACAATGTATTTTCATTTTGGATGGAGTGGGTGACAGGGTTTTTATTCTACTGGCGCCCCTGAGAAATTCATGCTGTTATTTGCTCACTGGTAGAAACACTGACTGACATAGGGAATTGTCTGCATGTTCCCAGTATTTCTAGAGATCAACAGAAGTGACACACTGGCTTCAAACTTGCTTTAAACAGATTGGGGAACACAGCCAGTACCCTTAATTTAAAGTAAAAAATAATAATTTTCCCTCTGCAAGTATCATCCTAAGGGTAAGTCATAATTAGTGTTTTAAAAAACATATTTCCAAAAAGCTTTTGCCAGTGTGGACAAGTCTTGCTGGCTGCCTGGATGGCTTTAGACCATATTCTTTTCCATTTGGAGGCCTACCTGTGGATAATAGATGGTTCCATTGGTATGACAAACTCGTTTGCTCCCAGATAAATTCTTCATTGTGGGCTCTCCGGTTTTGCCGCAATATTGGTTATTATCATGCCAACGCAGGAGTGCCTGAGACTACAAAAGACAATTTAGTGAATCAGGATAGGAAAGGCTGTGATTGAACAAAAATTTTAGTACAGGTGATCTTCGACTTACAACCACAAATGAGCTCAAAATGTCTGTTCTAAACAAGACAGCTACTGAGTTTTGCCCCATTTTATGACCTTTCTTGCCATGGTTGTTAAGTGAATCACTGCAACTGCTTAGTTAGTAACACGATTGTTAAGTGAACCTGGCTTCCCCATCGACTTTCCTTGTCAGAAGGTCGCAAAAAGGGATCACTGGGACACTGCAACAGCCATAAATACAGGCCAGTTACCAAACATCCCAATTTTGAACACATGATCATGGGAGGTACTGCAATAATTGTGTCAAAAACTGTCGGCAATTTTTTCAGTGCTGTTGTAATTTTGAATGGTCACTAAACAAATGATTGTAAATCGAGGACTACCTTCAATTACTCTAGCCAAGACTGCATTGATTTCATTTGGAATTTGTTCCAATTCTTGCTTCCCCTTTAAGATTTCCCCTTTTCCAATAAATGTACCTTTGTCTTTAGAAATCTGGCTTCACTGACTTAATGAGGGAATTTCTCATTAAAATCATCTTCTCAAGGCAAGGCTATATGACTAAGCAGTTCACTCCTGTGTACACCCAGCCCAAGATTTATTAAATTCTGAATTTCTGAGTGACAGACAGGTCTTTTTGTTTTTTTTCCAGGGCTGGTCTAAAGAGAGGAGCCCTGGGTATGAGTGCTAAGAAATGCAGAACTGACAGATTTCATTCTGGAGAATCTAGCTCATTCATAGTAGTGTGTGAAAAGTACAATTCTCTTACGTGAGATTCCTTCCAAAAAGAGCCTTGCCAGAAAGACTTTGAATTCTCCCCCTCCTTTTTATTTAGGAAATAAAAATAAATTATTCCCTAAGAGATTCTTTTTAGTCTCTCCAGCACTTATTAGTGTTACAGAATCGTGAATATCCCATTACTGGATGCCACATCCACTCAAATAATATTCAAAGCAAATTTGTTGCCAGGCCTTTCCTGGGATTGAACCAGGTCTGCAGCACAGTAATATTGCTTCCACTCCCCAAAAAAAAAATTTGGTAAAAGCTGTCACATCTGGGTCAGGCAGATAGAAGCTGGAGAGATGATATCTATCTTGAATACTTGACCACATCAAAGTGAAAGGTGTGGTTATATACTAAAAAGCTGGATGATTGAGTTCCAGCACCACACTTAAGCCATAATGGGACTTATCTGGCTTTGGCTTTAAAATCAGCCTCTTTCTATTTGCAATTTATGCTTTATCAGTTTATCAGCTCACATCAGTTAGTGTGATGTGTGATACTAGCCCTTATGTCCTACTTAACAAACAATTAAAACAAATATTAGCCAAATGCAAGGAATAAAGTTATTAAACAAGCAAATAAAAAAGAATCACTTCTGATTTCCTTATGTTCACCTGTTCTAATAAATCAATGGAATAATGCAGTAAGTATCTATGATTTGTCATAAATTTCACTGGGGTAAAGTATGACAGATTCCAGATTCTTCAATGAATGGAAATTGATTGGCTCCAATCAAAATTTCTAAATGGTAATGACAAAATTGAGCTATTCTGATCAGAAGCCAAGAGCCCTACTTATAGAAAGGCAGTTCGCAGAATTGAGAAGACAGAAAAATGAGAGAAAAAGCATAAATCAAGCAGTCAAAAATTGCCCATATCATTAAGCTGAAATTCCTATTTTCCTCTGGAAATGCTTACAATTCTTTACCAGCATTATACATTATGTAAGAGTTTGCATTATGTAATTTGTTTTTACAGTATTTTATGCATAAAATCATACCGTGGAAATCAAAGATGCATCTTCCTCCTCTAATTGGAAGAAAGCTTTCTGTAATTCTCCAAACGATCCATCAAGTTCAGACTCAACAGCAGATTTTGGCAAGGATCCTGGAATTCAATAAATCTGTGGGAATCAAACATCTTTATTATTACCCCCTCCCCCCCATCTTTTCCATGGATTAAACCACTGTTATTGTAGAGTTAATATTGTTGCTGATACAGTTAACCAATAATCATACTATACAATTAAATAATCATTCAACATTATTCAGGTCAGTGATTCCATATAACGGATAGGCTGTGGTATGAGCAAGATTAATGGCTCTGGCAATTATCTTCTTTATCACAGAAATGGAGATTAATGGCTCATATTAAATAGGCAGATACTACTCTGGAAAGAAACTACCCTTTCTTTCCCTATTTTCTGCTGCATATCCTGATACAAGACATGATTATCGCCTTTAAAAACAGAACCAGCTATCACTTTTAGAGGAAGACTTTAGGCATGATCAGATGATTAATTTCTAGGAAATTGGGAAAAACAAATAACATTGCTGTAGAAGTTGTAACAGTGAACCTAAAGACCTGTTCTGCTGAATGTTTACAAATAAACTCAATGTATACAAAACACCATTCTGCCTTTTGTGAAGAGTCCTGGCAAGTGTTGTATCCCATAAAGCTTTCCAGCACTTAAGGAATTCAGAAACACCTAACAACGTTTTCATAAAATATAGGTCCAGTTGTATTTGGTGACAACACACAAATAATTAGACTGGAAATCAAGTTTGCAAAGACCACCAAATTATTCAGGACACCTGAAAAATCTCCCTCCTAAGCAACTGACCGAGCATTTGCATTGCATGTGCAATTTAGGGAATACAAGGTTAAAGAGGATACATTACATCCACCTTGAACTATTCTGTACAGTTATGATCTTTTCATTTTACAAATGAGAGTGGATTGCTGCAGATGGCTGAATTTCAATCTTTTTAAAAAAATGACTAAAGCATGGCAGAGGATTATGAGGGTGTTTTTAATCTCTCTCTCAAAATGCTCCAAAAATACAAAATAGTTTTCATGATCCAGTCTGGGTCGGTCACAGGAACCAGAAGTTTAGTCTTCTGACCTTTCGGAATCATGCTGCAGCCTATCCTCAGGGAATTTCTCTCTGCCGGAATATGTGCTTTGGGCTATTCTGTGAGTTGTATTTAGTAGCTGGCCATTAACATGCCAATTAAGCAATAGAAAGCCACACCCAACCAGGCACCACATAAATACGATGCATAGAATAGCCCAAAGCACACATTCTGGCAGAGAGAAGTTCCCTGAGGATGGGTTCCAGCACGAGTCCAAAACTCAGAAGACTTAAGCCTCTGGACTCAGTAACTGACCCAGTTTGGATCCTGCAACATTATCTTGGGACAGATATTTGCCTTCATTCGTAAAATAGTTTCCTTTTGAGAACCAAATGTACAAGGCCCAGAATACCTCAAACTAGTTCCAATGCAGAAGATTTGCCACCAGAAGCCAAGAATGGCACAGTCTGGGTGGATCATACCAGAACCCTTTGGAATTAATCGTTCCCAAATTGACATCCTTCGGATATGAGATTCAGTTTCATATGATTTTTAATGTAGCAGCAAGGGTCGGGTTATTAATGTTCATGCACACAAATTCTAACCTAGGTCAAGAGCAAAATATGGAGTGCACTCTTCCGAACAGCCCACCAGCATGGATTCCTCTATCATCTTCTCACTCTTCTGAAACTTCTGCAAAAGTCTTTTTATTTCTGAAAGATATTAGAATAAGGAGATGCCTTAAAAGATACAACCACCACCCCGTAAAGATTCATTAACGTATTTACCATTTAATATAGCAAGTCCAAAACAGATGCACAGATGCTTTATCACACATCTGGATTAACAGAAAGCAATGTTGTTATAATGAAAGTGATTCCCAAAGGAATCCAATGCTTGCAGTTTTACAAGAGCACTGAGACTTAATTTTCTATTCAAGATCTCCAACTCCTTTCATCTCATAAATTGCTATCATCCCAGGTTGCTTGCAAGCAGAAAACAAGGACGTCTTTGATACCTTGTAGCATTAACGATGCCCTTGTTCTTTACTTCAAGGCTTTTTTGTCCCTCTAAGTAAATTCTCATTGCTTGATAGAGAAACTTCCTAGCAGTAAGAGAAACTTCATGATGGAACCAAATGAATCGGAATGATGGTCTCCACATCATTGGATGTGGTCAACTAGAAGGTACAAAGCCACCTCTCAAGATACTTTAATTTAACAGAATAACAAGAACTGGAAGGGACCTTGGAGGCCTGCTAGTCCAACCCACTGCACAAGCAGGAAACCCTATATCATTTCAGACAAATGGTTGTCCAATCTCTTCTTGAAACCCCCCCCCCGTGTTGAAGCACCCACAATTTCTGGAGGCAAATCGTCCCACTGATCAAATGCTCCAACAGCCAGGAAATTCCTCCTTAGTTCTAGGATGGATTTCTCCTTGATTAATTTCCATCCATTCCTTCTTGCCCTGCCTTCTGATGCTTTGGAGAATAGGTTGACCCCCTTTTCTTCACTGCTCTGAGTAGAGGATTGGCCTTGATGGCCTCAATGGTCCTTTCCAAATCCATGATTCTTATACATGGAGCACAGCTCAGGAATATCAGCACTGATCTAGTGGAATGATGTCTGAGTAACACAGAAGGGTAACAACCTGCGGTCTGTAACTTTGGGGCTACTAATGCTTTTCCTTTTCGCTGCACGAAGGGAGAGAAGTTGTAAAAAAGGAAGAAAGTTCCGGAATTATAGGCCTGCCGACAAGCATCGTCATCTTCTTTCAGCTTGAACATGTATCTGTAATTAGGAAAAGATTAGAAGGAGCACCTTGTGAATAGATGAAACAATAATCTTGCCTGCATTCACTCAGCTTTGCTACATGAAACAATCTAATCCTGTTGTGTCTCTTCAAAACTATACCCTTGTTCTTACAGTTGCTGTCTATGGCTGACAAGTCATCAGAACAAGCCTTCCTTGCTGTTCTTTGTATTCTCCTAGCATCTGAGCAGCACTTCTTTCTAGTTTGCAAAGAAAATCATGGCAAAGCTGAAAGGTCTCTTGGCTTCAAGACAGAGAGAAGAATCCTGGGGACTTTGTGAGAAGATGAGGCAGGACTCAGCTCACAAAGAAATACTGCAAACTATCTTTTGTAGTGTTTTTCTGGAGCAGCAGCTGGAGTACATTGAAGGTTATTCAGAAGCTCCAGTTGGTCCAGAATGCAATGATGTGGGTCATTATGCCATCTGCAAGTTACACTGGTTCTCTCTAGGTTCTGGGCACAATGCAAGGTGCTGGATCCATTTTAAAGCCCTACATGCCACAGACCCAGGTTACCTGAGAGACTGCCTCTCTCCAAAGAGTATTTGCTCTCTCTACACCAGGGGTGCCACACTCAAGGCCTGGGGGCCGGATCCAGCCTTCAGGGTGCTTAAATCTGGCCCGTGGGGCCTCTCTAGAAACAGTGAAGGACCAGCCCACGGTGCCTCTGCCAGCGAAAACAGAGCTCAGGAGGCCATGGGTGGCCCTCCTGAGCTCCGTTTTCACTGACAGAGGGTTGCAGGAGGCCTTTGCAGCCGGAAACAGAACTCAGGAGCCCGTTTTCGCTGACAGCGCTCAGACTACCACAGGCACCCACGATACGAGTGACGTTGAGCTGGCCACGCCCACCCCAGCTCCCCAAGGTCAAACACAACCCTGATGTGGCCCTCAATGAAATCAAGTGACACCCCTGCTCTACACATTCCCATAGGGAAGGCATGCTCCAGGTTCTCCTTTAAATATTGTGATCATATGAAAACTAGGAAGTGTGCCTTCCCAGGCTGTCTCCGTAGGAATAGTCTCCACCCCTATACAGGTAGTCCTCGACTTACAAGAATTTATGTTGCTAAGGGAGAAATTTGTTGAGTTTTGCCCTGTTTTATGACTTTTCTTGCCACATTTCTTAAGTGAATCACTGCAGTTGTTAAATTAGTAACACAGTTGTTAAGTGAATCTGACTTCCCCATTGACTTTGCTTCTCAGAAGGTCGTAAAAGGGGGTGACATGACCCCGGGAGACTGCGACTGTCCTACGTATGAACCAGTTGTCAAGCATCCAAATATAAATCATGTGACCATGGGGATACTAAAATAACCATGTGGGAAATAGTCATGTCACTTTTTTCAGTGCCGTTGTAACTTTGAACAGTCACTAAATGAACTGTTGTAAGTCGAAGGCTACCTGTATATGATGAGCCTCAACTCTGAAAACTTTAAAAATGCCATCAAGATGTGGCTTTCCCCCCAACATTTGGGTCCAAATTGAGTGTCCTTTTGTTGACTAATTATCACATTTGCTCATCGTTTTACATATTGTTCCTTTTTAATGCTACATAGGGGGCAGGAAGTGTTGGTTACAGCTTATTTCAGCAGTACATCAGCCAAAGTCACATCAGGCACCTCTATAAATCCACTAACTTGATACTTGTGCTTCGCTACGAAACTATGTGGTCGGTCTTAGTTTTTTGGGAGGAAAATAAAATTCTGCCTCTGCCTACCAGCATCCATCAGTATTCATCTAGTGTCCTGCCAGTGTGTGAGGGAGTTGAGGAAACTGAAATAGTATTTGCTGTGTGAGCAAGGAGACAGCAAGGAATCTGGGTGTGGCTTAGCTCAACTGCAGTTGGAACAGATTTCTTTTCAGGTGGGGAGAGTGTGTGTTGAAGGCTGTTTGGAAACTAAAACAGTATTTACTGGGTGAGCAAGGAGACAGCAAGGAACCTGGGCGTGGCTTAGCTCAACTGCAGTGGGAAGAGATTTCTTTTCAGGTGTGGAGGGGGAGCAGAACTCCTTAACATCAGAGCGTGTTAATAATAATATAGGAAATACTAATGCTCCGATGGTCATTTCAAAAAATCCTGTGTTAGCGAGCACCTAGAAGCCAAGAGGAACAATATGTGCCAAATTTCAAGGCTTTACAGTTCTGGAGATTTTGTGATGATGCGCAAGTGGTATTTTGCTTTTATACATGTACTGTAGATTCCACAACAGATGTCCCTCTCATTGTCATCATCACCAACCAAGTATATCTGGAGAAATGAAGGCTGCTGCTGAGGTCCCGCCAGGATACTCCCTATCCTGTGGTAGACCTGCCCCTGGACTTTGAATGTTGGCATAAAATTTCCCTTCTTCACCTCTCTGGCTCCAAAAGACATCATTTGGAAGCATCGGTTGTACTTCCGGACAGCTGAAAGAAAGTGGTTTGCCATTGGATGCTGGTGGGTGAGAAGGCTGTGTAAGGGTTCAGGGTAGAGCTAAAGGGAAGCAAGGTGGACTTTATCACCATTGCAGCACATCCCGGGACTCTCATCCTGCCACTTTAGAGCATGGCACTAGGCACAAGGCAACGGAGGTGTGAGATCAACAACTTTTTCCCTGGAATAATGAATCTGAGGTTCATACTGAAAACCAGACAAATACTTTTTAATCCAAGGCATTGATCTCATTTGTGACTGATTAATGTAGGGGCTATTAGATGTATAGTTTTTTACAGCCTGTCTACTGACTTGGGGATGAGTTTGACTATACTTGTGTGTAGCTTCCCTTACTTGTGTTTTCCTAATCGCATCTGTAAATCTTTTGCTGCGTTTTTTGCCTCTTTTCCCTTTAACTGGTGCTACAGTAGAAGGAACAGATTCATTTGAACTGAGGAGGAAAATAAGGGGAAAAAATTCTGCCTCTGCCTTCCAGCATCCACTTATATTCATCCGGCTAGCGTCCTGTCAGCGTGTGAGAGTTGAGGGGTGTTTGGAAACTCAAACAGTATTTGCCTTGCGAGCAAGAAGGAAACAGGAAGGAGCCTGGGTGTGGCTAACCTCAACCTTCTGTAGTAAAAGTGCTTGCTGCTGTGAAAGTAAAACTGGAACTGAAACTCCTTTTCTCTGCTTGTGTTTTGCATTTGGAACAAATTTCTCTACAGATGGGGAGGGGGAGTAGAACTCCTTAGCATCAGAGGGCTGTTTGGAAAGTCAAACAGTATTTTCTGTGTGAGCAAGGAGACAGGAAGGAGCCTGGGCGTGACTCAGCTCAACTGCTCTGTAATAAAGCTGTTTGCTGCTGTGAAAGTAAAACTGAAACAGAAACTCCTCTGCTTGTGTTTTGCATTTAAGAGATTTCTTTTCAGGTGGGGAGGGGGAGTAGAACTCCTTAGCATCAGAGCATATTAATAATAATATAGGAAATACTAATCCTGATGGTCATTTTGAAAAATCCTTTCTTAGTAAGCACCTAGAAGCCAAGAGAAACAATACATGCCAAATTTCAAGTTTGTAGGCTTTGCGGTTCCAGAGATTTTGTGATGATGCATGACTTTTTTGCTTTTATAGATTTAAAAAAATAATTAAACAAATTTCATCTTGCAAAGAGCTGCACAATATTGTGGAGACACAAGAGGGCAGCATGGATTGTAAATTGGCAGAGTTCCTGCACATGGAAGGAAATGATTATATTCAATAGGGCTATATCTTCTGTAAATAATTGCAGGACAGTCCAAAGTATTTGACCACAATAGAAATCTACTGCTATATTCACAAATTTTGTAAAACTTCACTATAATGTCCAATAATTTTTAATTTCTCATTAGCTAATGTATTTTAAGAAGACTTGATAGAACTAGCCTCTACCTTAGACTCCTCATGGGCTAAGAACATACATACATACATACCTCATTCTCCCGACATAAGTTGAATAAATCCTACAACATAGAGCTGAAGTTCTTCTATATCCCACTTGACATGCCAAAGCTATCACCATCCTGCATGCCACAACTGAAAAAAAGTTATAAAAATAGTGGTAAATTACAGTTTCCTAACCAAATTATGGAAGGAACAAACCATCTTATTCATTCATAAGGGGAGGTGAGGCGCAGAAGGGAGAAATGTTCTATCACATACCAAAGCTAGTAGTTACTCAAGACACAGCTCCGACTTATTATATATCATTTTCTCTTTCACTGTTTAGATTTTAGGCTTTTTCATTATTATTAGTGGCTCACCTAAGCAGCCTTTAATGACTGAAATATGAAAACAACCCTAAATAACTAGAAGCCTTTTGAATATTCTCCCTCCACTCGAACTTACTATCAGTCGTAGTGTCTATGAACAGCTGCAACTGTTCTAGCTCTCAAACGGCAAGTGGCATTGCGTTTTACAACAAAAATCCTCATCTCACCAAACTGTGAGACTACCAAAACAACCCCCCACCGTTTTTATTTAGAAAATGGTAAATGCAATGCAGTATCTTCGTGTACGTCTTTAGGGTTGCAAAGTAAACAGTATCTTTAAAAAGAAACCGTGTTAACGTTTTTCAGGTTTTTTTTTTAATGAAACCAGTACTTTTAAGGGATTCTAGAACAAGCTATGGATATAAACCAACATCAGGCGACGGTCGGGAAAGGGGGAGGGAAGCAGAAGGGGATCTTTAATCCGAAAGTAAAGGGTATTAAAACTTCTCGATCACCCTCTAACCTTTTAATCCGGAAAATGCTGAAAAGCGTGGCTCTGCTTTCAAAGACAGCAAAACACCGAGACGCACAAACAGGGCAGAGTCAAAAGTTAAATATAGAGACTATTCACTGGGCGTAGTGATTTCAATATCAACGATAGTCAAACGCACGCTTCCCACTTACTAGCCTTGCAGCTCCTAACAATTAGCCTTGCAGCTCCTAATAATTCCCGCCAGCAGGAAGTATTGCATTGCAGTTCCGCCACGAAGGAGTAAGCTTTGCTACCGCAAACTACGTTGACCGTAATGCCTCGCCTTGGTACTCGCAAGGCATGTGAGCGTACGTTGCGTTTTAAATGCTGGAGGTATTAGAAGTTGCAATTTGTTTAAAGCGTCCTGCTGATTTTTTTCCCTTTAATGATAGGATTAAAACAGCAAAGGAGGAGTTGCTAAAATTGTAAGATTAACGCTGCAAATGCTGAATAATTTTTGCCCAAGATAAAAATGCAAAAGCAAAAAAAAAAAACCAGCTAATAAACCAAACGCTGGTTCTGTTAAACCGGTTTAAAAATAGGCTGCTCAAGAATATAAAAGGAAAGTGAGCTAGCTCCAAACTGGGATCGAGTGTGATAATAGATCTCCGTTTAGCTCCAGGGCTACTCTCTCAACTGTAAAAAACGGTCCTCATGTTTCTAAGATAAATGGAAGAACTGTAGTTTTACCCGAGGATGAATCGCCAAAGAGACAGCTGCTGGCAGTTAATGTAGACCTGTTTTTTGTTTTTCAATCTTTGCAGCTGGAAATTATGTGAACGTCAACTCCCAGAATTCCCTAGCTAGCCCTGACAGTAGACGGAATAGCTAACTAAATACAAAACAGCTGGTCAATTCTCCATGCTAGAATATTCTCCTGATAAACCTTTTTAATCAAGGTTAGGTACTAAGCTAATTTAAGAGGAAAGTATACAGGCGTAGAACAGAATGGAACAGTATCCTGTAATTTCAAATATAATGGTCATTTTAAAAAAAAGTATTGTTAGTAATAACATTAAAAGAAAAAAAGGTTCCTAGCAAATTCTGTTATAAACAACTCCGAACATTTTAACCCTATTGCTCAAAAGATTTCTTCCTCCTCTTTTTAAAAAGAATAATAAAACCAAACCCCAATTTAAATATAGGCAGACAATATATTCAACAATCCATAGCTGCAAATTTGTTTTAGGTTTCTTCTAGTGTTGTCCGGTCATTTTTTTAGCTAATCCTTAGCCCCAGGTTTGTAATTATTCATATCTTGATAGGTTCCAAATACCAAAAGAACATGTACTACAATACTACACAGATTGTGGCAATTCATATATTTCATAGACGAAGAACATATATATCTTTAGCATGCAGCAAATCATACATGTTACATATGACTAACAAAAACATAGTTACATGGTTTCAAGTCTTAACAATGTCACCCCAAATCTGTGACAATAACAGGACAAGACCAAACCATATGAGTTGGTTGGTGCTCTCTGAGCTTGGCTGTTTTCTTGCAGATGTTTCACTACCCAGCTACCGTAGGTAACATCATCAGTGCTAAAAGTTTCCTTACAAATAATGTGAATTTGGCAGATTTATGAAATAGAATGTATAGCCACAGAAACAAGAGCACCCAAGAAATATAGTCAGCTATGTGGTAGTGGTATTCACTATGGGGCAGAGCAGAACAATATCCTAAATGACAGCTATTTACTTTCATAAATGACCCCTTGTTTCTTCACTACCACTGTTCCCAGTTCATCTTAAAGTAGTTGTCTCTATGGTTATTGCTTTTGCTTGGTTTTATGAACCTGTGATATAATTTGGTGGACTGTTCATTGTTACTTAATTTTAATTGGACCACAGACTTTATATTGTTGTGATTAAAACACATTGTTTTAATCACATTAAAACTCATTGTGGTGCTGTAACTCAAGTCTCACAGCCCACAATATAAAAAAAATTGGAAGGGATTTTAGAGACTGATGCACTACTTCTGTGAAGTAAAAGGTGAAATATATGGATACTCATAAAAACAGAAACTAGGGCACACCTGGAGAATTTACAAGTAATTTCCCCAGGTGCCTATAAAACTCTCTGTTGATGCCTGTAATTCATTTTTATATTTAAATTACTTTTAGCTGGGTGGTGAAAGTAATGACCTATGGCCACCTAATGTCTTTATTTCACAAATATACTTTTAGTAAGTAAATCTCAGTCCGAAAAACAAATTAAAATGGATTAAATTAATAAAATAAAATTGTATCCATGCATTGTAATGTTTTTTTCCTGCACCCTCCATTTCCACTGTTGAGGAGCCAGGATGCTTGAGAATGATTGCAGGAGAAGGGTGATTTCACATAATGAAATGAAGAAGTGGGAGTCTGGAATTGGGAATGGGAAGAACTGAAGGAAGAGCTAAAATATTGAGAAAATAAATGAATAGAATGGAATGACAGAGCTGGAAGGAATCTGGGAGGTCTTTGAGCCCAACTCCTTGCTCAAGCAGGAGACTCTACCATTTTAGACAAATGGTTGTCCAGTCCCTTCTTAAAAGCCTCCAGTGTTGGAGCACCCATAACTTCTGAAGGCAAGTTGTTCCACTGGTTGATAGTTCTTACTGCCAGAAAATTTCTCCTTAGTTTTCGGTTGTTTCTCTCCTAGTTCAATTTCCATCCATTGCTTCTTGACTTGCCCTTCGGGTGCTTTGGAAAATAGGTTGACACCCCATTTCTTTGTGGCAGCTCCTCCAATATTGGAACACTGCTATCACGTCACCCTTAGTTCTTCTTTTCCCTAGACTAGACATATTACCCAGTTTGTTTGTTTGTTCGTTTGTTTATTTATTTATTTATTTATTTATTGGATTTCTAAGCCGCCCCATCTCCCTAAGGACTCGGGGTGGCATACAATAAAAACGATGCGAATATACAGTTAAAAAGCAATTAAATCCAATAGAAACCCAAATTGTAATTTAAAACACTAAAAAACAATCATTAAAACTCCCCATATAGCCTGCCCTCAGTCCAGGTCAGTGAGTTGGAATAGCCATGTTTTTAGGCCCCGGCGGAAAGAGCGGAGGTCAGCGGCCACCCGGAGCTCCAGGGGCAGTTGGTTCCAAAGGGTGGGTGCTCCCACAGAGTGGGCCCTACCCCTCGGGGTCGCCAGCCGACATTGTCTGGCTAATGGAACCCCAAGGAGGCCCTGTCTGTGAGAGCACACAGGACGATGGGAAACAGTCGCTGGCAGCAGGGTCTCCCGTAAATATCCCAGTCCTAAGCCATGAAAGGCTTTATAGGTCAAAACCAGCACCCTGAATCTCACCCGGAGGGCAACCGGTAACCAGTGCAGCACACGCAGTGCACGCAGTTCCTGCAACAGTTCTTCATATGTTTTAGCCTCACACCCTAAAAAAAAAAAGATTTGTGTTTGTGTATGTGTGAGAGAGAGAGGGAGAGAGAAACAGGGAGGAGGAAGGGAGGAATCCTGAACAAGAAAGAAGCAAGTGACATGATAAGTTAGGAAAGTGCAGCAGAAGTTAAAGATAAAAGAGAATTTGGGACAATTCATCCTCCATATCCATCAGTCTCCCAAGCATCCCCTATGTCAGCTATGTTTTAGAAATATTCCATGTTCCTCAGGAGCATCTTCATAGAATTATATGGCTTCCAGAAAAACAGAGTTTATTTAACACAACATTTTAAAGATAAGATTTTCCACATTTACAACTTTCCTAGCTGCCACACAAATTAGGCTACTCCATACCTTCCAAGCAATGAGTGTAAGAACACACAGTTAATTTTAGTTGACATTGTTTTATTTGTATTGGAATTGTGGGTTAACAATCCAGTTAATAGAAGTCACATACCTATCAAACTGCAGCCAGGGTTGATCTTAACCACTGAATAGTCAATTTAACTTACAATCAAAAGCAAGTACAAGAACTAAAGTAAAGTACTTGTACATAGGTTTTGTTAGACAACCATACTGACAATAACATATTCTCAAGTGCTCTGGTTAGGAGTGTGCACTCAAAGCTGGGGAAATGTGGGGAGGTTTTTTAAAAAGAAAGAAACAATGAATGTTATAGCCATGTGATCAAATCCCATCTCTTTCTTATGTGTGTCACTTATGCTACAGTAGTAGCACATTAGTATGGCCCCTTCTTGACTTTTATACAAAAATAAATTGGATGTTTACAAAATATATTGGAACAATGTCATCCCTTTATTGGTCTTAGCCTCCAGGAGAGTAATAAAGATTGTCAAGTATTTCATTAGAAGTCATACCTTCATAGCAATAAAATAAAATAAGTCATTGAGGAAATATATGACACACACATTAAAATAATGTAAAATGCTGCAATGGTTTCTTACGCGCTAACAAGAGAAACTGAGAAAACCACTCACATTAATCTCTCTCTTGTTAATGGGAGGTGAAGCTAGAGTAATTTCTATTATAACTGTTATAAAAATTTCCAGCTTGGTTAGCAAAAAGGTATTTCCACTGATTAACACATGCATATTCTAGCACAGCTAACTTGAACAAATACTTGCTTTTCTCTGGAAAGCTGCCAGAGAAGTGTATTTTACAAGCCATAATACCAGAATTCAGTCATTCATTAATTAATCAGTACACTAAAAAGAAGTAAGGAAAGCTTTGTACAAAGAGAAAAACTAAACAAATGTAAATCACTGAGCTCATACAATACATTTTACTTTGAGAGTGCCTAAAAATGTAAGTACTTAAGTGGCTAAATCAGTTGATTTATCACAAAAAGCACCATCAGCATCGAAATAATCCCAAAATTTATAATCTTTCTTATTTTGCATTATTACTTTATCTCTAAATGAGTTCTCAACTGTGGAATCATAAGCAATTCAGAGGAAGGAAGGCACAAATTGTTTAAAAACAGGGTCATCTTTGTGAAATGCAGAATGGAAAAACCACTTTCTACCCTTCTTCCTTGTTTTGTTTGCACAAGCCCAGTTGTGCTTTTGCAAAATCTCAGAACTGCATGAAATATAGGTGAACATTTAACAGAGTTGGATATTTATTTGTTTTGCCCAACTCTAACCCTAACTAAATAATTTTATTTAACAATTATTTAATTATTTAATTTTATTCATGGAGGAATCACAAAAATCAAAATTTGGGAATCTTGTTTCTAAATGTTTAAGAGACTTGTACCAATTAAAGAACTATCTTTCCCTAATAATGAAGTTGTTTGTGTGAATGCCTCTTTCTGTTGTACCAAAGCTGCACCTATAGTATTGTTGCATAAGTTAGTGGTTTTATGTGATCCATTACATCACCTGGAATGAAAACAACTAATCCTAAATGTGAAAACATTCCATTTATTTCAATCCAGTCAAACTCCTGCCTATGCTTCATGCATACATAAAGGAAGTCCTCAACTTACCATCATTCATCAACCATTCAAAGTTGCAATGGTGCTGAAAAAAATGACTTATGACCATTTTTCACACTTGTGACCCTTGTCACATCCCCACGGTCATGTGAACAAAACTTGTATACTTGGCAACTGGCATGTATTTATGATGATTACAGTGTCCTGGGCTCACATGATCACCTTTTTCAACTTTCTGACATTCAATGTCAATAGTGAAGCCAGATTCACTTAACAAAGGTGTTATTAACTTAACAACTGCAGGGATTTGCTTAATAACTGCTGTTAAGAAAGGTTGTTAAATGGGGCAAAATTCACTTAACTGTCCTGCTTAGCAACATAAATTTTGGGCTTCATTGCTGTTGTAAGTCAAGAACTATCTGTATTGGCCAAGCATAATTTCTCCAGATCAGATAGGATTTTGATTCTTAAACAAATCATTTGGTAGTTCTTTGAACAAAGCACCTGCAGTATTCCAGTTGAAAGTTTATAATTATGGCCAGTGTTTATATAATATTAGGGATTTAATGGTACATTATCTTCTTATGAAATATACCATGTCTATATACTGAATACAACGCCTTGTATTTATGAGACTTACCTCTCCTTCCTGACCCTGGTTGATGTGATAGTATTTGGGAATGACCTTGGAAGATGGAATGGTGGGGATGTAAAGATGCTGCCTAGGGAATGTCAGATAAGAGAGAATGTAGGTACATAATGGGCAGAGAAAGTGGCTCAGAAGGGAACCCCCCCCCCTTCAAGTTCTCAGGCTACAAGGGGGACAGCAAGAGAAATATATTTTCAGACTTGCAAGTTTCTATGAATGTAGCCTTATAACAGAGTAGAATTAGCTCACCTGGTCGTGTTTCCTGTCTGGTCTACTTGGGAAGGTATTATGTTCGTTCTATCTGTAGAGAATAAATGCAAGTAAGAAATCTTTATAATTATGAAAAAATACGTTGAATAGAATGGCACTTATGTCTTTTAGATTGCAAGTCAGCAAATTTGTGTTTTTCTTCCAATTGTGTCTTCATATTAATGGCCCTATTGCTAAATCAGGCCACTTTGAATTTGGGACAAGGATAGAAATCTCCCACCTTTGGTCCTTTGTATGTATTAAGGATGATAAAGGTCTCCTACAATTTAAGTTAATATGGACCTTTCTTCAAAAAGAGCCAATGAACTTGCAAATGTTTGTTCTTCATTCTAAAGGCTGATGACTTTTTAATAATTAAATATAATGCCAAGAAGCAACATCTGAAAAACAGGATTGCAATGGTTGCACAAATTAAAATTGTGAAATATACTGCTCAAAAAAATAAAGGGAACACTTAAACAACACAGTGTATAGTAGTTGAATATGCTGACAACAAAATCACACAAAACTTAACAATGGAAATCAAATGCATCAACCCATGGAGGTCTGGATTTGGAGGTACACTCAAAACTAAAGTGGAAGAAAACACTACAGCCTTTTCCAACTGTGATGTAATGTCCTTAACACAAGTCAAAATGAGGCTCAGTAGTGTGTGTAGCCTCCACGTGCCTGTATGACCTCCCTATAATGTCTGGGCATGCTCCTGATGAGGTGAAGGATGGTCTCCTGAGGGATCTCCTCCCACACCTGGACTAAAGCATCCCCCAACTCCTGGACAGTCTGTGGTGCAACGTGGTGTTGGTGGATGGAGCGAGACATGATGTCCCAGATGTGCTCAATTGGATTCAGGTCTGGGGAACGGGCAGGCCAGTCCAAAGCATCAATGCCTTCGTCTTGCAGGAACTGCTGACACATTCCAGCCACATGAGGTCTAGCATTTTCATGCATTAGGAGGAACCCAGGGCCAACTGCACCAGCATACGGTCTCACAAGGGGTCTGAGGATCTCATCTCAGTACCTAATGGCAGTCAGGCTACCTCTGGCGAGCACATGGAGGGCTGTGCGGCCCTCCAAAGAAATTCCACCCCACACCATTACTGACCCACCGCCAAACCGGTCATGCTGGAGGAAGTTGCAGGCAGCAGAACGTTCTCCACAGCGTCTCCAGACTCTGTCATGTCTGTCACATGTGCTCAGTGTCAACCTGCTTTCATCTGTGAACAGCACAGGGCGCCAGTGGCAAATTTGCCAATCTTGGTGTTCTCTGGCAAATGCCAAACGTCCTGCACGGTGTTGGGCTGTAACCCCCTCATACCACCCTCATGGATTCTGTTTCTGACTATTTGAGCAGACACATGCACATTTGTGGCCCGCTGTAGGTCATTGTGCAGGGCTCTGGCAGTGCTCCTCCTGTTCCTCCTTGCACAAAGGCGGAGGTAGCGGTCCTGCTGCTGGCTTGTTGCCCTCCTACGGCCTCCTCCACGTCTCCTGATGTACTGGCTTGTCTCCTGGTAGTGCCTCCATGCTCTGGACACTACGCTGACAGACACAGCAAACCTTCTTGCCACAGCTCGCATTGATGTGCCATCTTGGATGAGCTGCACTACCTGAGCCACTTGTGTGGGTTGTAGACTCTGTCTCATGCTACCACTAGAGTGAACGCACCACCAGCATTCAAAAGGGACCAAACCATCAGCCAGAAAGCATAGGAACTGAGAAGTGGTCACCACCTGCAGAACCACACCTTTATTGGGGATGTCTTGCTAATTGCCTATAATTTCCACCTGTTGTCTCTTCCAATTGCACAACAGCATGTGGAATTGATTGTTAATCAGTGTTGCTACCTAAGTGGACAGTTTGATTTCACAGAAGTGTGATTGACTTGGAGTTACATTGTGTGTTTAAGTGTTCCCTTTATTTTTTTGAGCAGTGTATTTTGCAATGGGTCCGCTAAAACAAAGAAGCTAGCAGAAATTCTAAGTGACATGTACTCATTCTAAATGATGTAATTGCCTAAATGTTACAAGAGACTTTTCAGATTGGAAAATAACCCATGCCTCTTTACCAGAAAAGAGAGAGTAAAATATTATTAGTTGATTACAACCCTTTTAATAATACTTGGGGAGGAAGAAAATTATAGAATCAAACATAAATGATGGCAAGCATGATAAGCATTTATTTTTAAAGATCAGTGTCAAAATAAAAAATAAATTACTAGTTGTTATAAATTCACCAACGATAAAACAAAGATTCCAAATAATAATCAATGCAAATCACAATTACAGAAAAACAATCAGATGTTCTTGCATATGGAAAGGCATCATAAACCTAGGAATAGATGGTTGTTTGAGCTAATCTACACATCGCATGGAAGAGGATACCCATCTACAGTACAGGTAGTTCTCACTTATCAACTACAATTGGGACAAGTAACTCCATCACTAAGTGCTGCAGACACTTAGAGAGACATCATGTGACAATGCCAGGCTTACAATATTTCCTCTTCTGTTGTTACACACCATGGTTATTGAGTGAGACATCCTATGACTGCAACTTGCAATTTCACTTCAGCATTTTCCATTAATTTTGGTTATTGGAAGCTGGTTATGAACCATGCAAGTAGTGATCATATGACTACAGGACACTGTGATGGTCTTGAATGTGTATTGGTTGTGAAGCACCCAAACGGTAATCAAGTGACCATGAGACGCTATGACAACCTTGGTGGCTTGGAGATGGATGTTGTCAGGAGCAAATAACCAGAGGCATTTACTGAGTTCAAAGCACAGAAGAGTTTATTGTTGACTAGAAAAATGTAGTCAACTAATGGTCAGTGCTAAATTGGTATTAGATAAAAGTCAATGAAATTCATGGGGGTGGGGGTGGTGGATTTGAGTCACTTGTGGTAATGCAATGACCAATTAATGACGTTTTACTCCACCTTCCAATTCTGCCTGCTCTTCTTCAATATCTTCATAAACGACTTACAGGTGAAACTTGAAAAATTAGAATATCGTGCAAAAGCTCATTTATTTCAGTAATGCAACTTAAAAAGGTGAAACTAATATATGAGATAGACTCATTACATGCAAAGCAAGATAGTTCAAGCCATGATTTGCCATAATTGTGATGATTATGGCTTACAGCTCATGAAAACCCCAAATCCACAATCTCAGAAAATGAGAATATTGTGAAAAGGTGCAATATTCTAGGCTCAAAGTGTCCCACTCTAATCAGCTAATTAAGCCATAACACCTGCAAAGGGTTCCTGAGTGTTTAAATGGTCTCTCAATCTGGTTCAGTAGGAATCACAATAATGGGAAAGACTGCTGACCTGACAGTTGTGCAGAAAACCATCACTGACACCCTCCATAAGAAGGAAAAGCCTCAAAAGGTAATTTCAAAAGAAGTTGGATGTTCCCAAAGTGCTGTATCAAAGCACATTAATAGAAAGTTATGTGGAAGGGAAAAGTGTGGAAGAAAAAGGTGCACAAGCACCTTCCTATTCTCTAAATTCTAAACCCCATCCCCCCTTTCGCTAGTAACTTCCCAATTCCCCTACAGGGAACCCCAGCCCATCCTAATCTCCTTTTAACATTCCCACCATCTCACCCGCTACTTGTTTCGCACGCTCCTTCAGAGCAGGCCGGGGACCAGCGAGGCGTCGCTCGCGCTTGCGCAGTTCTAGGCCCGCTCGCCCGCCTATGTGTGACCCACCTCACGTAGGCGCTCCCGCCGCTCCGCTCGCTGCCGCCGCTTTCCAAGGAACACCCCCGGAGGCTGGTGGGCGGGGCCAAGTCGAGAGAAGCATTCCGAAAGAGGCCTGCTTGGGAGAGAGCAGCGACAGATCGAGCGGCGGCTCTTCTGCGAGGTAGGTGGCCGCGCTGGCGGACTGGATTCCGCTTTGGCCTGGATGAGCAAGGCTTCCGTTCGCCTCTTCCCAGTAGGGCGAAAGCTCCTCGTCTTGTTTCCCTTTCGCTTCCCTGCGGGGAAACCCAAGTTAGATGCGGGACCAGCGCACGTCTGAATGTGAAACTTCTCTTGAGGATGCTGCCTCGCGTGTCAAGCCTCCCTTATCTCCCTCCCCCCCCTTTTTTCTCTTGTCACGGAAAGTCTCCGTGCATGCTTAGCCTTCCTTTGCTCCGATGTCCTCGGGCTCCTTCGCTTCTCTCTTTTTTTTTGTCTTTTGCAAAGGCGCGTTGAGCTCCCTTGAATAGGAGATCTGGTGCACCCGGAGTTGATCGATGGACCGATTTTGGGGACCATCGTTTCCTCCGGATCCCGCAGATAGATGTTTTTTTTTCTCCCCTCCGTGAATCCGGGAGTTGGGCCAACGCTGCAACCGAGGAGCGTGCGAGCCCTGGAGGGATCATTTCTAGGGATAACTAACTCCCCGACTTGTCCACTCTTGTCGAGAGCAAACCAGAAGGTTGCTTTTCTCCCTTTATGCTCCGAAAGGACGGAGGCATCTGTGGCTGACGTGGACGGGGATCCTTTATATATGTTCCAACTTTGGTTCAGCCCTCAAGGCAAGCACTTTAGAGAGTTTTTCGCAGTTCCGAAATTATTATTTTTTTAACAGATTAGGTGCCCCTCGGGAAGAAATCTGATCCTTCCTAGATAGGATCTCCAAATCTCCTCTAAGATTTACTGGGGAAAAGAGATGGTTCATCTTATTGGCGTTGCCCTCGTTTAAGGATGGATGCAAGACCACTTTGAAAAAATCCTCTAGCTTAACTAGATCTCAAAGCTTTGCTTTTGAGGTTAGCCAAGTTAGGGTAGTAATTTGATTTCTTTAAAAAAGATGATGAAATGCACCTTCTAGAAAAGGCATTGGACTGATATTTGGAGAAGTTCCTATGCTGAAATCTTCTGTACTGAAAATACAGTAGATCTTCTTGCCAATAAGAAGGAACAAAAGAGGAGGGTATGGGTGGAAGAGGTCATAAAAAAGAATAGTTTACGTAGTAATTTAACCTTTTTGTATTCAGTTATACTTTTTCAGACTTGGCTAAGAAAGTATTTTGAAGCCAAGTGTCCATTACAGGACGTGACTTGGGAGACGTGGCAGTAGCATTTTTCCATTAACCTTTTGCTCACATTAGAAATTTTTGGCAAAGTTTTTGCCTTCTTACTATTTGCTTACTAAATATGAATAATATGCACTTTCAGGCCAATGAAAAATGTACACTTTCAAAAATGCATAATTATGTTGCATTTTTTTCTTAGCCCCTTTGAATAAATTTGGATAGAAAATGTATAAATCCAAATTTAAAAATTGGATAAAATCTTTTCTTGATTTTGTAGTATTTGATTTCCCTCCAAATGTTTCACAATACTTTTCTGAGGAAGTTGTATTGCCTAATACTAAGTAACATTTCTGAGTTATTAAATTCCGCATGCTTTGTCAGGAGGATAGAAAAATGATACGAGCTTTTGTTTCATAAAAATTTGTATGGATGCATTATCATTGGTTGACTTCTTCACAAATTCCATTAACTCTCAGATTGATTTGAACCTGAAATGGGCACATAACAGATTTATTTTTCTTGCATAAAAGTATCTGAAGATACTATGTAACTAAGTCATGCAGCACTCAATGTAATATTAGTAGTGATTATATTATCTGGGATGTGATTATATTATATTTTAATTATATTTTAATGCTACGGTATATTGGATTCTCATAGACATATACCATCTTGTTTAGAATGGCTTCCATATCAATGTATTGTAAAATTTCTTATAGTAGTAGTACAAGATTCCATTGTAATTCAAAATAATTAAAATACAGATGCAGTGTCAGCAAAAACAACAAAAATATTTTGATAATATGTTTCTAATGATTACACTTTTATTGTACATACTCACATAGATTTTATCATATGGTGATTTTATTATCCGGGATGTGATTATATTATCCGGGATGTGCATAGGATAGGGTCAAAAGATGGCTTTCCTATGTGCTGGGACTTTCAACTCCCAAATTCATTGCCACATGGATTAGTTATGTTTGGTGGGAATTTTGAGAACTGTAGGCTTAATGCAAAAGAGATAGTTTGGTGTAGTGGTTACGGCATAAAGCTAGAAACCCGGAGACTGTGAGTTCTAGTACTGTTTTGGGCACAAAACCACTGGGTGACCTTAAGCCAATCACTTTTTCTCAGGAAGGAGATGGTAGTAAACCACTTCTGAAAAACCTTGCCAAGAAAACTAGAGTCTTGTCCAGTCAGTGTCCAAGAATTAGACATGATTGAATGGAAAGGAGTGGGGCCTTAACACATCTACAAGGCAACAATTTTGAGAATGCTATGATTTACATTTATTTAGGTACTTCATATAAATAAATCTATCTATCTATCTATTGATATCTATATGTCTGTCTAGCTATTTAGCTATCTACTGGTATCTGTCTGTCTGTCTATCTACCGGTATCTATCAGTCCGTCTGTCTGTCTGTCTAGCTATCTATCTGTACCTAGCTATCTAACTATCGGTTATCTATCTATATCTATCTATCTATCTATCTATCTATCCATCCTTTGTGTTTTGTGTAAGAAAATGTTGAAACTATAGAAACTATTCTGAACTATAGAAGAAGCAGTAAAGACATTAGAACAAGGGTCTAATCCCTGGGCTGCGCCCCTCTACCGGTCCATGATCCATTTGGAACTGGGCCATGCAAGCAGTGGGTGAGCACACTTGTGTGGGTGGTAGGCACTCACGCATGCTCACTGCTTACATGGAACCATCCCATCTCCCCCCACCCTTCTGCTGCTGCGGCCATCAGTCCTCAAAGCTGGGCTCTAGTTAGACACTTACTGTCCACTCACACACTGTTCTGTTGGAAAAAATAAGAAAAACAGGCGGGCAGATAAAGAAGACTCCAATGTCTGTTCCAGCTAGACCAGGGGTCTCCAACCATGGCAACTTTAAGACTTGTGGACTTCAGCTCTGGGAATTGAAGTCCACAAGTCTTAAAGTTGTCAAGGTTGGAAACTCCTGAGCTAAACTGTTTCCCAGCCCTTCCAATGTCTTGGGGCCCTTGTTGAAAGGTCTTGAATGGTCAGCCATCTTTTGAAGTGATTTCATTTTTCCTTCATTAATATTGTCCTTTTTTCATGTTTTTAATGAATTCAAATCCATACAGACAGGATATTACACAGTGCAATAAATTATCAGGATCTTTATTTATAAACTGGTTTTGATTTATTCAGAAGACGGAGGCAGCAAAATATGCTAACCCCAAATGCCATATTACAAATAGCACTTGCTCCATCTAGAAAGGCTTATTGCATGATCGCAAAGTTGTTTTAAAAAGGTAAAACCTCCTGAGTCTAAATGTATTCCTGGCAATTTCATTGGATAATATCCATGTTGTTTTGTTGGTGGCAATTCCAGACATCGTTTGCCAATTTTTCCAGGATGTTTTTCAACTTCCCAGACTTGGTCCACACATCTGAAAGTTATGATAGAGGGGATAGTAAACCTTTCTGATGGCCACAAACTAGCCATAATATTGTGTAGTGGGACGAAAGACAAAAGTGGGCAAACTTAGGATTTTCTTGAATTTGATATACTGAATGTTCTAATTAAAAGTCATTCTGACAGTGTCTTTTAAAATTGCTTGGAAGAGCTATTTTTTTCCTAACAATAATCTTTTGTATACTGTGGAATATTTTACAGCATACGCCTGAGAAAAAATATTTGGAACAGAAGGAAAAGAAGACAGGACTGGTCTCAGCAATAGCTAGATCATAGCTATCAGTGAGCACCTTTGATCTTAAGCTCATTTTAACACTGGGATTGGTGACTGCTGAAATTTAAGTATTCAACTGTGGTCTCAGAAATCTTGGAGAACCTGCAGAGGTGAAGATATTAGGTGGCCATTGGTCATTACATTACAGGTAGTCCTCAACTTACAAGAGTTCGTTTAGTGACCGTTCAAAGTTACAACAGAACAGCAAGAAGTGACTTATGACTGCCTTTCACAAGATGGTTGCAGTGGCCCATGGTCCTGTGATCAAAATCCAAACTCTTGGCAACTGGCATGTATTTATGATGGTTGTAGTGTCCCCAGGATGATGTGACCTCTATTTGCGACCTTCTGATAAGCAAAGTCAATGGGGAAGCCAAATTCACTTAACAACTGCAGTGATTCAGTTAACGACTGTGGCAAGAAAGGACATGAAATGGGGCAAAACTCACTTAACAACTTTCTTGCTCAGCAACAGAAATTTTGAGCTCAATTGTGATCGTAAGTCGAGGACTATCTGTATTGCAAATGCATATTTTCTTTGAGTATATATGATATCCACAGATGGATTCTATTTTAAGATATAACAAAGTTTGAGACTGATGGGCTGGAGCTATAGATAAGTGAATGAGCTTTTTCTATCCCATTAAAGGAAGTTTCCTGCCCCTTGAAATTTCTTTATCCCTAAATAATTTCTTTATTAAATCACCAATCTCCAAATGCTTTAGGGTTTTCTTCTACACAGAAAATACTATTAACAAGTACATTTAAGATTGTAGTAAAATACTGATCTCTTAATTAGAAACTAAAATATAGTTTCTAGTTTGCTGACATGATAATTACATTGGAATAGAGATTGTGCTATGACCTGTCTAATTAATGAAGTAACTTGCCAAAACAAGTAAAATATACAGTTGGTACTCATCGCTAATTGATTCTGTGAGGCACGGTGAGTAACAAAAAGATGAGTGCCAAACAATTTTTTCCCATAAGGAATAATATTGTGAGTCACACGGCAGTCAGAACTGAAAAGTTCTAGCTTGTATGTTAAGTACCAAACAAACAATGAGTACCCGGACATTTTCACAAATTCAATGAGTTTTAAAGCAGTTGAGTACCAAGGTACTACTATATTAATTTATTTACTCCACAGGAGTTTGAGTTTTGCAATTCTCAACTCATGCTTTAGTGGTTTCTGCAAATAGGGGCAGAGTATGTATGGAACAGAGTAATAAGAGCGTCTCAAAAGTATCCACACAATCTTGGTGGCCTCAAAATGCAGGAGGCCAAATTCTGAGAATACTTAGCCAATGTGATCTCCGGTGATCAGGAATTCTGAGAGTTATGATAGAGGGGACAGTAAATCTTTCTGATGTCCACAAACTAGCCATAATATTGTGTAGTGGGACGAATGAGAAAAGGGTGTAAACTTAGGATTTTCTTGAATTTGATGTACTGAATGTTCTAATGAAAAGTCATTCTGACAGTGTCTTTTAAAATTGCTTGGAAGAGATATTTTTTCCCCTAACAATAACTTTTGTATACTGTGGAATATTTTACAGCATACGCCTGAGAAAAAATATTTGGAACAGAAGGAAAATAAAGGCAGGACTGGTCTCATCAATAGCTAGTTCATTGCTGTCAATGACTCCTATTGACCTTAAGCTCATTTTAAGACTGGGATTGGTGACTACTGAAATTTAACTAATCAACTGTGGTCTCAGAAATCTTTGAGAACCTGCAGAGGTGAAGATATTAGGTGGCCATCGGTCATTACTTTACAGGTAGTCCTCAACTTACAAGAGTTCTTTAAGTGACCGTTCAAAGTTACAACAGCAGTGAAAAAAGTGACATGACTTTTTCACACCTACACCGTTGCAGCATGCCCATAATCATGTGATCAAAATTCAGATGCTTGGTAACTGGTTCATATTCATATTGCAGTGTCCCAGGGTCATGTGATCAATTTTTGTGACTTTCTGACAAGCAGAAAGTCAATTGGGAAACCAGATTCACTTAACAATTGGGTTACTAACTTAACAATTGCAATGATTCACTTAACAACGGTGGCAAGAAAAGTAATAAAATGGGGCAAAAGTCACTGAACAAATGTCTCATTTAGCAACACAAATATTGGACACAATTGTGGCCGTAAGTCAAGGACTGCTTATCTAACACTGTCCCTATGTTGCGGAACATGCTGCAAATTACTTGCAGTCCTGGTTGAAAACACATTTTATGCCTATCAAAAAGCAAGATGGCAGTGCAGAATTCTATAGTAAGTTTTTGGGGGGTTGAGGGAACGTAATATGGTATAAAATTTCAAATGGTGTTGCTGTTTGAGAAGAGGTAGTTTCTAGTGGAGGGATTAGATAATGATTGCATTGTACCAGTACGGTGCCAGTTTCAATCAGGGATCCTAAAATCCCTGAAGCATAATGAAAATTCGATTTGGCTAAAGTTAATACAGAAAAGTTTTGCCAAACTCATCCTGTCTATTCTAACAAAAGAACATTCTTAATTAGTTTAACACTCGATGGATGGATATAAAATGAAAGAGGAAGGGAGAGAAAAAGCTAAAAATGCTGAAAGAAGAAAGTAGACGAAAAATAGAAAGAAAAAAAAAGGTAAAGAAAGATAAAGAAGTGGCTTCCAGTCTTCTTCAGAACAGTTATAAGTACAATTGTATTTTAGCTAACTCTCTCTCTCTCAAGTTATATTCTGTTTTTCTCCCTAAAATGTATCCTGTCTAATCATCAACACCACAAGTCATAAGTTCATTGTTCTTGCTTTTACACGAAGATTCTACAAGGGGTTTCCAGTAACTTATAAAGGCAGATAGTGTCTTTTCTCTAATCCAGGGGTCCCCAAAATTCTGGGAGTTGAAGTTCAAAAGTCTTAAAGTTGCCAAGCTTGGAGACTTTTGCTCTAATCTAACAAGTCAATTTAGCCATTTAGAGCCTTGATGGCGCAGTGGTTAAAGTACAGTACTGCAGGCTCCTTCTGCCAGCTGACTGCAATTTGGCAGATCAAATCTCACCAGACTCAAAGCTGACTCTGCCTTCCATCCTTCCGAGGTGGGTAAAATGAGGACCCAGATTGTTGGGGGCAATAGGCTGACTCTGTAAATCACTTAGAGAGGGCTGTAAAAACACTGTGAAGCAGTATATAAGTCTAAGTGCTATTGCTTTTTCAGCAAGTTCAGTTGTCTTCATCAACCATTCCTCCATTGTGGGCATTGCCAAATCTTTCTGCCTTTGTGCATACAATATTCTTGCTGTTGTTATCATATATAAAAACAGTATTTCATGGCTTTTTTTCTAACTGTTTATCCATTAGTTCCTGGAGTAAAAATACTGCTTTCAATTTAATTTAATCTTTAAAATCCTCTGAATCAATGTATGCATTTGAACCAGATGTTTTCTAGCTTTCTTACATATCTGGCAAGCATGACAAAATTACCTTGTTCTTGATGCTGACGTTTCCAACATAAATTTGAAGTACTTTCATGCATTCTGGATATGGTACATGGTACATGATTTTATAAACATTTCCTTAAGAAAATTTTCAATGATTTTGCATATTTTCCCATTGTTTCATTTGTATATTATAACCAAAGTTTTAATCCACTTTATTATGCATTCTTTGATGTATTTTTCTTCTGTTTCAAATTTCAATGAATATTTATATATTCTAGCAATTTTTTCCTTTGCATCTTGCACCCTGATTGTTGGGTGATATTATAAATCACCCAGAGAGTGTTTTAAAGCACTATGGGGAGGTATATAAGTCTTAAGTGCTATTGCTATTGAATAAAATGAGATCAGGTATAGTTCTTGTCCTCTTGCATCATATTACTTTGCGATTGTAGCCTCCAGTCCATTTCTTAAAAATAATCCCAAGCAGGGAATAATTTTGCTTTTGATTTGCACTGTTGTTTTCAGTACCCTATTCTGCCCTGATGTATTAAAATTCTTTATTTTTTCCCCAAATGTCAGCATTCAGTTAATGCAAAAAAATTATGAATTATATGTTTAAAGGGCTGTATATTGTTTTCTTGGTTGATCCCTGATGCTTTCACACCTAAAACCCAGTAAACAGAATTGTGAATATTATATTTCTATTTCAAACTGTTTAGGTGTTCATGTATATAGAAATAGGTATTGAGGAATGAGAACCTCTTTTTTTAATAAGACAACTTTCCCAGGTTTTGTTCAGTTAATAACTGCATCATTTCTAAATGCCAGAATAAATGGGACAAAAGTCTGAAATGCTTTTGTAAGAGCTTTCGCTGAAAGAATGAAAAATGTCTGAAATAATGGGCTTATGAGAGAGAGAGAGAAAGAAAGAGGAAGGGATGGAGGGTGCAATATATATTAAATGAGCCTTGAATGACTCTGGAGATAAAACATTACTCATGTGTAATGACCATGGTATGATTTGATAGGACTGCAGCTGGAATAACCATTAATAGAAAAATGGCTTTTATAGAAAGTACACAATGTGGGAAAATAAGCAAGTCCTTACACTGACTTCTAAACCAAGTCTACAGTATTTGATAGATAGCTGGTTACAAGGTTGATTAAATTTTACCGTAATAGCATTATATCATCAATTCTATTACAGAGGAATAATAAAATAAATTGAGTTGCTAACATGTATCTCCAGAAATGTTTAGCTGTAGCTTTCATAATTCATCTGGTAGCTTGTTTACTACATAATTCTGCACCAGATAATTTACTATGTTGAGGGCAGATACAGTGTTACGCACAGGTAATAGGATGGCATATCTAGGAACTGATTTTTATCTTTGAATGTACTCTGGATTACAGAAATACAGCTTGAATTTGGATTTCAAAATGCTTATTTTCACCCATGTAGTTTACAGGTAGTTCTTTACTTACAACCATTCATTTCTGAAGTTATAACAGCATTGAAAAAAATGACTTAGCCATTTTTCACACTTTACAATCATGATCAAAATTGGAACACTTGGCAACTGGCATATATTTATAACGGTTGCAGTGTCCTGGGGTCATGTGATCACCTTTTGGGACCTTCTGACAAACAGAGTCAATGGGGATTCATCTAACAACTGCTAAAGCCAGATTCATTTAACAACCAGTGATTTGTTTAACAACTGTAGCAAGAAAGGCTGTGAAGTGGGGGAAAATTTACTTAACTGTCTTGCTTAGCAACAAAAAGTTGGAGCTCAATGGTGGTTGTAAGCTGAGAATTATCTGTACTAATCTTAAACACCAAAGTATACTGAAAAGAGCCTTTATATTCTCTTTAATTGTTGAAGGAGGTGGTAGAAGTCGTGCCAGTACAAATATTGAAATATTGCTCAGGACAAATATTGTGATGTATGTATTTTGTAGAATGAAAATCTACAGGGAAACTAGTTTGGGTAATTGAGAAACGAACCTTTCTTCATAACTGTATTAAAATTGTATTTGTAGGTGTGTTAAGGCAAATCAATAGTGAAATTATGATGGTCTCAAGGGAGTGGTATCTTCTGGTCCTCTGGATTCTGCTACCTTCTTCTCATGCTCATACAGATTTCTTCACTTCAATTGGTAAGTGATGCTTGTAAGCACTTCTAACAGGTTAAGCAATAACAGCACCAAAGGTGTGGTAAATTAATTGCTTGGATTATATTAGTTATCCATCTGCTGAAGGCTAGAATAGTCACAAAATGTAAGCTTTATGTAAAAATACCAGCAAATGGGGACTATGGTGGCTCATGTGGTAAGACCCTGGGCCTGCGTACTGCTGAGGTCGGCTCGATTCCCGTGAGCGAATTAACCATGTAGGGACAAGAAAGGAGCCTCCCCCAATAGCCTACTGGCACTCAGGCATCCTGCGTGTAAAGATAATACTGCCCGAAAAAATTCCATTCACAGAGGCAAGCAGCCACCTCAGTGATCCCTAGCTAACACGTGCCATACGCTTAAAAAACAACAACCAACCCCCCCCCCAAGCAAATAATAACATGCCATAGGTTTAAGCCCTCAAGAAGCAGTAAAAATATGTTGGAAATACTATTAGCAGTTTACATGAATTGTGTTGGTTATATTTTCGTGTTGCTTCTTATTGGTAAAGGGAGAACTGCCTAAGAATATGTGTTAAGATCTGTTGGTGACATTTCTGAATTGGTTGAATATATGGTGGTGTCTTTGCAATGTCCAGCAAAATGGCTGGGCATATAATCTGACTGTTATATGCGATAGCACTTCGTCTTTAACTAATTTTATTTCAATCCACAATCAGTAAATTAAAAAAATAATCTTAATTTTTTCTTCCTGCTTGTACATGTCACAATTTTGTTTCCATGGCATTTCTGGCATCCACTCTGCTTATAGAAAAAAACAAGAATTAATATTATTAATTACATTACATTTACATTAGATATATTTATTTACATTAGAACAATTAATGTGGCTGTACTTTATCACAGTTCAATACATCTCAACTGCCTTGTTGTTTGAACTTATGAAAACAATCAACATAATTCACCTGTCTTCAATTCTGATAGCAAATGTTAAATTAGATGTGTGACTGGTGGCTTTATAGTAGAGTATTTGTGCTTTTTTGGTATACCTGCGAGCTCTGTGGACTTAATATCTAGAATTAACTTGAATGAATGTGAAGCTGGAAAGAATAAAAAGTAAGGTTCTAGCTATGTGCTTACTAATCTGTATGAAATTCTAAATTTTTGTTTCATTGGCTTGCCCATGAAATGACTATTTGAATTACAAAAAGCAAACAGATAATAAGAGCTGCAAAATTATTAGTGTGGTTAATCTGTTATAAATCTTCCACTGAGAAACTGGTTTGTGCATTCAAAATCTGGGACAGTATACCGGGGTAATTTAATTTCAGCAGGTCAATATGAAATTATTTTTGCTGTATTTGCCAGATATGAGTGGCAAAATAGATCGCTGCCTTGCAGCTTGCATTCAGCTATTATTTATTATGGTAATAGTCTTCTTACCTAACAAAATAGGAAAGATTAATTTAATGGTTCCATAGCGAAGAAAAAATATTCACCACAATTAAAAAAAACTGTAAGAAAGTAACTGCAAAATTATTTATTTGGGCTTGTTGGCTTTTAAATGTTAAAGTTTTGTAATTTCTGTTCTAAAACTGTTAGAATTTTATAGGTAAAGGTAAAGTTCCCCTCTCACATACGTGCTAGTCATTTCCGGCTCTAGGGGGCGGTACTCATCTCCATTACAAAGCCAAAGAGCCAGCGCTGTCCAAAGACATCTCCGTGGTCAAGTGGCTGGCATGACTAAATGCCGAAGGCGCATGGAATGCTGTTACCTTCCCACCAAAGTGGTCCCTATTTTTCTACTTGCATTTTTTACATGCTTTTGAACTGCTAGGTTGGCAGAAGCTGGGACAAGTAATGGGAGCTCACTCCGTTACTTGGTGCTAGGGATTTGAACATGGTGACTCAGTGGATAAGACGCTGAGCTTATTGATCAGAAAGGTTGGTAGAATTTCATAGCAATGTTCATAAGCATACTGATTGTATTGATCTTCTTTTAGGCCATATGACAGACTTGATTCATACAGAAAAGGACCTGGTGATATCACTGAAAGACTATATCAAGGCAGAAGAAAGCAAGTTGGAACAATTAAGACAGTATGTAATTCCTTGAATACTAATATTTAGCAGTGTTCTATACCAGCCAAAATAAAAAAAAACTTACGCTAATTAATTTCATGGCTCTTTTGTGAGTAAAACTATATCTACCATTTTTTAAGGGTAAGATTCTCTCTTCATTTTTTGTAAAAGTGTATTGAAAACCTTCAGAGATAAATATCTATACTAAGTTATGGCATTTCAGTAAGTGCTCCTGAGGTTCATTCCCTCATTTGTTTCATATCTTTGAAAAAAACAAGAGCATTGTTAAAATCAATTGGGTAAGTTCAGTCTCTCTTAGCTCAGCCTACCTCACAGTGTCCCAGAAGGGCTTTTTCCAAAAGGTACCTGGATTTCCTTTGTTTTCTCTGTGAAAATGTTCCCCTTCTCATCCAAGAAACCTCTTCAGTTCATGGGTTCGGTTCAGTGGATGAGAAGGGAAATGTTTTCAGAGAGAAAACAAAGTAAGCTTAGTTGCCTTTTGGAAAAAGATCTTTGAGGCAATCTTGACATGGGTGATTCAGAATCACCATAGACATCTACCTCACAGTGCATAAAATAGAGATTTCCATGTAAGCCACCTTGAACTCCTGGAGAAAAGATAGGATATATAGTATAAGACAGGGGTGTCAAACTTGCAGTGTCATGGTGGAGTCACATGACATATCAGGACTTCTTTCCCCTTCACTAAACTGGGTGGGGGCAGGGCCAGCACATGATGCATCTGGCCCGGAGGCCCCTGGTATAAGATGTGATATGTATCAGACCCAGTTTGGTCTGGTGGTTAATTCTTCAGGCTAGAAAGTGGAAGACCGTGAGTTCAAGTCCCCCCTTAGTTATGAAAACCAACTAAATCAGGGTTCTCCAACCCCTGGGCCTCAGATCAGTACTGGTCTGCAGCCTGTTGGGAACCAGGCCTCATGAGTGGCAGACGAGTGAGCAAAGCTTCATCTGTGCATGCGCGCAATCTAGGTTGCACTTGTGAAACCATTCCCCACTGCCAGTCCATTGAAAACCATTTTTGTTCCAAAGCTGGACCCTGAAACCAGGAAGGTTACGGAACCGCTGAGCTAAATGACCTTGAGCCAGTCACATACAGCCCAACTCACCTCATAGGGTTGTTGTTGTAAAAATAGGAGGAGGAAGCTGTATTGCATATGTTCGCCGACTTCACTTATTTGTATACATTTTAAAGGTTGGATAGTAAATATAAAATAAATATAAACAAGATTAATTTTATTAAGAGCAAACTCAAAAATGTATATACCTCATGATAGAGTGTGTATGTGCGTGCATGTGTGTTTGGATGTAAGTGTCCACATTATTCGTAGCGTTGGCTTAACAATTTACTAAGCTTTTATTTCCTATGCTTAGGTGGGCTGAGAGGTTGGATAAGCTGACAGATACTGCAACCAAAGACCCAGAGGGATTTTTGGGACATCCGGTGAATGCATTCAAGTTGATGAAACGTCTGAACACTGAGTGGAATGAGCTTGAGAATTTGGTCTTGAAGGACATGTCTGCTGGTAGGACTTTTGGAATCCTTTGAAGCAATCAATCATTAAATACATTGAGTAGCCAAAGAAATCTGGATTTCAGTTCATGTCTTAGGGGTGAATTCACTGGGAAGAGTCTCAAGTATGCTTAACTACTAAAAACTAATTTGGTATTAGATCTTCCAGTCTAAGCAGCGCAACTATTTGTATATTGCCCAAATGTCAGGGTAATGGATACTTCTGGCTGGAAGTGACCAGAGGATGTAACTATAAATAAGTTTAGAACACACCAAGGCAGTGTTTACTAATTACATCTGAATGGGAGCCTCTCTCTTCCTGAGTTCAGTTGTTATTCTTCATTATAACATAAAATACCAACAGTGGTTGGTTTCCTTTGTGATGAGATTGGAGTTACATCAAGGATAATACTGCAAATTACTGACAAATGTCATTATCAATAATCTATTTTATTCCCTTGCAATTAACAGCATTGGCTTCTTAGCAGTCACATATTCAAAAGAAAAGAAACAACTAAGTTCAGGTAGTCCTCAACTTACAACCCAGTTAGGACCAGAATTTCCACGCTAAGCAAGCGAGTTGTTACATGAGTCATGTCTTTTTGCCACAGTTGTTAAGTGAATCATGCCAGGTGCCAAGTGCCTGAATGTTTATTACTTGACCATTGGGATGCTACAAGTGTGGCAACCAGTTGTAAGTCATTTTTTTCAATGCCGTTGTAACTTTAAATGGTCACTAAACAAATGGTTGTAAGTTGAAGACTGCCTGTGCTTTCTTTGCTTCTGAACTCGCCTAAAAATCTAAGCTTTCTTCTTGTTGGAATGACTCCTTCCATCCCTCTGAACCTGCCTCTCTGGCCAGGAAAGAACAAATGCCTCTTTATCGGCAAAAAAAAGTGTTCTGCATTAAATGTATTGAATTTAATTTTAGTATTGAATTATGCTTTTACTGTATAAGTAATTAAATTCTAATAAAGTGTAAAACTGATGGAGGAGAATATTTGTAGCTCAGGGTTGAACTGTGGAGTCTTTTGATGCTCTCTGAGCTTGGTTGTTTCCTTGCAGACATTTCTTTACCAAACTAGATTACATCATCAGGGCAGAAGGGAATAGGATTTGTTCTCATTTTATATACTAATGGCTTGCTCTGTCAGTGTTGGTGGGAAAAGTATAAAACCATTTCCTTTTTGAGAAATCTATGGAACTATCCCATTATTTATCCTGCAATAGGGCTAATTTATGTATGTAAGCACTGATGTACTATACTGTATGTACACACTGTACACACTGTATATTTTTGGAAGTGGCTTGTTTCAGCCAAATGAAGTTTGTGGGGCTCAAGACATTCTGAATAATCCATTTTTGGAAATACAAGCAGTATCTTGGATCCAATGGTCCCTTTTGGGAAATACACGGGATATTTCAGTTTGCTTTGGAACACATGTTTTGTATATACTTGATTACAGTTAAATGTTTAGTAATCTGATACTTTAGGCAAAGTCCCCTAACTAAAGAAATATTTAAATTTAATACAGCAAATGAGAACAACAATCTTATGAACAACCCAAAGTATAGACAATAGTTTACATAATCATGAAAAGAAAAGCAGAATGGTTTTAGATTTATTTAAAGAAATTGTTCTAAAGTGTTCTAAAAACCTCCCCTCCCCCAGGGTGGAAAAAGAACTCATAAAATGAAAGTTGTGTTTCTTTATATGTATTTATTAAAGATAGAAGCCAATGAAAGCAAAGGTGGTTTGTAAGGTTAGATAAGATATATCTAACCTTACCTTGTAGGGGGCGTGCATAAGTGCACCAATGTGCCTACCATCCCTGTCCTATTGTTTCCTTTATTTTTCTTATATGTATCCATTTCATGTATTCATAACTAGGTTTATCCTTGTAAGTGATTGACAAAATCAATCGCTTACAAGAGCCTTGGTGGCTCAGGCTGTTAATTGCCTGCACTTAAGTTCCAGCTGCCTACAATTACTGCAGGCTCAAATCCCACCAGGCTCAAGGTTGACTCAGCCTTCCATCCTCTCGGGGTAGGTAAATTGAAGACCCAAGATTGTTGGGGGCAATAAGCTGACTTTGTAAAAATGCCACTTAGTAATAAGCAGGCATATACAATGGAATGAAGGCTATTGCTGAGCACACTGGGTTGCATCCCAAAAATTGTAAGCCACCCTGAGTCTTCGGAGATGGGCGGCATATAAATATAATTAAAAATAAATAAATTAATTAATTAATTAAAAATTAAATTAATATACAAGGATATGTAAAACATACTGTTTTCTGAGAACCATAGTTTTTTTTTCTTGACTTGTGCTTCTAATTCTTGAAGAATTTCTTCTTAAAAACTGCTGAAACACCCCCCACTCCACAAAAGGATCCATTGATATGAGGGGGAGGGGATCTTTTGTTTGTTTTTGGAAGCTTATGAAAGAGAGATTCAACCTAGAATTAAAAAGAAATTTCATACCAGCAAGAACAACTAACGATTGATCAGTGGAACTGCCTCCGATAGTTGTGGGTGTTCCATCACGGGTTTTTTAAGAAAAGACTGAACAGCCATTTCTCCAGAATAATACAGGGGTTGGACTAGACCATTGGGGGGGGGGGGAGGTGGGTTGGACTTTGGCCTGCGGGGTGCTTAGATCTGGCCAGCCTGGAAGCAGCAGAAGGACCGGCCCACGGTGCCTATGCCAGGGAAAACTGAGCATGCACAGCCCCCACCCAAGCTCCATTTTCTCTGGCAGAGGGCTATCGAAGCAAACTAAAAACAAAACAAAAGGAGAAATGTTTCCCCTTTTGCATTTGAGCATGCAAGAAGGGACAGGAAAGGAGAAAGGGAAAGAGGAAAGATAAAGAAAAAGAAGGCAAGATGGGAAGAGAGCAGGGAAGGAAAAAGAAGGAAAGAGGCGAAGGAAGAGGAAAGGAGAATGAAGAGGGAAGGAAAAGGAAGGAAGGAAGGAAGGAGAGAAGGAGATTACAATAAGAGTGAGGGAAGGTCCCAGGGAAGTCCTGCCTTAGCATTTGGCCACCACAGGTGACCCCAACATGAGTCCTGTGTCATGGCCACCCCGGCTACTCCCTCACCCCCAGCCCTCCGAGGTCAAACACAATCATGATGTGGCCCTCAATGAAATCAAGTTTGACACCCCTGAGTCACTAGAAGATCTCCTTCCGACTCTGTCATTCTATTCTGTTCTGTCGTTGAAATAATCAATTTTACACATCTGTATAAATTTATAATACTCCCGTGTATTCCAGAAATAGTCAAAAGAAATTGTTACTGAACCATAACAATATTTTAAGCCTTATTGCAGTTACGTAAAGTACGCACTTGATCCGTAACCCATTTTTCTTACAAACTAATATCACTCCAATTATTGAAAAGAAGGTGATTTATAACGGGAAGGCTGCAGACGGTGACATTATCCCCCCCTCCCCTCAAATCTGGGACTGGATCCAGGTTTAGTCATGCCTAAAGCATCCATGAGCCAGTCATCAGTCTGGAAGCAGCTGAGAGGAAGAAGAGGAGGATAAATTATGGACAAACATGGGGAGAAAAGGCAGGCGGGTGAGAGATCGGTTTGGAATTGTGATCCATGCAGAGGAGCTAAGGGTACTATAATGCAATTCTTGCAGCAGTTTTGAAGGGTTGATAGGGAAAAAAAGCCATATGAGCTGAGATTGTGCCCCTGTAGTCAAGGAAGTACTGAAGCTACAACTCATGTCCTGCTATAGTGAATCTTCTATAACAGGGGTATCAAATTCAATTTCATTGCGGGCTGCATCAGGGCTGAGGTTGACCTCAGGGCGGTGGGCGTGGCCGAGTGGGTGGGTGTGGCCAGCTTGACATCACTTTCCAAACTGTTGGCATGTTTCCTCTTTGCATTGGTTAGACTGGGCCGAAGCCACGCTGGCCTGATGTTTCCTCTTTGCATTGGTTAGACTGGGCCGAAGCCACGCTGGCCTGATGTTTCCTCTTTGCATTGGGTAGACCAGGCCAAAGCCCCGCGGCCAGCCCCGCTGGCCAGATCTGACCACATTGTAGGCTGGAACCAGCCAGCAGGCCTTGTGTTTGACATGCCTGCTCTATAAGGACTCACACACCCACTTTGTAACACCTCACCTGATAAAATACCTAGGAAAAAATTGAATCTCTTCTCTGTACAGTTCTGTAATCAGGTCAGTCCGATGTAGTTTCTCTGAATATACCCAAATTGTTACACTGTATGCAAAATTAGGCTGACTGCCCATTGATAACCACTAATCATATTATTTGTCTGTTTTTATTTTTTATTTATTTTTATCATTATTTTAAATACTTTTATTTGTAATGCTGGTCTGTGACTGTAATAAAAATCATTTATCTACTTCAAGAACCCCTCCAACATGACAGTTCAACGGCTGGTTTTCCCTGATGATGAAGATCAGACTGGTGCTGGCAAAGCTCTCTTGCGACTCCAAGATACATATAAATTGGATACTGACACGATCTCAAGGGGAAATCTTCCAGGTATGTAAGACACCAGCATTTTAGGGAAGCAAAATGTTTCCCTAATGTTTTGTTTCAGAGGGACAGGGCGCATTCATATGTTATTTCTAGCTGTAGGGAAGATCAAAACAGCCTCATAGTTTATTCTCCTTCTCTTCTTTTAAGAAGCTCTGATTTTAAACACACTTTTCTCTCTATGTGTGCGTTTCAAATTTTTCACTGCAGAATAAGTAGAAAGAGGTAGAGAAGAAAGGAATAATAGTAAAAAAGAAAATATATAATTATGCTTCCTGCATTAAAACAGTTTTACTTGGAAATAATAATTACAGGTAACATACAGGCAGTTTTTATGTATGGGACCAAATGATCTCCTGTGTGAATTTATTTTATAACTAAGTAAACTCTGGGCATCATAATGTGTAAAAACTAAAATACATTCGGGTTATTATCATAGGTATCGATTTTTTTAGTATTAGTTATTTCTGGTTCTGCCTCTTGTGATACAGAAGTTTTGTTCTGTGCATTTTTGTTTTTGTTTTACCTTACTCTTGCTGATATCAATAACTAAAGCTAGGAATTGCACTGTATATTAGTCTTTTTTTAGAACAGTGTATAGTGCAATATATCTCTGTATATTTGTCATTTAAGAGATTGAATCTCTTAAAGATTTTTTTCAAGATTTCATTTCTTAGCATATCATTTTTGGAAAAGGTTAAAGATCATTGTATTGGGGGAGGTAGCTGAAAACAACAGAGGAAAACACCCACATTGAGTTGTGTTGGTCTCAGGATTATTCTACCACTAGATCCATGATATTCTACCACTAGATCCATGATGCAAATGGTGGTTCTCCTGTGATTTGAAACTTGTGATTTTTTTTCTCCCATATTTGCTTTAACAGGATTTGCTTTCCTTTGATCTGTTTTGTTTTTCAGTTGCTCTTGCAAGACAAAAGGCAGATCTAGCCTGTGAATTAAAAATTCAGCATGAGAGGTCTCCCCCTCTCTTTCTCAAAAAATTAAGTGACTCTGTCACTATTTTATTGGTACTGCTAGAACTTAGGAAATTAAAAAAAAAACACCATAGAACACTGTAAAGAAGTCTTCCAATCATCTAAAAACTTAACAAATTAAACATTCAGCCATAGACGTATCTCTGAATTATATTTAGGAATATCATACTAGAAAAATACAATATTAACATAAATGTAAAATTGTATGTAATATAATATCTGAAGATTTAGGTAGTCCTTGAATTACAACAGTTCACCTAGAGCACTATTGTCAAACCCGCAGCATCACGTTGCCATCACGTGACGTTTTCCCCTTTGCGCAGCTGGGATGGGTGTGGCCTGCACTTGACGCTTCCACTCGCGGGCCGCCACTTTGACATGCCTGACCTACAGACTGTTCAAAGTTACAACGACCTTGAAAAAGTGACTGATGACCATTTTTCACACTTACACCATCTTACACCATCCATGTAGTCACATGATCAAAAATTGGATGCTTAGCAACCGACTTGTATTTATGACAGTTGCAACGTCCCAGGGTCATGTGATCATTTTTTGTGAGCTTCTGACAAGCAGAGTCAATGGGGAATCCAGATTCACTGAACAACCATGTTACTAACTTTAACAATGGCAGCGATTCATTTAACAGCTGTGGCAGAAAACCTCGTAAAAAGGGGCAAAATTCACTTAACAAATGTTTCACTTCCCAACCAAAACTTTGGGCTCAATTGTGGTTGTAAGTCAAGAACTATGTGTACTATATGACAGGGGCCTCCAACCTTGGCAACTTTAAGCCTGGCGGACTTCAACTCCCAGAATTCCCCAGCCAGCAAAGCAAAGCTGGCTGGGGAATTCTGGGAGTTGAAGTCCGCCAGGCTTAAAGTTGCCAAGGTTGGAGACCCCTGCTATATGATGAAGTGATGAGACCACTGCTATATGATGAAGTGAAGAGAAGGACCAGAGGAGACATGATAGCAGTCTTCCAATATTTGAGGGGCTGCCACAGAGGAAGGGATCAAGCTATTCTCCAAGGCACCTGTAGGCCAGATAAGGAATAATGGATGGAAACTGAACAAGGAGAGATTTAATCTGGAAATAAGGAAAAACTTTCTGACTGTGAGAACAATCAATCAGTGGAACAGCTTGCCCTCGGAAGTTGTGGGAGCGCCATCACTTGAGACCTTCAAGAAGAGATTGGACTGCCATTTGTTAGAAATGGAGTAGGGTCTCCCGCTTGGGCGCGGGGTTGGACTAGATGACCTATAAGGTCCCTTCCAACTCTGATTATCTGTTATCTGATATCCAGTTTAGTGCAATCATTTCAAAACGAGAAAAAAAATTAATCGAGAAATGGCGTGTCAATTTTTACAGCTTTCAATTTCCAAACGTTAAGGGTGCTCAAAAGTTGTGACATGCCTTGGGGATTGTAAAGATATTTCAGTTACTTTAATATAATTTAGATGTGCTTCATAAGTAACTATATATTGTAAATGTCAACTTGGCTGTTTGAGCAGGCTGGGCTGGACTGACTTCTGGTGGGGTGTTTTAAATTGGGTTTTAACTGGGTTTTAGTCGGTTTGGGCTTGTTCGTGGTTTAATGGTTTTTTAAATTATTTATTGTTGTATTTTAGTTGTGAGCCGCCCCGAGTCCTTCAGGAGAGGGCGGCATACAAGTCCAAATAAAATAAAAATAAATAAAAAAATAAATATCATATTTTTTTTACTTTTTGTTGGTTTCATTTGAGATCACAGTTAAATAACTCTAGTGGTCTATCTAGTTTTATCAATGAGGGCATAAGAATTAAACAGTGTTGCTGCAGGGGGAAAAACATAAATGCAAAATCACATGATTTCAAAGGGTTTTTAACAGCTTTTGCTGGTTCTTATTCCCATAGGAGTGAAACATAAGGTATTTCTAACTGCCGAAGATTGCTTTGAATTAGGAAAGATTGCCTATACTGAAGCAGACTACTATCATACTGAATTGTGGATGGAGCAAGCTCTGAAACAGTTGGATGAGGGAGAAGTTTCTTCTTCGATCAACAAAGTTTCTGTTCTAGATTACTTGAGTTATGCTATATATCAGCAGGGGGACTTGGACAAAGCCATGATGCTCACCAAACGGTTACTTGAATTGGGTAGGTTAATATTTCTTGTATTCAGCATGTTTGCACAGCTTTAATTCCCCCCCCCCAAAGACATTTTCCACTTGGATGTACAAGCTTTTCAAACTAATTAATGCAGTGGAGTGAAGGACACAAGGTTGCTGGGAATCCCTGTAACTACAAATGTGTTTAGGAAGCATTAATTTTCCCCCCATTGCTTTACGTACCATTTGCTTCTGTGACTTGGGTATTTATATATGAAGATAGAGATACATTCCAGCTGACATAAGTGGGTTAGATGCTGACATATACAGATTTCATCAGATCTTCACGACAACTGAACTCAAACTACTACTACTAATAATAATAATTTATTAGACTTGTATGCCGCCCTCTCTCCCCAAGGACTCAGGGCGGCTAACAATAAAAACACAGTACAAAAATTTACATTAAAAAACAATTAAACAATTACAAGCCTAATAGTAATAAAATAATAAAATTAAAATTAATTAAAATAAGTCTAAAACAAACCCTCCCCCCCTCTTGGTCAGTCCAGACTGGCCTGTTGAAAGAGCCAGGTCTTCAGGTCACAGCAGAAGGAGCGGAGATCAGGGACCAAAGGCCCAAGGGGAGCTGGTTCCACAGAGTGGGTGCTCCCACAGAGACAAAATAACTTAAAATAACTTAAAAATAACTTAAATAACTTAAAATAACTTAAGTAACTTAAAATAACTTAAAATAAAATAAATATAAAATAACTTAAAAATTAGCTTTCTTCCATGGAGTTAACCAGTCCTCTACTTGCTTTTCCAACAGATCCCGAGCATCAGAGAGCAAATGGAAATTTGAAATACTTTGAATACATCATGATTAAAGAAAAAGAAAAAGAAGCCAATGAGTCTGTGGCCAGCACAGATGAGCAGACTGGAAAAAAAGTGAAGACTCAGAAAAGAGGGCCTCCCAAAGATTATCTGCCCGAGAGACAGAAGTATGAAAAACTATGCCGTGGTGAAGGTCTTAAAATGGTACGTTCTCCCTTGTACTGTGTTTCCCCCAAAATAAGACCTACCCCGAAAGTAAGACCTACCCTGATTTTTATTGTGCTCCTAATATAAGCCCACCCCCCCAAATAAGCCCTAGTTAAGATCATCATAGGTGGGGGGTGGCGTGGCCAGCACCAGAGGCAGCGAAGATGTGGGGGGCCGATGGTGTCTGGCAGCAGCCATAGCCTGCATAGCGCAGGTGAGTTTATTATCTGTCCAAGCAGCAGGCAGAGGCGGGGAGAAGGCACGTGATCCGGACATGTGTTGCACAGGCTGCAAGCAAGCCAAGAGACACAAAGACAAGCCTCCCATGGCTGCCCGCTCACCCCATCCCACCATTTTCTGAGTTGATCACCCTGGTTTTGTTTCCCCAAAAGTAAGCCCTAATGCTTATTTTGAAAAAAAAAAAACCAAATAAGACTGGGTCTTATTTTCAGGGAAACATGGGGATGTCTATGGAAGTTCACAATCATACAAGTCATGGTTTTCCCAAAGGTGCTTTTTCAAAAGGATCTTTCAGCAGTTCCAAGAAGGTTCCATATCCATTTGCACTATTTGGGTGACCCTAAGGGCAGAGATAGGCCTCCACGTGGCCTCAACGACTCTCAGAAAGAGTACTAATGGCCAGATGACTGCAAGGAATATAAACCCTTCCATTCTCTACCATTCATCAAAAATGAAGAAGCTTCTGGGATGAGAAGCCAAACGTCTTTAAGGATAAAGCAAAAAAAGTCCAGTCACCTTTTGAAAAAGCACCTTTGGGTTCTCCCTTGTGTGCAATACCAACATAACAGAATTATTTGTGGATGATGAAAAAGGATGCATTGTGTTACTAATGCTTGCCCTGTATTTCAAACTTTTAGACTCCTAGAAGAGAAAAGAAGCTGTTTTGCCGTTATTCCGATGGGAACAGGAACCCGTATTACATCCTGGGACCTGTCCAACAAGAAGATGAGTGGGATCGCCCTCGGATTGTTCGCTTTCTTAACATTATCTCTGACGAAGAAATAGCAAAAGTCAAAGAGCTTTCAAAACCAAGGGTAAAGAATCTAAATTGTCTGCAGTCTTTGAACAAGGCCACCAATGAATAACTTCCTCACGCTGACGCTTGCTTCCTGATTGCACCTTGCTTGAGCCTTGCTAAATATCCTCTTGCAGTCCTTTACCTTAATGGCATCTTCATTTTATTTCTGAAGTAGCAAACTAGCTTTTGCTTATCTGGTTGGGCCCAAGCAGAATAGATTGACAGATAGTTCCCATCTTTGAACCATTGTTGCTTACCCAACGATTATGTCGAATAAAATGTAGGCATGCTCTGTTTTGGGAGCTTGTTGTGAAAAACAGTAATGAAAAACTTAACAATTCTTTACTGCAGGCGAACTGACAAATATTAGTACCAGTGTTACACTTTGTCAGGACAAATTCTAATAGTAGATTCAACTATAATTCTAACGACGGATAATTATGTGCTTGATTCTTTCTGCACAGTACAGTGGTGTATATATTGTGTATAGTCTTATTTCTGTAGGATTAAATCATCATGCAGCAAGTTACTAGAATGTTATGTCTGATTGGTCCATTCTGTATCAAGGCATTTTTTTAAAAAAGAGATTCCGATTTAGTAAAAGTTTAAGGAAGCTTAGTTCTTAATTGAGAAGTTGAGATTAAAGTTTTTCTGCTTATCACCTTTATTAAATAGGAATTCTTTTATAAGTAAATCCAAAGATTGCCTTTCTTCAGCAATCAGCTTCTGATGTTTCTCTTTTTTGTTCATGCTACTGCAGGTAGTCCTCAACTTACAGCCATTTGTTCAGTGGTTGTTCAAAATTAAGGTTGTCTTTCACACTTAAGACTTGCAGCATCCCCATGGTCGTACAATCAAAATTTGGACACTTGGCAACTGGCTCATATTTATGACAATTGCAGTGTCCTGAGGTCATGTGATCACTTTTTGTGACCTTCTGACAAGCAAAGTCAATGGGGAAGCCAGATTCACATTAACAACGCTATTGCTTAACAACTGTGGTAAGAAAGGTTGTAAAATGGGACAAAATTCACTTAACAAATACCTTGCTAAGCAACAGAAATTTTTGGCTCAATTGTGGTTGTAAGCCAAGGACTACTGTAAATAGTTTTGTGCCTGAGCTGGCTTGGGCAATGCCACTCTGAGGGTTCAAAGTGTTTTAATCTAGTGAACTTTTCCCAATAATCCCTCCTTTTATTTTAGGAGCATCAGGAAGGTAAGTAATGCGTAGGGTGCTCACATGCACTCTTAACACTTTCCCAGTTTAGAATGATAATGTAATGCTTGTGGCTTCAAAAGAAACCTAGATTGTTTTCTTCTAGTACGCTACAAAAATATAGCAGTGGTACAGGGGTGCGATTCAACTGGTGTAACAACCGGTTTGGTGAGCGCATGCTTTGTGCATGCGCAGAGCGTTTGCTACTGACCTTCTCCAGCAATTCCTGTGTGTTAAACAGCTGACACACGGCAATTCGCTGTGCCGCAGGAATCAGTTGAGCTTGAAAAATAGGATATAAATCACAGACTAGAGCCCAGGCAGGCAGGTGGACCCAACAGCTGATCATCGGAGCAAACCAAACTGTTTACTCCCAGCTGATCCTCGGAGCTACCAGTTCACTTGAACCGAGCCGAACCAGTAGAATCCCACCCTGCATTAGTATGGCAAAAAAATTCAGTATTGCGCTTATTATTATTATTTTTGACATTCTTAACTTGTTTCGTGTTCCACGTTTCTTGTTCATGGGTGATGGTTTTTGTTCCTTAATGGAAAAGAACCCTACTGAAATTGGGGTTCCGTCCCCGGATTCTGAATGGTCAGATAAATGTGATGCAAATATGTACATTGTAATGTGACTGTTCTGATTGGTTCGCTTCACAGCTGAGGCGAGCCACCATTTCAAACCCCGTAACGGGAGTCTTGGAGACTGCACATTACAGAATTAGCAAAAGGTAAGACTTTACTTGCCATACTTTCGGTCCTTGTGACGAGACCTTCTGTGGTACTCATTTGTGTAGAAGAGTGACCAGAAGAGGAAAAAAAGTTGGTTTAAAACTTTTCTGGTCATTTGTGCTGTTCACAGAGACTTTTAACACTTCGTTACTGCTGAGTTTCTCAGATGCTTCTTGTAGCCAGAAGTTTTGTCCTTATTGGCTTACTTAGAGTATATTTTGAATATTTTGAATATTTGATGCTTGGTGTAACTGACAAAGAGATCTCATGTTGCTTTCTGCCTTGTGGTTTGAAAGTTTCCTCCAGAAAGTCTAGCTTCTTTTTATTTTGGAATTAGGTTTTTCATGATGGTGTGAGCATGCACAATTATTTATTTAGCAATATGCATAGTTTTTTGCTTCCTATATACAAAATCAAGCTTATCTTGACAAGGCTACAAATTGATTCTTTATACTGAAATATGCACTGTTTCCATATGTGTCTATTGTAACACTAATATGCCCTATGATTAATTTCCACTTGGCTTTATTGGAGCCACATATGCTGTTAAGTGGAGTTTAGAGTAGTATTAGGTATGTTTGAGTCTCAAAATACCCTACTTGCTTTCACGAGTTCCTCTTAAATCACTGCTATTTATTAATTGTTCCACATATGACTGCTGAAAATGAGGAGTCCCCACTTGTTTATACACAATTTGAATAATTTTAAAATTTTAAAATAATTGGATCTCACTCCTGTGTGGAATTCCAACATGTCTCTTATAACTGGGAATTTCCAATTTCTGTGGCTAAAATCCAGCTCTTAAAAATGATTCCTACCAGACGTTGTTGTAGAGGCGAAATGAAGTGTTGTGTTTTGTTCAGAAACTTTTTTGATTTTGTTGATTTATTCCATTTATTTATTTCACTTTAATGCATACCCCGCTTTTTTTAATCCCGCTTTTTTTCTTCGTGATGATAGAGCATTTCCGAATACTTACAGTGTGTCCTATAAATACAGCAGTCAGTTGTTGGAACACCCTAACTTTGATAAAGTTTAAGCATGTAACCTATTAATACGTATTTTTTCAAAGAAAGAGTAACTGGAAGCAGTAGAAAGGATGAAGAGCCTTTAACTTCTGGGTTCCTGAGAAGTTCTCTGTGAAACTTGGCAGATACAAGTGGCTTGCATAAGCTTTCCATTTGGGGAAGAAAAAGTGAAAGGACAACATAACCAAATTTGATTAAACCAATTGAATTAAATTGGGACAGAGTAATACAGCAGATACTGCAAACTTTTAAGCGTTCCTGCTGATCTGAGCATTACATTCTATCTTGACCAATCGGAACCCTCCCAATTGCCTGTGGCTGGCCCAGATGCTTGCTTCTAGAGTAAGCCCTTGTCCTTTCTCTTTTTTTTTTTTGTAGCTGAGCCGAGCTACTGTGCATGACCCTCAGACTGGGAAACTGATTACAGCACATTACAGAGTCTCTAAGAGGTAAGAGGAGACGGGTACGTCTGAACTACTACGGGATTTTTCGATCGGGGGTTGGTGTCAAAGGTTGGGACTGGGGTTTTCCTGATCAGTAGACACAGCCTTAAAACAGATTGCTAACACTTATGGCATTGAAAGTTTGGAATGTTTTTTTTTTAAAAAAGGACACTTGAGATGTATGTGCTAACCCAAATTAAGTTGTCGAAGCATGTCCTTCACTCATTGAAATCAGTGAGGCTTTGGTGCTTTTTAAGCCAGTTGCTGCATTCTGTGTACTACTTCTCTGCATGATCCTAATAAAAACTAGCACACTGAATTATTTCATCTTAAACACATTTCATCTTAATCCATGTGAATTTCCTAACCTGGTGCCTGTACTAGAGAGACTACAGTACATTCTACCATCTGTTTGCTTTTTCCCATGGATTTTTCTCAATATCTATCTTAATTGGTGGCTCAGGCTGTTAAATGCCTGCATTTAAGTTCCAGCTGCCTACAATTATTGTAGGCTTGAATCCCACCAGGCTCAAGGTTGACTCAGCCTTCCATCCCCTCGGGGTAGGTAAATTGAGGACCCAAGATTGTTGGGGGCAATAAGCTGACCTTGTAAAAATGCCGCTTAGTAATAAGCAAGCATATACAATGGAGTGAAGGCTATTGCTGAGCACACTGGGTTGTATCCCAAAAAATTGTAAGCCACCCTGAGTCTTCGGAGAAGGGCGGCATATAAATGTAATTAAGAAGAAAGAAGAATTTTAAGGCTTCTTAAGAAGCACATAACAAGCAGGAGGCCTCATGTGGTAATGATAGCTTGAAATTCCTAGTTCACCACCTATTTTTAAATAGAGAATGTACAAAATATACTGTACGTGCTCTTCAGCTGCCTTTTAAAAAAATACAATCGCAGAATATTTGCAAAAAAGTATTTTAATAAGCTGCTGAATATGGAGTGTGATGTTATATATTGCTTCATGGGTATTCTTATTTTTAAGCTTCACTGGGGGTATTTTTGATGTCATTTTGTGAGATACTACATAGATTAAGAAAACTTACACCTATATCACTACGATGTAAAAAAGATGTTGAGACTCTAGAAAGAGTACAGAGAAGAGCAACAAAGATGATTAGGGGACTGGAGGCTAAAACATAAAGAACAGTTGCTGGAATTGGGTGTGTCTAGTCTAATGAAAAGAAGGACTAGGGGTGACATGATAGCAGTGTTCCAATATCTAAGGGGTTGCCTCAGAGAAGAGGGAGTCAAGCTATTCTCCAAAGCACCAGATGGCAGGACAAGAAGCAATGGGTAGAAATCAATCAAGGAGAAAAGCAATCTAGAACTAAGGAAAAATTTCCGACAGTTAGAACAATTAATCAGTGGAACTACTTGCCTCCAGAAGTTGTGGATGCTCCAACACTGGAAGTTTTTAAGTTGAGATTGGATAACCCTTTGTCTGAAATGCTGTATAGCATTTCCTGTCTGAGCAGGGGGTTGGACTAGAAGACCTCCAAGGTCCCTTCCAACTCTGTTTTTCTGTTCTGTTCTATATGTTGAAAGCTAAAATTTTCCGAAGCATAAGCTGCATTGGCAAAACTAGCAATGGATGTCAAAACAATCCCTTGATTTTTTAAAAAGGCCTCCACTAGGACAGTGGTACCCAACCTTTCCAGCTTTGGGGGTGGGGGCGGGGGAAGGGCGTGTGAGTGGCAATGGACCTTCACGTGCCAGCAGAGGGTACTTGAACACAAAGCTCCATTCACGTAAATGGAGCTGTGAGCACAAGCGCCCTCTGATTGCGCAAATGGAGTTTCATGCATGCCCACTTGCCTATCTCTCCCGTGGCCTGGTTTCAAACAAGCCACAGCCTGGTACTAGGAACCAAAATAACTCCTTGTATTTTAAAGAGAAGACCATTTTCTCTGGCCAGGCATTCCAGTAACTTTTTCCTACTTAACACTTTTCATGTTACAGTATACCCTTTTTAATGACAGGACTACTGTTCATTCTGAAGTATGTGGCAGGCAGATAGTATAAACTGGCCCAGGATTTTGTGTCAAGCAAAGTGCTGTACTTAAAATAATTTGGTCAGTTTAGCCCAACCCTCTGCGAAATGCCATTAAGGGTATATACTTCTAAGAAACCCACTTTCTTCTCTGTCGAATTCCTACTTCTGTTTAAGTAAAAACATTTTTTTTCATCACAGGAGAGAATACTCTTTAAATAATACGACTGAAGTATTTTATAAGATACTTTCTTACAACAGGAGATTTAGCAGATTGTCAGTAGAATTGTGGAATCTTGAAAAAAGTAAAAAAAATTAACATTTATATTGCAGTGACAGAAAGGTGTACATATCTGATGAATGTTTGTTCATTTGAAATAGTAATAACTTCGGAAACATGTTTGTTTGTTTATTTATAAAATTATTGGCCACCCATCATACCACAGGGTAATTCTGGGGATCTTACAGTCATAAAAATCTGCCTGTCTGTCTGTTGTCTATCTATCATCCATCTACATTAAAACATAAATAAATCATGAAAATTTAAAATCTAATTACATGGGGGGGCAGAGTGGGGTAAGGTGGGATCTGTTGTTATTCAATGAACCACCTCTACTATGGTAACTATTTACATTGGCCTTTTGTATTAAAAACTTTTCAGATGTAATATTCATATTTGTAACACCACAACAGTATTTAGCTAGCATTACTTTTTGAAGAGTAAATTGAATTGTACAGACAATACAAATAATTTTACCTTGGAATACTTTGAACTAAAATGAAATGTGTTGAGATTTCAAGTTCCCTGAAAAGAAATGGATATAAAATTGATGAATTAAAGTCAAAATAAGAGAGCCATTGAAGACTAAACTGTAAGGTTCAGTACTGTAAAATAAAGAGTACATTTTACAATAACAGTAAGATGGGAAGGAAGGTGACATATACTACTACAGAGAAGCAATGCAATAAATTTAAGTATTAACTAATTCTTTGCTTTCTGTTTAGCCAAAAGGATATTTAAGTTGGCCTGCAAGAGAACTTCATAATTTCTGGGATAATGTAGGTCAAAGCAGTATTGAGTAATTGGAGCCAACAATCTAGTAAGAGGCAGGCTTCCTTTTTAACAAACTTAATCAAGAATGTGTTGAAAGCACATCCAGATATTCACTGATGGAAACAGGATTGAAATCAGAACTGCTTCCAAATGCATATAGGAAGCATGTAAAGGTTTATATGGGATAAATAATCTCTTGGTGAGTTGGGTGGCAAACAAAATAAATAAACAAACAAAAAACACAGGGGTGTCAAACTTGCAGCAGCATCTTGTCACATGACATATATGACTTTTTCCCCCTTCACTAAACCAGGGGTAAGCATGGCCAGCATGTGAGGCATCCAGCCCTCAGGCCACGAGTTTGACACCCCTGCTTTAAGATATGATCCAGTATTTTAGCAGTTTCTGAATTTAATAGCCGACACTTTAAAGTGAGTCTTTAAATGAAATTTATCAATCTTGACAGCTTTAAGATGGGTGGATTTCAACTCTAGAATTCTCCAGCCACTAAGGCTCACTGAGGAATTCTGAGAATTGAAGTCCACCCATCTTAAAACTGCCAAGAATGAGGAATACAGATCTAAAAGCTAGTTAGTAGACAAAGCAATCCTAGAGTGATTTAGAAAGCTTTGACTTACTTGACTCTGCTTGACTTATTGCTGCATTCCGTTGTGTCAGGGCCACACATTGAAATTACACTTTTGTACAAATGTACTGAGAGCAAATCCTATCTAAATCAATCAGATTCACTTCTGAGGATACATTGCGGATAGACAAATTGTAGGTTGCTGAAGCCCAGCAGTATAGAATTACTCTTTTGATGGAACTATCTTTATTTTGTTATCTGTAAGAAGTGTGATAAAACATTATTATTTTAGTTTAGTTGCTAGGAGGTATTGAACTGCCAGCATGAAATGTCAACCAGGAGTCCCAGCTACATGTAGTTGTTCATTAGTTAAATATGAAATGTACTATATATTCATTACTTTTAAAACCTTCGTTGCTGTAAACTTAATTTCCCTCTTTCCGAGATAACTCTTCCTGATAACGCTTGATGTAATTTCATCTTGTTTTGAGGCAGGAAATTCTTTTTTTTCTTTTTTCTTTTGGTCTGCTTTGTTTCATATACTAATGATACGCAACACTAACAGTATGCCAGCAATATACTAACAAGTGCATTAAGCAAGCATTTTTTTTAAAAAAATCATTCTATATCTGGCAAATGTTCAGCTGTATTTCCTCCACGCTCTTGAAGATTCTGTAATCTCTGTTGGTTCACGATCTGCTGCTCTTTGTTAGGGATTGTGTTCCTGTAGAAAGGAAGAGAGCAAATCTGCTGGAGTAAATGCATAATTTCATCCTTCCAATCCAGCAGAATGTGTAGGATTTCTCGAATCCTTCAGTGGTCATTGATGATTTTTAAAAGTAACCCTGGGTTCTCTTGCAGCTTTGTGTCATTCAGTCTCTTTTGAAATGAGCACCCCAGAATATAGGTAGTCCCCGACTTACAACAGTTCATTTAGTGATGATCATTTGAAGTTACAATGGCACCGAAAAATGTGACTTACACTTATGACCGTTGCAACATCTTCATAGTCACGTGATTAGCATTCGGCTTCTTGACAGCTGACTCGCATTTATGATGCTTGCAATGTCCTGGAGTCCTGTGATCCCCTTTTAACGATATTCTGACCAGCAAAGTCAATGGGGAAGCCAGATTCACTGAACAACCGTGTGACTAATTTAACAATTGCAATGATTCACTTAAAGAAATGCAGCAAGAAAAGCCATAGAATGGGACAAAAATCACTTAACAAATTTCTCACTTAGCAACATAAGTTTTGGGCTCAATTGTGGTCGTAAATTGAGGAGTTCCTGTACACTGATCATTGGTGGTATTAAATTACCAACTATAAGACAACAAGCATCGCCATCACATTTACTGCTTTTAATAGTGATGGGCAAGCACACATTTAGCCAGGATGCTTCACATCTTGAAAGAATTTTTTTTGTCAGTTCCTAGTTGCTGGAGAAGTGCTATCAGTGGAATAATAATAAATAAAAAACATAATCTGAAAGAACTACAATCTAGCATGGAAAAAAGTGGCCACAAACCAAACATTTCAAACTAAAACACTTTCTTTGGAGGAAAAAAAAACCCACTTTCATCAGAAAAGTTAGCAGTTCGTCAGGAAGAAAAGCAGACTTTTCACTGATTTTTCCAGTTTGAAGTATATATAGATGTCATTTTTTCCATTTAAATTAATACTTCTTGTATTAAAGTTTGCTTCATAGCATTCTGACAACTGCGAGAATTGGATAAATGCATATTTAAGTAATATTTCCCTTTTCCATTATAGTTAACAATGAAGAAATTACATGGGTCTAAAGCAGTGATCCAGTATTTTTTCTGACACACACAACATAAGAGATCCTGCGTTTACTTATTTACTTCACTTATATTACCCCAAAAATCCTATGCAGAAAGTAATACATTCCTCACAGAATATACTTTCCCTAAAGGACTATAAAATCCTGTTGCAATGTCGTAGACATTATACTATCTGAAGTTTGACTCAGCAGATTTTTTTAAAAAATCATGGATGGTGCTCTAGCTAAACAAGTCTGAATTAAATGTGGAAATAATGTGTGGACTTAAAAATATTTCTTGTAAATTACTTTTAGGTTAAGTTTTATAGACTGCACAATTAAAATTAGTTTGTGATTGGTCATGAAAATTAATGCTCAAATTTGATTGTTCATGAATAATACTATAATTCCATTTTTAGTGCCTGGCTATCTGGATATGAAAACCCTGTAGTGGCACGTATAAATAAAAGGATACAGGATCTAACAGGGTTGGATGTTTCCACAGCTGAGGAGCTCCAGGTGAGTTTGTAAAATAAAAAGTATGTGACTGACCAGGTTAGCATGGCCGAAGAAGGATTGAAAAACAAAGAGGTATATGCCAAATCTCCACATTTTTGTAAGTTGAGGATCTTGTCTTCATCGTGATGCAACTCCAGTCTTGTATTTTATTGGCGTTGTCTAAATATATGATATTCATCACAGTTAAACTGCTAGAACCTATGGTTACTCATCAATTTAGTTTAGTTTAGTTTAGTTTTTTCTTAGAGGAAAAAGAAAGCAAAGTAACCCAAGTTCATTATATTCAGTTCCCAAACTTTCCTTCTGATTTTTTTTTTCATTTTTTAAAATAGAGAATGTAGTTGATGCCCAACTCTTAAATATATAACAAACTCAGTTCAGAATCTATCTATCTATCTACCTACCTACCTACCTTATCTATCCATCTATCACTCATGTTGCATCAAATGATTCTGGGTGGCTTACAGCATAAAAATGTGAAAACATTGAAATTATCAGATATCAAATTATCGTATATAAAATGAACAAAATAGATAAACTTTCACTTTATGTTGAATGAAATTGAAAGCATAAAAAACAAATATTAAGCATTCCAATACTTTAACTTTGCATCTGGGAGGGCCACTGAAATAATATGAACAGATATGTTCAATAACACTTCATGCATTAAGTGTTATTTGCAAGTCTGCAATAGTTCCTGCTTTGGTTTGCAATTGCCTACACAAGTAGTCCTTGACTTATTCGTGTAAGTGATCATTCAAAGTTGCAACAGCACTGAAAAAAGTGACCTATGTCCCTTTGTCATACTTACAACCATTGCACCATCCTCATGGTCACATATGCTTGGCAACTGGCCTGTATTTATGACTGTTACAGTGTCCCAGGGTCATTGATCCCCTTTTGTGACCTTCTGACAAGCAAAGTCAATGGGGAAGTCAGATTCATTGAACAATCACTTTACTAACTTAAGTGCAGTGATTCATTTAACAACTAAGGCAAGAAAGGTTGCAAAATGAGGCAAAACTCACTTAACAGCAGTCTGGGGTCAATTGTGGTAATAAGTCGAGGACTACCTGTATATCCCTTTAGGACAGGGGTGTCAAATTCAATTTCATTGAGGGCCACATCAGGGCTGTGGTTGACCTCGGGGGCCGGGCAGGCGTGGCCGACTAGGTGGATGTGGCCAACTGGGTTAGTAGGGCCAGCTTGATGCCATTTCCCAAATTGCTGCCCTGTTTCCTTTTCGCATTGGATAGACTAGGCCAAAGCCATGTGGGCCAGAAACATTTTCCAGGACAGCCCCCAGTCCGACCACATCGCAGCCCGGATGTGGCCTGCGGGCCTTGAGTTTGACAGCCCTGCTGTAGGGAGACAGGCTGACTCTGAAGACTTAAATTGTTCTACTGTCTTTTAGCCAGATTTCACCTTAGAAATGAAGCAAACGTATGAGATCCCATCTTAGATCTTTCACAGGGTGTTTGTGCTTCTTCTACTGTAGGTAGCCAATTACGGAGTAGGAGGCCAGTATGAGCCTCATTTTGATTTCGGAAGGGTAAGTCTTTCTTCGCCTTTGGGCTTCTTCATATGTCCTGTGTTTCTTTTTTTTCCAGGTAGCAAATTATGGAGTGGGAGGACAATATGAGCCTCACTATGACTTTGCTCGGGCAAGTAAAATGATGGGTGAAGGAAAAGTTTGCGGATTTTAGGCTTTTGGGACCCTATCCAAAGTGTCTTATATCTGTATTAAATTTGGGTTTTGAGTGGTCTAATCCATCCGAATGGATAAAGCTTCTTAAATCACCATTTGAAAGATAAAAAGATAGTTGCAGTGAACTCTTAAGGAAAGCATTAAAAGTGTCACTTCATAGAAAGTGCTTTATAGAGAAAGTTGCTGACTCATTGGGAATAAAGCAACTTTATATAGACAAAGCAATAGTCAGCTTCTGTTTTTAACTATATTCATTTCTCAAATTTAGCTCATTAAAATAATGACAGTTTGTATCCCTGGTTTAAGTGTTGCGCTGATCAAAAAAATAATAATAAAATGATTTTGAAATTGAGTATATCTGCATTTCAATGCCTGTTTATCTTTTTTTTCTTAATGAACTATCTTTTAATCAAAGATGTGGATAAATTCAAGTGGTGATGTACGGAGCATTGGTGTAAAGTAACATTTTCAATTAACATTTTTTCTCCTGTCCAACAGTAATTTAAAAATTCTTGCTTTAACACAAGATCAAACTTTGATTCACCCTATTGCTTAAAATCCTCTGATGTGTTTCTCAGAATCAACAATGTATTAACCTGTGTTCATGCATAACTTTAATTTCTGCCCTAATATTTTTGCAGTGTACCTGTGAACTTCTATAGTGTTGTGTTATAAATTCTACTATGCTACATAATGGCGAATGTATTTTAGTTTAATATTTTATTTATTTAATGACATTTTTATTCCAGCCACTAATGGGCCTTGTCAGGGCTACTTACAATAAAATAATGATTTATAAGAAAGAAGACCATGTAAAATCAGTGCTAAATAATTAGAAGATAAATGCAATATAGCAGCAGCAGAAACATCATGAATCAAGTGATATCCCAGCTTCTATAACTTCTGAAACAATTAAGATTTTTTAAAAATAGCTAATATATACTGTACATATGTGGTTTAAAAAGTATTAGAGCGCAGGTGTCAAACAAACCTCCCCTGCAATGACTGGAGTCCTTGATTTATGATTATAGTTTGTTCCTAGCCATTTAAAGATAAAATCTCCCATTTAAATTGAGCATAGAGAAGAAACTATTGCAGTACTTAATAGTATGGAAGAAGCACTGCAATTTTAAAAACTATTTTAAACATCTGCATATGAAAGTAATTAAGTTTACCAGCACAAAAAGGTTTATCTTGTAATTCTAGGATGAAAGACATTCTGTTTGCATTGGCAGAACATGGTTAAGCTGTCAAGTATAATTTAGCTGTTTGGTTGACTTGAATTGCAGCTAGTGGACAGCATACAATCCGTTCTTGTCTGGACTTTTAAAAATTATTTTTAGATGTAGGAGAGTTTGTTTTGTAGGAACCGTAGCACACTGGAAGCTGGGTATAAAGAGATTTGCATATGTCTACTCTGTTTAACTGATGATTGTTTCTTTGTGGGCTATTTGGAAAACCCATGTGCTTTAAAGACGACTCTGTTTAGTAATGCCTGTGGTATTGGAATCGTAGTACCTTAAGTAGACTTTATATCACCAGTAATCTTTCAAGTGCAACTGTACATCCAGTCAAATTTGGCAAATGGCAAAAGCAATAGAACTGGCTTTAAAAATGTCAACAGAAGATTAAAGGCAATTGCATAATGTATTCTCCAAAACACATAGGATCTTGTAAAATAGGAAAAATAGGATATAACATCTGTGTTCCAGGCATTCATAAAGCGTTGGCTCAAAATGGCTGGAATTTTAGATTGCGAAAATTGAACCATTGCATTGCAATGTCCTGTTTGTTACAAAGACAACATAAATGCATGGGATATTATTACATATCTGGGCATTGTTGGAGTGGGTTTCCAAAAAGTTGCTGATTAATTTCATGAACATAGGCTCTCTTTATCTATTCCCAAAAGAAGAGAGTTTTCAACAAGTTAAGTGTTGCAGATTTGCCCTTGTATATAAAGTAGTGGAATAACAAAACCATGCTTTGTGTCTTAAGAATTTTGTGGGCTAACTATGTAACCCAGATATTCAAAAGAGTTATTACCTGAATAAAACAGTTTTAACTTCAAGGAGAAAACCCTGCCACAGTTTTCCTTGCTTTTCAGACATTCCAAGAAGAATTATATTTAAAAATGTTTCCTCTGTGTGGTATTATTTTTTTACTCCTAATACCATCTATGTCTTTGAACACAGAAAGATGAACCAGATGCCTTTAAAGAACTGGGTACAGGCAATAGAATTGCTACGTGGCTATTCTACGTAAGTAAGACAAGATGTCCGCACTTATAATGCAGTCAAGGAATTTGTCTCAGTGGGAGAGAAAATATCAGTTGCTGAAGAATACAGAGTTTGTGGGGGAGTGTTGTATTGTTCTGATTTATGTTATGGCACCATAGAAGGTCAAGTGTTTTGTATTATACACAGCAGTTTGGGGAAACATTCTGTATTGTACCTCATGAGTTATGTTTTTATAGGTGAATGGAATGAACCAATTTTTCATTGGTATCCTTAGCTAGATATCCCTTATCATAAATATCCAGTAAGAACATAATAGATGTGCTTGATCAAATCAAAGGTTGGCCCATCTATTGCTGTGTGTACCAGACTATGCCGATGGACATATCCTAAGTCAGGGAATTGGCACACTCAATTAAGTTTGTCACCTATAAATAATAGCGCTTCTCTGAAGTCTGTCAAACAGACCAACCAGCTTCCATACTACAGTATTTCAGTTGTGACTTTTAATTGAAGATTTAGAACTTTCTACATGGAAACTTTTACTTTACTGTTGTGCTGCCAATTAAGCCATTATTCTGTTATCATGGTTCCCAGTCAAATGCTTCTGGGAAACCATCAAGGAGCCACAAGCAAAAGATTTCTTCTTCCTCCTTTATTTTTTTCCCTTTAAGTAAATATTGAAAATCATAATATTTGTTTGCCATCCATCTCACTTCGAGCCGACTTACAACAATGAAAGCCAGTGAAACCAAGAAGAACAAATATTTTTCATAACAGTAAAGATTAAATTAAAAAGATGGGAAGGAAGGGAGCAAGATGCATGGGGGGGAGGTAGGAGGTAGGGGGTCTTCTGTGAATCCATCAACCACTTCCAGCACTCCCATTGGGCCCCCAAACCAATTGGCAGAGGCAGGTCTTCAGGTCCTTAGGGAAGGTCAGAAGCATGGGAGCAGATCTTGCCTTGTGGGGGGCAAGATGTTCCAAAGGGCAGGCACTGATATTGGAGGCATTCATAAGAAGGGGGTCATACACATTTCTTTTATCCTGTCCTAAATTTCCCATTGTTTGCCTTCACTGGAAGATCTCAGTTCTAGATATGAGAAAATGGGGGAATATATCTCTCGATTGGCTTTCTTTACCACTGTCATCTCCCTTATGTTCATCTGTGTTCACTTTTTTATTATTTATTAAATTTATTGGCCACCTGTCTTACCCCAGTGTACTCTGGATGGAGTTTTTCCTTGTTATGATGTTGGCCTCAGATGACTTATTATTTTATTATTTTCTGCCCCTTTTTTTAGGGCTACAATATTTTTATGGCAAGCACAAAAAGCACAAAATGTACCAAATCAGGTTAACCTTTATAAAGACATGGTGAGGTTGGAAGCTTTATTTTCTAATTCTTTTCCTCCTGATTTTCCCAATATGGAATTTGTCTTTTTTGAGAGCAAATATCCACAAGGCAAATTTTTTCTTTCAGTTTTCCACCACAATCCCAAAAGCTTTTCCCTTGTCCATAACCTAACAATATAGCTTCATCAGCATTCATATGATCAGCATATATGTAGCTCTGTGTTAACTGAGCTATATTTACTATTTTGCCAAGTAAAGAATTCTTGCAGCCTTTTGCCATCTTTGATTATTGCTTTCTTTCATTTAGCATAAATAATTTTGGTGCCATCAAAATTTTACCTTGTTTTATCAGTTCATTGATGGAATCTGGGGGATTCCTTTTCAGTTATGGTTCAAAGAGAGTTGTGAATGGATAGCCACTTTTTCTCCTTTTCAGATGAGTGATGTGGCAGCAGGAGGAGCAACGGTATTCCCTGAAGTTGGAGCCAGTGTTTGGCCAAAGAAGGTAAGCAGAAGGTGTGCATGTAAATGACCATCTCTGACCATTCTCTCCATGTGCCTCATAAAAGTTCTAGTATCTTTTCATTTTTGCTGGCAGAAAGGTAAGAGTTGGGTTTTGGAAGTAACACTTTTCGAGGAAAGATAGGACAAGTCCAGGCCCTCCCTCCCTGCCTACCTGCCATTTTGTTTTCTTACTATACATTGATTCAAAGAATTCTTTATGTCTTCTGATTCCATCTTAGGCTGTATCAATAGTTTGGGTTGCCAGAATAGGAAGCAGTTGTAACAGCTTCTGATTTCACCTTGGAAGTTGTCAGTCTATAGGACCAGTCATGACCTGTCCATTTGCTTTCTCTTAGTCTGGTGCTTTTGGCGGGGGTCTGTTGTATGGTCACTGAGAGACCAGCTGTAAGTCAAGGACTACCTTTACATAGGAATAGTTGTGCCACACGTCTTTTTTTCTTTCTTCTCTCGTAGACCTTGAAGCAATAGCTCTGGACTTACAAAATAATTCTTCGTTATTATATCTAAGTTTAGACACAGCAGTTAAAACACTGGCAACAAGCTTCCACATCAGAAGCAAACAGCAGTTTGCAATCCTAATTTTTTGCCCATTCCTGTTACGTTTTACAATAAATTATAAGACTAAATAGCCTTAAGAATGTTTTTATTAAAAGATTTGGGGCCGTCCCCATTTGTAATGAAACTGAAATAACACCAGCTGTTTAAACTTGGATGAGAAGAATGTAGATAGGATGTGCAAAATGTTCTCTTTTCAACCATTTTGCAGGTGAAATTCCATCGACCTTTTACTTTTGAGTTGTTCTGAGCATTTTGTGTTTGAGATGGATAATTTTGTGAAAATTCACCCTTAAAATCTTTTGAAATGAAATACAGGTAGTCCTCTCCTGGTGGCCATTTGTTCAGTGACCATTTAAAGCTAGGGCACTGCTGAAGGAATAGTAGTTACGTATGGTTTCTGAAAGAATGCCCTTGCAATCATGTAATCAAAATTCAGACCGCTTGGCAGTCCATCCACATTCACAACTGCAGAGATGCTTCAATTCTTCCCACCTGCTTGTCTCCCCCTTATCTCTGCCCCCTTGACTGCCCTCCACTCCGCTGCCTCTCCTGGCCCTACACCCTATGCTCCACTTCCAAAACCTCAATAGTAAGCTACACACTATTTGGACAAGGTCGCAAACATCCTTGGGAAGAAGACCTGACACAGCCAGCAAGTGCCTTGCACAGGGCCAACCCAGGTGCGCCTCTTCTAGCAGTGCGAGTGTTTTGGCCTGTCGGATGCCGACCCCTCCAGCAGCCAAATTGTAGGAGGAGGAGGAGGCATGAGAGTTAGGATCAGCATCAGGGCAACCTGGGAGCCCCAGGGGGGGAGAGGAAATGGAGCTGGCAGAGAGAGAGACAGAGGCAGAGCCTGGGCCGTCCATCAGCCCTCAGATGGAGAGTCAACAGCTCCCAGATCTGGAGGTGGTTGATGAAGAAGAGGAGGAACAGCTGGGTCCAGTGCCTGACATGTGGATGCACAATAGGTAGAGAAGAGGAGAGCAGTGGAAAGCCATGGGCCAAACCTGGGGAAGGAAGAGCCACCGCTGCTAATGAGGCCTCTCCCTAGCTCGGGACAAAAGGCAGGAGTTGGAGATGAATAGGTGTGGCAGACAACTATTCATCTTCCAGCCAGTTGGACTTGTTAGCCTGTTAGATAAGTTTTTGCTGGGGCTGCCGGCATTCCTAATAAAGGAATCTTTTGAGTTCATGTCAGAGGGTTTGTTGTGTTTGAGAAGCTAGGTCAGAACAGGGAGGAAGAACACAGTGAAGATCACCTGGAGTGGTGGTGCTGTCAGAGGCAGTGGAGTTCAGGGTGGCCAAAAGGGCAGAGATGGAGGGGGGAAGATAAAGTGGGTCGGAGGAGTTGAAATGGTGGCAGACTCTTACCTTATTGAGGGACTAAGCCAGGAATAGCTTGTATTGGGGTTGATCTTCATAGAGGAGAATATTTGTAGCTCAGGGTTGAAATGAGAGGTCCTTGGTCCTTTGAGCTTGGTTGCTTTCTAGGAGACATTTCATTACCAAACTGGGTAACTTCATTGGTGCTGGTTGGAAATGGGGTTTGCTCCCATTTTATACTCTGGTAGGTTGTCCTGGCATGGTGGGTGGAAGTGGTCTTGGTGCATCCTCAACTAATGTCTGGGTGGGATTCAGTTAACAACGGCAATAGGAAGTGTCAGGATTGCCATTGCTAAGAAATTCTGTAACATATGTTGCATCTCATCACTTAGTGATGGAAATTCCACTTCCAATTATTGTTGTTAACTGAGGACAACCTATATCTTGCCCACCCTCTGAAATGGTAGCATTTGAGAAATATTAGAAACCAAAGCAGGGGTGATGGAGAGTGCTTTGCCACATCCTGTCAGGCAGTTGGAGAATACTTACATTCTATATTCCCTTTTTAGTATGGCATTTTTCAAAAGTTAGCCCCCAGATAAGTTGCTGTTACTTTGTGTTTTACCAGGGGACAGCGGTATTTTGGTACAATCTTTTCCCAAGCGGTGAAGGAGACTACAGCACCCGGCACGCCGCATGTCCGGTATTAGTCGGAAACAAATGGGGTATGTATGAAATTTGAAAGATAAGATTGTAATAGTCTCGTTTTAAATCATGTGTGGAACATACTTGAAATGTCTCAAGTAGAAGGAATTATTAAACTTTTTTAGGAAGAGTGTGGAATCAGACTGGAAACACACTTGTATGTTTTTTGTTTTTTATTTTTACTTTCTCCCAATGCAAACATGAAGAGAAGTTGCTTAATCTACAACGTACGACACGGGCTATGTAGAAATGGATTGGGGGTGGAAAATGATTTAATGATCCTTCTGATGCTAAGTACGTCTTAGTCCTAGCAGTGATTTATGTGAAGTTAGGGTCCAAAACCAGAACCTGTTTCTAACCTGAAAAATGGTTTGACACTTAGGTATTGTGATGAAATGTGCATCTAAAACAGCCATGAGGAGAATTCCCAGAGAAAGGCCTGGATTAAGAGACAGTGCAGACCTGAGCTGGTGGGAGAAGGAGGGAGAGGTTCAGGATAGCCATATCCTAGAATCTCTTAGATAGTAAAAGGATAGCACTTTTGCTTGGCAAGATTCTGTCTCTCACCGTGTTTCCCCAAAAATAAGACTCTGTCATATATATATATAATCTACGAAAACAAATATATATATATATGTGTGTGTGTGTGTATGTGTGTGTGTGTGTGTGTGTATATATATATATACATATATATACATATTTGTTTTCGTAGATTTTCACGGGTAAAGGTATGTAGGTCTTGGTGTATTCGGGTCTTGTCCCGTGTAAGATTGAGAATACCTTGGCAACGTTTCGACGAAATCTCATCCGTCATCTTCAGGCTGGTGTCTTCAGCTTCGTTCTCCTGGGAGAAGACACTGCAACACCAGCTGCTACACCCCCCTCCAACCCCCAAACTAAGCAAACTGACACACGCTATAAACACATAGCCAGACCTCAAACTCGGAGCCAAACCAAGGCCCAGAATGCCACATCACAGCCTTCCACCCAGGATACTACATCACAGAACTCAGGAGATCACAACACAAAACATCAGGAGGTTGCAGCACAGACAACGACCCAGGAGATTACAGCACCACACCCAGGACATCACAACAATAGAACTCAGAAGGTCATCACACAGCCCATTACCCAGGTGTACAACACAAAAGGCTGAGAGACACACAGCCAGCACCTCAGCCACACAGGGTCTCAGGAAAAAGCCATCCAATCTGCATACATCAACTCCACAAACCAATCAAGAAGTAACAACACAGCCAACTCTAGAGTTTAAAAGGGGAAAACAGCCACAATCACACACTTCTCCCAGGAGAACGAAGCTGAAGACACCAGCCTGAAGATGACGGATGAGATTTCGTCGAAACGTTGCCAAGGTATTCTCAATCTTACACGGGACAAGACCCGAATACACCAAGACCTACATACATATATACATATATACATACATACATACATACATACATACATACATATATGTTTTTCAGATTTTCACGGGTAAAGGTATGTAGGTCTTGGTGTATATATATATATATATATACCGTGTTTCCCCGAAAATAAGACACTGTCTTATATTGTTTTTGGCTCCCAAAACACACTAGGTCTTATTTTCGGGTAGGTCTTATATATTTATGGTGCCAAATAGTGGGTGTGAGTGTGTAGGGGGGATGGTTTAGTTTCGGATGGAGGTCTTACCTGTTTCCCGAAAATAAGACACTGTCTTATATTTTTTTTGGCTCCCAAAAACACACTAGGTCTTATTTTCGGGTAGGTCTTATATATTTATGGTGCCAAATAGTGGGTGTGAGTGTGTAGGGGTGTTTCAGGTGCATGCTCCCTGAAAAGTCTTCCTGAACTGGAGATTTACACTAGGTCTTATTTGGGGTAGGTCTTATATTAGGGCAGGTTTAGAAAATAGTGATAGGTCTTACTTTCAGGGTAGGTCTTATTTTCGGGGAAACACGGTATTAGGGCAAGTTTAGAAAATAGTGCTAGGTGCTATGTCTTACTTTTGGGGTAGGTCTTATTTTCGGGGAAACTATATATATATATACCACCAAAAAAGGCGCCAGGTCTTATTTTGGGGGGATGTCAACCACTGACTAACCTCACTTGCGTGCATCGCCCCTGGCCTCCTTTTCACTGTCAGAGGCCTTCAGGAATTTCTTCTTCTGCAGCCAGCAAAGCTTTGCTGAAGGCCTCTGCAGCCGATAACAGAGCTCCAGATCGATCCAGAGCTTTGTTATCAGTTACAGAGACCTTCAGGAAAGCCTTGCCAGCCTTGCTGGCTGCAGAAGAAATGGGCCAGTGAGGCAGGTGTCGGGGTGTACGAGACCTGGCTACAACTGTCCAAAGGTAAGTAGTAGAGCAGCTCCACCACCCCCATCCCCACCCTAGCTTGATTTTTACCAGTGTACTCTGGAGTGGGTGGAATCTTAATTAAGACTTATTTTAGGGGTAGGGCTTATATTGGGTGCACGTGTAAAAATCAAGCTAAGACTTTCAGGGTAGGTCATATTTTGGGGGAAACAGGGTACTTGTAAGCAAATAAAGGATTGAACTTGATTGGATCTTGTTGTTTTGTCTTTGGGCTCGAGCCTGACAGACATGGTTCAAGCACAGCACTCTATTTTTTTTTAAAGATTATTATAAAATTTGGAATTTATTCTATGCATGGCTAGACAGAAGAGTAAGCAATTGAAATATGTAATAATAGTATAATATATCATAATTGATTGAATTAGACTGAGTAAGAAAATGAATATAATTTAAGTAAAGATGAAATATATTTTTGAAAGACAATAGCTATAATGTTAATGATAATACAACAATTGATAAATGTGATATAAAATATTGATTAGAATGGTTATAAATATAAACAAGTAAGAAATGTATGATAATATTATTATGTGCACAAGATATATGTACCCAACTGACACACCATTGAACAGAAAGATGGTTTTATTTGTTTGTCTTTGTTTTTGTTATAAAATAAGAAACTTTTCATTAAAAAAAAGCACAGCACTGTAATTCTCCTCATCCCAATAATAAGTACAGGTAATCCTCAACCTACAACCATTCATTTAGTGACGTTTTGAAGTTACAGTGGCACTGGAAGAAAAGCAACTTATGACATGAATGTTTTCTACATTTATGACTGTTGCAGCATCCCTATGGTCATATGTGGCAGCTGATTCATATTTATGATGGTTGCAATGTCCCAGGTCATGTGCACCACCTTTTGTGACCTTCTGACAAGCAAAGTCAATGATGGAAGCCAGATTCACTTTAAACCATATTACTAAATTTACAACTGCAGTGATTTCACTTAACTGTGGCAAGAAAGGTCGTAAAATGGGGCAAAACTCACTTAACATCTGTCTTGCTTAACAATGGAAATTTTGGGCTCAGTTGTGGTCATAAGTTGAGGACTACCTATATCTGTGATGGCGAACCTATGGCACGTGTGCCACAGGTGGCACGCAGAGCCATTTGTGCTGGCACGCGAGCTGCAGGCAAACTTACCTCACTGCGCATGCATGTGCCTCACAGCTGATTTTTGGCTGGTTTGGGGCATTTTTTGGCCTCCCAGAGGCTTGAAAAAAGCCTTTGCAGGCTGAATAGGCCCATTTCGTCACTTCCGGTGTTACAGGAAGTGACGAAACGGGCCTATTTGGCCTGCAGAGGCTTTTTTCAAGCCCCTGGGAGGCCGAAAAAAGCCTCAAACCAGTTGAAAATCAGCTGTGAGGTGCAATGCAGGTAAGGGGAGGGGCAGCATGGGGGGATTCTGCACACAATTTTTGGCACAGGAGCCCAAAAAGATTAGCCACCACTGACTAATATGATACAATTTATATGACACTTCTATAGGTGGATTGATCATTAAATATAACCAGGTTGAATTACCGGTGTGGTGAGATTGTTATGGTTTTGGTTGAGAACTGGGGAGAAATAGGTTCGTTCATGAAATCTCACTAGCTTCTGTCATTGTCTTTCAGCCCAACCTACCCTTTTGATGGTTGCTGTAGGGGAAAAAAATCAGAGGAACAAATGCTGTGTACACTATCTTGAGCTTTTGAAGGGAAAACCAGATAGACATTTTATGGGCTAACAAATACTTCCTTTTCTTCTTCTTTTATAGTCTCCAATAAATGGATCCACGAACGTGGGCAAGAGTTTCGAAGACGGTGTGCCTTATCAGAGTTTGAATGATACCAGCCCCCTTTTTATTTTTTTTAGTCCAAATTATTTTTCCCTTTCTCATTGCCTTGATTAACAATGATAGTTTACACTAATATCCCACTCCAACTTTTGTCTCCAGTGCCAGTCATCTATGGACAAATATTTTATCTATGGACAAAATATATACACATATATATTTTGCAGATATACCCATTTAAATGTTTTTATTGAGTGATATATTTCATTTCTAACAACTGTATGATACCATGGCTAAAAAAGTTCTGTAGAGACACCAAGTTTGTGAAGGAAGTAAATGGATATATGAACTTCTCATCATCTGACAAGTGCTTTGCTTGGATGGTAAGATTATATATCACTTCTACTTGTTTCTTTGGTTTTGAATGCTTGAACTTTTCTGCAGAACTGGGCTAAGGGCTCGTAAACCAAATTTGATTGACTTCAAAATTTCTACACCTAGCCATTTGTGCTTCTAGGTCTTCACTCCAAATTGTCTGGTTTTACCAAGTGCCAAAAAACTTCAGAAACAAATTCTGCCCAGTATCATTTTTTTCCCCTTATGCCTCACAAATAAATTGAGCTAATTCCAAGAAATGAGCCAGTAACTGTCCACATCTAAAAGACTTGAACAGAACTGCAGTTGTGCTTTGTCTACATATGCCGGAGGACACTGTGTGAAAGCAGGTTGCAGAAAATGACTTTTTTGTGTGTCTAAGTATGGCTCGTCTTTTTAAATTTCACTGTGATTCAAGATTGTAATTTTAAATGTACTGCTGCTTTTATTCTGTAAGGAAGAACGATTTTACCCTGTGAAGGCATGGCAACAAGATCAGTTCTGACTTAAACATAGAGCACTGTGCCTTATCTACCGAGTCTGAATTTGTATGAAACCATATGTATAAGAAAATGCATACTTCCCTTACCAACAATACCAAATCTTATGTTCCAATGGAGGGGCTTTCTGAAAAAAGACAATATATTTATAATACAAAATCTTTTTGAAAGTTTTTGGTGGTGTGGAGAATGATTTATGTTGTGAGCCTCAGGTGTGCATTGTCTCTGATAGAAACCTTTAAACAAAGTCTCTGTTCGTACAGGAAGGTGTCTGAAATACTAAGGAAAAATAATTCTGAAAAACTTACATATAGCAGTAGCACTTATATACACTCCATAGTGCTTAACAGCCCTCTCAAGCGGTTTACAGAGTCAGTGTATTGCCCCCAACAATCTGGGTGTTGTTTTACTGATCTTGGTAGGATGGAAGGCTGAGCCAGTCAGGATCAAACTTCTGACAATGGGCAGAGTTAGCCTGCAAACATGCATTCTAACCACTGTTCCACCAACGGCTCATATACCTATACAACAAGCTTCTCTCTTTTTCCATTTCGGGCTTTGTTTAATTTTTTTTTTGTAGCGGCCTCCACTAAGATAGCTCTCTTAATCTTTCCTAAGAGTTATAGTTCAGTAAAGAGGAAAGATTAATAACTTCAGGTAGATTGATATTCATTCATTGTTAAATTCAGTATTTTTAAGCAGAAGGAGCTGTTGTGCTAGATCATTGAAAAGGACCTCTTGCTTCACATGAGCCGATTTAGTTATGAGGCTTCCCAGCTTAATCCAAGATTCCTCAGAGAGCAGTAAATCATTGTCTTTTCTCTGTAACAGGAAAGTCTTCTTTCCCAAATCGCTGCAGGCTGCATTTTTTAAATAAAATCATTCGGTATTGAGCTAAGTTTGAAGGAAAAATGAACTCTTGCATCCATTAATGCTGCTGCATTTTCATACTTGAAAAATAGCCAGATCACATAAAAAGAGCAACAGAGGTATTGAAAGGAGGCTGTTAAAAAAAATGTCAAGATGGAACTTCTGTGGTCATGGTTGCTATCTTGACATTTTTTTACCCCCTCCTGTAGATGTCTCTGAAGGCAACACAATGGATTTTAGCTATGAAGGTGAGTTCCCCTACCTTTGCGATTCAGATAATGCACAAAATATCACTGAATCAAACAGTTTCATGGTTCCTCCTGGTTGTTCTATTTCCATGTGTTTCGAGCAAGTGCTCATCCCCCCCCATTTCTAAAATAAACTGCATTTACCTGGGTCACCCTAGCCCATTCCAAGTGGTTTGTGCCTTTTTTAGTACAGAGCTGCTTAAGGGATTGGGAAAAGGGAACTTTAGAATCATTTAGGATCTGAATAGAGCTGGAAGGGACCTTTGAGGTCTTCTAGTACAGGCCCCTGCTCAAGCAGGAGATCCTATACCATTTCAGACAAGTGACTGTCCGGTCTCTTCTTAAAAACCTCCAGTGATGAAGCACTCACAACGTCTGAATGCAAGCTGTTCCATTGGTTAATTTAGGAATTAAGTTAGGAAGTTTCTCCTCAATGCAAGCCTTGGTGGTGCAGGCTGTTAAATGCCTAGCACTTAAGTTCCAGCTGCCTGCAGTTACTGCAGGCTCAAATCCCACCAGGCTCAAGGTTGACTCAGCCTTCCATCCTCTCGGGGTAGGTAAATTGAGGACCCAAGATTGTTGGGGGCCATAAGCTGACTTTGTAAAAATGCCGCTTAGTAATAAGCAGGCATATACAATGGAATGAAGGCTATTGCTGAGCACATTGGGTTGCACTCCAAAAAATTGTAAGCCACCCTGAGTCTTCAGAGAAGGGCGGCATATAAATGTAATTTTTTAAAAAAATTCCAGGTTGCTTCTCTCCTTGATTAGTTTCCATCCATTGTTTCTTGTCCTGCCCTCTGGTACTTTGGAAAATAAATTGATCCCCCTCTTCTTTGTGGCAGCCCCTCAAATATTGGAACACTGCTATCATGTCTCCCCTGTTCCTTCTCGTCACTAGAACTGGCTGTGAGCAGATCCTGTAACTGTTCTTCATATGTTTTAGTGTCCAGCCCCCTAATCATCTTCGTTGCTCATTGAACTGCATCTTGTTGGATAGGGCCTAATGCTTTTTTCTATTTAGATTGCCTAGATTGAAAATACTTTAATAAACAACCTTCATCAGCTTACCACAATATATTTGAACAAGGATGCAAAGAACAATTGAATGCTAAAGCAAGTATTTCTGATCAGCAACAGGAACAGCACAACCAGATCAATTTTACACATAACAATCCAACAACATCACTGTGCATAGTAAAATTCATTCTTAAAAGAAAATAGATTCAATTTAGGCATATCTTAAAATTTACAGTAGTTTGAAATGCCAGCGAAGCACTTAAGCTTGTTGTAGTAACTTTGCTTTTAGTGACTGTTCCATATTTAAAGCATGTTTTTTGTAGATTTGTTGCCAAAATGTATTTTTGAAAGTGTTGTAAGAGTAATGGTTGTGGTACTGTTCCCTTAGAAAACGCTGCAGATGTTAATTTACTTTGATCAGGGTGCTAACCTCATATTTGAGGAAAATCTGGATAGAAAGAAGGCCAAGTCCATTATAGCTGCCCCTTGATACTTGGCATTAAATTTAAGCTGTGAGGGAACTCACGTTAAGCAGTTTTCTTTCTATAACTTAGTTCTGAAAAGGACTCCAAAATGGCAATTTTCATCTTGATTGAAAGTGCATCAGTACACTTTCTCTTGCAAGATAACAATTCAAAAGGAATCGTTTTTACTCACGCTTTTTAAATCAGCACTGGAAATAATCCTCTGCTGTCAATCACTTGGAACTCCATTCCTAAACTCAATTTTAACCAGCAGCTCAGGAAGACATTCACATTCTCCAGTGAAGAGTTGGAATGCTCTTTGATTTATTTTCACATGGTTCCATCCTGTGAATTAAAATAGCAAGTCTTTCTTCTGCAGAACTTAATTTAAGACTTAAATTCTTCTACAGAATTTAAGATTACAGGAATGGAGTGACGAAAGGTCAGTCTTCATTTAAGAGGTGATGACAGGACACATCACTCTTAAATGGTGAGGTGAAGCTTGATAATATAAGTTGAAATTTCTTCTCTTGGAAGAAATTTAATGTTTTATTTCATGAGTCTGTTCAAAACAGGTAAGTAATTGACTGTTTCAGTGTTCGTCTGTGGCTTGGTTTTTCTAAGTATTGTTTCTGAAACACTAAATTCCAGTTTAAAACCTACCATTTACTTTCTCCTCCCTGTAAAAACCACAAATAGGGAAAAAAAACATGATGGTTGTTTGAAACACTGGATAAGATTTCACAACCTTTCTGAAGCAAAGTTAAGTAATTTTTTCTCAAGTAAGAAAAATTTCATCTGTTTGAACTTAAAATAAAATAGTAACTACGTGATAGTGCCACAGAAATGTCTGAGCATCGGAACATCTAAAAACCAGAAAATAATCACTTAATTGTTCATAACAGTGAAATATCTAATTCGGTGAAACTTAAGGTTGATTTTTCTTTTTTGTGTACAAATAAATAAATAAAGCCTCTGTTACTGAGGAGCAACAGTTTACTGTTTTTCAGATGGTTCCTGATTATTGAAAAAATATTTTAAGACTATTGTAAAAATCCTATTTCTTGCCTCTATATCCTGTACAGGTATCCTTGACTTAGAACCATTCGTTTAGTGACTGTTCGAAGTTACAACGGCACTGAAAAAAGTAACTGATAACTGATTCTCACACTTAGAACCGTTGCAGCCATCCCCAATGGTCATGTAATCCAAATTTGGACCTTTGGCCACTGGGTGGTATTTATGATGGTTGCCGGTCATGTGACCATCTTTTGCAACCTTCTGACAAGCAAAGCCAATAGGGAAGCCAGATTCATTTAATGACTGTGTTCTTAACAACTGCAGTGATTCACTTTAACAACTGTGGCAAGAAAACTTGTAAAATGGGATGAAATTAACTGTCTTGCTTAGCAATGGAAGTTTTTGGGTTCAGTTTTGGTTGTAAGTCAAGGATTTTCTATATTGTGATAGTCCTTCTCAACTTAAGGTCCTGTGTCTCTGATTATTCAGTTAAGAAGTCCATTGCTAAGAGGCAAAGCATGGCTTGTTGTGAATGAGAATCATAAAACACGAATGACAATCATGTGGGCTTGCTGTTTTGATGTTCCTTTTTCATAATGCCATTTTAATATTTAAAAAAGAGATTATTGGGAAGAATCTTGCTCAATGTATTGTGCCATGACTTTTCATTCATATTTCATTTATAGGATCCAACTGGCATTTGGTGTCTCTTAAACATAAGTTGTGCCTATTTATATAATGCCTGTACCAGCTTCCAAAGATAGTTACCACGGCATGGTTTCACTGCAGGAAGAAGTATAACCCTAACCCTAACCAAGGGAGGAAGAAGTATGCAGGGAAAACAGGAGTATTGCCTTTAGCTGCTTACCACAATTTCCTTTTGGTTCTTGGCATACAAGAAAGGAGATTCTGTTTCACTGACAAGACAAGGTCACCAACAGTATCACAACTTGGATTCACAACTCAGTCTTCTTGATCTACTTGCAAAACAGGATCCTAAACTTGTAGGAAACACCTGCATTGGAATAAATAGAATTTTGTGGAATTTGAATGGATAGGTGTGCTAGTACTTTATTGCCCTGCGGTTTTGTATTTCAAAACTGATCTGCCTCAATAATTTTTACAGCATGAAACAGAAATCATAAAGGAGTGATGAAGCTGAGAACTTTGGTCCACTTTGTGCAACATTAAACATAAAATATACATGTATAAATTATGGCTGAAATTTCCTAGCAAAGTAGTTTTAAAATATATTAATTTTAAATTCAAATCATAGACACCACCCACCCACCCCCCAAAAATCCCACTGCACCACCAAGTCCAAAAACACTGGAATATTTCCAATTCTTTTCACTCTTTCAAATCTTTCAAATACTTGATTTAGCACAATTGTAGTAAGGGAGGAAGAAGCATTGGATATGTTCGCCGCCTGGAGTTATTTGTAAAAATAATAAAAATAGAAACCAGGATATTTGTGAGTTCTAATCCTGCCTTAGGCGTGAAAGCCAGTTGGGTGGCTGACCAATCACTCTCCAGTCTAAGATATCAAGCTTAGGCAACAAGTTGGTTGATCAATTTCTGTTGCAACCAGTGAATCAACAACTTAACTTAAAAAGTGCACTTGCAGGAAAAACATTAGGAAGAAAAAACGTAGATTTAAGAGGTGAAGAAATAAATTCCATACATGATTTTCAAAATGTTATTTATTACTTCAATTTTACCCAGTTCTGGGACAACTCTTGGCAGCTCACAATATAAAAATAACACAAATACAAGAAGGTGAAAGGAATACAGGGAAGGAAGGAAAAAGTTTTGAAAATAGTACACCAGTTCACTGGTTCTCAAACAAATGAGCTATGAATTAAGTAGCACCTAGTGAATTTCAGGCACCATCATGACATAGTGATTCGTGTTGGTGGTTTTACCAATATCGGAAATGGAGCTTTGATTTTTGGAAGTGAGTCCTGTGTGTCTAAATCCAACATTTGTCTTGTTTAATAGAGAACTCATTTCCTGAAGGAGATTTTTGAGGGACCCATTCCTAAGCCATGTGAATTCCAATTCAGGAAACCCTATAATAAAACTCATAATCTTCACCTTCTCTTGGAAAAACTGGGTGACTTGTTTGATTAGGGAAAAGACAATAACTATGTTTGTTAGTGACTGGAAAAAAATTATGGGTTCTTTGCTGAAAACAGAAAGAAAAAACATCAAACTTCTGATTTGCCTGTTTGATGATCAGAAGGGGTAGAATATGAAAAAAAGAGAGCCATGATCTAACCTTAGAGAGATAAGACAAAATATAAATGCTGTAAAAATTGGAAGCCACTTCCTTACATCTTTTTTTTTGCCTTTCATTTCTATTTACTAATCACTTCACTTTCTTTTTTTCTTTGTATTTGTATTGCTTTTACTTTGCAAAATAAAAAACATATTTTTTTAAAAAAGAAAGCTGGTTGTGTACATTTCTTCAATGATTAAGCAAATGTTTTCAGATGGTGTTCTGAGTATGCCAATTAATCAAGATTATCTGGTTTTAATCTGTACCATCGACTTGTGGCAAGATTTTTCAAAGCTTTCATGAGAGCTAAAGAAATCACAGGATTTTGCTTCTTCTCCGCATGTAAATACAGCTTATATCGGACATTAACGCAATCTGTAACGGTTCTGTGGGTGTGGCTAGGTGGGCAATTGTACACTGAAACACAGCTCGACTGGGGTGTGGCAAGATTTTTCAAAGCTTTCTCAGGTCAGAGCTAGCTCAAACAACCAGTTCTATAGAACCGGTCCGGTAGAATCCCACCCTGGTTCAACTCCTCCATTCAATACTGTATGCAGATGCTACAATAGCATATGGGCAAACAACCAATACAAACTCAAGGTAAACGCTCCAAACTCAATTGCAGAAAATACGATGTTCCTAATGCCCTACCAGATCCAACATAAATAACATAAATAAATAAATTACCGGGCTTCCTCCCCACCCAAATCTTTATTCCTTTTTCTTCACAGTATCTTCTGCTCATTCTTCATCCTTGAAGATTTATTTTGCTCTTAATAGTTCTGCAGCAAATGCAAGCAGTTATCCCAGGCTGTTTATTCATCTTGACTCTATATACCAGTTTCCATTCTGTATAAACTTCAATGTTCTAAAAATTTAATCAATATTGGGCTATAAGATGTTTTCCCAAGCAGCATAGCAATTGACTGAATTAAATGCAAGTATCGGCTTTACATTCATTGCAGAACCTGAGGGTCCTTTCCCTACAGGGAAGAATCCTTTCCGAGTCTTCCTATCCTTTCTAAAAGCTTTTTTTAACCTACTTCAAACCATTCTTCAGCTGTTCTACAACTTTGACAGAAACCATTTGGCTGCATTATTCATAACAGAAACCTATCTGGAGAGCTCAGTTCTGCTGCAGTTTCCCACTAAACAAAATGCTGGTTTTAAATGTTGCAACATCCCCCAGCAGATCTCTAGAAAAAGTACAGATCCAGGTGGCCCTTATAGGTTTACTTCTTGGTGCAAAGAAGGGTTCATTTGCAAATGGACATCTTTCCTTAGCCAGGTGCTGGCATGGTGATTCAGGAGCTTTAATAGCCTAGCCCTGTCTGTGCCAACTTTTAATGGATTACCAATGCCCTCATTTTCAGTAATAACTTGCTGAAGTCTCCAAATGCAAAAGAAGTGAAGATGCAGAGTAACTCTGTTCTCCTTTGCATCATCCATAAGGCTAGTCCAATGAAAGCCGTTAATGAATGGAAAAGTCTGAATTATAGAGCCATTGTGACATCAATAGAATCATTTAAGCACAGAGCAAAAATCAAGTCTTAAGGAAATGACAAGCACAACGACTACTATTACCAAAGTGGGGAAAAAGGCAACAATAACTGCAACTCCACCAACCCCCACAGCAACCTCCACCCAGAGAACGTTAGAAGGGATGTTAGGCCCCGAAAAAGCTAATACTCAGGCGGGCGCACAAGTAGTACAGAACACACTTCAGACAATCCAAAATATGATGCTAATGATGCAAGAAACCATGTTGAATAATCATGTAGAGAGTAAAAAAGAAAGGGAAATGATGAGAACAGAACTAAAAAGAGCTGGGGGAGATGAAAAGTGAAATTAGAAATCTGGAGGGGAAAATAGAACAATTGCAGGAATCGACAAAGGTGAATGAAGGAAAGATTGTAATAATTACCAAGCAGATAGACCAAACAGGAAAGAAAGTAGAAGACATAGAGCAAAAAATGAGGGATCAATATAGGGAGACAAATGAGACCCTGACCTACCTAGAAATGGAGAGAGCCTCATACTACTTAAGATTCCAAAATATACAGGAAGAAAGAGAGGAAAACCTGACCTTAGTTATGGCAGAAATGCTAGCGACTCTATTAAGAAAGGACAGAAATGAGATGACTCAAGAGTTGGATGAGGTATACAGGGTCTTCACAAGTTACGCGAGATGACATGGACTCCCCCGGGAAATCCATGTCAGGTTCATGAGAAAACGAGTCAAGGAAATAATTTATAGATTGATGAGGGAAGAAACCATAAATTACAAGGGAAGACAAATCACAGTATTAAAACAGATACCAAGAAGGGTGAGAGAGCAAAGAAAAGAATACAGACTCCTCACGAATTATTTAAACAAAAAAAAATACTTTTCAGATGGAATGACCCCAAGGGGGTCTTGGTGACGTGGGAAGGGAAAAGAATAAGGATTGATAACCTAACTAAGGCCCAGAGATTTTTTGAGCAGGCAGGAGGATTGGAGGAGGAACTAAGCAGCAGGGGAGACTCACGCAATACGAGTCAAGAGGAATTACAAGTTAGTATTAGAGGAGGAGAGAGAGGGAGGGGAAAGAGGGGGACAGAGAACTATTGGTTGGGGAAGAAAGAAGAAGGGAAGAGACAGGGGTGAAAACTAGAAGTCAGACAGTAGGCAAAATGTGATAAGAGGTAGAAAGAAAAGGACGAAATGGGAAAGGGAGTAAAATTGATATCAATAAACATCAATGGGTTGAACAGCCCATATAAAAGGAAAAAAATATTTGCTAAATTAGAAAAGCAAAAATTGGACATAATATGTCTCCAAGAAGTCCACATAAGGAAACAGGATCAAGGATATTTACAGAACAAGAGACTGGGGAAGGTATTTACAGCACTAGCGGGGGAGAAAAAGAGAGGGGTAGTATTATACATAAAGGAGGACATCGTAGCAAAATTAATTTATAATGATACAGCAGGAAGAATATTGATGGTGGAGGTGGAAATACACAATAAAAAAACTCTACTAGTGGGAATCTATGCGCCGAATAAGAACCAAAAGGAATTCTATAAAAATTTATATGAAAAGTTGATGGAAAGTGGTAATGCAAGGATTTGTCTAATGGGGGACTACAATGCAATAACTGATAATAAACAAGACTATAAATGCGGACAAAATCAGTATCAAAAATGAAATATTCTGCCCAAAATATTTTTTGAAATGTTGGAGGAATTAGGATTGGAGGATTTATGGAGAAAAAGAAACCCAGGGACCGCACAGTATACTTTCTACTCCAGTTCACATAAATCATAGTCGAGGATAGACATGATATGGGCCAACAATGAATTAAATAGGGAGATCCAAGATATAAAAATCTTAACAAATATATGGGCAGACCACAATCCAATGTTAATAACTTGGAAGCAACAGATACGGAAAGGACAAAGATGGTCATTGAGGACCCCGGTGTTAAAGGAAGAAAAATATTTGCAGAAAATAAGGGAGGAATTAACGAAATTTTATAATTTTAACAAAAAGGAAGACACCTCACTGCAGAACTTATGGGATACGACTAAAGCTTACATAAGGGGAATATCCATCTCATATATAGCAAATAGAAATAAGGAAAGGTGGAAAAAACAGGATGAATTAAATAAAAAATTGGAAACCTAGAGAACAGACAAATGGGAAACCCGGATAGCGAGCAAATTAGAGACGAATTAATACAAGCAAAACATGAGATCAATGTACTTGAACAGGAGGAGCTAATTAGGAAGTTACAATATGCAAAACAAAATTACTTTGAATGTGCAAACAAGCCAGGTAGATGGCTAGCATATAAGTTGAGGAAAGGGGAGCAAAAAAGGGTGATACAACACTTAGAAGATAAAAACGGGAAAATGGAAGCAGAACCAGAAAAAAAAAGAAAGAAATTGTAAGGGAATATTTCGAGGACCTATATAAACAGGAAAAAGTAGAATTAACAAAAATAGAAGAATATTTAAAAGAGGGAAATATCTGTGAATTAGCTGAAGACAAAAGAGAGATATTGAATAAGGAAATAACGATGGGTGAACTAAAAGAGGCGATTCAAAGACAAAAGAATAACAAAACGCCGGGTCCAGATGGTTACCCAAGTGAATTCTATAGAACTGTAGGAGACATATTAAATATCACATTTCTAGAAGTCTGCAATGAGGTGCTACTAAAGGCGAAAATACCAAATTCTTGGAGAGAAGCATATATTACACTTATCCCCAAAGAAGAAGCAAACATAAACCAAATTAAAAACTATAGACCAATATCGCTACTCAACACAGATTACAAAATATTTATGACAATTATAGCACAAAGATTAAAAGGAATTCTCAGTGAAAAAATCAACACAGATCAAAATGGATTCTTACCAAAGAGACAGATTAGATACAATATAAGAACAATAATAGATATACTGGAATACTATGAAACTCACCCGGGGGACCAAATAGCACTGATTTTCTTGGATACTCAGAAAGCTTTTGATAATTTGAATTGGGACTTTATGAAAATGCAAATTAATAAGATGAATTTTGGATGTAACTTTGAAAAAATGCTTAACGCAATATAAGACAACCAAAAGGCAAATGTACTGATAAATGGGGAAACAACCAAAACTTTCAAAATAGAGAAGGGGGTCAGACAGGGCTGCCCATTGTCACCTCTGCTGTTCATCACAATATTGGAAACATTGTTAGATAGAATTAGGGGAAATAAGAATATAAAATAAGGTGACCAGATTTTAACATTGGTAAAGCGGGACACCATTGACTGGGGGGGGGGTTGTTCTTGATTAAAATTTCGGTCTATATATGAAACAGTTCTTGCTTAAGGGAGAACCTCCCTCCTTCCCCCCCCTTAAAAAAAGACGCGGGCAAGCCACCTTGAAAAAAAGAGCCTCCAGCACAAATAAAAAAAACATGCAGTGGCAAAAATGCCAGGTTGAAGGAAAGGGGAAGAATGGCTGAAGGGGGGAGGGATTTTATGAATTCTCTTTCTCTCTCTCTCTCCCTCTCACACACACACAGACAGATAGATTTAGGTAAAGATTCAGAGGTGGCCTCTCCCCCTCATTCCCAGGAGACTCCCACCCAGCACGGTTTTACCTCCGCAGCCTCAGGAGGGAGCAGCAGCCAGTCCCAGCGAAGCCACCCAAGCAGCGGGAAACAAAGCCTGCTCAGGCCGCAAGGCCGGGCCTGCTCTGCTCCCCCCCCTCTCTCTCTCGCAGCGAGGAGCGTTCCCCGGGCTTCTTCCGCCGCCGCTGCCTTCACTACACAGCAAACACCCGCTCCTCCCCCTCGCCCCTCTGCAGAGCGCGGCGCTTTTGCAGAAGGAAGCCCACCCTGGGTCAGAGAAGACAACGACATGCATCCCTCCCTGACACTAACACGCACAACGTGCACATTCCCTCTCTCTCTCTCTTGGCTTGCAGCTGCAGCTGCTCTCAGGCAGGGTCAGCCCAGAGCCTGCAATGACAAGCCCCACCCTGAAGTTGGAACTTTGGCATTCTTTCTGAAAATCGGGACTTTTAAAACCCTGCGGACGGACAAATTGTGAAAACTCGGGACTGTCCTGCCAAAAGCGGGACGTCTGGTCACCTTAATATAAAAGGAACTAAAGTCAAGAACCAAGAATACAAAGTACAGGCATTTGCGGATGATATGGCATTCGTGATAGAAGAACCATTGGAGACGAGCCTCATATTAATGCAAGAGATAAACAAATTTGGGAAACTAGCAGGATTAAAGGTTAATAAGGGGAAAACGAAAAAGTTAGTCAAAAATATAACAAATAGTAAGCAAAAAAATTTGGAAGAGACAATGGGACTACAAATAGTAAACAAAATTAAATACCTGGGAATTTGGATGAGGGCGAAAACAATAATGCTGTGGGAAGATAATTATATGAAAATTCTGAAACAAATTAAGAAAGATTTGGAAAACTGGAATAAAATGCAAATATCATTTTTAGGAAGAATTGCAACAATCAAGATGAATATACTACCCAAAGTTCTGTATTTATTTCAGACGATACCAATATTGACGAATAGAAAATTTTTTATGGAATTGGATAAAATGGTGAGGAAATTTATTTGGATAGGGAAAAAGGCGAGAATAAAGAAAAAATATTTACAAGATGACAGAAGCAGAGGTGGCTTTGGGCTTCCGGATTGGGAGATTTATTATAAAGCCATGATTTTGGTGTGGATAAGGGAATGGGTGAAATTGGGAAATAAAAGAATATTGACATTAGAAGGGCATGACCTACAAACAGGGTGGCATTCATTCTTGTGGAACCCGATGGGCAAAAAACAAAGGTATGTGACGAGACACATAATACATAAATCATTGATTAAAAATTGGGTGGAAATAAGGAAGAAAAACTATAGGAAAGTACCAAAATGGTTCTCGGCAATGGAGGCAATCTTCCACCCCAATACATTGGACCTAAATAAAAAACTTAAATATTATCAGATATTAGATACAGAAGGGAGATTAAAAACGAGACAGGACCTGGAAACACAAGGAATAATGATAGACAATTGGGCTTATCTACAAATCAAAACGAGGTACAATAGAGATATAAAGGAGTATGGAATAGAGACAAAGAACACAAAATTGGACAAACTACTTCTGGGTCCAGAAGAAAAACTGATATCTAAACTATATAATTTATTATTAGAACAAGAAAGAATAGGACAATTAGTGAAAGGACCAATGTTAGCATGGGAAAAAAATATGGGATATAATTTGGATCTGAATGACTGGGAGGAGATATGGGAGAAAAATTTGACATATACAAAATCGGTGGCATACAAAGAAAATCAGTACAAAATGATGTATAGGTGGCATTTGGCCCCCGCTAGGCTAGCGAAGTTATTTATAGGGGCAAATCCCAAATGTTGGAAGTGTAAAGACAAGATTGGCACGTATTATCATGTGTGGTGGACATGCCCAAAAGCGAGGAAGTATTGGAGTGAAATTAAAAATTGGATTGAGGACGTGATAAAATGTGAACTGGAGTGGAGACCAGAACTGTTTTTATTAGGAATGATAAAAGGAAACTTTCCCCCGGAGGACAAATACTTGATCACACATCTATTAACAGTCGCTCGAATTGCTCTAGCCCAGAAATGGAAGGAACCTATAATGCCATCCATACAAACTGTAATTAGAAAAACATACGAATGTGTGGAATTGGAGAGACTAACACTCAAACTAAATGAGAAAGAGGACTCAGATTATTATAAGACTTGGGATAGATGGTATGACTGGGTGGAACAAAATGCAAAAAGAGGGATAGGGGAAAAAGGAACCCAGGAAAAATAGGACATTAAAGTGAACGGAAAGATGTTATAGATAATATGAGATATTATATAACAACCAAGAAGAAGGTATAGGGAAATGTTAAAAATAACCCAAACCAAATGACAGGAAAAATCGAGAATGAATACTGCTATGTATAAGTGAAATTCTAGGATGAAAAACGTGTACCCGATCTGCAACCTAAACCAAGCGAGGAAAGCGCATCGCGCATCGTTGTATATTTATGTTATTTGTATTTGTAAGTCTGTGTGTTTTTAACATTTGTAAATAAAGTTTTAAAATTTAAAAAAATAAAAAATAAAAAAAAATAAAAAAAATAAAGTCTTGGATTCAGGTACTATTCAGGCTTTAAAAAATGCTTTAAATATGGACATCATATCTAAGCTATCTGTGTGCCTGTGTGTGTCATATATGGCCATTATTTTTATGGCCACTGTAGTTGAGGACCTCTCTGTGATTCTGTAAGAGTCCCTGTATAGATTCAATTGGATCTGGCCCAGTATGGCTCTGCGTTATGATTGCTACTCAGGGTGGTCATCCTATGGAACGTAACAAGACTTATTCCCAAGCAAGCATACCGTAAGACATAGGGAATGAAAAATATCGCATGGAAAAATAAAAGCCGACATGTTAGGCTATGAATTATATCTCTCAATGCCCCCTCCCCAAATGTACATGCTCTCTAATGTAAGTTGAAGATGTGTGAATGGATGGATGGATGGATGGATGGATGGATGGATGGATGGGTAGGTAGGTAGGTAGGTAGGTAGGTGATAGATAGATAGATAGATAGATAGATAGATAGACCGACCGACCTCAATTCTGTGGCCTCTGATTAAAAACCAAGGTTTAGATTCTCTGGATAGAATATAAGATGTAAAAAAGTTAGTTGCATTTTAAATGCCCTTGATAGCATTTTGTAATCATGTATAGGTAATCCTCAACTTGCAAACTTTTGTGACCATTCAAAGTTACAATGGTACTGAGGAAAGTAATTTATGACAAGTCCTAGCACTTACATCAGCTGCAGGATTCCTCAGGATCATGTTATTAAAATTTGGGTGTTTGGCATGTGTTTATAACAGTTGCAGCGTCCTGGGGTCACACAAAGAGTGCGATCACCATACCAGTTGTTATACCAGTGGAATCCCACCCCTGTTTATAGCCTATCCATTATGGCACCCACGTTGTGAATCACTCCCAAATTCTAAATGACCCAAGTGGCCTAAAAGTAGGACCACCAGATGGGGACAGCAAAAAAAAAAAAACTTGAGACTCCTAAATGGCAGCAAAAGGTCATGCAGTTTAGCCAACCAGGGAGAGAGAAAAAAAATCCCAACTCCTTACTGTATTTTATTGTAAAGCTCAATGCATTTATCACCATTCAAATCCTACTAAGTATTTTTTACAAAAAAAAATATCTGGGGCATACCGTATGAAGGTTTGTGACTCAGTCAATTTGTAAAAGCACCTTAGGTTGTGGAGGCCTTACATGAAATATTCAGCAAAAAAAGATTCCTTTGCATCAACATCTGTCACAGAAGCCAAGGCAGTTCCTCATTCTCAGTGGCTTTTGCGATGAGTGGACTTCAACCCCCAGAATTCCACGCATCTTAACACTGATACGGATGAGAAACATGGAGCTAAGTAATTCAAGGACACCTGGAAGAAATTGCACAAGTGGAGATGTGAGGTCAACAGGGGGAGCTGCTGTGCTGAGCTTTTCTGAAGGAGATTTTTCCGCAGCATTGAAAGCCAGTTTTATTTCATATATCTCAAATTCCTAGAAAGCTATTTTATCATTCATATTTCAATATGCAGTATATCTTTGGCCCGACTGAAGGGGGTTTATATAAATCTCTCCTTTGACTTCACTACCAATAAGTATAGTCTTCCACTAAGAACCATTTGTTACGTGACTATTCAAAATTACAACGGCACTGAAAAGAAGTCACTTAGAAACATTTTTCACGCTTGCGACCGTTAGGAGCATCCCCATGGTCACATGATCAAAATTTGAACCTTTTGCAGCCTTCTGACAAGCAAAGTCAATGGGGAAGCCAGATTGACTTAACAATCCTGTGACTAACTTAACAACTGCAGGGAGGATGATAAAATGGGGCAAAACCAGAGGTGGTATTCAGCAGGTTCTGACCAGTTCTAGAGAACCAGTAGTGGAAATTTTGAGTAGTTTGGAGAACCGGCAAATACCACCTCTGACTGGTCCTGCCCCATCTAGTCTCTGCCTCCTGAGTCCCAGCTGATCGGCTGGATCTTCTTTTGTTGCCCTGCACAGGAGAACGGAGCTGGAAAACAGGTTAATGGGGTGGGGAGGGATCGGGGATTTTACAGTATCCTTCCCCTGTCATGCCCACCAAGCCACGCCCACAGAACCAGTAGTAAAAAAAATTGAATCCCACCACTGGGCAAAACTCACTTAATTGTCTCATTTAGTGATGTCAATTTTTGGCTCAGTTGTGGTTGTAAGTTGAGAACTACCTGTGTTATCATAGAGGTGGAAATATGTACAATCTCCTGGCTCTCAATGACAACTGGAATTAATACATATTTTTGTAAGTAACGGCTCCTGATTCAATGTTGAGAATATGGTCAATTTTGACCTGCTCCTTGCTTTGGTACAGTAAGTGCTTAAATCTGGCCAATCTTAAAAACCCTAAGGAGGCTCAGACAAAGATCCCAGGAAATCCAAAGAACAAATAGCAACAGCACTTAGACTTAAAATCTCTTCATAGTGCTTTATAGCCCTCTCTAAATGGTTTACAGAGTCAGCATATTGCCCCCAACAATCTGGGTCCTCATTTTGGTTTTGGGAGAAATTATTAGCAGGGATACAGAACTGGAAGAACAAACATTCAGTGTACCTTCAAGAAATAATTTGAAAAATTATAATGGGGATTGAGTGAGTATGTGACATTGAAAGAAGTGTCATTCAGATAAATTTTTATTATTCACCCTGCTATATTTTCCATCCATAACTCTATCAAATAATAAAGTTAATAAAGTTCCTTTTGAGAATTGCTCCATTTCAAAGCAATTTCAGGGCAGGTTTTATAAGCTCAGAATTCTGATCCAGCCATCTGATTGATAAGAGAAGCATCACTTGTCTTGAAAGTGTCCTGAAGCTATTTTCATGTCCATTAAAGTGAGTCTGGAATAGACATAATTTTAACTTTCACAGGTAATATTTTTATTTGTTTTTTGCTTGCTTGCTTATTTGCTGTACTTTTTATTCCAAATTGCTGCCAATCACCTCCAAGTTGGGACTTTGTTTTAAATGACCTATATCTTAAACTGTTGCATTCCAATACAGCAATTACTTTTAAATGTAATCAGTGAGGGGAAATGACAGTGTTGTATTTTCTTAATTCGATAGAATTTCCTTCTTTCTGAGACCTGCTGTTTCAGAGCCACAAAGTTAAGCAAAGAAACATCCTCAGGCCACACAAACATAAATCTCTGCATTAAGTAATAATTAAGTAAGCTTTCAGGTGGAATTCAGGTACTGCAGACTGTCACTTGCAAAGGCCTGTTTGGCATGAAGCCTGAATATTTGAAGAACGATTTAAGGAACTCCAGATGTTCTCTCTTGGAACATCTGACATGGGTTTTGGGTTCCATCTATTAAGGAGTGCCAACTTGTGGCTCCCAAGAGCCATGCCTTCTCTGAAATAGTTCCTAATCTCTAGAGAGCATCCCACTCACCCATCCCCAACCCTATTGTCTTTCAAGAAAGCCTTGAAGATTTAGTTTTTCCCCAGGCTCTGGGCTAGGATGCGGGTATATTCATAGTGGAGTAAATGGCCATGCATTTCAACAATTATGGCCTTTTTTCTCTGGCATCTTGATTTGCTATTTATGGCTTTGTATGTATTGCTTCTCTGTTGTAATCCTTCTATGCAAACTGAGAGTCATGAATGGGTAGGCAGCTCTAGAAATTTAAATGACAACTACATACATACTATACATACCTAGTCCTAGGCTTATTTCTGCATTACTTTTAAGCCACATCCCTAAAGGAAGTTAATATCAGGTCTTCAATTCACTAAGTAATTGGGGTCATGTGTTACTTTTAACCTACCATAAGTTTACAGTCATAGATTACATACAGATGATTATAATGATATGCTAGACAAGCCATGACCTGCTGGGTCATCCTTTCAGAGATATTTCCTTACCAGGTTCCTCAATGTGTTCAAAAATAGCAGAATTTTTTTTTAAAGAAAAGATTGGATAATATATCTCTAACGTACTGTCTGCACTGGGAAAAGCTGGGATACAGTCAGCAGAGGAAATGTTTTTTAACATTGTGTATTATGCCATAAACTATTTTATAACCATTTTGTTATAAAAAGTTTTATAAAATTTGAATTTCACAGGAGATACGGATTCCAAATTTTGGACACGTTCTGTAAGCTAGCCCATATGAGGTAACTTGGTTGAATGATTGTTGCTCTATGTTACACTGTTTTGTTTTGTTTTATTCATATTTATATCCCGCCCTTCTCCGGAGACTCAGGGCGGCTTACAATTTTTGGGATACAACCCAATGCGCTCAGCAATAGCCTTCCTTCCATTGTATATGCCTGCTTATTACTAAGCGGCATTTTTACAAAGTCAGCTTATTTCCCCCAACAATCTTGGGTCCTCAGTTTACCTACCCCGAGAGGATGGAAGGCTGAGTCAACCTTGAGCCTGGTGGGATTCGAGCCTGCAATAATTACAGGCAGCTGGAACTAAGTGCTAGGCTATTAACAGCCTGCACCACCAAGGCCCAGTTAAAGGATACAGGAATTTTAATAGTATATAGATGGGCATCCTTTATTAAAAATATTCCCTCATCAATAACATCTATATCATTTGTTGTTTATTTTTGGTTGCTCTTGTCTGTTGTTTTTTCATGGTTTTATTTTTTTTTCTTTGTTCCACTTAAATAAAGAGAAAAATACGCAATATATTAGAGGGTCCCCGAAGCAGTTTGCATATTAAAAACAGCATGTTACTTTGATAATATACTCCATGGCTTAGAACAGCAGCCTAAACACCATCAATCCAATCTGCTTTACAAGATTATTGTAAGGATAAATCAGAAAACCATTTTATCTCCTTCTTTTAATTGCTGGAGATAATTAAAATGGAAAATGTTAATTTAGATATCATTTGTCAAAAGTAAACCAAGTGATCAATAGCTGCATATGTATATAGTACACTTTTCTACTATAAATTCCCTAGCCAGGGTGATGTTAATGGTTCAAAGGTTGGGTGGGGATCTAGCTTCTAGTCCCATGATGGCAAACCTATGGCATGCGTGCCGGAAGTGGCACGCAGAGCCATTACTGCTGGCATGCAAGCCCTTGCCCAGAGCAGATCTACTGTGCATGCGCATGCACCGTCTGCCCAACAGCTGGTTGTCGGGTGTCTGGTGCGCATGTGGTGGGGCAGGGGGCATGGGAGATGCACGTGCATGCATAGAGATGCACAGCGTGCACATGCGCAGGGGGCATGGCGGGGACCTGCCTTCTGGGTGATGGCATGCGAGCACACGAGCACAAGTGTGCATGCAATTATCAGCACAGGAGCCCCAAAAGGTTAGCCACCACTGTTCTAGTCCATCTTCAGCCATAGAAATTCATTGGAGGATCATCTCTCAGCCCAGTCTAATTGCCAGAGTTGTGGAGGATATAAATCTAACCAATAAATAAAATAATAAATATACATTCCCATTAAATTAATGGATATATAATAAAAACCATAAATGTGAACATAGTTGACCTACTTACTCTTTCATGATCATAACTAATAAAAGCAATAGAAAAAGTTCAGTGCTAATATGTTTTGCATGCTCAGTCATATATTTCTGCATCTAGCAATAGCAATGCCAATAGCACTTAGACTTATATACCATTTTACAGTGGTTTCCAGCCCTCTCTAAGCAGTTAACAGAGTCAGCCTATTGCCCCCAGCAATCTGGGTCCTCATTTTACCCACCTTGGAAGGATGGAAGGCAGAGTCAGCCTCGAGCCGGGTGAAATTTGAACTGCCAAATTGCAGGCAGCCGGCAGCCAAGCAGAAGTAGCCTGCAGTACTACACTCTAACCACTGCACCACTGTGGCTCATGAATATGGAATACATTCATAGAATATATAGAATAATAGACTTGGAAGGACCTCGAGGTCTTGTAGTCCAACTCCCTGCTCAAGCAGGAGACTCTATGCCATTCTGGAGGTATGGCTGTCCAGTCTCTTCTTGAAAACTTCCAGTGATGGAGCACCCACAACTTCTTGAGCAAGTTGTTCTACTGATTAATTGTTCCCATTCTGCAAATTTCTTTTTACTTCTTGGTTAGATCTCTCTTTAAGGACCTTTACTTCTTATACTGCCCTCAGGTGTTTTGGAGAATAGGTTGACCCAGTAGTGGGATTCAATTTTTACTACCGGTTCTGTGGGTGTGGCTTGGAGGGTGTGGCTTGGTGGGCATGGCAAGGGAAGGTTACTGCAAAATCCCCATTCTTTCCCCACCCCACTAACCTGCTTTCCAGCTCCGTTCTCCTGTTCAGGGCAACAAAAGTAGACCCAGCCGATCAGCTGGAACTTGGGAGGCAGAGAATAGATGGGGGCGGGGCCAGTCAGAGGTGGTATTTGCCAGTTCTCCGGACTACTCAAAATTTCTGCTACCGGTTCTCCTGAACTGGTCAGAACCTGCTGAATACCACCTCTGAGTTGACCCCCACTCTTCTCTGTGACAAGTACTGGAAGATTGCTATCATATGACCCCTGGTCTTTCTCTTGGTTTGACTAGACATATCCAGTTCCTTCAATGTGTATGAGACAAGAATGATCAGATTTCTTATGAAAACCCACCAGAAAAATAATGGGGTGACAATTTTACAAGCTGGTTATAGATGTGTTTTCCATGGCATAAACTGTAGCCTTTGGCTCATCCATATAAACCAAAGCATGGATCTGTACAAGGATTTTGAAAGCTGTAACCTTTTATTATATATACTGAGATGATTCACCCAGGAAGTACTTTTATTGCTCCTTGAAGCAAAACAGAGTGGACAACATGACTTTTGAACCTGTTTTCCTCTATTTCAAAAGATATTGGTAGCAGGTCATCCAAATTACAAATAATATTTAAGAAGGAAAGGAAAACAGGCATTTAATATCTGATGGACTCAGGTCAAATTGATCTGGTTTTAAATTGTAGTACATGACTAAAACGGAAAATCAAACAGATGGTAACAAAATGTAGGAAGGAAAAGTGTTTTATTTGGCCATCTTTTTCTGTGTGCAGTGTTTCATGCAGTGTCATATTGCAGAACATTAGATGCTCATCCCTTATGAAAATATGCCATCTTAGAACTGAAAAATATATCCTAGGCAGGTGTTCCTTATATGCAATTAAAGAGTAACCTGGTTGGTAGAGAATAATATAAAAAATAAGAGGTATTTTCTAGATGAGATTCATCCAGATTAGTATTCTGCTGCCCTAAAACCCAAAACAACTTGGTTTTAAACTCTAATCCACTTGTGAATTGATAAAACAAGCAGCATCAAAGTAGAAATATTATATTTTATTTTATATTTCCATATATTTGATCTATTTCATAATCCACTGATCACTAAGATAGCTCAGGATTCTTTGGTGAGTGAAGAAATCTTCAGAATATCAGAATTACAAAGTTGGAAGGTACCTTAGAGGTTTGGTTTTCTAGTCCAAACACGCAACTTCTGGAGGCAAGACACTGATTAATTGTTTTAATTCTCAGAAAATTTCTCCTTCGTTCAGTAATGCCTCTCTCCTTGATTAGTTTCCATCCATTGCTTCTTGTCCAGCCTTCAGGTGCTTTGGCGAATAGGTTGACCCCTTCTTCATTGTGGCAGCCTCTTAGATAGTGGAACAATGCTATCTTGTCATTCCTATTCCTTCTTTTCATTAAACTGGATATACCCAATTCCTACAACCATTCTTCATATATTTTAGCTTCCAGCCCCCTAATAATCTTCGTTGCTCTTCTCTGCATCCTTTCCAGAGTCTCATCATCTTTTTTTATATTGTGGTAACCAAAACTGGATGCAATATTTCAAGTGTGGTCTAACCAAGGCACTACAAAGCCACACTAACACTTCACATGATCTTGATGCTATTACTGTGTTAATGCAACATGAGGACTGTGTTGGTTTTTTTGGCAGTTACAGCACACTGTTGGCTCATATTTAAGTGACTCCAAGAATCCATCACAATTTAAGAAGTTTATATCGATGGGTTCACTTCTATTTATGTGATAATTTTTACTCAATATAATATCTTATAGAGCTAGTCATTATGGATATATCTTATGTTCAGGTTTTCTTAGGCCTCACAGCCAAAAGAATGTGCCTTGTCCTTGTTTAGAGTTACATGATATCTTATGTTCTCCTAGGCCTCACAGCCAAAAGAATTTGACTTGTCCTTGATTACAAGATATCCAATGCCTGACAGATTTGATGTATACTACTCCCACTGCATTCCTTTCAGAGCTATAAGATATCCAATGCCTGACAGACTTGATTCATAGTATCCAATTGCATTCCTTCTCTAATTAAGCTTTTGTTTTCCCTGAGTTTGGTTTCTATTCTGCTGACATTTATGATTTTCTGTGAACCAGGTGGTGTTTTGTTGATACGCATGCTCAGACTCACGCTGTCTGGTAACTTTCCATACACTACTCCCCTCCTTGCTGTAGTTACCCCTCCCTGCTAAATCTGCATAATAAAAGAGACTGTTGCGATCTGTTGGGGGAACACAACATCACCCCAGGCACTTCGTGCTCTCTCATCTCAAGAAACTTCTTGTGTGGTGTCTTTTATTTGACTTCTTTCGTCCTTGCGAGGACCCCCTAAATTGTCTCGGCGAGGGCTGAGACTCGTTCCTGCGGGAACCCAGGACAACATCAGCAGGGAACCTCGGACAACGAGTAAGTGTTGCAGACCTTGCTGCAGCAAGTCATGACTTTGGAATATACATTATGAGGTTATCAAAATATTTTTTTCCCACAAATTCAGCTAGCCAACTTTGATCCTCATCAAACTAGTCTGTAGTTTTCAAGTTGTCTCCTGGATCACTATTTCACATTTGAATTTTTTTTTTTTGAACATTAGAAGTGGTGGAACAAATTTTAATTCTAAAAGTAGTTATTCTACGAGGTAGAAGCAGGAACTGAGAAACAGCATCTTCTAGACTCCATTTCCAATATAACAATGCTCAATGCAAAAAAAACAATAATCCAATAAGGGACACAAAGTGAAAATTATAGCCACCAAATAACAAAAAGCCCTCCATAATTTCAATTAGCCAGTGATATGCACGACACCAGAGAATGGGATTGATTGACTAAATCATGGTTCTTCACTGTGATGTGCAAAAACAGCTGATTTGAGTAAATTCAGCCATATGATGCCCCCTTGTTTTAAAGCAGGGGTGAGGAACTACGGCCCCTTCACGACCTGCGGACTTCAACCCACAGAACTGGATACAACTCCCAGAATTTTTAAAGGACTCTTAGAGAGATACCCCCTGACTTGATTAATCAGTAAGGACTAGAACAAGAATATTCAGTTTGAGAATCAGAAACAACTGGGGGTCTCCAAGGATACCATAATAATGAGGTGTCCACACAGCCAATAATTAAATACTCAACATCTAGTTTAATTTCAAATTCAATTGAAAACTTGTGAGTTTTGACATTCCTGCCCCAAATCTTGCACTGACCCTTTAAGCATAATCATCTTTCAGGACCAGCTCCTTGCCAAACCTATGGTCACAAGCCACGATCATCCCCATCTTCAAAAAGGAGACCCCAGTCTAGTTGAAAATTACAACCAATCTCTTTATGCTGCGTCATCTGTAAACTCATGGAATCAATTATTAAGCAATCCATTATTCTCCACTTAGAGACAAACAACCTACTCTCAAATAAACAATTTGGTTTCAGAAAAAAACTATCCTGTAATCTGCAACTCTTACACTGCAAAAACATATGGGCTACACAACTCGATCAGGGCAAAGTAATAGACGCAATCTACATTGACTTCTGTAAAGCCTTCGATTCAGTGGTACACGACAAACTACTACTAAAACTAAGATCTTATGGCATCTCTGGACAACTGCACAACTGGATAGAAGCATTTCTGTCAAACAGACAACAAATGCTCAAAATTGGGAGCATCCTATCAAATTCTGTACCTGTCAACAGTGGTGTCCCCCAAGGCAGTGTTCTAGGACCAACTCTCTTCATACTCTACATACTCTACCTCTGTGATCATATTAAGAGCAACTGTCTTCTCTTTGCTGATGATGTAAAGCCATTCAACACCACAGACAATACTGCTACCCTTCAAAAAGACCTCGACTATGTATCTGAATGGTCAAACAAATGGCAACTTCAAATCTCAACAAATAAATGCTCTGTCTTACATATCGGCAAAAAAAAATCAGAAAATAAAATACAAGCTGAATAGTCAAGACCTTGCTGATGATCCAAACTCCATCAAGGACCTTGGAATACTCATCTCTAATGATCTAAGTGCTAAAGCCCACTGTAACTACATAGCCAAAAAGGCATTAAGAGTTGTTAACCTAATCCTACGAAGCTTTTTCTCTGGTAATATCACACTGCTAACTAGGGCATACAAAACATTTGCTAGACCAATACTCGAATACAGCTCATCAGTCTGGAACCCACATCACGTATCTGATATTAATACAGTTGAGAAAGTCCAGAAATACTTCACAAGAAGAGTTCTACACTCCTCTACTCGTTGCAGAATACCTTATGCCACCAGACTTGAAATTCTAGACCCAGAAAACCTAGAACTACGCCGTCTTTGGTCCGATCTAAGTATAGTATATAAAATCATACATTGCAATGTCCTACTGGTCAATGAATACTTCAGCTTCAACCATAACAATACAAAAGCACACAATAGATACAAACTCAAGGTTAACTGCACCAAACTTGATTGCAGGAAATACAACTTCAGCAATAGAGTGGTCAATGTCTAGAATACTCTACCTGACTTGTGGTTTCTTCCCCAAACCCCAAAAACTTTAACCTTACTTTCTACTATTGACCTCACCCCTTTCCTAAGAGGTCTGTAGGGGGCATGCATAAGTGCTCCAACGTGCCTACTGTCCCTGTCCTATTGTTTCTTTTATTGTTTCTTTTATTTTTCTTATATGTATTCATTTCATGTATTCATAACTATGTTTACCCTTATACTTATTATTTTGTAAGCGATTGACAAATCAAATAAATAAATAAATAAATAAAGTTTCTACAGGAACACGAACATATTGCAAGAGTTGGTAGTTTCATCAGATTTCAACCATTTAAAAGAAGAGCTAAATGTAAATTATTTTTTCTTTAATTTTAGGAACCTGCTGGCCAAGCCATTATTCTGCTGACTCCATTAATCCTGAAAATGTTTCAGAAGCAATGTAGTGGTCCGCATAAAAAAGATTAGAAACAATTTGCATTGAAACATAATTTCTTGTCACTATTTCACTCAGTTTCTCAACATTATGGGTGCAGTCACTGCTCAAAGTTTCAGTCTAATCTATAAACCTCAGGTGTGTAGCAAAATCAGTCAATTGTTACTTGGATTAAGCAAGTTAGACCCTTAGCATTAGCCAAAGTATCTATCAGATTTTTGCAATCAGAGGAGGGCATCAGATGGTTAGTTACATAAATTGTTCTTATTGTAGTTTTAATGTCAGGGATTGGAAGAGGTTCTTATCATATCTCCCACCTCATAGACTAAAATAATTCACCTAGTTTTGAGGGACTGTGCCCTTGACCTAGAACAAAACATAGTATATGCTTTGAGGCTAACTCTCTGCCTCAAATAATGAAATATATTGAGCCAGCCTTGAGTGGAAATTCCATGTATTGTAAAATACCAGTGAAATAGTTTGTCTTTAGAAAGAAGCAACAAAAGGCTAACACTGTGTGGCACTGAGAATCACAAAGTTAGGAAAACTCTCTGAAAATATCTACTTCTGATGAGGTATTGTGGCCTGAGGCTGGCAAAGGTCAGTGATGTATGTCAAGGGTATAGCATATCTTAAAGATATAAGATATAGTATCTTTTCTTTCAATACATGCATGAGAATAAAATTACAGAGGCTTCTTTCAAACCTCCCAGACTGTACTTAAACTCAAATAAACTTCCTACTTTGCAGCCCTATATGGTATATCTTACTTGTGAGAAAATCTCAGTGAGCTTAATAGGGGATTATTGATTAGCTGAAGTTGTAGAGATTTGTATGATGAACATTTAAGTGCATCCTGACCTGCAGTAACATTCATCAAAGGATTAAAGTGGACAGCCTCTAGACAAAACCTGGATGGCACTTCTGCATTGAAACAAATGGCTCAATTGCTTTGCTGCTCAAGGAGACAATCTCGTCTCTTCCCTTTCTCCTTCTTTCACTGGCTGCAATGAGAGGGAGATTGTTTTTGTCTTTAAGCTTTCCTTGACTGCCATAAGAGTAAAGAATTTTGTTGTTGTTGTTAGTCGTGAAGTCGTGTCTGACCCATCGCGACACCATGGACAACGTTCCTCCAGGCCTTCCTGTCCTCTACCATCGTCTGGAGTCCATTTAAGCTCACACCGACTGCTTCAGTGACTCCAGCCAGCCAGCTCATTCTCTGTTGTCCCCTCCTTCTATTGCCCTCAACCTTTCCCAGCATTAGGCTCTTCTCCAGTGAGTCCTTCCTTCTCATGAGGTGGCCAAAGTCTTTGAGTTTCATCATCAGCATCTGGCCTTCTAAAGAGCAGTCAGGGTTGATCTCCTCTAGGACTGACCGGTTTGATTGCCTTGCAGTCCAAGGGATTCACAGGAGTCTTCTCCGGCACCAGAGTTCAAAGGCCTCAATTCTTTGGCTCTCAGCCTTTCTTACGGTCCAACTTTATCCAAATTTACAAATATCCAAATATACAGAGGGTAATTCTCCACCTGAAAGACTATCCAGTCCAAATGAAAGTTATGGGGGGAAAAGGATGGAGATTCTACAACCGTCTCCAGAGGTACAACTCCAGCAACCCTTACCATTGACCCAGATGGTGGGAGCTTCTGAAGTTTCAGAATACCACTGATAGAAATGGGGAACTTAAAGTTGCCCACCAGGATAATAAGCTGAATACAAACTGAAAAGATATCCCAGGAACTTGGTCTTAATGATTCCTTATAATTCTACTGAAATTAAAGTAGTTATTTTAAAATATGCAATTCTACCTAGGCAACAATACATATATATATACATTTTTTTCAACTTATAACCTTTGAGGGAAGGGGCAGAGATAACCTTGTTGTTGTTTGATGGGGTAAGTGGTCCTCTCACTGCTGTGTAGGGAGATGAATTGACTTGTTCCAGGGGCTGGGGAGTTAAAGAGGAGGGTGGGATTTGAAATCTAGATGGTGCTGCTCTACCAGGATTGAATCTATATGCCCCCAAACTCTTATTTTACATGCTGGCTGGAGCAGCTTCCTTGTAAGGGTCAAGAAAGTGTGTCCCAAGTCCTTCCTCAGCAGATTAGGGACAAGATGAGGAACCTCTTTAGTCGTGGCCCCCATTTTGTGAAACTATTGATCCCAGGAGTTTCAGGTGCCTCCCGAATTCTAGTGTTCCAATTAAGTACTGAAAACAACTAAATCTTGCTAGATTTTCAATGTCAGATGTTTTTGGCTGCACCACTGGGAAGAGGCCTCCCACCTCCTTTAATATAGTTTACATGCCATTAACCCTGCATTTGCTTTTGAAACAGTTTTTGGGTTCTGAGACCGAGGATACCCTGAGGTTGGGGAAAATACCCGTCTTTCAAAAACTAAGGTGAGAGGCTGACTTTTCTTTTATGCTTTTTTCAAACATAAACTGCTCCAGGCATTTCAGCAGAAGCCATAAATAACTCAATGGACCCATAATGGAGGTTTGGATGGGGGACTCAAAGGTTTGGGGGACAGGATGAGTTTGCCTGTGGGAGTTTATGATTAGCCTTGGAATTCTGCCAACTCCAGCGTCCACCTGGGCAGAGCATATCAAAGCCCTTCAATATTGGGCAACACACGCTGTTCATGTGAACTTTGTGCTCCCTGATTAGGGTGACTTCATCCTGTTAACACAGCAGTGTTTAAAGTCCACTGCAAAAGCACACTCGAAATACCTTCAGTCTTGTTATCACGATCGCACTGGCACTGTTTCTGGTTGTGGACATTTCCTGGGACCAATTTGGCTTTGTCCAACTTCAGCATGAAGCTGTTCATCGGGGCACTGATTCTGTGCTTGTCTCCGAGTCAAGGGAAATGCACTGAAGAAACCATGCAGGATAATGCCATCCCTCCTTCTCCATTGCCGGAGGAAAGCTCTTATTCCGACTGGGGAATTGGGACCATCCGAGATGGCATTGATGCTGTTAATGGCTATTTTGACTTTGTCTCAGAGCTGTTAGGAGGGAAGAATGGAGTCTGTCAATACAGGTGCAGATACGGTAAGTATTTCTGCTCCTCCTCCTTCCACATCCAGCCCCTGATAGCTGAACATTGTTATTTTGTGCTGACCGTTCTTGTTTCCCTACACTAGGTAGTGTTTCCTTGTTTTGTTTGATTAGATGCCTTAATGATGAGTAATTGATCAAGACACTGTATTCTTACTGTCATGTTTTATTTTACTTCACTGAACTGTTGCACTTTTAATTAGTGTATTTGCACTCAACACTGCCTCTATTGTTACGTACATCATTACATATTTCAACTACAAGAATGGATGTATCTTGGTATTCCTTTAGATATCATGTCTGTAGCTCCATTTATTCTAACAAAACAGCTAATACTAAACAGTCAGCATTACTCTTTGGTTGCAAAGACTGGGATGCATATCATTTTTCTAACAAATGGTTAGAAGGGGACAGTTCTCTTTACAGTATGCTTCTGTAACTAAAATGTGGTATATTGGCAGAACTCTCTCCAAATGATTGTTTATTTTGCCTTACTAATAGAATTGTTCTACTTCCCATACATTTTAAGAAGCCAGATTTGTCAAAATGCTAACTTAATTTCTGTACTGAGGTTTTGAATGCCTTCTAGTTTTGTAGGATCACAGTACACCCTTCATCCTCAACCTACAGCAGTGGGGAAAATGGGGTACTGTTTACACAGCTGAAGGGTACAAGATTGAGAAAGAGTAATTAGATTATATATTTATGGAATTTTCAAACACTGGACAAGAACAGTATGGATACCCATGTAATTCTCCTTTCTTCTTGCATAGACCCATAATCCCTGTCTTTTTTTTAACCTCTCACATAATGACTACCCATCATCTAAGAAATGGGTAACACACCACTGATTTCTAACTGCAAACAGCAATTAAAACAGTGACAATAATCGGGATGGCCAGGGAGGGAGAGCTTCTTAGCTAGATGTGTGAGTGAGTGAGTGAGTAAGTGGATATATTATATAAATATGTGTGTGGGCGTGCATTCACACTGGTTATGGCCCTATCCATCAGCCTTGCTTAACTGTGCATTCTGTGAATGATTTCTCAGTATAAAATCATAATATGTTCCCCATCCATTCAAAAACCTAGAAGGCTGTGTATCATAGGTTGAGGAAAATCATTTGCCTTGACTAGCCCATGTGGATTCAGGGCTCAAGTAACTTCTGGAATGGCATTTTTTTCCATGAGGAAAAAAAATCAAGGCTGATTTTTTTTTCTTTTAGAATACAGAGGCACATTCCATTCTTCTCCCTGGACAAAAGCTAAGAATGCATTTTTGGATCAGTGAAATTAATACATGCACAGGTCCTTGTGATGCATACCTGGTCCCTTGTGGCTGTGAAATGGGGACAGAAAAAACATGGATAATCTTGTTGGATGCAAAATATTATATTCTTGTCCTTTCTTTGTTTTTCTGGTTTGCTTGATAATATATATTGTTTTAATTATACTTTCTACACTCCATTAGCCTCTGAATTGGTACTAATGAATTCCCCAGCTACTGTTAATTTCTTACCTTCTTTCTTTTTCCCACTCATATGGCTGATAATTATTTACTTTGACTTCCTTCCCTTTTACTTTAAGGTTAAAAAAAGACATTTGATTCACATGTAGACATGCCAAAGTATATAGAAGATTCAGTGCCAGTTCTTACATTATCACAATAAAAAGCATGTTATTCTAATATCCTCATTAAAGAGCTGAGATTGCTTATAGTGATTTATATTTTAATTGCCTCATTTACATGATGGCAATATACTCTGTATACTGCTCTCCTTGAAAAGTGTTTGAGAAACTACAGATGGTGCAAACTATAACATTTTGGCTTTGATCAGAAGAGTGTTTTGAAGATCATGTTGGAACAACTTTACCAGCTTCCAGTTATTTTTTGACATAAATCAAGTTGTCCCTCTTTTTAATCTACAATATCCATGGAGTCAGCTCTAGGGTAGCTGAAGGATCATTTCCTTTCTTATTAAATTACATCACCCACAATCTATTATAATTATCGACAGCCTTGTTCTAAGATCCTTTGGCAGGATCTACTGTACATTGGAATCAGAGATGGTATTCAGCAGGTTCTGACCAGTTCTGGAGAACCAGTAGCGGAAATTTTGAGTAGTTCGGAGAACTAGCAAATCCCACCTCTGACTGGACATTTTTATAGTATCCTTCCCCAGCCATTCCCACCAAGCCATGCCCACAGAACCGGTAGTAAAAAAAATTTATATCCCACCACTGATTGGAATCCCTTTTGAGGTGCTATTTCTCTGAAATGCAACTGCTAATCAGCAGGCATCTATACTGAACCATTTAGCACAACATCCACTGTGCTTAAAACATCAGACAAGACACATGGTTCCATAAAGCCTTTTACTTTGTCTTTTACAGGCAGTAGTTCTGCCATTGTATTTGTTTGAAAAGTTGGTTAAATCACTTGAAATGTGCAGATCTGTTCATAGAAACAAAGTTTTAACATTAAAATGCCTAATGTTAATGGTTAAACTTCAACTGTGTGTTTGTGCACAAGGTTATATATCTGTCTTCCTGTTCCTTTGAATAGCTCAAAATACTGCTTCTTAACTTGGCAACTTTAAGATGTCTGGACTTCAACTCTGAGAATTCCCTAGAGTTACCTTTTTTAGCTTCATGACTGGGTGGCAAGCTGCAGTTAACAATATAACAATATAGCAGTAGCAATAGCATTTATATACTGCTTCACCGTGCTTTACAATCCTCTCTAAGCAGTTAACAGAGTCAGCCTATTGCCCCCAACAATCTGGGTCCTCATTTCACCGACCTCGGAAGGATGGAAGGCTGAGTCACCTTGAGCTGATGAGAATCAAACTGCTGGCAGTTGGCAGAATCAGCCTGCAATTCTGCATTTTAACCACTGCACCACCACGGCTCTTAAAATATTGTTATTAGTAATAATATGACAACTGAATACAAATTGGCAGCTGAGGCGAAAAAAATATCACAGGTGTGAGCATCCCATCCCATCCACATGTGCTAGGGAATAATCAAGTCTTCAGAGGCCTGCAGGGTAAGGGCTAGTCTTCTCTCTGGGGACAGTGGATGTATAATAGAGTGTGCTGATGAGAGGAAGACCGTCCTACTTGATCAGATGCTTAAAAGTGAAAGTGAAAGTGGGAAATCTTTACTTCCACTTTTGCAAGTTTTATGGATTTATTCATGTCAGAAGCACCATTTATATATAGGTATAAATGCAAACATAAGAACAAAACATTTAAAAACCATAAAAACCTGATTTAAGCCGTGCTTGTTCAGAAGCGTGCAGCTTCAGTTGCATTCTGTTGCACTATCATAACAGTACGTTGGGCAGGGCACAAGGGACAAGTATACACGTGTGTGTCATTGTCTGTAAATCTCCACACTCGCAGTAGGCAGAAGTCACCAAATATCCCCCTTTATTCAAATATCTCTTGATCTTGCTGTAGCCATGCACAGTCTATTTAGCGCAGAGGTCCCCAAACTTGGCAACGTTAAGACTTGTGGACTTCAACAAGTCCACAACTCTTAACATTGCCAAGTTTGAAGGCCTCTGATTTAGTGATTGCCAAATTTCCCACTTTTCATCATGGCCAGGTTCCAGTTTCTCTGCAGGTTCCATCCAGAGTTGGACTTCTGTAGCTTGTAAAATTAACCATGATGGAATCTTACCACGAGGTAGAATGAGTCCATCTAGTCGTGCTTCTGGTCTAGTTCTGCTTGATCCAATCAATTAAGTTCTTCCTATCTTTCTTCCTCTGACCATTAAGCCACTGGGGGCTTCTGCTTCTCTCTTCTGATTGTTTCCTAGACAGCATCTGTTCCAGTGGTGGGATTCAAAATTTTTTACTACCGGTTCTGTGGGCATGGCTTGGTGGGCATGGCAGGGGAAGGATACAGTAAAATCTCCATTCCCACCCCACTCCAGGGGAAGGATACCATAAAATGCCCATTCCCTCCCTACTTCTGGGAGAAGGTTATTGCAAAATACCATTCCCACCCCATCCCACTAACCTGCTTTCCAGTTCCGTTCTCCTGTGCAGGGCAACATAAGAAGACCCAGCCGATCAGCTGGGACTCAGGAGGAGAGATTAGATGGAGGCGGGGCCAATCAGAGGTGGTATTTGCTGGTTGTCCAAACTACTCAAAATTTCCACTACCGTTTCTCCAGAACTGGTTAGAACCTGCTGAATACCATCTCTGGATATGCTTCTCCTATCTGATAGGATGAGGAGACACAATCAGAGAGACATGGTCCCTCAGATACTTCTAACTTTATTACTGTATGATTTGTATGCTCTAAAGTTTACACAGCAATGACTTTGCTCATTTTTAAAAAAAACAAAACAGGTTGCCATGATAAAATTTAATCGATTATTACATTGTACATTGCTAAAGGCACCCTACTAGGGTGCAATTTGAAAATAACATCCAAAAAGCAAATATACTGTACACTGAGTCATAAATCTGGGTTAAATGGGGATTCAATGTAAAGTATGCCTTTTGCCTGCTCAAATAAAGAGCCCTTATTAAAAATGTTGGAGCAGATGCCCAGAAAATTGGGGGAACCAACTAGTGGTGGGATTCAATTTTTTTTACTACCGGTTCTGTGGGTATGGCTTAGGGGCGTGACAGGGGAAGGATACTGTAAAATCTCCAATCAGAGGTGGCATTTGCCAGTTCTCTGAACTACTCAAAATTTCCGCTACTGGTTCTCCAAAACTGGTCAGAACCTGCTGAATACCACCTCTGGTACCTATTAGGTCATGACAATAGGTTGAGGTCATCCTGGTCTTATGTCTTTAGAATGTCAGCCTTCCTTGGCAACCCATGAAAGTTCACACAACTTCCTGCCTGTCTTCATACTGCAGGGAATTCTGTAGTCTATTAAGCTACTAAAAAATAATGCAGTATTTTGAACCTTCTTCCCATCCATTTTTTTGAGCGATGCCAATAGAGGATAGACACAGATGTCTATTTGCATGTAAAGACTTTGCATAGCCATTTCACATACCTGTTGTCTGTTCTCATGGTTTTCATCTCAACAGCTACTAGATAGTCAACTAACTTGTCATGTATGTAAAACTGTGATGTGCGTGCATGTGTGTTTGTATCTGTGTCTGCCCGTCTGCCTCTCTCTGTCTCTGTCTCTGTCTCTCTCTCAGCACAATTCCATGGTTGAGATGATACTTTGCTTATAAACGAACAGAATAACAGAGTTGGAAGGGACCTTGGAGGTCTTCTAGATGATCCCTCTTCAAGTAGGAAACCCTATACCAGTGATGGCGAGCCTTTTCAGGCACCGAGTGCCCAAACCAGAACACATGTGCATGTGTGGGTGCCAGAGCGTAGTGCGCATGCCTGTTTTTTGGCCATTTTCAGGCCATTCTTTGGGCCATTTTCAAACCCTTTTGGGGCCATTTTCAGGGTGTTTTGGGGCTGTTTTGGGGGCATTTTTCAGGGTGTTTTTCTGGTTGTTTTTGGCCCAGAAACATCCCTAAAAATGGCCCTGAAAAATGGCCTGAAAAACGGCCTGTTTTTTGGGCCATTTTCTGGCACTCTGACACCTGCGAAGACCAGCTGGCTGGCATGCCAGAAACCAGAAGAGCAACTGGCGATGGTGTGCATGCCCACAGAGAGGGCTCTGTGTGCCATGTCTGGGGTGCATGCCATAGGTTCACCTTCACAGCCCTATACCATTTCCGATAGTTGTCCAATCTCTTCTTAAAAACTACCAGTGTTAGATCCCCTCAAGTTCTGGAAGTAAGTTGTTCCATTAATTGTTCTGTCAGGAAATTTCTCCTTAACTCCAGTTTGGTTCTCTCCTTGATTAGTTTCCATCTATTGCCTTCACACACCTTCACAAACTGCCTTCAGGTGCTTTGATGAATAGCCTGACATCACCTTCCCCTTTTATTGAGGCAGACTGAACCAGCTATAAATGTTCAATCCTGTTATGTATGTAGGTTTGAATGTCATTGGTTTAGTTTGAATTGTTCTTGTAAAATGTCAAATATGATTGGTTTGAAAAGTGCAGGAAAACCCTGCACTCTGATTGGCTGGCAACTGCGGCTGCTGGCTATAAGTAGCAGCCGTAGCCCAGCCAAGACGGTCCATTCGAGCTGTAGTCACTAATAAACTCTTCACTGAAGCTCTTCGCATCTGACTCTTCATGCAACTTAACACTGGTGACGAGGATGGGATACCCCTGAAGAGAAGACAATGCGGAAGACAAGCAGAAGAGCGAGATGGCTGCGCTGAACACCCCCCCCAGCCCCGTTCGATCCGGCAGCAGAAGACTGGGAATCGTATGCGGATCGCTTCCAAATGTATTTGGAAGGAAACGACCTCACCGACATCTCCAAGAAGCGGAAGAGGGCGGTCTTTCTTACGCACTGCGGTCCGGCAGTCTTCAAGATGGCAAAGGCATTGGCGGGAGCTGCAGACGTGAAGGTAATGGAATGGCCTGATTTAGAAAAGCTTTTAAGAGCCCATTACGCCCCACAAGTATCGTGCCTCATTAAGAGACACGAGTTTTACCGTCGGGATCAAGGGGAAAGTGAAAACGTTAACGACTTCATGGCAAGTTTAAGAGACATTGGGGGTGCATGCGAGTTTAACAACTTGGAGGAGGCCATGTGCAATCGATTTGTTCTAGGCCTCAAAGACAAGGTGCTTCAGAGCAAATTGTTATTAAAACCTAAGATCACGTTGAAGGAAGCCATAGAAGAGGCCTCCTCAGCAGAAGCCACTAAGTCCTCAGCGGCAGCCATGAAGAAAATTAACAAGGCCTCAAGCCATTCTGATGTGGAAAAGTCCACAACAACTCATTGCGAGAAATAGATTTTGAATCAGACTGCAGTGAGGTGGAGGAAGGAATTTATAGACTCAGAATGGAAAAGAAAAAGAAAGACCTGGGAAGAAAAAGGCAAGACTTTTATTGCAGAGGTTGGGGGCACCCCACACTGAATGCAAGTTTCTTGATACCATCTGCCTTCGTTGTGAAAAAAGAGGTCACTTAGCAAGAGTCTGCAAATCATCCAGAACTCCACCACACAGAAGGAAGTTTCCTGACAAAGATTTCAAGCCCAACAACTTCAGTGAGAAAATGGGGCAACTCAGAAGCAAATGGGAAGAATGAAACTCATCAAACAGTCACCATTGGTCATTCTTCAACCTTAAGAAGCAGAAAAGTACATGTGAAGGTACTCATTGAAGGAAGGCCTTGCCAAATGGAAGTGGACTCAGGCTCCTATTTATCTATGGTGTCATGGGACACTATTCACAGGCTACTTCCCAACATTCAGAAGAAACATTTCCAGAAGCAAGCACTGACTCTTAAAGACTACCAAGGGAACAAGATTCCAGTAGTTGGAACAAGAGAATTCAACGTGAAGTTCAAAGGCCACACCAAACGTTTGCCCCTGACCATCGTGGACAAGGATCGCCCAAGCTTGCTGGGACTTGAGTGGTTCAATCCACTAGGCATCGAGGTGACTGGCATCAATCACATGAGCAACTCTGAATGGGAGGAGGCCTTGAAGTCTGAGTTTCCAGAGGTCTTCAGCAAAGGATTGGGCAAGTATATGGGGACCCCTATCACTTTCAACCTAGATCCCAAGGTGTCCCCAATTTGTTTAAAGCCCAGAAGGGTCCCATTTGCCTTAAAGGAAAAAATTGATGCACAATTAGATAAACTAATAGCTCAAGGAGTTTTAGAGCCCACTGACCACTCCAGATGGGAGACACCCATAGTCACACCTGTCAAGACTGATGGGTCAGTAAGAATCTGTGGAGACTATAAGGGGACACTGAACCATGCGCTGCAGCAGAGCGCATACCCAGTTCCAGTGGTGCATCACTTATTACATTCACTTGGCAGGGGTGCAGTCTTTGCCAAATTGGATCTGGCCCAGGCATATCAACAACTAACAGTTGATGATGCCACTGCAGAGGCCCAAACCATTGTGACTCATAGAGGTGCCTTCAAATGTAAAAGGTTACAATTTGGAGTAAGCATGGCACCACGTATTTTTCAAAGCCTTATGGAAAGGATGCTCCAAGGACTGCCAGGGGTAGTGCCTTACTTTGATGATGTGTTAATCTCTGCTGAAAATGACACTCAGTTACAAGAAAGACTCAGAGAAGTTCTTACCAGATTCAGGAAAGCGGGGTTAAAAGTCAAGGAAGAAAAATGCACTCTTAAAACTGACAAGGTTGAGTTCCTGGGCTATATGATTGACAAGCATGGCATCCACCCTACCGATGCCAAGGTTCAAGCAATCAAAGAAGCCCCTAAACCTAAATGCAAAACAGATTTGCAAGCCTTCCTTGGACTCATTAACTTTTATCACATGTTCTACCTCAGAAGGCAACCATTGCAGAACCATTGCACAGATTACTTGACAAAAAGTCTGTTTGGGTCTGGGGCAGGAAGGAACAATCAGCATTTAACAGTATTAAAGACTAATCACGTCTGATGCTGTACTGATACAGTTCTCTGAGAATTTGCCTGTTGTACTGACTTGTGATGCATCTCCCTTTGGAGTGGGGGGGTGGGTTTGAGCCACAGGCTTCCCAGCAGGAGAGAAGCCCCTATTGCATTTTACTCTCGCACTTTAACCAAAGCAGAGAGGAATTACAGCCAATTGGACAAGGAAGCATTGGCAATTGTTGCAGCTGTCAAGAAATTTCATGAATATTTGTATGGGAGAACATTTACCATTGTTACAGATCACAAACCTTTGTTAGGCATTGTGGCAGGAGATAAACCTGCACCTACTATCCTGTCACCAAGAATGCTGAGGTGGAATGAATTTCTTGCTGCTTATTCTTACAAACTTATCCACAAGCCTGGCAAGGACATTGGACATGCTGATGCACTGAGTCGTTGCCCACTTCCTTGCCACAAGGAGGACTTTGAACCTGAAACACACACCTTTTTCCTAGAAACTGTTGCCAAGCTTCCAGTGCATGCTGCTGAAATTGCCAGAGAGACTGCCAAAGACACTTTATTGGCTCCTGTTATAGGCTGGATTAAGAAAGGTTGGCCTCTTCAAGATCTACCTCACCTGGCCCAACCTTTTAAGTCCAGGCAAACTGAATTATTGTATTAAGAGGATGTATTTTGTGGGGTAACAGGGTGGTTATTCCTGCAAAACTACAAAGAGAGGTTTTGGAAATGTTACATGAGGGTCATCCTGGTATTTAAGGATGAAGGGATTGGCCAGGAGTTATGTATGGTGGCCAGGTATTGACAAAATGGTTGAAAACTGGGTTGCATCTTGTCCCAACTGTCAGGTAGTCAGGCCTGACCCACCTCTCACCCCAAACAGGAATGGAATGTCCTAGGGGCCCATGGTCTAGGATTCACATTGATTTCGCAGGCCCTACCAGAGGGCACACCTTTCTTATTATAGTAGATGCATATTCCAAATGGCTAGAGGTAATCCCTATGGCATCCACCACAACTGATGCTGTCATCAAGCAGCTTAAAAGCTTTTGTAACCCACGGGTTACCTGATGTTCTTGTCTCTGACAATGGCCCTCAATTTACATCCAACCTCTTTGAATCCTATTTAGCACAACAGGGTATCAGACATGCCCTCACTGCCCCTGGGCACCCTTTGGCTAACGGCCGGGCTGAACGCATGGTATGTTTTACCAAGGAGAAACTTCAGCAACTGGGTCCTGGGGACATCACTGAGAAAGTTGAAAAACTTCTTAGTGTTCAGCACATCACTCTAACCATCTAATAACTTATCCCCAGCAGAGTTGTTGATGGGTAGGAAACTTAGGTCTTCCCTTGACCGCCTTCATCCCACTTCGCACCCAACGCACCACTAGATTCCACTTCCAAAGTTCGCACATTCAGTGTGGGTGATTCTGTGTATGCTAAGAAACTTATGGGTGAACCTTTGTGGATTCCTGCTGAGATAACTCAAATCACAGGCCCTCGTTCTTACAGGGTGCAAACAGAGGATGGAATCCTCTGGAGCAGGCACATTGATCAACTTAGATCCAGGTTTTCTCAGGAACATCGCACTTGTACCTCTCTAGTTCCCTCACCTGATGTCAATTCTAGGGGGAAGGGGAGGAGCAGGAGGATAATCAGCAAGCAAGAATCCATCCCATGTGCAATGAGCCATTACGACAGGAACCATTCCAAAACCTGTCACAATGCCAAAATCCATCCTTAGAAGTGGAAGATTGTACATCACTACCTGACTTGGGTGCTGACATTAGGCTGGAGATGGGTTGGGAGGAGAGACCAGATTCTAACAATCAAACAGGGTCTTCTTTCACAGGGAGTCCCGGAAGGGAAATGTCAGCAGACACATTTCCTCTCTCACTGGGTGAGAATGTTAAAACTTCTGAACCATGGAGGTCTCAACGTACACATAAGAGCCCCACCTATTTAAAGGAATACATTAGATAGGTTGGGGTTTGGTATGGACTGAACCTAGTGGGGAGGGGTGTTATGTATGTAGGTTTGAATGTCATTGGTTTAGTTTGAATTGTTCTTGTAAAATTTCAAATATGATTGGTTTGAAAAATGCGGGAAAACCCTGCACTCTGATTGGCTGGCAACTGCAGCTGCTGGCTATAAGTAGCAGCCGTAGCCCAGCCAAGACAGGTCCATTTGAGCTGTAGTCACTAATAAACTCTTCACTGAAGCTCTTCGCGTCTGACTCTTCATGCAAACTTAACAAATCCCATGATCTTCTGAAGTAAAAAGCTGGTACAAAATTATGGGAACAGCTTTAGTATATTATGAGCTTCTAGCTCTTGCAAGTATTTTGGGTGCTACATTCTGCCCCAGATACTCCTTCTTAAGAATGTTTTTGATGAAATGAAAGGATAAAAATAATTCCTAAAATATGCACATTTCTGTCGAATAATCAAGTCTGAATGGAACCCAGGCAAGCATCCCATGATTAGGCGAGCTTTCTCTAAACAAGCTAATTCAGCATCAATGGTTTTAAAACTGATAAAAAGAACTTATCATTCACGGCCTTCAGATAGCACTGGACTAGACAGGGAAGCAGATTTTAGATTGTTTTGCACTGAGCAACTGTTTGACAGATAATCTTTTTTTCCCTAGTACTAATCATCTCTGCCCAAAGATGAACTCTTTTGCTATGTGAGTGGGTTTCCCTGTTGAAATGATGTTGACAACATGTGAAATAGCACATTTTTCACTGTCTACAAGCAGATGGGACTGTATCAGGGAAAACATCTACAAAGGGGCTAGGATGAAGAAATTTATTTTATAAAAGAATATTACTTCTTTGATAGGATACTTGTCTGCTCACTGCTTTCTGGAAGAGATTAAACCTGAGCTTCAACTCTTTTTGAGTACTAAGACTTGGAATTGTTTTGCCAACCCAAATAGAGTTATTATCAGTGGTGGGATTCAATTTCTTTTACTACCAGTTCTGTGGGTGTGGCTTGGTGGGCGTGGCAGTGGAAGGATACTGTAAAATCTCCAGTCAGAGGTAGGATTTGCCAGTTCTCCAAACTACTCAAAATTTCCACTACCGGTTCTCCAGAACAGGTCAGAACCTGCTGAAGAGGGGTCCCCGAACTTGGCAACTTTTAAGACTTGTGGACTTCAACTCCCAGAATAGCATAGCTGGCTGGAGAATTCTGGGAGTTGAAGTCGACAAGTCTTAAAGTTGCCAAGTTTGGGGACCCCTGTTCTATGTTAAACATTGTTACTTATGTGAATAAGTAATGACAAGTGTTAATTTTTGCTTGGAGCTGATGTTTTCCTCTTTATTTGATGGTTGTCAACCAGGAGTGGGATTCAAATTTTTTAACAACTGGTTCTGTGGGCGTGGCTTAGTTGGTGGGCATGGCTTGGTGGTCATGTTATTAGCTGGGTGTGGCCAACTCAGTATCACTCACATCGAGGCATGCATCTCCTTGCCTGTCCTCTCATGACTGTGGGGATGCTACAACAGTCGTAAGTGTGAAAAATGCTCATAAGTCACTTTTTCCAGTGCCATTGTAACTTTGAATGATCACTCCACACAAGCAAAGTAGCAGCAAAGGAGGGGAAAAAACTCCAGAGAAGTTCCTGAGACAGGAAGTCTAGTCCTGCCAAGAATGTAATAAGGGTTAATGGAGAGGCAGTTTCTATAAGCAACACCAGAATGTTTCCTTCCTGCCTTCCTTACAGGATTAGGCCAGTAATTTCTTCTAACAACTGGAACTGCTTAGAATGTTAACAACCGGTTTAGCGAATAGGTGCGAACTGGTAGAATCCCACCCCTGTTGTTAACCCAAACTGGGTATCTGCAGGTGCATGTGTGGGACAAAGAAGTCACAATGATGGTCACAACCACATACAGGTTGTCCTATTCATTTAGTGACCTGGTGAAGTTAACAATGTCATTGAAAAGGGGACTTATGATTGGTTTTCATCAGTGGTAGGATTCAATTTTTTTTACTATGGGTTCTGTGGGCGTGTCTTGGTGGGCATGGGTTGGTGGGTATGCAAGGGGAGGGATACTGTAAAATCCCCATTCCTTCCCCACTCCTGGGGGAAGGTTATTGCAAAATCCCCATTCTCTCTCCATCCCACTAGCCTGCTTTCCAGCTCCGTTCTCCTGTGCAGGGCAATGAAAAAAGACCCAGCTGATCAGCTGGGACTCATCAAAATTTCCGCTACCGGTTCTCCAGAACTGGTCAGTACCTGCTGAATACCACCTCTGGTTTTCATGCTTATGATCATTGCGGCATCCCCATAGTCATGCGATCATAAATCTGGGCACTTGGCAACTGGCATGCATTTACGAAGGCCCTAGGGTCATGTGATCACAATCTGTAACCTTCCCAGCTGACTTCCGACAAGCAAAGTCAATGGGGGGAGCCGGATTCACTTAATGACTGGTGATTCACTTAACAACTGCAGTGATTTACTTCAAAACCAGGGCAAAGAAGGTCTTAACATTCAGCACAATTCACTTAACAACCATCTTGCTTACCAATGGAAATTCTGGTCCCAATTGTGGCCATTATTTATTTATTTTTATTTATTTGATTTGTCAATCGCTAACAAGATAATAGGTATAAGTATAAACATGACTAAGAATACAAGAAATAGGAACGAATAATTGGGGACAATAGGGCAGGGACGGTAGGCAAGATGGTGCACTTATGCACGCCCCTTACAGACCTCTTAGGAATGGAGTGAGGTCAATAGTGTATAGTTTGAGGTTAAAGGAGTGGGGTTTAGAGTCGAGGACTAGCTGTATTCAAAGCCCCACCCATTTTTTTCAACTGCAGGGCACATGTGACGTACAGAAAAAGGACACAGGGCAGGGGTGGGATTCAAAATTTTTAACAACCGGTTCTGTGGACGTGGCTTAGTTGGTGGGTGTGGCTTGGTGGTCATGTGACTAGGTGGACATGGCTTGGTGGTCATGTTATTGGCTGGGTGTGGCCAACTCAATTTCACTCACATCGAGGCACGCATCTCCTCGCCTGTCTTCTCATGACTGTGGGGATGCTGCAACAGTCGTAAGTGTGAAAAATGCTCATAAGTCACTTTTTCCAGTGCCATTGTAACTTTGAATGATCACTCCACACAAGCAAAGTACCAGCAAAGGAGGGGAAAAAACTCCAGAGAAGTTCCTGAGACAGGAAGTCTAGTCCTGCCAAGAATGTAATAAGGGTTAACAGAGAGGCAGTTTCTGTAAGCAACACCAGAATGTTTCCTTCCTGCCTTCCTTACAGGATTAGGCCAGTAATTTCTTCTAACAACCGGTTCTCCGAACTGCTTAGAATGTTAACAACTGGTTCTAGCGAATAGGTGCAAACTGGTAGAATCCCACCCTGATATTATTAATTATTGGCATTTTGACTTTTTTGGAACCCTCATGTATAAGTCTCTGCTCTTAAAACCTGCTTCTTTTATGCTATACCCAAAAATATAATGTTCTCCTTCCGTATTTTGCATCTTATTAAAATACTCATTGAGTTTCTAACGAGAGCATGATCTGCAACATTAAATATGGAATAGAAAAACTCTAGTTTTTGATTACTGGCATAACACATAATTTGTTAAATTTGATAATAAAGGTAACATGAAGTGGCATATGTTTGATCATGAATTTTGACGTCCAAAAGTTCTTTTGTTTGCAGTGGCAACATCTAAAGAGCTAAAGACAAAAGGAATCCCTTTCAAAGTCTGCTTTTATATTTCAGAAGGAGAGTGAACAACTCAAAACTTAAATGTCCAGAACTGAATTATAGCTCTAGTCAGAAGAGTGAACACAAATAAAGTTTCTGATCTTCTATACGCATATTAGATTTTGTTTCAAGGATTCCTAATTCAATTTATGTCCTTGTCTTTGGCAAACCCCTGGCTGTGTCTTTCCTATTTTCCAACAACACTGTAAAAGATAGACATGCAATTTCTAGCTTTTGAGCTGCTGCTAGACTTTATCATCCTTTATCACTGGCTGTGCTGATTAGGCCTGATGATAATTGGAATTCAACCTCTGAAGGACATCAGGCGCACGTACAGGACTTTATGCTATGTACTGTATAATTCTTTTCAAATCTGCCACAAAGCATTCTTCTTTTCTTTTTTTCCAGGTAAAGCACCATTGCCTAGACAAAATTATAAGTCTCCAGAACCCAATGGCTGTAGCTCCTATTTCCTGGGTCTCAAGGTACCAGAAAGTGTATGTACTAATAGCCCATTTCCTTGATGAAATAATTAACTGATCAAAACATCCAGGGAGAAAGAAGTGTTTGACTTTGCTGTAAATAGCTGCAATTGCTCAACTGTTTCTATTCAAAGTTAGCCTAGGCAGTCACTCTCCTCATGTTATGCAAGCTATTTCCCTATGCGTGCCAAAGGTGCCTATGGCAGACAAAATGAATGTGTTTTTGTCTGACCACTGCCCATAGAATTCACTCTTTGATTGGTTGGGCAACAGACTACTTAATCCCCAACTGTTACGAGCAGCTGTGCCGTTAAATATATCTTCTAGAAATTGCAGATTTGGAAATGGATGCTGGCTAGAAAATGCCTATCATCTTAATAATTAAAGTTAAAGGCCCAGAGTACTGTAACATGAATATTAGTAACAAGGGGACTGCTAAAACACTCAGGTCTGATTCAGATTAGACTCCATTAATCTCACCTCAACTGGTGCCACAACTTAATTTAATTTAGCCAGCATTTGATATTTCCTAGCAAATATACAATTTCCTAGCATTGAAATTCCCACATTACAGAATTCTTTGTTGCAAGAAGGATCTGCATTCGCTGAATGGAATTTGCATTCTCCATATTGCATATTTCCTTCATCCTGGATGTTATATTATACTGCACCAGCTTCAGGTTCACTGTTCACTGATTGCTGGTATTTTCAACATGATGCAACAGAAGGGAAATCTTGCTCTGCAACCCTAAAATTTCCTGGTAAATCTCCAAGAAAGTTTGGGACAGTTGCCACTTTGTTGACCTATTCAGGTTGGCTAAAAGCATCTTTGGACATTGAACAATATCTTTTCACTCTGTAAAGCAGCTAAAAGCCATGGGCAGATACAGCTCAGGAGGTCCTCTCCTGGTTCCTATTTATTCCCAAAATAAATAGAAGATCAATTTGCCTAATCTCACATTTCACTGCAGTTCTCCGGCTGGGCAGGGCAGTCAAATATATAGCACTTTCACTTGTTAAAATATTCATTGTGTAGAGGCATGAAGAGCCTTTTTATAGGAGAAATATGGGAGGAGGGGAGAATCGTTTCAAATCCCAGAGTGATTTCCCCCCCCCCTGTCTCTTGGCATTCTTTTACAGCTTGATATGGGCATCCCGGCCATGACTAAATGCTGTAACCAGCTGGACGCATGTTATGATACCTGTGGGTCTAATAAATATCGCTGCGATGCCAAGTTTCGTTGGTGCATGCAGTCCATCTGCTCTGACCTTAAACGTAGCCTTGGTTTTGTCTCCAAGGTAGAAGGTAAGTTTCCTGTTGGCGAAGATGTTAACACATAAACACATGACTATAGTGTCACACAGTAGGGACAGGGACAATAGCAATAGCAATTAGACTTATATATCACTTTACAGTGCTTTCCAGCCCTCTCTAAGTGGTTTACAGAGTCAGCCTATTGCCTCCAATAATCTGGGTCCTCATTTTACCCACCCTGGAAGGATGGAAGGCAGAGTCAACCTTCAGCCTAGTGAGATTTGAACTGCCAAATTGCAGGCAACCAGCAGTCAGCAGAAGTAGCGTGCAGTACTGCACCCTAACCACTGCACCACCAAGGCACATATAGTAACCTGGACTCAGGCCCTTGTGAATCAGCTCAAAAATCATACACAAGTAGTCCTTGATGCACAACAGTTCATTTAGTGACCGTTTGAAGTTGCAATGGCACTGAAAGAAGGGACTTGTGACTGTTTTCCCACTTACATCCATTGCAGCCTCCCACAGTCACATGATCCGAATTGGGATGCTTGGCCCCTGCTTCATATTTATGACAGTTGCAGTGCCCTGGGGTCACATGATCTCCTTTTGTGAACTTCCGACAAGCAAAGTCAACAGGGAGGCGAGATTCACTTAACAACCGTGTTACTAACTGAACAGCAGTAAGTCACTTCACCACAATGGCAAAAAGGGTTGAAAAAAATGGAGCAAAATTCACTTAACAAATGTCTTGCTTAGCCATGGAAATTTTGGGCTCCATTATGATTGTAAGTCAAGGACTACCTGTATTGAATTGAATTTATTGGACTTGTATGCTGCCCTCTCTCCCTAGGGACTCAGGGCTAGCTCAGGGCTACACAATATAAAAATACACAATACAAAATAAATTAATTAAAATTCAATTAAACACCAAGCCCAATAAAATTTAAAAACCAGCAAAACTTAATTAAAATACAATTTAAAAACCCACCCCACTTCACTTCAGTCCAGGCCGGCCTGCTGAAAAAGCCAAGTCTTCAGGTCGCAGCGGAAGGAACGGAGGTCCAGGGATAACCAGAGTCCCAAGGGGAGCTGATTCCACAGGGTGGGTTCTCCCACAGAGAAGGCCCTACCCCTGGGCGCCGCCAGCTGACACTGTCTGGCTGATGGCACCCCGAGGAGACCCCGTCTGTGGAAGCGTACAGGGCGATGGGAAATCGATGCTGGCAGGTACCTGTTCCCACAAGTACCCCGGACCCAAGCCATGTAGGACTTTGTATGTTAACACCAACACCTTGAATCTCACCTGGAGGGCAACCGGCAACCAATGTAGCTCGCGCAGGAGGGGTGTAATATGGGAGTATCGGGATACTCCCATCACAACCTGCATGGCCGCATTCTGTACCAGCTGAAGCCTCCGAGTGGTCCACAAGGGCAGTCCCATATAGAGAGAATCTGAATTTTTTAAAAAATATCACCCTGATGGACAGAGAAGGCTAGACCAGACTTATACTCATCCTGAAATAATTAAAAAACATACCAAGCTGCATGGTCCAGACCAAAAAAAGTGCCTTTTTTTTCTTATGAGATTTATAGGATATAATTAAGTAGGAATGGGAGTAAAGTAATTTCAGATGGATGTTATAAAGGTGTCATGCCCCTGTTAGAATCTGACTCCGAGGGAGAGGAGGAATAGCCGACAGGGAGTGTGAGTGTGGCTCCGAAGGTTGTGGAGGAAACTGGGGAAGACCGGCTGGGCATTCAGAGGAAGATCCAGGCCCATCCCCGCTTCACCCTAGGGCACGCAGGGAGGAGCAGATAAGGGAGAAACATGAATGGTGTGGCCTGCAGGGGAGGAAAGGACCTTGATCCCCTTCACGGGCTGCAGCTGTGAGGACTGTTTAAAAGAACAAACTATGCATGGGCAGTGCTGGAAGAAAAGAGTGAAAATATTTCTTTTTAAAAAATTTTTTTTTATTAGAAAAGTTTATTTACAATTTTAAAAAAGACACACAACATACAGACATACAGTCACACGCAACATAAATACATCACACATTTTCATTTCTTTTTTAGTTGCAGATCAGAAATGCATTTTCCCATGTAATATTACAATCATATATAGTCATAAATATTTCTTCAAATAATATTCGCTTGATTTGACCTCTTTTAGAATTTTCTCTTATCTCGTTTTTCAAATTCTTACATAACCTATTTTCTACTATCTCCTGCTTTCTATAAATTCTTATATTTCAAATAGTACCCTATTTTCCAACATTCCCATTCCTTCGTTTTTATGTTCCAACCAGTTGTACCACGTTTCCCATATCTTATAGTAATCTGAATCTTCTTTTCCATTTAGTTTGAGAGTTAATCTCTCCAGTTCAACACATTCATACATTTTCTTTATTACTGCTTGTATAGACGGAATTGAAGATTCTTTCCATTTTTGCGCTAAAACAATTCGAGCCGCTGTTAGGAGGTGTGCAATCAGGTATTTGTCTTTTGGAGGAAGCTTTTCTTTATCATTCCAAGTAGGAACAGTTCTGGTTTCCACTCCAGCTCACAGTTCATCACATCCTCAATCCAGTTTTGATTCCTATCCAATATTTTTTAATTTTGGGGCATGTCCACCACACATGGTAGTAAGTGCCCATTTTATCCTGGCACTTCCAACAATTTGGGTTTGCCTGGGGAAATATTTTTGCTAATCTAGCCGGGGCCAAATGCCACCTATACATCATTTTGTATTGATTTTCTTTGTACGCCACTGACTTTGTATATGTTAAATTTTCTTCCCAAATCTCTTCCCAGTCATTCAGATCCAATTTGTATCCTATATTTTGCTCCCAGGCTACCATTGATCCTTTTACTAATTGTCCTGCTCTTTCCTGTGAAAATATTTCTAGTCTGTCAGTTCTTATCTGAGTTCTGGCATCCTTCCCAGTGTGTGTATTTCGATATCGGTGGACATCTTCAAGCCCTTATCCTGTCTTGTCTCATTAATTCTTCAGTGTGGTTTGTGTTGTTGTTTTTTCTATTTATAATTTATATGTATTTTGAGTTTGAACGGAAGTTCTTCCTTTTCACAACTGTTTGTGGGGGAGTTTTTTCTCCAGTCAATAATAATTGGACCTTTAAAGCCAAGGTGAAGGAATTTAAGGGACTTCACCTGTTTTTGTGACTTTGTTGCTTTTGTATCCCACCCTGGGTCATCACAAAAGGTGACTCAACAGTTTTTTATTGCAGGCTGAAAGGACCAATAGGGAAAGTATGGTTCTTCACATATTAGGCCTCAACTCCCACTCTGGAGCTGAAGCCCCAAAATGTTTGCAGGTTGTACAGGTAGTCCTTGACTCGTGATCGTACTTAGGATCAGAATTTCTATTGCTAAGCAAGGTGGCTGAAAAGTGAGTCACACTCAATGTTATGACCTTTTTTTGCCACGTCTGTTAAGCAAATCTCTAAGGTTGTTAAATGAACCATGTGGTTGTTAAACAAATCCCTCTTCCCCCAGTGACTTTGCTTGTTATCAGCCAGCTGGGAAATTTTTCAAATGGCGATCACGTGACCTTGGGACACTGCAAGCATCAAAAATATACACTGGTTGCCAAGCACCTGAATGTTGTTCATGTGCCTGTGGAGATGCTGCGATAGTCATCAGTGTGAGGACTGCTCATAGGTCACCTTTTTCAGTGCTGTTGTAATTTTGAAAAGTCGCTAAACAAATGACTGTAAATCTGGACCACCTGTATCATCATTATCTTCTTCTTCTTCTAATGACCCCATAATCCCTTGCGGGGTGGAGTCTGGGCAACTGAATGAAGCTAGCAGAGTGTTTTAATGGCTGGATGCCTTTCCTGTTGCTAATGCGGAGTTTTGTTCAGCAGTTCTCAGTGTGCCCAGAGAGAGAAACATCTGCCTTTACCTAAGATTAAACTCACAGCCTCCTGATTGTGAGGCAAAAGCTCCACCCCTAGGCCATCACACCACTCCAAACCTGGACTACCCGTATCTCCCTCTGAATAACTAAAAACAAAATTTCCTGTAAAACCAGCCAGAGGAAGGAAGGAAGGAAGGAAGGAAGGAAGGAAGGAAGGAAGGAAGGAAGGAAGGAAAAGGAAGAAGAAGAAGAAAAGGAAAGAAAAGAAAGAAAGAAAGAAAAGAAAAAGGAAGGAAGGAAGGAAAAAAGAAAGAAGAAGGAAGGAAGGAAAGAAAGAAAGAAAAAAGAAAGAAAAGAAGGGAAGGAAGGGAAGAAAAAAAAAGAAGGAAAAAAGGAAGGAAAAAAAAAGAAGAAAAAAGAAAAAAGAAAGAAGGAAAGAAGGAAAGGAAGAAAAGAAGGAAAGAAAGGAAGGAAGGAAGGAAGAAAGGAAAAAAGAAAGAAAGAAGGAAGGAAGGAAGGCTATTGCAGTGAAAGATGCAGAGATTTATTAAAACATATTTGCAAATTAAAAAAGGTGTGGAACACTGAACAAAGTATTTTGAAAAAGCTCATTCAGGCAGAAAGCAGCATTTCACCCTCATGCGCCATTAAATTCTCTTTGGTTAAATCAGAAGCAATTAGATGGCAGAGGGATTGCTAATTCATTTTTTCAAATGTAACAATTAAGATAAATGAGGAAGTTCAGAGCTACTGATATACGGGATTTTCTCAGAAAAAGGTGACAATAATTCACTGGCTTCGTTAGGGAGATAAAATGTAGATTTACCACTTCCTGGTTGCATGGCTTGAATACAATGCTACTTACTCGGAGTTTCTCCTCTCTTTGTCTTTCCCCATTTCAGCAGTAATTATTTATATATCTGTAAATAGGGGTGAGGACTGATTTGATTTCCATGAAATTTGGGTTAGGATATATTGTCCTCTAATTCTGGGTATGTGTAGCCCAGTTCTGCATGGGGCTACTCTAGGAATTTACCTTAATACACAAGATTAGTGATAGTTCCCCTTGCTCAGATTTACAGTACATTCACTGGTATTATCTTCTAGCTGTTCAGACAGGAATCTTTCTTAGCTCTTTCTGCAGATGCCAGGAACTGAACCTATGATCTTATGTATACAGACCATTTGCTGTCCCATTTCCTCCATTTTCCTACTTAGTTTCTGGCAAAATTTCTTCCTGCACTTAGAAGCGTTGAGACGCTATTCACTATATTTCTCTATTATGGGGTGAATGACTTTTCCAGCAGGCTAATATTAGAGATGATCATAGAGCAATAGCACTTAGATTCATATACCACTCCACAGTGTTTTACAGCACTCTCTAAGCAGTTTACCAGGTCAGCCTATTGCCCCCAACAATCTGGGTCCTCATTTTACTGACCTCAGAAGGATGGAAGGCTGAGTCAACCTTGAGCCAGTCAGGATCAAACTCCTGGCTGTGGGCAGAGTCAGCCTGCAATATTGCATTCTAGCCACTGTGTCACTACAGCACCTATGTAAGACAGGGGGCAACATTTAATTATGTCTGCGATCAAAGCACATCTTCCTCCAATCTACTAAGGGGAACTTTGACCTTATCCTATCTAAAGAACATCCCATCCCATCCCATTCCAGCTTCAATCCTTTTCTCTCACACAAAAACAAGCAATTACATGATGGACAGTTTGAGTGATCTACCTTCTAAGGGAAAAATGGAAGAAAAGAAGGATGATGGAATATAGTGTTTTAAGACCATTCTGATGAATTGTGAATGTAATAGTATAATCCATATTAGAGGCACCTCTAGATTATTTTGTTCTGGGAAGGTTTGCTTGCTGTTGTATGTCTCTATTATTCAATAATCATTGAATTATTAATTAAAATTATGATTTAAATATAGTGCTATGATTAAATCTGCTCCAATTTACATATAAATATAATTAAATCTTAACATTTTATAGAAAAGGATGAAAGAACCCTGTGAGTTATGTATATATTTTTATTAATAAAAATAATTATTCATAATAAACATTATTAATGAAATATATAGTAATAACAAAGCCACAAATCAGAAATGCACATCCTGTAGAAAAAATGATTGGATGGTTAATAAACTCTATTTCACATTAGCTAAATTTATCCTTCAGTTAGCCTTAGCCTGAATAAAAATCCCCAAAATGCTGAATCATACTAACTAGAACAGAAAATCTAATTTGTATTTCTGAATTAATATACACTTCTTTTAAAAATTATAATATCCAAGCATATTACAGCTAGCTCTGAAAATATAAGAGCTTCTAGATTCCAAACCTTTGCTATATTCTGCCTTCTGAATTAATTTAGTTGAAAGAAATAATGAAACCCATGTTTTTAATTAGGAAGCACTTTTCCCTCCAGTGATATGATTTTCTGTTGTCTCACAGATCCAGGCACCCTTTTAAATACTTGATCCTTGAATTCTGTATTTATTTCCTTGCCTTGAATTTCTCTCTTCTCTCTTTTTAATCTTCCTTTAAGTATTTATCTGGAAGGAGATGTTCTTTTTTTCTTTTGGCAAATGTCACATGCTATATATAAAGCTATATATTTTAAATCATGTTGCCAAAAACCTTTTCCAGATTAGTTCTACTATTTAATAAAGGTGAATAAAGTTATAAATATTGGCTAGAACGCCAAGGAGTAAGAAACTCTTCTGAAAAGAAGAAACTGTTTCTCATAAATCATTTCAGAAGCCAGGAAGAAGAAACCACAGTGGGGAAAATAGTTGGGTTTTTTTTACCAAGACTTAGGATACTTGTGCACAGGGATTCTTCATGTACGATTTGAAAGTCCCTCTATGTTCCTACGAGGTCAGAAATCTTTAGACATGCTGTGTCTCCCTTTTCCCAGTACTCTAGTCTCCAGCTCTCTATTTCAGAGCTATAAGGAAAATGCTAGTTTGACATTTTTGGCAAATCTCCTTCCATAGAGAGATCTAGGTGTCCTAGTTTAGGGGTCTCCAACCTTGGCAACTTTAAGACTTGTGGACTTCAACTCCCAGAATTGTAAGCCGGCAAGGCTGGCTGAGGAATTCTGGGAGTTGAAGTCCACAAGTCTTAAAGTTGCCAAGGTTGGAAGACCCCTGTCCTAGTAGTCACCACTTGAGTACGAGCCAGCAATGTGTTGCCGTTACCCAAAAAAGCCCATGCAATTCTGGCTGCATCAACAGAACAGAAGGATAGTGTTTAGATCATGAGCAGTGATAATACTGCTCTATACGACACCATCAATGAGGTCACACTTGGAATACTGCATCCAGTCACTCACAGTAGAGCAGCAGGAGGCCCTATACCATTTCAGACAAGTGGCTGTCCAGTCCAGGCACTTCTTAAAAGCCTCCAGTGATGAAGCACCCACAACTTCTGGAGGCAGGCTGTTCCACTGGCGAATTGTCCTCACTGTTAGGAAGTTTCTTCTTAATTCCAGGTTGCTTGTCTCCTTGATTAATTGCCATTCATTCTTTCTTGTCCTCTCTATGGTGCTTTGAAAAATAAGTTGACCCCACTCTTCTTTGTGGCAGCCCCACAAATACTAGAATAATGCTATCATGTCACCCATAGTCCTCCTTCTTTCTAGCCTTGCCATACCCCAATCCTGCAACCGTTCTTCATATGTTTTAGTCTCAAGGCCTTCAGTTGTCTTAATAATGGCCGCCATATTACAAAAAAAGATGCCCAGACCCTAGGAAGTGTGCAGAGAAGAGCAACGAAGATGATGAAGGATCTGGAGTTTAAATCATAGGACAAACAGTTGAGGGAGCTAGATATGTCTAGCCCATCAAAGAGGAGGATTAGGAAGGACATGATAGCTGTCTTCCAGTACTTGAGGGGCTGTTACAAAGATAGATTTAGTCTCCAAAAGACCGGATAAGAAGTAATGGGTGGAAGCTTCTTAAAGAATGATCCGACCATAGAAGTAAGGAGACATTTTCTGCACTAAGAATAATTAATCAATGGAATAGCGTGTCTTGTGGAGTTGTGGGTGCTCCACTGGAAGTCTTCAAAAATAGACTAGACCAGTGGTTCTTAACCTTTTTGAAAGAATCGCCCCCTTGAGCCATTGAGGAAGTTGTCATCGCCCCCTCTCCCAACATAACCACCCCCCTGCCACCTCTTAGCATCTCCAAGGGGACCAGCAGAGGGGCGCTAAGAGGTGATGGTGGGGGTTCAAGGCACCAGCCCTGCAGGTTCACCCACTGACTGTAGTAACACTCCGGAGCTGGCACCTCCAATGTGGAAGTGGTGGCGCGTTATGTGCCACCGTGGCCGCATTTGATGCGCCGTCCCCCTGCCACCTCCTAGCATCCCCAAGGCCAAGGGGGCCAGCAGAGGGTCGCTAAGAGGTGGCAGGGGGGCATTCGAGGTGCCGGCTGGCCCTGCAGTTTCACCCATTTTGGTGCCGGCTCCAGAGCGGTGCTACAGTGAATGAGTGAGCCCGCAGGGCGGGCGCCTTGAACGCCCCCCTGCTGCCTCTTAGTGTCTCCAAGGGGGCCAGCAGAGGGGCGCTAAGAGGCGGCAGGGGGGTGGTGCATCGAACGCGGCCGCGGCAGCATGTAATGTGCCACTGCTTCCGCATTGGAGGCGCCGGCTCTGGAGCAGTGCTAGTCAATGGGTGAACTGCAGGGCCGGCCGGCACCTTGAACACCCCCCTGTCACCTCTTAGCACCCCTCTGCTGGCCCCCTTGGGGATGCTAAGAGGCGACAGGGGGGCGTTTGAGGTGCTGGCCCTGCAGGCTCACCCCATTGACTGTTGTGCCACACTTGAACCGGCACCTTGAATGCGGCAGCATGTTGGGAAAAGCTGCCACCACCACTTTCCCAAAGTGCTGCCGCTCTCGCATTCTTTCTGTCTGTCCATCTGTCCGTCCATCCATCCATCCATCCATCCATCCATCCATCCATCCATCCATCCAAAAGGTCTGTCTGCCTGCCTGCCTGCCTTCCTGCCTATCTACCTACCTACCTATCTACCAATATAGATCTCTCTCTCTCTCTCCCAATATATCTTGCTCCATCACCCCCATATCTCCCCCCTTCTGTTCCTTTGCCCCCACGTTGCCCCTTTTCATTCTATCGCCCCCCTGAAAAACAAAATTGCCCCCTGGGGGGCGATATTGCCCAGGTTAAGAACCACTGGACTAGACAACCATTTAATTGGGATGATATAGGGTCTCTTGCCTTGAGCAAGGGGTTGAATAAGGAGACCACCAAATTCCCTTGATTCTGTGTTCTGTATTCTAACATGCCTGGAAGTTCACAAGTACCATACCAGAGGCAGGTTTGAACATGACTCAGTTTCTCCTTTTCCCTGTGTTTTCCCATCTAACACTATTTTCCTTTCCATGAACGAAAATGAATATATTATATGTATTCCAAGATAATGTTGCAGGATCCAATCTGGATCGATCACCAGGACCAGAGAATTTTGTCTTCTGAGCTTTTGGGTCAGTGGTGGGATTCAAATTTTTTTACTATGGGTTCTGTGGGCATGGCTTGGTGGGCATGGCTTAGTGGGCATCACAGGGGAAGGATACTGTAAAATCCCCATTCCCACCCTACTCCAGGGAAGGTTACTGCAAAATCTCATTCCTTCCCCACCCTACTAACCTACTTTCCAGCTCTGTTCTCCTGTGCAGGGTAACAAAAGAAGACCCAGCCGATCAGCTGGGACTCAGGAGGCAGAGTATAGATGGGGGCAGGGCCAGTCAGAGGCGGTATTTGCCGGTTCTCCGAACTACTCAAAATTTCCACTACCAGTTCTCCAGAACTGGTCAGAACCTGCTGAATACCTCTGTTTCAGACTCATCCTGGAGCCCATCTTCAGGCTAGAGAGAAGTTCCCTGAAGATAGACTCCAGCACAAGTCTGAAAACTCATAAGACAAAATCTCTGGTCCCTGTAACCGAACCAGATTGAATTCTCTTTTCCTTCCACTCCAGAGGAAAAAAAGGTCCTAAAAATGACAGGACATGGTCATGACTGCATGACTGAAACTCAGGGGTGGGATTCAAATTTTTAACAACCAGTTCTGTGGGCATGGCTTAGGTGGTGGGTGTGGCGTGGTGGTCATGTGACTGGGTGGACGTGGCTTGGTGGTCACGTTATTGGCTGGGTGTGGCCAACTCAATATCACTCACATCGAGGCACACATCTCCTCGCCTGGCCTCTCATGACTGTGGGGATGCTGCAACAGTTGTAAGTGTGAAAAATGGTCATAAGTCACTTTTTCAGTGCCATTGTAACTTTGAATGGTCACTCCACACAAGCAAAGTACCAGCAAAGGAGGGGAAAAAACTCCAGAGAAGTTCCAGAGACAGGAAGTCTAGTCCTGCCAAGAATGTAATAAGGGTTAACGGAGAGGCAGTTTCTGTAAGCAACACCAGAATGTTTCCTTCCTGCCTTCCTTACAGGAGTAGCCCAGTAATTTCTTCTAACAACCGGTTCTCCGAACTGCTTAGAATGTTAACAACCGGTTCTAGAGAATAGGTGCGAACTGGTAGAATCCCACCCCTGCTGAATCTCCACTATATTTTCTTGATTCTTGATCATCCATCTGCAGCCCTTATGCTAACTTTTTTTTTGACCTCTCCATAGATACTTCTGTTGTCCTTTCCACTTCCCTTCCTTGTGAAATGGGATTGGGCATCTCTTAATTTCAGTCTTTCACGTTGGATGAATTGGACAGAAATGATTTCCACGGAGTTGGGTTCCATGGTTGTTTTCTTGCAGACATTTCATGACCCGACTAGGAAACATCTTCAGTGTTAGAAGAGATGGAGTTTGCTCTCTGTTTGTATGCAACAGTTTGCCATGTTAGTTTGATAGTCTTGATGGTATTGGTGATCTCCAAAGCACTTCTGAACAAAAGCCTAGCCCAGTGAAAGAGCATTTTAGGCACACCTTTCATGCTCCCAGAAAACAAGAGCTTTTATTTTTTTAAAATGGCAATCTTTACTATATTTTTAGCATATTGTTATTGTGCCAAATTAAAAGGGACAATGACAGCATTTTGCAGCTTTATTGAATTCTCCCACTATTGGGAAAGAATTTAGAGTCTAAGTTATCTCCAATTGGGCAGTGCAAACCCCCTTCTTAACCTTGCATCTTGTAATAACTTAAGTTTAATTCTTGGTTTTTTTCCCTGCCATATAGAGTCTAAGTTATCTCAAAGGTGCCAGAGAAAGGAAAAATTGGACTGTTTCCAATGTGTTTGAGGGACCAAAGAACTGCCAAGAATGGCTGAGTGGCAAAGAGGTCTGTAGAGTAGACCTGTAGGGGGCGAGAGAGGTCTGTCTGTAGGGGGCGTGCATAAGCGCACCAAAGTGCCTACCGTCCCTGTCCTATTGTTTCTTTTATTTTCTTATATGTATCCATGTATTTATACCTATGTTTACACTTATACCTATTATCTTGTAAGCAATTGACTAATCAAATAAATAAAGATGTACTTGTCCTGCTAAGCCTGGAACAAAACCTGAGGTCCAGCTCACGCACCCCTTAGGACCAACCAGAATGGTGGCAACCCCTTTAGAGATAAAGGTCCTTTGGGGGCTCAAGAAGAAATGCCCTTGGTGCGAAACATAGTATTGGGCAGCTTATGATTTCTTGATACTAAAGGCTTAATATAATAAAAATGAAAATGGTCCTATATCTATATATATAAAAGCAAAATACCACTCACGCATCATCACAAATCTCAGAACCTACAACTACAAACTTGAAATTCGGCATATGTTCCTCTTGGCTTCTAGGTGCTCACTGAGAAAGGATTTTTCAAAATGACCATCACAGCATTAGTATTTCCTATATTATTATTATTAACACGCTCTGATGCTAAGGAGTTCTACTCCCCCTCCCCACCTGAAAAGAAATCTGTTCCAAATGCAAAACACAAGCAGAGGAGAGGAGTTTCAGTTTCAGTTCTCGTTTCACAACACCAAGCAGCTTTTGTACAGAACAGTTGAGCTAAGCCATGCTCAGGCTCCTTGCTGTCTCCTTCTTGCTCACACAGCAAATACTGTTTCAGTTTCCATGTTTCAGTTTCCAAACAGCCCTCAACTCTCTCACACACTGACAGGGCCTAGCCAAATGAATACCGATGGATGCTGGTAGGCAGAGGCAGAATTTTTTCCCCTTATTTTCCTCCCCAAAGCTAAGGGTTTCATAGCAATGGTAAGGCCCTGTTTGCTGTGGCAGCATGGAAACATTAGGCACAGGTTCTGGAGGTTGTTGAGTCAGAGTCTTGAGTGTTTTTCTATGGTCTAAAGCAGAGGTCTCCAACCTTGGCAACTTTAAGCCTGGAGGACTCCCAGAATTCCCCAAAGCTGGCTGGGGAATTCTGGGAATTGAAGTCTTCCAGGCTTAAAGTTGCCAAGGTTGGAAACCCCTAGTCTAAGGAAAAGAAATCCCAGTCATCTTATAAAAGAAAGGGTATGATGGATTTGTTCTCATTCTCTTTCTACAGCATGTGAATCCATAGCTGATACAATATTCCAAACAGTCAGAACCTTGGGTTGCCGTCCCTTCATGAACAGCCAAAGAAGTGCCTGCGTCTGTAGTGAAGAAGAACGAGATGAATTGTGAAAATGACCATCAAGCTATCTGGTAGTGTGACAATGGTGGCTTCTGGTGTCCTTTGTTTACAAGAGGCTTGGTCTTCTGTCTTCTGGAACAAGCACATAAGTATCTTAACTTTGGGACTTGGGAATCAATCCTAAGTCTGGTGATCACCCAGGCATTAATTGTCAAGTCAGCATGATTGAGAAAGGAATCCCCCAAAAAGTAATGGAATGGCTTGGTCCGATACCCTCCTCTGTTCTATCTAATGACTTCTATCCATTTCCCAGAGCATCTTCTTGACTTATGGGTGATTCATCATGTAAGCAGAGCAGCTGAGATGCACATGAGTGGTCCAGGCATCAAAGAAGATCTGCAAGATGATTCTGACAATATTATACACCTTTGCAGCCCATATGTATATGATAAGCCCATGGCTTTCCTCAGATGCTGTCGCTTTTGTTTTTCAAGGGATACAAAGTCATAGAAACCTCACACTACTGTTAAAAAAAAGCCCATCAGTATTGACTGGATTTACCCATTACAGAACTCAGTTTGAGTTGTGGGCATCTGCTTGAAGACAAAGGAGTGAAGAACACCACGATCGGAGTATGAAGTCATTCCATAATGCTCGTTTTATTTTCACTAGATCATCATTCCATTAAAAGAGTAAAAAAATACAAATCATCTTATAATTAAAAAAAAGTATAAATGGTACATGATGGTAAGAAAAAAATGTAAGATGCAGAGCATTTCAAACTTTTATTAAATAAGACATATAGCTTAAAATAATATCAGAGATTGCAAGGAACTTACTTCTTATCTACATAGAATTAACTAGTATTCTACAACTTTAAGTGACAACTATATAAAGTTCATGTAAAACGCTTGTGGGCCTCCTGATTCTTTTTCTGTACTCTCCTCTTTAAAATTGAAGCATTCTGGTAAACAGATAACAGATAATCAGAGTTGGAAGGGACCTTGTAGGTCATCTAATCCAACCCCCCGCCCAAGCGGGAGACTCTACACCATTTCTGACAAATGGCAGTCCAATCTCTTCTTGAAGGTGATGGTGCTCCCACAATTTCCGAGGGCAAGTTGTTCCATTGCTTGACTGTTCTCACTGTCAGAAAGTTTCTCCTTATTTCCAGGTTAAATCTCTCTTGTTCAGTTTCCTTCCATTATTCCTTGTCTGGGCTACAGGTGCTTTAGAAAATAGCTTGACCCCTTCCTCTCTGTGGCAGCCCCTCAAATATTGGAAGACTGCTATCATGTCTCCCCTGGTCCTTCTGTTTACTAGACTAGTCAAGCCTAGTTCCTGTAACCATTCTTCATGTGTTTTAGTCTCCAGTCCCCTAATCATCCTGGTTGCTCTTCTCTGCACTTTTTCTAGAGTCTCAACATATTTTTTGCAATGTGGTGAACAAAACTGGATGCAGTATTCTAGGTGTGGTCTTACTAAGGCTTTATAGAGTGGTATTAGTACATCACTTGATCTTGATTGTATCCCTCTGTTAATACAACTTAGGATTGCATTAGCTTTTTTGGCTGCTGCTGCACACTGCTGGCTCATATTTAGCTGGTTGTCCACTAAAACTCCAAGATCCCTCTCACAATTACAGCTATTGAGCCTGGTTTCACCCAGTCTACATGTGCACTTTTTCTTGCCTAGGTGTAGGACTTTTCTCTACATTGAATTTCATTTGTTAGATTTTGGTAGATTGCCCATTGCTTTCTAAAGAAAACTGTTTCCCGAACACAGGGTAATGGAATTAAACCTCCTTCTTACTGAGATTAAAGTATTTGGAGCTGCTTTATTGTACTGCAGTAATTGGATTTGCACCGCCAACCTTTTACATCAGAAGGATTGGTTCTTTTTCATCATCCCCCAAAGAAAACTTTCCTTTTCCCCTTGTTCCTGTGATCTTGGGAAAGACATCAGAAATCTTTCCTTGGTTCCCCATTGTTGTTATCAATGCAGTTAGCCCTCGATGTATGGCCAAAATTGGTGGCCTTGGTGGCTCAGGCTGTAAATGCCTGCTCTAGATCAGCTGTCTAGCCCTCGATCCCACCAGGCTCATTGACTCAGCCTTCCATCCTCTCGGGTAAATTGAGGACCCAAGATTGTTGGGGCAATTAGCTGAAAAATGCAGCTTAGTAATAAGCAGGCATATACAATGGAATGAAGGCTATTGCTGTGCACACTGGGTTATCCCAAATTGTAAGCCACCCTGAGTCTTTATAAATGCCAAATTTTGTTGCTAACATTTGTTAAGTGAATATTTACCACCTCTCTTGCCACAACTGTTAAGTGAACATTTAGACTTATATACCACTTCACAGTGCTTTCTAAGCGGTTTATAGAGTCAGCCCATTGCCCCAACAATCTGGGTCCTCATTTTACCGAGCTCAGAAGGATGGAAAGCTGAGTCAACCTTGAGCCTGGTGAGTTTTGATCTGCCAAATTGCAGGCAGCCAGGCAGCAGAAGTAGCCTGCAGCACTGCACTCTAACCACTGCCACCATAGCTCATAAATCACTGCAGTTGTTTTTAATAACATGGTTATTAAGTGGCTTCCCTATTGATTTTCCTTGTCAGAAGGTTGCAAAGGTTACACTACAATCATCATAAATATGAGTTGGCTGCCAAGCATCTGAATGTGATCAACCATCATAAGTCACTTTTTCAGTGCCATTGTAACTTCCCATGGTCACTAAACAAAGTGTTGTAAGTCAAGGACTGCCTGTACACAACAGCATACACAGCAATATCTCAGTATCCTGATGAAAAGAATGCAAGAAACTTGTTGAATCAGGAGGAAAAGGAGACATTTGTGTGAAAACTGCTTTTACCTCTGAGGATAGGAGGTTGGGTTTTTTTTAAACATGGTTAGCTAGTCAAAGCATGTAAATTTCAGTAGTGTAAATATTAATGTTTTTTGTCCCAAAGTAGATTTGGAAAAGACTACTTTAGAAGGGTGGGAGAATTGCAGACAATATTAATTGAAGCAGAGTTTCTTAAATCAGCATAGGGAGCTAACATAAATCAAGTGGTTGGAAGAAATTTCCCAATAATTCCATAAAGGAAAAAAAAGGGGGGGGAGTGGTAAGAAAGAGATAATAATAAGGTATGCAACAGTAGCAATAAATTTCCAAAGTCTGTAACAGTGCGATATATAAATTTTCTGGGGGGAAAAATGTGCATTTAAATGTCATGGTTTTCTCTTCAGGAAGCTGAATAATTCAAACTTGAGCCTATCAATTTCCATAGCTGCACAGCCAAGTTCACAGCCTGAATTTGGGCACTGAAAACTTTAGTGTGCATTACTCTGGGAACAGGAAAAATTTCAATCCTTGTATAACCCTGCAAATTATTATTCTTTTCCTTCCTATCTGCAAGACTTTCTCAGTTATCATCAGGGTGGGATTCTACCAGTTCACACCTATTTGCTAGAACTGGTTGTTAACATTCAGTTCAGAGAACTGGTTGTTAGAGAAATTACTGACCTAATCCTGTAAGGAAGGCAGGAAGGAAACATTCTGGTGTTGCTTACAGAAACTGCTCTTCGTTAACACTTATTACGTTCTTGCCAGGACTAGACTTCCTGTCTCAGAAACGTCTCTGGAGTTTTTTTCCCCTCCTTTGCTAGTACTTTGCTTGTGTGGAGTGACCATTCAAAGTTACAATGGCACTGAAAAAGTGACTTATGACCATTTTTCACACTGACTGTTGCAGAATCCCCACAGTCATGAGAGGACCAGGCGAGGAGATGCGTGCCTCGATGTGAGTGATATTGAGTTGGCCACACCAGCCAATAACATGACCACCAAGCCATGTCCACCCAGTCACATGACTACCAAGCCATGCCCACCACCTAAGCCACGCCCACAGAACCGGTTGTTAAAAATTTGAATCCCACCCTGGTTATCACCGAGAACATTCTCATTGCTTGCAGAACTGCTAAGAAAGCATCAGAATGGGTATTGCTCTTTTCACACAACCACCAGCTGTCTACCCAATCATCACTAACATTTTGCACCATCCCTTTCCAAGAGTTGTTCCGTCTTCTTCCTCTTCCTGCAGCTGGCCAATGGGGCTCATTAAAATGCCGTTAACTGGTGAGGGTCCTTAGTGGTCCCTGAGCTGGGTTGTTTCCTTGCAGCACTGATGATGTTACCCAGTTGGCTAATGAAACGTCTGCAAGAAAACAACCAAGCTTAGAGAGCACCAAGAACCCCTCATTTCAACCCTGAGCTACAAATAGTCTCCCTTATGGGTGCCAGGTTAACTGGTACCCTCGCCTTCTTTCTTATTTTTGTGTTGCATTTACCTTTTTATGGAGTTAGGGTTTTTTTTCTCAAAAGATGTGATCATTCTGCAGTGGCACAAAAATAGTTCTCAAAAGAGCCTGAAGGCAGTGGAGCAAGAGTGTAAATTATCATATCAATACTTTCATTTCAGAAGGGAAGGGAAAATCTTGGGAACAGGAAGCTGAGGAAGATAGGAATTCCAAGAAGGAACTGAACTGCCTGTTCTAGGGAGGATCTGCTAGGAGGATCTGCCACAAATATGCCTTTCCATTAGATCAGTAGCCAATTAACTTCTGAATTTAACTGGTTGAGAAGGAAAAGCCTGCCAGGAGCCCCTAAGTATTGTGACGGTGCCTAAGGGCAGTGCCTATCTCAGATCAGTAGGGAAAGGTTCTAGATCCATGAAATCATAAATAATCAGCCTACGAGGATGTCAACTTTTCAAAACTTACGCACAAAATTCAGCATGACAATTTAATATGTCGATACATTTCCACCACTCCCAACTGTTACCCTAGTGTCACGACTGCTTTACAGAAACTCAAAGCGTTGACATGTATGTTTAGATGCATACAAAAAGAAAGAAAGAAAAGGGAGCAAGGCTTCAGTGGTTACAGCTATAGCTTCAACTTGACATTTGTTTGAGCCATGGATGCCCCAAAAGGAGTATTTTTGGCTGTGCTTTGAATAAATCATCGTCAGAGTTCCAAGTAACAAATCCATTGCAAGCAAAAAGCTCCGAGCCAGGTGGATTCCTCAAAGAATAGCTTTATTGGAAATATCATATTGGCACATATCTGGTGAAAACCAAGTCTGAAGGGTCCCTCAGTTTTCACCTAATTAAAAGTAAAAGTCTCCTCCCAATCCCAAACAATCAATCACATGCCCAATCAATGCAGCGTCCACTGGTCTGGTGACATCACTCCCCCTTCTTCTAGCCAGGTGTGAGAATATCCTTAGTTCCCAAGAGAAGTATTTTATTTTGACCGCACAACCCCAGCTATTTCTAATCCCTCCTCCCTATCCCTTGCTCCAGTGTGGCTACACTAAAGCTCCAAGATGGCTTCATCCAGGCCAGCTTCAGGATTGACATAATGTCTGATGAAGCAGACTCTGCTTTGATGCTACAAAATCAAATTTCCCATTCAATGTCTCTGCCACGTGCAACAGAATTGAGATATAGACTACATCTAGTTTGAACTCAAGGGGAGGGGGACATATGGATGTATATATTCACATCTGTTCTATCTATTCATACATCTATGGATGTATATATTCATACACCTATTCTTGCACATCAATTTTAATTGGACCACTTGTCAGGATATGGTGTGCGATGTGATTGCCTTCCTCTTGTGGTCTAGCTCTTCTGCGCATCCGTCTGTGACAGCCCTGTGCAGCGAGATCTCATCTGTTACTCCACACACAAGAACATGGCAATGTAGGAACACTTCCTAAATGGAAAAAAAAAGCATATTTATGTCTACATAAAGAAAAGAAAACCAGCAGCTCAGAAAAAAATGCTATTTTGCACTGCTTTGCTTTTTAGGCGCAAAGAATATCTAAGCTTCTATGGATTTTCCTGACAGAAATTGAAAGAAGCACACACACACACACACACACACACAGAGCCTGGAGATTGACTTTCTGTAAGAGATGTATTCATTTTGCCTTAGCTGCAGTTTTTGATATAATATTTTGAAACGTCTCTCATTTGGGAGGTGAAGACAGAAACCACACAGTAGAATTTTATCTGCACTGAATCTTGGTGGAATTTTATCTGTGCTGAATCTTCAGCCATCGGTAATATGGAACAGACCTAATCCAGCAACAATCTTTACCTCAAACATTAGATACATTTTTGCAAACGCAAATTAAATATATCAGATCCAACAGTAGGTATGAGCTTCAGAGAAAGAGTCAGAACATTTTGGTTGGAAATCTTTAAAAGCAGCCAGATTTTATACCATTTTAGGTAACAATATTATTTTACCCTTAAAACTTAAAAGGAGTAATGTTGTTAACTCCTTTTCAAGAAAAACTGATCATACCTCTACACTGTAGAATAAAAGCTGGTTTCCCTATCATTCTTTCCTTGAAATTGCTGGGGTGCCAGGTATCCAAAACTCCTTGTTGAATGTTATGGTTATTGTCATAAAATGTGTCATGATAATGAATTCTTAGGAAGAGCCCACCTATATTTATTGATCTTGCAAACATTGTTAAGAAGTGCTTTGCACATGGGAAGTTCTCATTTCAGAACAGAGGTGTTTTGATGTTACCCAGTCTAAAATAATAGTACAAAATTTCCAAGGGAAGCAAGCTGTGAAATCATCTATTTGGTGCGATGGGTGGTGTTTAGCAACCATATCTCAGATGGTCCATTTCATCCAAACAACAGCTCAAGAGAAAGAAAATACGGTAGGTTTGGGAAATAGAAGAAGAAAACAGCAGGGCCAGGCAAGACTTGAAAGCATTTTGCAAACCTTTTACAATATTAATATTAGCTTCCCCAATGTGGTGTTGCCACTAAAGCACTGTTTAATTAATTTAAATCCCCATTTACCAACAATATTAATTCTCATGTTCTCCTAGTCAAGTCTATCAAAAGTGAGAGAAGACCTTGGTGGCATCTGGATCTTCTGCTAGTCCATTTCAATAGACTTTTGACTTTGTCAGCTCTCCTGAAATTCATGAATTTGAATTTTGCTCACCTTATTGTCTTTACCCACAAATTTGAACACGGGACCTGAAAGTGTTTAGCCAGATGATCTTTTGATGTGTACTGCTTTATGGAATCATCCAAACGCAGCTGAAGAGAAAAGGGCGAAGAAAAACATCAACAGCTTTCATAGAGTGATGCCCAAAAGACAGAAGATATTTTAATGCCTTCCAGGGAGGCTGGCAGGCATTCATATTGCTGTCTTAACTCTACTGGTAGGTCAGCCAAGACTGAAGATGAAAAACAGGAGTCTAATTGCATTGCCAGAAATGTAAAAATGCCCATTGCAATTTTAAAAATGATTAAAAGAATGCATTAGGCTTCCTTCACAGTCTGGAATTGCAGTTCTGCTAATGACCAAAAGATTTACCATCATCCTAAATCAAAGAAATCCTTAGCCAAGCTTTGATTTTTTCAACAAAGATATAGATATGACTCAGAGACGTGGCCAAACGAAAGAACTAATGGAGAAAATATTGTAGGATTTTTCTTCTCCTCAGGTTTCCAACTACGTGGGATGAATGACAACACATCAAATAATTTTTCCTGATAATTCTTAATCTGAACTTTTCTGTTAATTTTTGTATATATTTTTAAAGTAGATTGCAAATCTTTGAGTTGGAGAAAGTTTTTAAACATGGGTTGGAAGTGGACTTTTTGAATGTAGAGGATAGATTCAATATCCTCTGCTTAATTATGTTGTTGTTGGCAAAGAGGGAAACATCAAAATGGTTGTCACACTCCTGGGATCAAAGCCCTGTCCCTTTTGAATGTACACTGTGATATACCACAAAAAAAGCAAGACATCAATCAGAGAACTGTGGCGGCCATCTTCATTTCCTGCCAGATACTTCTGCAAATAACTAAGACATTTTATCTGAGAGAAGAAATAGGCAACATAATGCATTATTCCCAAGTCATTTTGTTCCATTATGCTTATAAAGTTTCAGGATTTCTGAGTCCAAAAATTGAATTAATCAAATGATTACAAACATCTTTTTGTTTGTTGTTTGTTTGTTTTGTCAGTGTGTAATAGCTTCTGAGCCTTAATGGAGAATCAAAACCAACTGAATTATTATAAAGAAAGTAGACTGAGGAAAGCAAAATGAATTTCCTTGAAAAATGAGATATTCTAAGGACACAAAAATACAGAGAATGAGCTGATACGCTGTTGTTATTCCTCAGTGCTTAGCTTCTTGTGTGACTGTGTCTGTGTCTTCAAAAGAAAAAGTATATTCTTTGGTGGTGAATGATAACACAAAGGAATGCTTACCAGCAATCTAATCTCCAGAATGCAGACTTTGAACATTATAAAACTTGCTACACAGAACAAAAAGCAAAGGAAAAGTACTAGATGTGGATAGTGATGTCCTACATAGAAGTAACCTTTGCCTCTTGGAATCTGACATAAATTGCTCATTAATTGCATTTATCCTGAGTGAGAAGAGCCTATCAGACAGAACTTGAATTTTCAGGATAAGGTGGACTTTTGTTCCTTGTATTATTGCTAGATGGGGGCGGAATCATTTTGTAAGCATATCAAGAAAAGTTCAACAATTATTTATGTGGTAAGAACCCAGGACAGGCTTGGAAGAATAAAATAGATCATTTAAGAAAATATTGCTATCTTTGCTAGTTAAAACCTATAAATCAACTGTTTTTAAGACACCACTAGATTCTTCACTTTTCTTGCAATTCTCAAAGACATTTTATAAACAGAAGTATAGTAGCATGTACTGAGTAAGGTCCATTCCAACATTTGCTTCAGCACCTTGAAAGATCAGATGGAATCACTATCTTAAGTCACAGCTATAAAAGCCATAATTTCAAGTTACTTATTACTTCTATTTATTAGGCCATTAGTTTTCATTGATGTGTGTGTGTGTGTGTGTGTGTGTGAGAGAGAGAGAGAGAGATCTCAAATGAATACTCTATGAGAGCTTTAAAAAATCAATGGCATCTGGAATATGGATTATGATGCTACCATGTTCTACAAAGAAAGCTGAATGGTAGAAAATTCCTTGCTTTAGTGCTGCCACTATAGAGCTGCTTTGGATGATGAGGCACACCTAGGTTTACTTTCAAGGCCAACCTTGCAGGGTATGGAATGGATGAGGAGAAATTCAAAAATTCACTGAGGTTGCTATGCAAATTCAAAGCCTGGCCCATTTTTTGGGATGCATTATAGATAAAAGGGTGGAGCTTTGATCTCACGATCACAGCTGTATCTTGATTTGTTTTACCCTACAACAGATGCTACTGTATGCTTTTTGCCTTTGTGAAGTTTTCTTCATTTCTCTAGTGTTCTTTATGATTGATTAACAGCAGAACTACTCCAAAGACAAGTGGCAGGAAGACCCTGAAGCAATGGTAAGAATCCAAAGATGATCTTTCACCCAAGACTTTTCCTTGTGCTGTAATTTTAGCATTACAAGAATAAGAATGCCTAAATAGCAGTGGCAATAGCACTTAGACTGATATACCACTTCATAGTGCTTTACAGCCTTCTCCAAGCAGTTTACAGAGTCAGCATATTGCCCCAACAATCTGGCTCCTTATTTTACTGACCTTGGAAGCATGAAAGGCTGAGTCAAGCTTAAACCACTGAGAATCGAACACCTGGTTATGGGCAGAGTTAGCCTATACCTCATTCTAACCACTGAGCCACCAGGGCTCCAGAATGCCAATTTAGTAAATTTCCCCATGTCACTTTATGTCAGTGAGACTCAATGAACTTCATAAACATTTATGAAGGAACTTGACATTGTTATTCACAAATGAAAATATTAATTTACAGTATGAGCTTAGGGATAATAAATCTAAAATTGTTTCATAAATAACAGGTACAAAGATGATCCCTAGGGGAACTTATAAATGTATGAAGAACATCAGAAAACACCACCACCAATATAAATTAAGAGACTGGATAAACACCAGATGTTACCTAAGGCCTTCTTTGAAGACATGATCACTCTGCATTGATTTAAAAGGGTACTTTATTTTGTTATTTAAAAGAAAACAGAACCATGTAATAGATATTCAGGATGAGAATGTCATTAACTGCTTATTCTGGGAAAAACCCCTCTGTATTTTAGGAACTATATTTGCTAGGATGGAATATAGCCTGTTCAAATTTATGGCATAAGAAATTGGTTAATATTTATAGTGCTACAAGAGGCACAACCCCTCCATCCCATTGTGTTAAAAATGCCATATTTTCCCTTGCTATTAAAATAGCCTGGTCTAGTAAGAGATACAGTATGTCCTTAATGGCAGGCAATTTGGCTTTTAAGAACACAATTGGGAAATCTTTTTTTTATTGTGCTTCACTTGGGTATCTTTCTTCATCAAAAGCCTTCTGCAGAGTTTCCACAGTTTATGATCACATGTATAGGCAAGGAGATGCTCCTTCCCATGATTAAGAATGCAGGTGAACTGGCTTTATAGCATTCCTGTATGTGGCTCTCCTTTAACACAAAGGTGGTTTAAGTGAATTTCAGCAGCAGAAAACAATCTTTGCATGAAATTTGAGTTATCTCCCATCTATAGAGTAAGTGTACTCTAGTTTCCAAGCTGGGTGTCAGCTGCCACCTCATGCTTATGTTTTTACTATTGTTTGGCAACAATCTGCCATGGACTGTGGGGAGGATTGGGGTTGGATGGGAGGGAGGAGGGAGGAGGAGGTTTGAGGAAGTGAAAAGTTTGTTGTATCTCCCTGAAACTTCAAGGTCAACTGGCTGGAATGGAACACAGTTGCATGCCAACCAGTGGTGATTCAAATGTTTTACTACCAGTTTTGTGGGCATGGCTTGGTGGGTGTGGTTTGGTTTGGTGTGTGTGGCTTGGTGTGTGTGGGGATGGATACTGTAAATCATTCCCACCCCACTCCAGGGGCAAACTGTAAAATCCTCATTCCCTCCCCCCTCCTGGGGAAGGTTACTAAATCTCATTCCTTCCCCACCCCACTAACCTGCTTTCCAGCTCCATTCTCCTGTGCAGGGCAACAAAAGAGACCCAGCCAATCAGCTGGGACTGGAAGCAGAGAATAGATGGGGGCAGGGCCAGTCAGGGGTGGTATGTGCGGTTCTCAGAAATACTTGAAATTTCCACTACTGGTTCTCCAGAACTGGTCAGAACCTGCTGAATACCATCTCTGATGCCAACCTACATGTAAGTGACGTTGAAAAACATCTTCTTTGAATTTGATTGGACATGGGTGGGGGGCAGCATTGGGGGACACCTAAGGGAAGGAAAAGTTAGACTTGGGAATTTTGGCACACAATTTTTAGTTTTGACTTTACTGTAATTCCTTGACTTCAAGTAAGCTATACCTTTCTCAACAAATGGAGTCAAGGATCATTTTTACTTAGAGGTTCAAGCTGAGGCAGGTCTGACACTGGGTTTCAAGAGGTCATTAACCATTTCTTTTGCAACAAGTTTTGTGATTTGTCTGGGCTGTCCCCAGACTTCAGCCTTTCTTGGTATGTGTGTTAGGGTAATTTCCAGCCCATCAATTATAAGTGTGGTACAGTGTAATGACTAAATGCTTTTTCCTCTTCCATCCTTACAGGATTTATATTTAGAGACCCCAACTGTTCATTTAATCACTCATTTCTCTAAAGGAACACCATATACCCTTAGACTTGCTAAACATTATAGTTAACTTGCAATGATGAGTGGCTCAAGACTGCCATTTCCTCTTGCTGTTCCTTTGGGTTTTATTTGCTCTTGCCGTCATTTATTATTTGTGAATGTTGATGTTCAGCAGAGCATACAAATACATGGAATCTGAATTTTGAGCATCCTGAAACATGGAACAAACTAATTAAAATGATAAAGAAACCAGAATTATTCAACAGTTCTTGAGCCAAGCTGTGATTAGTTTAATATTCTGAAGCTGGTTATCTGCTAACTAGTCCAGGAACAATTCATCTCAAAGCAGTCAGAGATAGTGTGAATTTGTTACTGCTTTTATACAAATCCCTCTAATCGCTTAGTCCATATATAACTTGAGGCTAAAACATAAATTTAACCATAGGCTGGGCAAGTTCTATTCACCTCCAGTTGAACACAGGCATTTTACATGGTAGTTTATTGGGACTTCAGTTGCATGAGTTTATACTTCTTTTAATCAACTCTGAATTCCATGTTCTCTCTGATCATCAACAGAAGATTAGAGGACATATGGCCACTTCATGTAAATAAGTGAGACCAACTATGTTATGTATGTAGGTTTAAATGTTATTGGTTTATTTGAATTGGTCTTGTAAAATGTCAAATGGTATTGGTTTAAATATGGGAAGAAACCCTGCACTCCCATTGGCTAGCAGCTATGGCTGCGGCTATAAGCAGCCGTAGCCTTAGACGGGTCCATTCGAGCTGTTGTCATTAATAAAGTCTTTTGCTGGAATTCTCGCGTCTGACTCTTCATGCAAACTTAACACTGGCGGCGGATGGGATTTCCCTGAAGAAGGCAGCCGACAGCAACTGGCGAGATGGCTGCGCTGAACACCCCCAGCACCCGTTCGATCCGGACGGAAGACTGGGAATCGTATGACGGTTCCACATGTTCCTGGAAGAGCGATCTCGCCGGCATCCCGAGAGGCGGAAGAGGGCGGTCTTTCTCACACACTGCGGTCCGGCAGTCTTCAAAATGGCGAAAGCGTTGGCGGAGCAGCAGAATTGAAAGTAATAGAATGGCCGAATTAGAAAGACTTTTAAGAGCCCATTAGCCCCACAAGTATCGTGCCTCATTAAGAGACACGAATTTTACCGTCGGGATCAAGGGGATAGCGAGTGTTAATGACTTATTGGCAAGCTTAAGGGACATTGGGGTGCTTGTGACTTTACCAACGTGAAGAGGCCATCGTGATCGGTTTGTTTTGGGCCTTAAAGATAAGATCTTACAAAACAAACTGTTAATGAAACAAAATCAGCAAAGAGGCTATTGAAGAGGCTGTTTCAGCAAAGCCACCAAGTCCTCAGCTGCGGCCATGAAAAAGATTAACAAGGCCTCGAGCCAGGCCTCAAGCCATTCTGATGGGGAAAAATCCTCAACAACTCATTGCAAACAAATAGACTCTGATTGGGATAGCAGTGAGGAAGAAGAGGGGATTTTTAAGCTCAGAATGGAGAAGAAAAGAAAAGACTCTGAAAAACAGGCAAGGATTCGTTTGCAGAGGCTGTGGGGGCCACCCCACTGAATGCAATTCTTTGACTCCATTTGCCTCGTTGTGAAAGCGGGGCCATATAGCCAGAGTCTGCAAATCATCCAGAACTCCACCATTCAGGAAGAAATTTCCTGAGGAAGATTTTAAGCCCAACAATTTAATTGGAAAAATGGAAGTGAAATCCAAAAGCAAATGGCAAGAGTGAAACTCACCAAACAATATCCATTGGTCAGTCTTCACATTTAAATAGCAGAAAAGTACATGTGAAGGTGTTTATTGAAGGGAGACCGTGCCACATGGAAGTGGACTCAGGCTCTTATTTATCTATGGTGTCATGGGACACTATACACAGACTCTTTCAAAAAAAAAAAAAAAACATTTCCAGAAGCAAGCACTGACCCTCAAAGACTACCAAGGGAACAAGATTCCAGTAGTTGGGCGAGAATTCAGCGTGCGGTTTAAAAGGCCACACAAGCGTTTGCCACTGACCATGCATGTGGACAAGGATCAGCCCAGTTTGCTGGGACTTGAGTGGTTCAAGCCACTTGGCATCGAGGTGACTGGCATCCATCCGTGAGCAGTTCTGACTGGGAAGAGTCCTTGAAGTCTGAGTTTCCAGAGGTCTTCAATGAAGGACTGGGCAAGTATATGGGGACCCCTATTGCTTTCAGTTTAGACCCCAAGGTGCCCCCAATTAGTTTAAAGCCCAGAGGGTTCATTTGCTTTAAAGGAAAAATTGATACACAATTAGATAAGCTCATCATGGGGTTTTGGAACCTACTGACCTCAGATGAAACACCCCATAGTCACACCAGTCAAGGCTGATGGGTCAGTGAGAATCTGTGGTGACTACAAGGGGACACTTAACCATGCTGCAGCAGAGCATACCCTGTTACCTGTTGTGCATCATCTGCTCCATTCCCTTGGCAGGGGTACAGTATTTGCTAAACTGGACTTAGCTCAGGCATATCAACAATTAACAGTTGATGATGCCACTGCCAGAGGCACAAACAATTGTGACTCATTT